>JASCYN010000149.1:703838-1903838 GCA_030408155.1 Lophura swinhoii
CTAACCCTAACCCTAACCCTAACCCTAACCCTAACCCTAACCCTAACCCTAACCCTAACCCTAACCCTAACCCTAACCCTAACCCTAACCCTAACCCTAACCCTAACCCTAACCCTAACCCTAACCCTAACCCTAACCCTAACCCTAACCCTAACCCTAACCCTAACCCTAACCCTAACCCTAACCCTAACCCTAACCCTAACCCTAACCCTAACCCTAACCCTAACCCTAACCCTAACCCTAACCCTAACCCTAACCCTAACCCTAACCCTAACCCTAACCCTAACCCTAACCCTAACCCTAACCCTAACCCTAACCCTAACCCTAACCCTAACCCTAACCCTAACCCTAACCCTAACCCTAACCCTAACCCTAACCCTAACCCTAACCCTAACCCTAACCCTAACCCTAACCCTAACCCTAACCCTAACCCTAACCCTAACCCTAACCCTAACCCTAACCCTAACCCTAACCCTAACCCTAACCCTAACCCTAACCCTAACCCTAACCCTAACCCTAACCCTAACCCTAACCCTAACCCTAACCCTAACCCTAACCCTAACCCTAACCCTAACCCTAACCCTAACCCTAACCCTAACCCTAACCCTAACCCTAACCCTAACCCTAACCCT
The DNA here is from genome assembly GCA_030408155.1 of Lophura swinhoii. Classification (NCBI taxonomy): domain Eukaryota; kingdom Metazoa; phylum Chordata; class Aves; order Galliformes; family Phasianidae; genus Lophura; species Lophura swinhoii. The sequence continues at coordinate 704,471 of JASCYN010000149.1, forward strand.
AACCCTAACCCTAACCCTAACCCTAACCCTAACCCTAACCCTAACCCTAACCCTAACCCTAACCCTAACCCTAACCCTAACCCTAACCCTAACCCTAACCCTAACCCTAACCCTAACCCTAACCCTAACCCTAACCCTAACCCTAACCCTAACCCTAACCCTAACCCTAACCCTAACCCTAACCCTAACCCTAACCCTAACCCTAACCCTAACCCTAACCCTAACCCTAACCCTAACCCTAACCCTAACCCTAACCCTAACCCTAACCCTAACCCTAACCCTAACCCTAACCCTAACCCTAACCCTAACCCTAACCCTAACCCTAACCCTAACCCTAACCCTAACCCTAACCCTAACCCTAACCCTAACCCTAACCCTAACCCTAACCCTAACCCTAACCCTAACCCTAACCCTAACCCTAACCCTAACCCTAACCCTAACCCTAACCCTAACCCTAACCCTAACCCTAACCCTAACCCTAACCCTAACCCTAACCCTAACCCTAACCCTAACCCTAACCCTAACCCTAACCCTAACCCTAACCCTAACCCTAACCCTAACCCTAACCCTAACCCTAACCCTAACCCTAACCCTAACCCTAACCCTAACCCTAACCCTAACCCTAACCCTAACCCTAACCCTAACCCTAACCCTAACCCTAACCCTAACCCTAACCCTAACCCTAACCCTAACCCTAACCCTAACCCTAACCCTAACCCTAACCCTAACCCTAACCCTAACCCTAACCCTAACCCTAACCCTAACCCTAACCCTAACCCTAACCCTAACCCTAACCCTAACCCTAACCCTAACCCTAACCCTAACCCTAACCCTAACCCTAACCCTAACCCTAACCCTAACCCTAACCCTAACCCTAACCCTAACCCTAACCCTAACCCTAACCCTAACCCTAACCCTAACCCTAACCCTAACCCTAACCCTAACCCTAACCCTAACCCTAACCCTAACCCTAACCCTAACCCTAACCCTAACCCTAACCCTAACCCTAACCCTAACCCTAACCCTAACCCTAACCCTAACCCTAACCCTAACCCTAACCCTAACCCTAACCCTAACCCTAACCCTAACCCTAACCCTAACCCTAACCCTAACCCTAACCCTAACCCTAACCCTAACCCTAACCCTAACCCTAACCCTAACCCTAACCCTAACCCTAACCCTAACCCTAACCCTAACCCTAACCCTAACCCTAACCCTAACCCTAACCCTAACCCTAACCCTAACCCTAACCCTAACCCTAACCCTAACCCTAACCCTAACCCTAACCCTAACCCTAACCCTAACCCTAACCCTAACCCTAACCCTAACCCTAACCCTAACCCTAACCCTAACCCTAACCCTAACCCTAACCCTAACCCTAACCCTAACCCTAACCCTAACCCTAACCCTAACCCTAACCCTAACCCTAACCCTAACCCTAACCCTAACCCTAACCCTAACCCTAACCCTAACCCTAACCCTAACCCTAACCCTAACCCTAACCCTAACCCTAACCCTAACCCTAACCCTAACCCTAACCCTAACCCTAACCCTAACCCTAACCCTAACCCTAACCCTAACCCTAACCCTAACCCTAACCCTAACCCTAACCCTAACCCTAACCCTAACCCTAACCCTAACCCTAACCCTAACCCTAACCCTAACCCTAACCCTAACCCTAACCCTAACCCTAACCCTAACCCTAACCCTAACCCTAACCCTAACCCTAACCCTAACCCTAACCCTAACCCTAACCCTAACCCTAACCCTAACCCTAACCCTAACCCTAACCCTAACCCTAACCCTAACCCTAACCCTAACCCTAACCCTAACCCTAACCCTAACCCTAACCCTAACCCTAACCCTAACCCTAACCCTAACCCTAACCCTAACCCTAACCCTAACCCTAACCCTAACCCTAACCCTAACCCTAACCCTAACCCTAACCCTAACCCTAACCCTAACCCTAACCCTAACCCTAACCCTAACCCTAACCCTAACCCTAACCCTAACCCTAACCCTAACCCTAACCCTAACCCTAACCCTAACCCTAACCCTAACCCTAACCCTAACCCTAACCCTAACCCTAACCCTAACCCTAACCCTAACCCTAACCCTAACCCTAACCCTAACCCTAACCCTAACCCTAACCCTAACCCTAACCCTAACCCTAACCCTAACCCTAACCCTAACCCTAACCCTAACCCTAACCCTAACCCTAACCCTAACCCTAACCCTAACCCTAACCCTAACCCTAACCCTAACCCTAACCCTAACCCTAACCCTAACCCTAACCCTAACCCTAACCCTAACCCTAACCCTAACCCTAACCCTAACCCTAACCCTAACCCTAACCCTAACCCTAACCCTAACCCTAACCCTAACCCTAACCCTAACCCTAACCCTAACCCTAACCCTAACCCTAACCCTAACCCTAACCCTAACCCTAACCCTAACCCTAACCCTAACCCTAACCCTAACCCTAACCCTAACCCTAACCCTAACCCTAACCCTAACCCTAACCCTAACCCTAACCCTAACCCTAACCCTAACCCTAACCCTAACCCTAACCCTAACCCTAACCCTAACCCTAACCCTAACCCTAACCCTAACCCTAACCCTAACCCTAACCCTAACCCTAACCCTAACCCTAACCCTAACCCTAACCCTAACCCTAACCCTAACCCTAACCCTAACCCTAACCCTAACCCTAACCCTAACCCTAACCCTAACCCTAACCCTAACCCTAACCCTAACCCTAACCCTAACCCTAACCCTAACCCTAACCCTAACCCTAACCCTAACCCTAACCCTAACCCTAACCCTAACCCTAACCCTAACCCTAACCCTAACCCTAACCCTAACCCTAACCCTAACCCTAACCCTAACCCTAACCCTAACCCTAACCCTAACCCTAACCCTAACCCTAACCCTAACCCTAACCCTAACCCTAACCCTAACCCTAACCCTAACCCTAACCCTAACCCTAACCCTAACCCTAACCCTAACCCTAACCCTAACCCTAACCCTAACCCTAACCCTAACCCTAACCCTAACCCTAACCCTAACCCTAACCCTAACCCTAACCCTAACCCTAACCCTAACCCTAACCCTAACCCTAACCCTAACCCTAACCCTAACCCTAACCCTAACCCTAACCCTAACCCTAACCCTAACCCTAACCCTAACCCTAACCCTAACCCTAACCCTAACCCTAACCCTAACCCTAACCCTAACCCTAACCCTAACCCTAACCCTAACCCTAACCCTAACCCTAACCCTAACCCTAACCCTAACCCTAACCCTAACCCTAACCCTAACCCTAACCCTAACCCTAACCCTAACCCTAACCCTAACCCTAACCCTAACCCTAACCCTAACCCTAACCCTAACCCTAACCCTAACCCTAACCCTAACCCTAACCCTAACCCTAACCCTAACCCTAACCCTAACCCTAACCCTAACCCTAACCCTAACCCTAACCCTAACCCTAACCCTAACCCTAACCCTAACCCTAACCCTAACCCTAACCCTAACCCTAACCCTAACCCTAACCCTAACCCTAACCCTAACCCTAACCCTAACCCTAACCCTAACCCTAACCCTAACCCTAACCCTAACCCTAACCCTAACCCTAACCCTAACCCTAACCCTAACCCTAACCCTAACCCTAACCCTAACCCTAACCCTAACCCTAACCCTAACCCTAACCCTAACCCTAACCCTAACCCTAACCCTAACCCTAACCCTAACCCTAACCCTAACCCTAACCCTAACCCTAACCCTAACCCTAACCCTAACCCTAACCCTAACCCTAACCCTAACCCTAACCCTAACCCTAACCCTAACCCTAACCCTAACCCTAACCCTAACCCTAACCCTAACCCTAACCCTAACCCTAACCCTAACCCTAACCCTAACCCTAACCCTAACCCTAACCCTAACCCTAACCCTAACCCTAACCCTAACCCTAACCCTAACCCTAACCCTAACCCTAACCCTAACCCTAACCCTAACCCTAACCCTAACCCTAACCCTAACCCTAACCCTAACCCTAACCCTAACCCTAACCCTAACCCTAACCCTAACCCTAACCCTAACCCTAACCCTAACCCTAACCCTAACCCTAACCCTAACCCTAACCCTAACCCTAACCCTAACCCTAACCCTAACCCTAACCCTAACCCTAACCCTAACCCTAACCCTAACCCTAACCCTAACCCTAACCCTAACCCTAACCCTAACCCTAACCCTAACCCTAACCCTAACCCTAACCCTAACCCTAACCCTAACCCTAACCCTAACCCTAACCCTAACCCTAACCCTAACCCTAACCCTAACCCTAACCCTAACCCTAACCCTAACCCTAACCCTAACCCTAACCCTAACCCTAACCCTAACCCTAACCCTAACCCTAACCCTAACCCTAACCCTAACCCTAACCCTAACCCTAACCCTAACCCTAACCCTAACCCTAACCCTAACCCTAACCCTAACCCTAACCCTAACCCTAACCCTAACCCTAACCCTAACCCTAACCCTAACCCTAACCCTAACCCTAACCCTAACCCTAACCCTAACCCTAACCCTAACCCTAACCCTAACCCTAACCCTAACCCTAACCCTAACCCTAACCCTAACCCTAACCCTAACCCTAACCCTAACCCTAACCCTAACCCTAACCCTAACCCTAACCCTAACCCTAACCCTAACCCTAACCCTAACCCTAACCCTAACCCTAACCCTAACCCTAACCCTAACCCTAACCCTAACCCTAACCCTAACCCTAACCCTAACCCTAACCCTAACCCTAACCCTAACCCTAACCCTAACCCTAACCCTAACCCTAACCCTAACCCTAACCCTAACCCTAACCCTAACCCTAACCCTAACCCTAACCCTAACCCTAACCCTAACCCTAACCCTAACCCTAACCCTAACCCTAACCCTAACCCTAACCCTAACCCTAACCCTAACCCTAACCCTAACCCTAACCCTAACCCTAACCCTAACCCTAACCCTAACCCTAACCCTAACCCTAACCCTAACCCTAACCCTAACCCTAACCCTAACCCTAACCCTAACCCTAACCCTAACCCTAACCCTAACCCTAACCCTAACCCTAACCCTAACCCTAACCCTAACCCTAACCCTAACCCTAACCCTAACCCTAACCCTAACCCTAACCCTAACCCTAACCCTAACCCTAACCCTAACCCTAACCCTAACCCTAACCCTAACCCTAACCCTAACCCTAACCCTAACCCTAACCCTAACCCTAACCCTAACCCTAACCCTAACCCTAACCCTAACCCTAACCCTAACCCTAACCCTAACCCTAACCCTAACCCTAACCCTAACCCTAACCCTAACCCTAACCCTAACCCTAACCCTAACCCTAACCCTAACCCTAACCCTAACCCTAACCCTAACCCTAACCCTAACCCTAACCCTAACCCTAACCCTAACCCTAACCCTAACCCTAACCCTAACCCTAACCCTAACCCTAACCCTAACCCTAACCCTAACCCTAACCCTAACCCTAACCCTAACCCTAACCCTAACCCTAACCCTAACCCTAACCCTAACCCTAACCCTAACCCTAACCCTAACCCTAACCCTAACCCTAACCCTAACCCTAACCCTAACCCTAACCCTAACCCTAACCCTAACCCTAACCCTAACCCTAACCCTAACCCTAACCCTAACCCTAACCCTAACCCTAACCCTAACCCTAACCCTAACCCTAACCCTAACCCTAACCCTAACCCTAACCCTAACCCTAACCCTAACCCTAACCCTAACCCTAACCCTAACCCTAACCCTAACCCTAACCCTAACCCTAACCCTAACCCTAACCCTAACCCTAACCCTAACCCTAACCCTAACCCTAACCCTAACCCTAACCCTAACCCTAACCCTAACCCTAACCCTAACCCTAACCCTAACCCTAACCCTAACCCTAACCCTAACCCTAACCCTAACCCTAACCCTAACCCTAACCCTAACCCTAACCCTAACCCTAACCCTAACCCTAACCCTAACCCTAACCCTAACCCTAACCCTAACCCTAACCCTAACCCTAACCCTAACCCTAACCCTAACCCTAACCCTAACCCTAACCCTAACCCTAACCCTAACCCTAACCCTAACCCTAACCCTAACCCTAACCCTAACCCTAACCCTAACCCTAACCCTAACCCTAACCCTAACCCTAACCCTAACCCTAACCCTAACCCTAACCCTAACCCTAACCCTAACCCTAACCCTAACCCTAACCCTAACCCTAACCCTAACCCTAACCCTAACCCTAACCCTAACCCTAACCCTAACCCTAACCCTAACCCTAACCCTAACCCTAACCCTAACCCTAACCCTAACCCTAACCCTAACCCTAACCCTAACCCTAACCCTAACCCTAACCCTAACCCTAACCCTAACCCTAACCCTAACCCTAACCCTAACCCTAACCCTAACCCTAACCCTAACCCTAACCCTAACCCTAACCCTAACCCTAACCCTAACCCTAACCCTAACCCTAACCCTAACCCTAACCCTAACCCTAACCCTAACCCTAACCCTAACCCTAACCCTAACCCTAACCCTAACCCTAACCCTAACCCTAACCCTAACCCTAACCCTAACCCTAACCCTAACCCTAACCCTAACCCTAACCCTAACCCTAACCCTAACCCTAACCCTAACCCTAACCCTAACCCTAACCCTAACCCTAACCCTAACCCTAACCCTAACCCTAACCCTAACCCTAACCCTAACCCTAACCCTAACCCTAACCCTAACCCTAACCCTAACCCTAACCCTAACCCTAACCCTAACCCTAACCCTAACCCTAACCCTAACCCTAACCCTAACCCTAACCCTAACCCTAACCCTAACCCTAACCCTAACCCTAACCCTAACCCTAACCCTAACCCTAACCCTAACCCTAACCCTAACCCTAACCCTAACCCTAACCCTAACCCTAACCCTAACCCTAACCCTAACCCTAACCCTAACCCTAACCCTAACCCTAACCCTAACCCTAACCCTAACCCTAACCCTAACCCTAACCCTAACCCTAACCCTAACCCTAACCCTAACCCTAACCCTAACCCTAACCCTAACCCTAACCCTAACCCTAACCCTAACCCTAACCCTAACCCTAACCCTAACCCTAACCCTAACCCTAACCCTAACCCTAACCCTAACCCTAACCCTAACCCTAACCCTAACCCTAACCCTAACCCTAACCCTAACCCTAACCCTAACCCTAACCCTAACCCTAACCCTAACCCTAACCCTAACCCTAACCCTAACCCTAACCCTAACCCTAACCCTAACCCTAACCCTAACCCTAACCCTAACCCTAACCCTAACCCTAACCCTAACCCTAACCCTAACCCTAACCCTAACCCTAACCCTAACCCTAACCCTAACCCTAACCCTAACCCTAACCCTAACCCTAACCCTAACCCTAACCCTAACCCTAACCCTAACCCTAACCCTAACCCTAACCCTAACCCTAACCCTAACCCTAACCCTAACCCTAACCCTAACCCTAACCCTAACCCTAACCCTAACCCTAACCCTAACCCTAACCCTAACCCTAACCCTAACCCTAACCCTAACCCTAACCCTAACCCTAACCCTAACCCTAACCCTAACCCTAACCCTAACCCTAACCCTAACCCTAACCCTAACCCTAACCCTAACCCTAACCCTAACCCTAACCCTAACCCTAACCCTAACCCTAACCCTAACCCTAACCCTAACCCTAACCCTAACCCTAACCCTAACCCTAACCCTAACCCTAACCCTAACCCTAACCCTAACCCTAACCCTAACCCTAACCCTAACCCTAACCCTAACCCTAACCCTAACCCTAACCCTAACCCTAACCCTAACCCTAACCCTAACCCTAACCCTAACCCTAACCCTAACCCTAACCCTAACCCTAACCCTAACCCTAACCCTAACCCTAACCCTAACCCTAACCCTAACCCTAACCCTAACCCTAACCCTAACCCTAACCCTAACCCTAACCCTAACCCTAACCCTAACCCTAACCCTAACCCTAACCCTAACCCTAACCCTAACCCTAACCCTAACCCTAACCCTAACCCTAACCCTAACCCTAACCCTAACCCTAACCCTAACCCTAACCCTAACCCTAACCCTAACCCTAACCCTAACCCTAACCCTAACCCTAACCCTAACCCTAACCCTAACCCTAACCCTAACCCTAACCCTAACCCTAACCCTAACCCTAACCCTAACCCTAACCCTAACCCTAACCCTAACCCTAACCCTAACCCTAACCCTAACCCTAACCCTAACCCTAACCCTAACCCTAACCCTAACCCTAACCCTAACCCTAACCCTAACCCTAACCCTAACCCTAACCCTAACCCTAACCCTAACCCTAACCCTAACCCTAACCCTAACCCTAACCCTAACCCTAACCCTAACCCTAACCCTAACCCTAACCCTAACCCTAACCCTAACCCTAACCCTAACCCTAACCCTAACCCTAACCCTAACCCTAACCCTAACCCTAACCCTAACCCTAACCCTAACCCTAACCCTAACCCTAACCCTAACCCTAACCCTAACCCTAACCCTAACCCTAACCCTAACCCTAACCCTAACCCTAACCCTAACCCTAACCCTAACCCTAACCCTAACCCTAACCCTAACCCTAACCCTAACCCTAACCCTAACCCTAACCCTAACCCTAACCCTAACCCTAACCCTAACCCTAACCCTAACCCTAACCCTAACCCTAACCCTAACCCTAACCCTAACCCTAACCCTAACCCTAACCCTAACCCTAACCCTAACCCTAACCCTAACCCTAACCCTAACCCTAACCCTAACCCTAACCCTAACCCTAACCCTACCCTAACCCTACCCTACCCCACACCCTCACCCCACACCCTCACCCCACACCCTCACCCCACACCCTCACCCCACACCCTCACCCCACACCCTCACCCCACACCCTCACCCCACACCCTCACCCCACACCCTCACCCCACACCCTCACCCCACACCCTCACCCCACACCCTCGGAGAAGCAAAACTGGGAAAGATCAAAGCAAGACAAAGTACTAGAAAGCCAAGGAAAGCAAAGCTAAATCCCTTGAAACCCTCACACACACAAGGGCATACGCTTAGGGCAGGAAAAAGTAGTTCAAAGAACAGAAACAGATGGGGAATTAAAATCAACAAAACTGAAAAGAAACCAGTGCACTGCAATGCAGAAGGAGCAGGACACCAAGGCAGAAACAACAGATGAACAACTGGGAAAACAAACAGACGAAACCAACATCAACCCATCCAGAAGCAACAGCAGCAGCAACAACACGAAAAAGCAAAGGAAAATAATAGAGCACAATAGCTGTTCTTGTACAAATCTCTGCTCTATGTCCCTTCCTGCACCCCAAAATAAAGTCCGACATAGACCTGTGGTGCAGAAATTGGGTGCTGACGGGAGCACTAGAAGAGCAGAAGAGGGGAAGAGCACATACAGACGAGACAGAAATAAAGGAGGCAGCTTGAAGGAGCTGACCACTGCAAGAGGTGATAATGATTGCGTATGGCAACCTCTATTCATTTGAATTCCAAGACTTAGTTTATAGGCGCAGCATCCATACATTCTGTCCATGGCCCGACGCAATTTACAGGTCCAGCACACACATACTCAGCACAGTTGCAAGACATGGTTTACATATATGTCAGACTAACCAGAGAAAGGTCACGAAGCCTCCATACCCCATTCGTGACATTACATTTTCACAAACATTGTATACTGCCATCCACCTCAAAAGCTGTGCAGATCTCAGCCCATCCAAAAGAAAATGTAATTCTCAGACAGGCCCCCATGGGGCACGAGTCTCAGACTGGCCGGGAAGGAACACAAATCGCCTCCAACGGCCCTTGGGTGTTGTTTACGGGGTTGGGTTAGCCCTGCGGTAGAAACAAACTAAGCAAAGCTAACCCAACCCCGTAAGCAAGACAAAGCTAAAGCCAATTTGGTTTACGTAAATTGATTGTAAAGCTAACGCCAATTTGGTTTACATAAATTGAATGCACACACTGAAGTCAGTGCAACTCTCAAAATGTCCACAAAGGGGCACAAGGGTAAAAGTGGCTGGGAAGGAACACAAATCACATCAGAAGGAAGTATTGATTGGCCTGGGAGTAGAAGGGTCCTAAGGAAGGGTGCAGGTGGGTTGGATTGCTAGGCTGAGGCCAATGGGATGAACTATAATGAGACTGAGTGCCGCATCCCCCACATTGCCTGCGGCAACCTTGGGCGGTGGTAGAGGCTTGTGGCAGAGTAAAAGGAAGACTATGGAAAGGGAACGGACAGGGGGATATGGGTAACGGCTCAACCGAACCAAGCTGGTGGTCAGTGTGGGAGGCCTGGAAAGCTAATGGCATCCCAGGGGGGAAGTCATCGACTGGAAGTGCTGAAGACATCTTCACCTGTAATACAGAGAGACACGCTTTAGAAAGAGGAAGGCCAAGACACAAATGACGCTCACCGTAAGTCTGCCCCCACAAAACATGGAAGCCAAACACTACTCCAAGAAATGGAGTAAGATTAAGGTTAGGAGTATTTAACAGGGAAGGTGTAGGATTTTTGTTAGTATTACACAGAAGGTTACAGATGGGTTTAGTGCTCAATTGAAGGGTAGGTTCAGGGTTAATTTGGACAGGTAGTACAGTTATCTATACAGTCATGGTTACACTTAGCACTGCATTTGGGGTTCAGAGCTCATTAGGGTCAGGGTGAAGGTATTAGGGTTAGGTATATTAGGATTATGCTCAGAGTGACCGTTAGGGAAGGCCAAGGCAAAGGCAAGACCAAAAGGCAAGGAGAACACCTGAGAGAACACCAAAACAGAGGGCAAAGGCATAGATGAAACACAATGGAAGGCAACAGCAAAGGCAAAGGGATGGCAAAGGCATGGAGAACACCAAAGAGAAGACCTCATCAGAGGTCAGGCCCAAAGAAAAGGCCACAGAAAACGCCAAAACAGAGACCAAAGAGAACAACACAGAGAAGGCCAGAATGGCCTGCAATGGAGGGCAAGGTCCATGAGAATGCTGCACAGAAGGCCAATGCAGAAGGTCAAGGGCAATGGCCAAAGAGAACACGGCACAGAAGGCCAAAACTGACTGCCAAAGAGAACGCCGTAAGGAATGCCAAAACAAGAGGGCAAAGGGAATGTGGCAAAGAAGGTCAGGAGCAATGGCCAAAGAGAACATCACAGGGAATGCTGGAACAAGGGGCCCAAAGAGAATGCTGTAGGGAATGCAAAAACAAGAGGCCAAAAAGAACATGGCAAAGAAGGCCAAAGGCAATGGCCAAAGAGAATGCAGCCAGGAATGCCAAAACCGAAGGCCAAAGAGAACGTCGCAGGGAACGCTAAAACAGGAGGCCAAAGAGAACGTGGCAAAGAAGGCCAAGGACAAAGGCCAAGAGAGTGTGCCACAGATGGCCAAAGCCAAAGAGAACACAGCAAAGAAGGCCAAAGGCAATGGCCAAGAGAATGCCATGAGGAAAAACAAAACGGAAGGGCAAGAGAACACAACAGGGAAAGCCAGGGCAAAGGGAAGGAGAACACTGCAGTGAAAGCCCAGAAGCAAGGAGAATGCAGGAAGAAGAAGACAGGCAGCATTTGGTGCACCGTGAAATGTAGAAATGAGCTCTGGAAACCCTACCTTGTGTCTCAGTAAGTAATGCGTAAACACTGGTGGGTGTGCATTGCCCTTATCTGCTGGGCAGACAATTACCAGTCAGCAAAGTCAAGTTCCGGGGCACTCCAGGAAATGCAGATTCCAGTTCCTTGCCGTTCTCGTGAAGACCCACTCATCTCTCTGTGCAGCTGTTACAGCACTCGGGAAGACCTCAGCTCTCTGTTGCCACCTGTTGAACACAAGACAGTAATGAAGGCACTGCCCCACATATATAGGGCTGCACCCTCCGCATGTTGCTCTAATGATGATGCAAGGGAGCGTTAGGAATATAATTAATGCAAACCTATAAAGGTTTGAAGTTACAGTTAGTTTAACAATAGTATTCTGCACTACAATTACAATTAAGATGACTTGGACAGAAAACATTTGTCAGCATTTAGGGTAAGAGACATTTTTAATATTGGGTTAAGGGTTTGGTTTACAGATACACTGCAGATTAACATAAATTACCGTTAGAACTCCCATTCAGTTATGGGTTCAGGTTAAGGTTAACATTAACGCTGCCTCCCAGCTATTCCCAGAGTGCCAAAGGCAAAGGGAAGCAGAACTCCCATGGAAAGCCAAGGTAAATGCAAAGCAAACAGCCAAGGTTAAGGTAAGGGCAAAAGCAAAGAGAGCACCCAATGGAAAGCCAAGGTGAGGGCAAGGAGAACGCAACAGGAATGGCCAAAATATACAGCCAAAGAGACCACAGCAGAAAAGGCCAAGGGCAAAGGTCAAGAGAACAAAACAAGAAATGCCAAAATGGAAGGGAGCATGGCATGGAATGCCCAGGCAAGGACTAAGAAAAAACATGGCAGGAAGTGCCAAAATAGGAGGCCAAAGAGAACGCGGCAAAGAAGGCCAATGCAGAATGCGGCTGGAACATCAAAACAGGAGGTCAAAGAGAATGCCGCAGGGAATGCCCAGGCAAGGGCCAAGAGAACACAGAAGGAAATGCCAAAATAGGAGGGCAAGAGAATGCTGCCGGGAACGCCAAAACCAAATGCTGAAGAGAATGTGGCAACAGAAAGCCAAGGGCGATGGCCAAGAGAATGTGGCATGGAACACAAAAACAGGAAGGCAAGGGAATGCCCAGGCAAAGGCAAAGGCCAAGAGAACATGGACAGAAATGCAAAGGGCAGTGGCCAAGAGAACACAGAAGGAAATGCCAGAACAGGAGGGCAAGAGAACGTGGCAGGGAATGCCAAAACCGAATGCTGAAGAGAATGCGGCAAAGAAAGCCAAGGGCAATGGCCAAGAGAATGTGGCATGGAACGCAAAAACAGGAGGGCAAGAGAATGTAATAGGAACAGCAAGGGCAAAGGGAAGGAGAACACTGCAGTGAAAGGCCAGAGACAAGGAGAACACAGCAAGAAAAGGACAGGCAGCCTTCTGGGCACCATAAAGTGCAATTAAGAGCTCTGAGAGCACCATGTTGTGCCATGCTATGGAATGGATAAACACTGGTGGGTGTGCATTGCCCTTACCTGTTGGGCAGACAATTACCAGTCAGCAAAGTGAGGTTCCAGGGCATTCCAGGAAATGCAGATTTCAGTTCCTGGCTGCTCTCACAAAGAGCCACTCATCTCTCTGTGCAGTCATTACAGCACTCTGGAGCACCACAGCTCTCTGCTGCCACCTGTTGGACACAAGACAGTAATGAAGGCATTGCCACACATACGTAGGGTAGCGCCTTTTCACAAACATGCGCTGTAGTGCTCCTTTCTCAGAGGAGCGTGGCTGCACACTGTGCCTGATGCTGCTTACCGGCAGCACTGCAGCTGGGAACAACACCTAGGAAAAAGCTCAAATACCCAACACCATTTTTGCTTCCCTCTTCTCTGATAACTGCTCGTTAGACACAGCCCTCACCTTTGGTTTGCTAGGTGGGGATTGAGGAAGCAATGCCAGTCCCACAGACCTCTCCCCATCCCACACTGTGATGGGACATCAGGTTCTGGACCACCTGAGGATCCAAACATCCAGGCATCCAGGAGCCTTTGGGTCCTGGAGAGATGAGTCCCAGAGTTCTGAGGAAATTCACCGCTGCAGTCACCGAGCCACTCTCAATGGTATTTGAGAAGTCAAAGCAGTCAGGTGAAGTCCCTGGTGAGTAGAAAAAAGCAACAGCACACCTGTTATTAAGGATAGGGAACTACCACCATGTCAGTCTTACCTCTGTGCTGGGAAAGATCGCAGAGCAGATCCTCCTGGAAGTGACCCTAAAGCACTTGTTCCAGGGCGTCACCACCCTCTGCGTGAAAAACTTCCTCCTAATAACCAACCTAGGCCACCCCTGGCTCAGTTTAAAACCATTTCCCCTTCTCCTATCACTAGCCACCCTCGTAAACAGCCATTCCCCCTCCTGCTTATGCACTCCCTTTGAGTATTAGAAGGCTGTGATGAGGTCTCTCCGGAGCCTTCTCTTCTCCAAGAGAAACAATCCCAGTTCCCTCAACCTTTCTTCATAGGAGAAAGGTGCTCCAGCCCTCTGATCATCTTAGTGCCCTCCTCTGGACCCGCTCCGAAAGCAAAAGCTCCATGTCCTTCCTGTGCTGGGGCTCCAGGCCTGGACGCAGTACTGCAGATGGGGCCTTACAAGAGCTGAGTAGAGGGGGACGATCACCTCCCTCTCCCTGCTGGCCACCCCTCTTTTAATGCAGCCAAGGATATAGTTGGCCTTCCAGGCTGCAAGCACACTCTGCTGGCTCATCTCCAGCTTCTCATCCACCAGGATCCCCAAGTCCTTCTCCGCAGGGCTGCTCTCAAGGGATTCTACACTCAGCTTCTACAAACATCTGGGATTGCCCCTTCATCAGTGACATCAACAGTAGGATCAAGTGCACCCTAATGACACCAAGCTGTGGAGCGCAGCGACACACCGGAGGGACGAGATGCCATCCAGAAGGACCTCAACAGGCTGAGTAGGGGCACAAATCCAAGTGCAGGGTCAGCAGCTGGGATGAGGGAACACTCACCACCAAAACATGCTGGGGGATGAAAGGACTGAGCGTAGTCCTGCCCCATAAGGCCTGGGGGTACTGGTGGGTGGGAGCTGGACACAAATCAGCAGTGTGCCCTTCCAGCCCAGAAAGCCAACCGTATCCTTAGTTGCATCCAAAGATGCGCAGTCAGCAGGTGAAGGGAGGCGATCCCCGCCCCTCTGCTCCGCGCTGGTGAGGCCTCACCTCGAGTGCTGCATCTGGATGTGGAGTCCTCAGTGCAGGAGAAACATGGAGCTGTGGGAGCACATCCAGAGTACAGCCACAAAGATGAACCGAGGGATGGAACACCTCTCCTATAAGAAGAGAGAGCTGGGCTGTTCAGCCTGGAGAAGTGAAGGCTCCAAGGTGACCTGGTAACAGCCTTTCAATGCCTTAAGGAAAGAAGAAAGGAAAATTGAGGTTAGATATACAAAAAATGTCTTCCACAGTGAGGGTGGTGAGGCAGTGGAACAGGTTGCCAGAGACGTGGTGAATGCGCTATCCTTTTCAAGGTGAAACTGGGTCAGGCTCCGAGCAACTTGATCTAGCTGTGGATGTTCATTGTGGGGGAGTTAGACCACGTGGCAAACCTACCTACGTACAAACAATAGACCAACATGGGGCTCATGATGTTCTATTACCTGCTGCACAGATCTCACACCACCGATTGGAGGAGCCCAGGCAATCCTTAGACCCCACTAAGCTGCAAAATGAAATCAGAAGAGATGCAGAACATCATTTAATATACAGTAACAATTTACAGAATGCTCTTGAACAACTCTGCATGGGTGAAATTAACACATGGCACTATTAATTACAGCCATGAAATAGGATGATGTGGGAGCAGACAAACCACGTTTGGAGCCCCAGATTGGAGATTATGAGGTGAGAACCATTGAAGAAGGAACAACACACATAGAAGATAATAGCTGCTCTAATCCAGCTTGAGATACCCCAGCAGAAAGGTAAAGCTCACAGCTCTGAAATAAAGCAGGAATTGCTCACCCCATTCTAAGGGCTCACCCCACAGGAAGCAGTCTCCAGGTCCAGATACTACCCTTACAGCTACCAGCCCTTAAATGCAGTTAGAAACTCCCAAAAAAGAGAGATCACAGCCCTGAAATAAAAAAGAAACCACTTACCCCATTTCAAGGAACAATACTTAACTACACTCTGAAGTGAAGGAAGCAGCTTCCAGGTATAAACAGCTATCAGCCCTTAAATACAGTCAGGATTCCCCAGAAAAAAGAGAGACTGCAGCCCTGCAATAGAAAAGGAATCACCTGCTCCATCCCAAACAGCAAGCAAATAGCAAGGCACACACCTACACTCTAAAAGAAGCACTCCCCAGGCCCAGATGCTGCCCCTACCCTTCCCAGCCCTTAAATAGGATCAGGGAGGGGTGGAGACTGGTTCTGCCCCACCCCACAGCCAAACTGCCCCCAGCTGTGCTTGCAGGGCTGCATCCCCCCCCACGTGCTGCATCACAGCTTCAGGCTGTGCCCTTAAAGTGCTGATACAGCCACAGAGCAAAGGGAATGAATAACGTGAATGTCTGCCAAGGGAGGCTAATGGATGACCTGTGATAGTCCACACACTTTGATCCCAGTCTGTCCTCGGTGCTGGTTGGTGACTCTTCTAACGCACTGGGGAGCACAGATCTCAGTGCTGACACAGCAGATGCTGAGATCTGTGTGAGCAGCCCAGACAGCAAAGGGCTGAAATCACTGCTGGCAATGCAGACTGCTGTTTGCACACCCACAGCTCCCAGTGACACACATCTGTCATTTAACGGCCCTGTGAATGGGAGCTGTTGAGTCACGGCTTGAACCACTGATTGATCACCTGAGGCAAGCACTGAGTCAGCTGTAGGAGCACAGGTGAAGGTGATTCAGCTGTGTGAATGGAAGGGTGGAGCCTGGCTGCACCTCTCCTAGACCCCATTTAAGGGCTGACTGCCACCAGGGAAGGGTCTCTGCTGTGGTGCTGTGATTTTTGTTGTCAGTGGTCCACATCAGAACATCATGTAAAGCAATAGATCCGGTTCTGCTGACAGCCCTTTTTGGGTATTTGGGGCTTATAGAGAAGAGGAGCATTCCCAGAATACATGGTGCATAAAGGAAGAAGGATGGAGCTGTAGGTAGGACACTAGCCACTCTTCCTCTTGCTGACTCTCTCTCACTTGGTTTGCTGCAGAGAAAAGTATGTGCTTCCCTTTCACGTGCAGGAAATGTCGTATTATTGGGGAGGAAAGGTGGTATTTCTGGGCTGCAAAAAAGAGAAAAGCATATTTTTGGGTAGGAAAGGCAGTATTTTTGAGGGTGGAAAATGGCCTGTTTTGAGGGAGGAAGGGTGGTATTTTTGGGGTGGAAAGTGGTGTATTTCAAGAAAGGGAATTGGGTACTTTTGGGGTGCAAAATAGCATACACAAAGGAAGGAAAGGTGATATTTTTAGATGTAGAAATGGTATATTTTAGGGGTGTGTATGGGAACTGCTGAGTCACGGCCTGAACCTCTGATTAGTCACCTGAGGCGAGCAATGAGTCAGCCCTGGGAGCACAGGTGAAAGCAATTCACCTGTGCTGCAGGAAGGGGTGGAGCCTGGCTCCACCTCTCCTAGACCCATTGAAGAGCTGACTACCAGTGGGGAAGGATCTCTCTCTCTCTCTTCAGAAGATCCACTCCACTGGAGTTTCCTGAGCGAGCCCACGACACGGGTAAGCCTCCTATTTATTCTCTTTGTCTCGCTGTGCCTAACTCTCTTGCTTCTTTCATTACTATAACATCTTAATATTATTAAATTATATAATATTCCTTTATATAATTTTCATTGATTATACACTTGGTGAGCCAGCCAGGCAAGCCGAATATACTAAAACTTGCACTATGTCCTTTCTTTGGAATTTCTGTAAATGGTTCAAGGGGGAGAACACTACCCCCCTAGATAAAATAATTCCAGGGCAGATCCCAGGATTTGTGGGATCCCCTTATTATGAATTGGCTACTATCACAACTACGTGTTGTGGGAAATGTTTCCCCATATCGCCTAGCGGATTACTTCCAGGGACTAGGCAAAGATATATTAGTCACTAGAGAAAGACAATTAGCTGCTTCTACAGTGGCATGGCCGCTATTAAATGCTTTAAACAATGCCGAAATAAGGAATAATACTTTAGTGAACAAAAACGAACTTCTAAAAGATCGTATTGAAAAGTTAGAACAGGAACTTGGCATACTAACAGGAAAAAAACCAATTCTACATCTTCCAATAGGTCAAGTTCGTAGTATTTCAATAAACAATGACCAGACTCCTGAATCAACGGACTGTGTTGATCAGGAAAATAAACAATCTAAATCGGATCTTGAATCTCCAATTTTGATGGATGCACTAGAAGTCCGTCCTGTTATAACTCAATAAACGAAAAAGGTACAGGACAGACCAGCAGGGATGCCGCTGAGGAGACCAGCTTCAGAGCAGAGCTGTTTTTGAAGGCAGCACTAGCACGCTGCCAGCGCCGGGGGCTGGCAGCTTGTGGGCGGGCTGCTGAGGCTGCAGGGGCAGCAGGGGGGGGAGCTAGCCCAATCACGGGATAGTTTAAACAGCTTCCTGCCGTGTGTAACGGTCATTGCTGAGGAGACCAGCTTCAGAGCAGGGCTGTTTTTGAAGGCAGCACTAGCACGCTGCCGGCGCCAGGGGCTGGCAGCTTGTGGGCGGGCTGCTGAGGCTGCAGGGGCGGAGCTGGCTCTTATCTCTTGCGCCTGACCTTGACTGCTCATTGGGGAATCAAAACCAGATCTTGGGAGGGCCAAAGCTAGCTTCGGCCCACTTACCATTCCAGGTGAGAACGGAGCGTTACCCTCCTCTGACACCGGGGAGGGAGGTCAGAGTGTGAACACAGCCCGCGCTGCTCATACATTACCGCAGGAGCAGGTGTGGGCGGTGTGTCTTGTGGCAGGGCACGTCAGTGCTTTGTCCTTGTCTTTGTCCAGGAGATCAGCTCTCCTACTGACAGACCTCGAGAGCGCAGGTTCAAACATGGTCTCTACCAGGCGGCGGGCTTGCCCCAAGAGGACTGTGGCGACCCAGACAGAGGGCCTGCCGAGAAACGTAGCGGTTCAGGTCTCTGGCTGTAGGGAGTGCCTGAGCCTGCTGCTGCCGGGGGAGAATGGGAAGGATGCCACTTGTGCAAGGTGCGAGCAGGTGGAGGAGCTGCTCAGCCTGGTGGTGGAGCTTAGGGAGGAGGTAGGGAGATTAAGAGCCATCAGAGAGTGCGAGCGGGAGATTGACTGGTGGTGTGACTCTCTGCGAGAAAGACGCAGAGATTGCAACCCCCAAATGGTAGTGGACCCTCTCCCTTGCCGCGGTCGAACTGAGAGAGCTAACTTGAGGGTGGAGGAGGAATGGCAGCAGGTCCCAGCTCGGCGATGCGGGCGACCCCCATCCCGACCTACCTCGGTTCCCCAGGTGCCTCTATGGAATAGGGTTGAAGCCCTGCAACTGGAGGGTGTGGTGGCTGAGGATGAAGTGGGAGAACTGCCTCCAAGCGTTCCCAAGGAGAGGCGTCCAACTCCACGCTTAAAGACTGCCTCCTCCGGTAAAGAAAGGAGGGTGATAGTCGTAGGAGACTCCCTTCTAGGAGGAACTGAAGGCCCAATATGTTGGCCTGCCCCCACCCGTAGGAAGGTGTGCTGCCTCCCTGGGGCCCGGCTCAGGGATATTTCTAGGAAACTTCCTAGGTTGATCCGCTCCTCTGATTATTATCCCTTATTGATAGTTCAGGCTGACAGTGATGAGGTCACTGATGGAAGCCTGAGGACTATGAAAAATGACTTTAGGAGACTGGGGAGGCTAGTTGAAGGAGCAGGCGTACAGGTAGTATTTGCCTGTATTCCTACAGTGGCAGGGAAGGATGCTGAGACCACCAGAAGAACACACCTTATAAACGCGTGGCTGAAAGGCTGGTGCAAAAGCAAGAATTTGGGGTTCTTTGATCATGGGGCGGTCTACTCGGCACCTGGCATGGGGTCTGCTGATGGGTCTCACCTGTCTCGAAGGGGGAAACGGATCCTTGCCCAGGAGCTGGCAGGACTTGTGGAGAGGGCTTTAAACTAGCTATGAAGGGGGTAGGGGATAAAACCAGGCCTGCTAGAGATGAGCCTGGGGGAGCGGCAATGGGATCAGGGATGAGGCGAGGGGCTCGGCTGAAGTGCATCTACACCAATGCACGCAGCATGGGTAACAAACAGGAAGAGTTGGAAGCCATGGTGCGGCTGGCAAGCTATGACCTAGTCGCCATTACGGAAACATGGTGGGACTGCTCCCATGACTGGAGTGCTGCAATGGATGGCTCCAAGCTCTTCATGAAGGATAGGCAAGGAAGAAGGGGTGGTGGTGTGGCTCTGTATGTTAGAGAGTGCTTTGATGTTACTGAGCTTGTGGCTGGGGATGATAAGGTTGAATCCCTATGGGTAAAGATCAGGGGAAGGGCTGACAAGGCAGACATATTGGTGGGCGTCTGCTATAAACCGCCGAACCAGGATGAAGAGACGGATGAGGTGTTCTATGAGCAGCTGGCAGAAGCTGCGAGATCGCCGGCCCTTGTCCTCATGGGGGACTTCAGCTTCCCTGACATATGCTGGGAATACAACGCAGCGCAGAAGAAGCAGTCTAGGAGGTTTCTGGAGTGTATGGAGGATAACTTTCTGATGCAGCTGGTGAGAGAGCCTACGAGAGGAGCTGCCCCGCTAGACCTGCTGTTCACAAACAGAGAAGGTCTGGTGGAAGATGTGGAGGTCGGGGGCTGTCTTGGACAGAGTGACCATGAGATGGTAGAGTTCTCGATTCTTGGTGGAGCCAGGAGGAAGAACAGCCAAACTGTTACCTTGGACTTCCGGAGGGCGGACTTTGAATTGTTTAGAAGACTAGTAGGGGGAGTCCCCTGGGTTTCGGTCTTAGAGGGTCAAGGGGTCCAAGACAACTGGTTGCTCTTCAAGAAGGTAGTCTTACAGGCGCAGGAGCGGGCTGTCCCCCTGAGCTGCAAAATGAGCCGGCGGGGAAGGAGACCGGCGTGGATGAATAGGGATCTATTCTTGAGGCTCCGGGAGAAAAAGAGAATCTACCTCCTGTGGAAGAAGGGACGGGCGACTCAGAAAGAGTACAGAGAAGTTGTGAAGATGCGCAGGGAGAAAATCAGAAAGGCGAAAGCCCAGCTCGAACTCAATCTGGCCGCTGGGATAAAAAGAAACAAGAAACCCTTTTACAAATATATCAACAGTAAGAGGAGAACTAAGGAGAATCTCCACTCTTTACTGGATGAGGCTGGGAATGTGACTACTGAGGATAAGGAAAAGGCAGAGGTCCTGAACGTCTTCTTTACGTCTGTCTTTAAAGGTCAGACCAGTTATCCTCAGGGTACTCCGCTTTTTGACCTGGTAGTCTCGGCTGGGGAGCAAGCTAAACCACCCACGATTCAGGAGGAAACAGTCAGAGACCTGCTACTCCAACTGGACTGTCACAAGTCCATGGGGCCGGATGAGATTCACCCGAGAATGCTGAGGGAACTGGCGGAGGTGATAGCCGAGCCGCTTTCCATCATCTCTCAGCGCTCCTTGTTGACTGGTGAAGTACCAGAAGACTGGAAGCTTGCCAATGTGACTCCCATCTACAAGAAGGGCTGTAAGGAGGACCCGGGGAACTACAGGCCTGTTAGCCTGACCTCGGTGCCGGGGAAGGTTATGGAACAGATTGTCTTGAGGGAGATCACGCGGCAAGTGCGGGACTACCGGGGGATCAGGCCTAGCCAGCATGGGTTCACGAAGGGCAGGTCTTGCTTGACCAACCTGATCTCCTTCTATGATCTAGTGAGCCGCCTGGTGGATGAGGGAAAGGCTGTTGATGTAGTCTACCTAGACTTCAGCAAAGCCTTTGACACTGTCTCCCAAGTATTCTCCTGCAGAAGCTGGCAGTTCGTGGCTTGGACAGGTACACTCTTGGCTGGGTAAGGAACTGGCTGGAGGGCCGGGCCCAGAGAGTGGTGGTCAATGGAGCCAAATCCGGCTGGCGACCGGTCACGAGTGGGGTTCCCCAGGGGTCGGTGCTGGGGCCTGTCCTCTTCAAGATCTTTATTGATGACCTGGATGAGGGCATTGAGTGCACCCTCAGTAAGTTTGCAGATGACACTAAGTTGGCTGGAAGTGTCGATCTGCCTGAGGGTAGCGAGGCCCTACAGAGGGATCTGGACAGGCTGGATAGCTGGGCTGAAGCCAATGGGATGAGGTTTAATAAGACCAAATGCCGGGTCCTACACTTTGGCCACGGCAACCCCAAGCAACGCTACAGGCTTGGGGCGGAGTGGCTGGAAGACTGTGTAGAGGACATGGACCTGGGGGTGTTGGTTGACGCTCGGCTAAACATGAGCCAGCAATGTGCCCGGGTGGCCAAGAAGGCCAATGGCATCCTGGCTTGTATCAGAAGTAGTGTGACCAGCAGGAGTAGGGAAGTAATTGTCCCCCTGTACTCAGCTCTGGTGAGGCCGCACCTTGAGTACTGTGTCCAGTTCTGGGCCCCTCACTACAAGAAAGACATTGAGGCCCTGGAGCGTGTTCAAAGAAGGGCAACAAAGCTGGTGAAGGGTCTGGAGCACAGGCCTTATGAGGAGCGGCTGAGGGAGCTGGGATTGTTCAGTCTGGAGAAGAGGAGGCTCAGGGGAGACCTTCTTGCTCTCTAGAACTACCTGAAGGGAGGTTGTAGCGAGCTAGGGGTCGGCCTCTTCTCTCGTGTAACTGGTGATAGGACTAGGGGGAATGGTTTCAAGCTGCGCCAGGGAAGATTCAGGCTGGACATTAGGAAATACTACTTCTCTGAAAGAGTGGTCGGGCACTGGAATGGGCTGCCCGGGGAGGTGGTGGAGTCACCGACCCTGGAGGTGTTCAAGGAACGTTTGGATGTTGTGTTGAGGGATATAGTTTAGTGGGAACCATGGGTGATAGGTGGATGGTTGGACTAGATGATCTTATAGGTCTTTTCCAGCCTTGGTGATTCTGTGATCAGTGGCCCCCTGCTCAAACCCACTTGCACGTAACAGCCCGACCATACACGGCAACAGAACCGATAGACTTAGTCCAACGATTCCAGCAGAAACCTAGAGAAAGTGTGCCGGCTTGGTTATTAAGACTATGGGATTCTGGGGCAGAAAGTGTTCTGGTGAATGGCCCCGAAATAGCCAAATTGGCCACAATGACCATCCATCCTGCTCTTAGACAGAGATTATATGCAGGTAATCAATATAATGATGAAAACCATTCTATAATAGAATGGTTAATGGTGGCCTGCCGTATGGTATGGCCCAATAAATCTGATATTCCTTTACATACAGGGATGTGGTCCTCCATGGAGGATCTTCAAAATTACATCCGTGAACTAGGTGTAAGGGAAGCAATTTATGAAGATACCTTTGATGGCCCTGATCTGGTCAAATTCTCAGCGGGGATGAGAGACCTAATTCTACAACAAGCCCCCTCCCATCTGTATGGTACTCTGGTCTCTATATTAAATCCCCTAGTGGCCTCAGAAGCAGTTGTCCAGCAGGCTGCGCAGTTAGTGGCTGACCTAGGAGAAACAGAACGCCTGCGGAATAGCCGCAACGTTAGGACACTAGAAGAAGCCGAGGTCTTGCCGGTGACTAAAACCAAAATGCCGGCTACTTGAGCTGCCCAATCGGGACCCATAAGGGTCTCCCGAAAACAAATGTTTAATGATTTAATTCGGGCTGGGGTCCAATTTGCTGATTGATGGCCAGCCCAACCATATCCTTCTCCAACTGTGGAAACAATTAAAGGACAACCAAAAATTTCAGACCTACCCTAAGAAACCAAGGGTAAGGGTTATAAATGAAAGAACGCCAACAATGACATGGAACTTAGAGGATTTCCTTGTTCCTAATAGGAAAAAAAAGCCGCCTCAGGTGTCTCGGGCTACAATGCCTGAGCCACCGGAAGCAAAAGAATTGGACATAGCTCAATTTATGGCGTGACGAGGGATGTTAGTCCCCCTAGGGCCTCCAGATGGGACCGGAGGCCCTGTGTAGAATTAACAATTTATTGGTCCCGAAAAAACATTCAAAGAGTTATGGCATTAGTAGACACTGGGGCGGAAACATCAATTGTTTATGGAGATCCAACCAAATTTGATGGAGACAGAATGATGATTGGTAGCTTTGGGGGACAGACCATTCCTGTCACCCAAACATGGTTAAAACTGGGGGTTGGGCGTCTCCCACCCCGGGAGTATAAGGTATCTATTGCCTCAGTCCAGGAGTACATCTTGGGCATAGATATTCTATGGGATCTGACTCTCCAGACAACTGTGGGAGAGTTCAGACTTGGACAGAGATGTATCAGTATCCGGGCGGTGCAGGCAATACTAAGAGGCCATGCGAAACGTGGGCCTATTTGCCTGCCAAAACCGCGCAGGATTACTAATGTAAGACAGTACAGACTCCCGGGTGGGCAAGATGAAATATCGAGAACGGTGCAGGAATTAGAAAAAGTGGGCATTATCAGACCTGCACACAGCCCATATAATTCCCCCATATGGCCAGTGCGGAAGTTGGATGGCACGTGGAGAATGACGGTGGATTACAGAGAATTAAGTAAGGTCACACCGCCTATTCATGCGGCCGTACCCAATATTGCCTTCCTAATGGATACGTTGAGTAGGGAGATAAAAACCTATCATTGTGTCCTAGATTTAGCAAATGCGTTCTTCAGTATCCCAATTGCTGAGGAATCGCAAGATCAATTTGCGTTTACGTGGGGAGGCAGGCAGTGGACCTTTCAGGTCCTGCCACAGGGGTACGTGCATTCACCAACGTATTGTCACAATCTAGTGGCGCGTGACCTGGCTGATTGGAAAAAACCTGATGATGTTAACTTGTATCATTATATTGATGATCTCCTGCTGACATCCGACTCACTGGAGGCAGTAGGGCAGGCGGCAGATTCCTTAACCGCCTATTTACAACAGAGGGGATGGGCTATAAATCCCCAAAAGGTGCAAGGTCCGGGCCTGTCTGTAAAATTCCTGGGGGTGGTTTTGGTCAGTACCAAAGTACTACCCGGTGCTGTCATAGATAAGGTTCAGGCGTTCCCAATCCCTCCAACATTGAAACAGCTGCAAGAGTTTCTAGGTATACTGGGTTACTGGCGTTCCTTTATACCTCACCTAGCGCAGCTGCTAAGGCCACTATATAGACTCACAAAAAAGGGGCAGCTATGGGACTGGGGGAAAACAGAACAGGATGCTTTCCAACAGGCAAAACTGGCAGTTAAACGAGCCCAGGCATTGGGTATATTCGATCCTACCCTCCCAGCTGAATTGGATGTTCACGTTACTCAAGATGGCTTTGGTTGGGGCCTGTGGCAACGCCAGAGTTCTGTTCGGACCCCCACTGGTTTTTGGTCTCAGGTCTGGCATGGAGCAGAAGAAAGATATAGTATGATTGAAAAACAGTTCTTGGCTGCCTATTCAGCATTCCAGGCAGTAGAGCCAATAACCCAGACGGCTGAAGTTATAGTTAAAACCATTCTGCTGATTCAGGGGTGGGTGAACGATCTGACCCACCTTTCTAAGACAGGGGTGGCCCAAGCACAAACAGTGGCACGATGGGTCGCTTACCTCAGCCAAAGGAGCAGTCTGTCTTCATCACCCTTAAAAGAAGAGCTTCAGAAGATCCTAGGCCCAGTGACCTATCATTGTGATGCACCAAAAGAAACACTGGTCGCTCCACCAGAGAAGAGTCCCGTTCAGGAGGGGAAATATCCTATTCCTGAAGATGCCTGGTACACAGATGGGTCCAGCAAGGGCAACCCGAGCAAGTGGAGAGCGATAGCATACCATCCTTCGACCGAGACAATCTGGTTTGACGAGGGGGATGGTCAGAGCAGCCAATGGGCGGAACTGCGAGCCGTGTGGATGGTTATAACCAAGGAACCCGGTGATGGTATCCTGAATATCTGTATGGACAGTTGGGCTGTGTACTGGGGGCTCACTCTTTGGATTGCACAGTGGGCCACCCAGGAATGGACTATCCACGTCCGACCAATCTGGGGCAAAGACATGTGGTTAGACATATGGAATACAGTCAAACACAGGACTATATGTGTCTACCATGTTTCTGGTCATCGGCCCCTACAGTCACCGGGAAATGATGAAGCTGACACGCTGGCCCGAGTTCGATGGATTGAGAATTCACCATCTGAGAACATCGCCCGTTGGTTACATCAGAAGCTACGGCATGCGGGACAAAAGACAATGTGGGCAGCTGCTAAAGCATGAGGGCTGCCCATACAGCTACCTGACATCGTCCAGGCATGCCAGGATTGCGACGCTTGCTCTAAGATGAGACCGAGATCATTGCCCGAAACGACAGCCCATCTTGCTAGAGGACACAATCCTTTCCAACGATGGCAGGTCGATTACATTGGGCCCCTTCCTCGGTCTGAGGGGGCGAGATATGCCCTGACCTGCGTCGACACTGCAAGTGGGCTACTGCAGGCCTATCCAGTACCAAAAGCAAACCAGGCATATACCATCAAGGCACTGACTAAACTGATGTCTGCCTACGGGACACCTCAAGTCATCGAGAGCGACCAAGGGACTCATTTTACTGGTGCAACGATACAGCGCTGGGCAGAAGAAAACAACATCGAATGGCGATTCCACCTGCCATATAATACAACGGGGGCAGGTCTCATTGAACGTTATAATGGTATTCTTAAGGCTGCCCTGAAGACAGACTCCCAGTCCCTGCAGGGGTGGACGAAAAGACTGTATGAAACCTTGCGGGACCTGAATGAAAGACCCCGAGACGGCAGACCCAGTGCCCTGAGAATGCTGCAGACAACATGGGCCACCCCGCTTAGGATCCAAATTACGGGCACTGATTATCAGGTAAGACCCCAGATTGGTAATGAAAATAATCTTCTGCTCCCTGCCCCTGAGAATTTAGAACCAGGCACCCATAGAAGATAATGGCCTTGGAAGGTGCAGGTAGGACCCAAGTGGTGTGGCCTACTTGCAGCTTGGGGGAGATTGTTGGAGGTGGGAGGCTCAGTAGTCCCTCCAGTAATAGGTACATGGCCTACTGATATTGTGGTCAACGCTCCGATCTTCATTGCTAAAGGGACCCCCATCATGTCCCTATGGCAGATCAGGACACCTCCTTTGGTGCCTGACATAGTTATGCAGCCACAGATATCTGGCCAGAAGGTGTGGTACAGGCGGCCGGGACGCGCCCCAGTACAAGCGGAAGTGTTGACCCAAGATAGAAATACGGCCTGTATCTTGCCCTGGAGAGCAGACCTTCCCCTCCTGGTACCTTTGAAACATCTGTATTACTCCCCGTGAGTCTTCGAGCCTTCAGGATCACCGGAAGGAACGAAATGCCATCAAAGCGTTCCAGTGTTACAGTCAGATCACGTGTGACACCCAGTGATGGCCTATATGGGACTGATGGAACAGAAGACGGACCTGCACCTGACGACCGCATGCCTCTAGTAACTTCGTCGAGCACTGGCCCATACAAGAATATCAATGTTCACCAATCGTCACTTGTCTTGAATTGTACCAACATGCGTCGCGATGGAAATTGTGTAAGCGTCGTGATATAGTGGTCTCTGTATTAGGAAAAGCTTACCCATTAGTCAACCTGATCATTGGTTCACGCCATGAAGGGGTGGAGTGTATGGGAACTGCTGAGTCACGGCCTGAACCTCTGATTAGTCACCTGAGGCGAGCAATGAGTCAGCCCTGGGAGCACAGGTGAAAGCAATTCACCTGTGCTGCAGGAAGGGGTGGAGCCTGGCTCCACCTCTCCTAGACCCATTGAAGAGCTGACTACCAGTGGGGAAGGATCTCTCTCTCTCTCTCTCTCTTCAGAAGATCCACTCCACTGGAGTTTCCTGAGCGAGCCCACGACACGGGTAAGCCTCCTATTTATTCTCTTTGTCTCGCTGTGCCTACTCTCTTGCTTCTTTTATTATTATAACATCTTAATATTATTAAATTATATAATATTCCTTTATATAATTTTCATTGATTATGCAACTAGCAACTTAGAATTGCAAGAGAAATTGAATACTCGTAATGAAACACATCAGCCTCCTTTCTTACTGTTGCTGCTGTGCAAACAGTGCTATACTGAGAAGCAAGCATCCTGGTGGGATGCTGTTCATATTCTTATGCAGAAAAAAAACAATGTAAGAATTCTTTAGTTTGGAAATACTTGAAACAAGCCTTTAGACAGCTTCTGAATTGATTCCCATAGATTGTGTAAAACTAGTTTGCTTTGCTGGGCTGTTTTGGACATGAATGTTTTGTTGCAGTAGGGTTTTGAGACCTACTGCATACGAGCTTTTTGTAAATGGGCTTAATGTTTCAAGTACAGCATTTCTAAACTAGAGCTAGTTTAGAACCTACTAGCTATTTGTTTTCGTCAAACAAGTCACGTGAATAGAAGAAAAAGAGAAAATACTAACTGAGGACTGTTTCCTTTGATACTCAAACCAGAATCAGAGACAAAACTAAAGTTTCTTGCACAGCATGGATTAAGTACTCTGCAAGCCTTCGGCCCGCCTTAATTATACACTGGGCAAGAAGCCTGCAAAATATAGCAAGCGAAGATTATTTTTAAAGGTGTACAATCCATTTTTTCTCTCCTTGTGTAAACTGAACACACAAAGTAAACAAAATCAGATGAGAAGGTACTATTGAGAACTGCTGTTAACTTTGTTGGGTAAGTTAGTTTCTCTAGTCAACCAATCAAGTACACTCTTCCTCACTACCTCTTAACATTACAGTGAACTGTAGTGTTGTTTTCTGTCTTTATGTTACTTCAGATAACTCTCGAGAGAGACCTCCTGAAATTTATCACAAGTGTCAGAGAACAATTCTTGAATTTTTCAAGAAAACAACTACACCAGGAAAGAATAAGTGTTAGTAAGACTTGATTTGAATTTGTTGAGGTAGCTTCTATTTCTTCTCAACAGGGCACCAGCCTGAAAATTTTCTGTGATCAGAAGGAATACATTGGAAGAAGTGTCTACTACTGGAAGAAAATCCTGATGAGTTTGGAAACCATCAAGAAGAACAAAAATATTCCTGAACCAACTGATCCTCTCCTCAAATGTTTCCATAATGTGGACATTCAGGTGCAGATTGACCAATCAAAGATTGGAGTAAGGTTATATGTCTTTCTACTAGCTTATGGTTGTGGTTTAACCTGGAAGATGGCTAAGCATGATGTCATACTGCACGGAACACCCCTTTGGCCAGTTTAAGTCAGCTGTCCTAATTCTGTTCCCTCCCAGCTGCTTGGATTATTTGCTGAGAATGGCTTGGTTCTGTACAACATGCTTAGCAGGAACTATAAGCATTGGTGTGTTCTCAACATTGCTTTTCTCCTAGAACCAAAACATCGCATCATACCAGACACGCTGAAGGAAACAGTTCCCAGCTGAAAATAAGACACTTACATTTACATTGGGGTTTTTGTTTAATTAATTAATTTATTTATTGTAGTAGTAGTTGGGTGGTTTTTTTTGTTTGTTTGTTTGTTTGTTTGTTTTTGCATTGTGCTAACAGTGACGCTTGGTAGTATTAGAATGCATCTAATAAAGGGGGAAAAATATTTTTTGAGAACTTTTCTTAGTTGTAAAACTACATCTGCTTGGACAACACTGAACTCCCTTAACACCAACTTTCTTGAAAAAGTGTTCTCTTGTCTTAGAGGAAAATGAGTAATGTCATTAACCTCCTCCAACCTGATTACTTCCTGGATGTTGGCATGCACTAGCTGTTCAAGTATCCATCTACATGTTAGGTATGAATTGTCTTTGGCTTTGGTTGTAGGTCTTTCAGGTTGCAGCCTATGAAGAAGAGGCTCATGTAGCATTTGCAGTGATGGATGCAGCTGAAGGCAAAACTGATGGCACTCAGTGAAGAACAGTTGTCCTTTTTGTTACGGTAGGTACTTGGTGATCCTAGCATTGGACAGACATTCTGACTGGACTACTGCATAACTCAGCGAAAACATCTGCTCTAAACATCTCTTAATTGAGTGCGAGAGTAAAACTTGATGCCTATAAACTCTAACTGGGGACTGAAGATGCAGAGGGAACCTTTCTAAGGACTGTGTGAACAGAAAGAGTCCTGCTTTCATCAGCTTGGCTATCATCGTCTTGGTTCTGGTCTTTTTCTGGCTTTGAAGAACACTCTCACAGTTTTGTACATTACGGGCAGATCTTGAATTATTCCAGCAGTTAACTCTTGATTTTTTTCTCAGACCTTAAACATGCTTTTAAACAGCAAGAGAGTAGGGATTATTCCTTAGGTTTTCTTCAAATACCTGTGGAATACCTTTATGTTCTCTTAATTGGAACACTGTCTTTAACAGAATGAAATTCAAGAAATGAAATGTAGTAACTCCAGTGTGAGTGTATCATGTCATTGGTGGTCTGCTAAAAGCTATGGAACAGATGCTATGTCAAACAGTTCTCAGAGAGCACAAAATCTTCGTGAAGCTCCCTTAACAGGTAAGTTGTTGCTCTCCCAAAGAAAACAACTGCAAAGAATTATATTTCATGCCAGAGCCCAAATCCAGCTCCGTGGGAAACACGTGGCTCCCCATTCACTGAATGTACTGCGAGTTTCAAAGCCAGACATAATAATGCACAAGGGAAATTTGGATCTGGCTTTGCTAAAAAGGAAGGTCAGTGGGACTGTAACATCTGTTTGGTGAGAAACGAACCCACTGCCTCCTAGCATGTTGCCTTTCAGAATCCAAGCAAAACTAATACAAAAGCATCTCTTCAACGATTTTCCTTTAAACTTGAAGAAGCGGATGCTCCAAGCATCAGAATTACTTGAGAACTGCTTTTTCTTTAGCTGTTCTGTATGCCAAAACGAAGCAAGTGATGAAAACTGTTGTTCCTGTAAGAATCCGAACTCGCAAAGTCAACCTAGTGCGCTACTATCTGTTGTTCAGGTGGATTATTATATACATAATAAATATGTAATATTTATAATATTTATATAACTGTCTGTTAAATTTCAAAGACTGAGAGCAGTATTCTGGTGATCTCAGGAGCATGGAACTAAAAGATGACTTCTTGAACAGAAGTTGTTTCAGTAACAGCTACCATGGTAATAGGTTGAGATTAGTTAGTAAAAAGCACAGATCTCCCATGAGTGATTTGGAACAAGTCCTCTTCAGTTGCTATTCAACGTCTTCTGTAATTTCAAACACTCAAAGTTATGCAGTAGTACACGTTGCTGCAAACAGCTTTTTTTTTTCTCAGTCCTGCCTGAATTTTGCTACTCCACCTCTGTAGACGACACCTCTATGGCTCTTCTCCGTAATCCTGTATTGTTTGAAGTGAGGATATAACTAACCCTTGTGACAGTATGAAGATGCAGGCTTGTTCCTGATCTGAGCCTTGAATTTCAAAGGCAATAGTATAAGACGTAATTGTGCATGGAGATTGGAGCTTGTTACATTGCAACACGGTCTGTAATTTCTGCCCCGGCATTCTGTAACTTGGACTATTTTTTTTCTGTGGGCAAGGAGAAAGTGCGTAGACTCCAAATCTGTTTCTAACTACCTGGGAATTAATTAGCTCAGTAATAAGGGCATTGTGGGGTTAATGTTGCTGTTGTTCTGGAGTAATTCAGTCTTCATGTTTTGCTCAATTTCTGTCCAAAGCTGTGATGATGACTGCGCCATCAGACGATCCACCATCTGATGATGTTATTATTGCTGATGAGCTAACAGCTACCCCAGAGCCTTTCTGAGTCTTCCAGAGGTCTTTCTGTAGGTAGGCGACTCCACCACCTCCCTGGGCAGCCATTCCAGTGCCTGACCACTCTCTGAGACAAAAACCTCAGAGAGGTCTAACCTAAACCTCCTCTGGTACAACTTGTGGCCGTTTCCTTGGGTCCTGTTTGTTACCTGGGAGAAGAGGCCAAACCCCTCCTCATCATCACAACCTCCCTTCAGGAAATTGTAGAGTGCAGTAAGGTCTCCTCTGAGCCGCCTCTTCTCCAGACTGAACAATCCCAGCTCCCTGAGCCGCTCCACATAAGGTTTGTGCTCCAGACCCCTCATCATTTCTGTTGCCCTTTTTTGGACATTGAGGCCTCAGTGTCTTTCTTGTAGTGAGGGGCCCAAAACTGGACACAGTGCTTGAGGTGCAGCCTCACCAGAGCTGAGTACAGGGGGATGATTCCCTCCCTGCTGCTGCTGGCCACACTATTTCTAATGCAGGCCAGGATGCTGTTAGCCCTCTTGGCCACCTGGGCACACTGTTGGCTCATGTTCAGCCAAACATCAACCAGTACTCCCAGGTCCCTTCCTCTTCACAGTCATCCAGCTGCTCAGCCCCAAGCCTATAGCACTGCATAGGGTTGTTGCGGCCAAAGTGCAGGACCTGGCACTTGGCCTTGTTGAACCGCAGCCCAGCGATCCAGCTTATCTAGATCCCTCTGAAGTGCCTTCTGCCCTCAGGCAGGTCAGCACCACCTCCCAACTTGGAGTCATCTGCAAACATACTGAGAGTACACTCAATCCCGTCATCTAGGTCATCAGGAAAGATATTAAACAAGATGGGCCCCAGTACCGCCCCCTGGGGTTGCCAGCTGGACTTAGCTCCATTAACCACTACCCGTTGGGTGCAGCCCTCTAGCAGTTCCTTAGCCAAAGAAGGTTATACCTGTCCAGGCCATGGGCAGCCAGTTTCCCCAGGAGAATACTGTGGGAGACCATGTCAAAGGCTTTGCTGAAGTCTAGGCAGACTACATCAATAAATAGCCTTTCCCTCATCTACCAGGCTGGTCACCCAGTCATAGAAGGAGATGAGCTTTGACAAGTATGACCTGCCTTTCATGAACCTGTGCTGGTTGGGCCTGATCCCCTGGATGCCACACACATACCATGTGATCTCACCCAAGATGATTTGCTCCATAACCTTCCCCTGACTGGGGACTGGCTTGTAGTTCCCCAGATCCTCCTTACAGCCCTTCTTGTAGATGGGAATCACAAGAAGTACTGGCACCTCTCCAGTTAACCAGGTGCACTGGTAGATAGTGGAGAGTGGCTCAGCAATCACCCTCACCAGCTCCCTCAGCGCCCTAGGATGGAGCCCGTCCGGTCCCATGGGCTTGTGACAGTCCAGATGGAGGAGGAGCTCTCTGACTGTCTCCACCTGAATCACCAGGGGTGTACTCTGCGTGGCATCCCAGACTTCGGGATCGGGGCACAAAGTGCCCTGATGATAACTGATCTGCCTTTTAAAGGCAGGTGTAAAGAAGGCATTGAGGACCTCAGCCTTCTGCTTATCCTCAGTGGTCACATTCCCCACTGCATCAAGTAAAGGATGGAAATTCTGCTTGGTCCTTCTCTTACCACTGATATATTTATAAGAGGATTTCTTACTCTCTTACTGCGGTGGGCAGTCTGAGTTCAAGTTGGGCTTTTGCCTTCCTAACTTCCTCCCTGCATACCTCAGCAACTTCCTTGCAATCTCCCCAAGTAGCCTGTCCCTTCAACTTTGTCACCTTACTGCTCTTCTTGTCTCCCTAGAGCCCATCTGACAGAAAAACATTATTTGAAGACTCATTTCAACAGGTATTGTACTAAAACATAGTAGTAGTGGGCATGAGAAGTTGAATTGAAGAAATCTGTTCTCTGTATGTCATTCTTAATGCCCTGACACCTTAATAATGTTATTTGAACAGAGACTAACAAAAACTAACAGTTAGCATACAGCCATGCTTGTATATCTAAAGATCATGCAAAAATGTGAAATTCTGTCTCCAAGTGTCACTGTGTCCATGAAACAAATAGAAGTATATATATATATATATATATGTTTGGGGTTTTTTTTGCACAAAGACGAGAACTGTGTTGGAAACGTCATAAAAATACTACTTAGAAATAATTTTAAACAGCATTTAGTTTTAAAGCATTGTAGTTCGGTACTAGTTTTGTAAGAGCAAGCTTCCAGGGTTGTTATGCACCATTTGTTCTAATAACAGTGGTGATTTTTTTTTTTCCTGACACTTAAAAGCAGGAATTGGGGGCTGAGGAGTAGAAGGGATAAATAGTCAGTTAAAACTTCTACTGCTATAATGATAAATAATAATTCTTCAAAAATCTGAAAACTTAGGCTGGTTTAAGTGTCTAGAGAGGTAAAACGTATTTCACTCAAGAATGATGAAGCGTTTTTTAAAAAGCTTAGGAGATGAATGCATTTTTAAAAAGCAGAAATGTGAAAGACGAAAAGTAGTGCATCTCTGGTGATGAATCTTGGGATTGCTATCGTAAGCAAGGAAGAAAGGGTGAAACAGCTTTTGAGATATTTACAAGTTGAAATAGGAGTTTTGGATCAGTTTTGAAAAGGTAGCATGTTCTGAGCTGGGTAATGTGCTGCTAGAAGGTGCAGTAAGTGAACATTTCATTAGGAAACTTCAGTAGTTGGCATTTGAGTAAAGATGCCGTGAAATTGAGACCTGAAAGGGAAAAAAAGATCGAAGGCTTGATTCTTGAGATTAAAGAATCTCAAGTAGGTGTGTATTTTTTTCTTTATCCTTGTTATCCTGTGACTTACTGGATTTTAGAAATCAAGCAAATACAACAGTGAGAGAAAGCTACAGGAAAGAAATTTACACGAATTGGTCTTTAATCGAGGGGCAAGGAACTTGTGAATAAATTCTAATAAGTACCATCTGTAACAAAATTTACCTTAAGAACAATGTCACTCCATTAACGTTCTGTGGAGAGTCTAAGAGTGAAAGAGCAGTATAACCTTTTGTAAACAGTCACCTCTTTGCATTTGTCTGTGTAGTAAAGGTGAGCTGGACACTTGCTCAGCACTATCATTTGCACATTTCAAAACAGTGTTTTGGTTTTTTTAAATAACATCTGATAACCTGAAGGTCTTTTGGTGCAGAAGTGTGTTGTATTTATTCTCTGTATAGTTCTTTTGATGCATGTGTTACTATAATGGATCAAAAGAGAGCACAGAGCCTTCTAAGTACCAGTACTAAGCTGCTTGTCAATGGCATGGAAGAGAACTTGTAGACATTACAGATTACTTTTTCCTCCTCCTCACCTTTACTTCAAAGTGTGCAGCATTGCCAGACAGCATTCAGGTGATAGTTTGTGAGCTTTCCAAGTACAAAAAGTTTGAGTAGGTTTCCAAGTAGGACCAGCAGTCCTACCAGGAGAAGCTTACATAGGAAGTAGGGAAATAAAAAGCTCAGAACTTGTCAAAAACAACTTCTGCATTTCACTCTAAGTGTTATTTTCAAATTTCTCCACTCTGCTGGCTACATACGCTTTTATTAATTTACACTTAGTATTTTGAGGGGGTTTCTTTTTGGCTAGTTTGGCTGTTCGAATTTTTTTTTTAATTTCTAGCTTATTGCCTCAGAAAAAAAAGCAATGAGGAAACTTAGGGCTGTAGCAAGAACTTTTCTGAAAGCTGTCTCTGGAGAAAATACAAACTATATGTCAATTACAGTATCTGTACTGATCCAGAAGTCTTCTAATCTGGAGTCCATGAAAGGCTTTGCCCCTTTTGAGTAAACACGGAAGTACCTGAGCATTTCAGAGAAGAACCTTCAGACCTCTAAGCAGTGTGCACTGAGCTCTAAATGCAGAGGTCAGTAGCTGGACCTGCTTACCAGCACTGCTGAAGGAAATCACTGTAAGTGTGCGGTAAAAAAATCACACCTGGCAGGGAGGATACCATTTTATTAATCACCAAAAAAGCAAATGATGCAAATTCCCAGGAAGCTTTGCAATAATGTTGAATCACTTTCTGGTCCCACTCTCTGAGAAAATGTGCAGAATTACTTTGTTTGGAAAGACCTTGAGAGTTCGTCTAGTGAGGCCCTCTGCTCAAGCTGAGTCAGTCAGAGCAGGTGTCTCATTTGAAAGGAAGAAGTAATTTTATTTTGCCATCCATCAGCTCTCCTGAGGTTTTGTATTGTATTTTGGAGAGATCAAATTGAGAAGCACCGTTGCATCACAGCACTAAATACATCACGGTGATGTTTTCAATAATGATGTTTCTATGTTTATAGTTAAGGGCCTTTGCATTTTATGTTGGGGAAATGTTCATCAAGTGGTGGTTTCACACCAGCTAACAGAACACCACCACACCATGCTGTCACTGCCCCTCAAAGGAAGAGGGGGTAGAGAAAATGTGGTTAGAAAATAAATGAACGAAATGCTCATAGGTTGAGATAAGGACAATTTAAAGGAAAAGGAGGAAAAACACCAAGCAAATGTCATACAAGGAGAGAAAACAATTATCCTCTGCTCGTCATAGAATGGCCTGGGTTGGAAGGGACCTCGAAGTCCATCTGGTTCCAGTTCCACTGCTGCCAGCATGGTTGCCAGCCACTAGATCAGCTTGCCCAGGGTGCCATCCAGCCTGGCCTTGGAGACCCCCAGGGATGGGAAATCCACAGCTTCTCTCAGTAGTAAGCAGTGTTTGGCCACCCCTTGGAAAACAAGGCCTCAGTACATGCTGTGGCCCTTCCCCAGCTCCTCATGCTGTGTGTGGCATCATATGGTATGTGATATCCCTTCAATCAGTTTAGATCAGTGCCCTGCTGATGTCCCTTCCCCCTCCTCTTGCCCACGCCCAGCCTGCTGGCTCAGGGGCTGCAGAGTTGATGCTGTGCCAGCACTGCTTGGCAGGAGCCAAAACATGGCTGTGATACCAGTGCTGCTCTAGCAGCAAGTGCAAAGCACAGCACCGTGTGGCTGCCGTGGGAACAGCAACCTTGTCCCTGCCTGCCCCAGTACAGCATATGTGCATCACTGCTATATAGAAGCACATATCAACATAGAAATTGCAATGTTGCACCTGTTATTCTGGCTATTAAACCGTATAGACAGAACAGAGATCTGAGCAATGTTTGTTGAATGAAGGTTCTTCTTATTTTGAAGTTTCTAATGAGAAAATTCCTCTTTCTCAGGAATGTATTATTTTGTTAACTTAGGAGCTTGGAATATTTTGATTTACAAGATAGTCCCATAAATATACTGGAGTTGAAGATAATTCATTAAGCATTCTGAGTCTTTTCCTTCTTATCTGCTATTACTTGACAAGGCAGCAGGTAATGAAACATACAACAATGTCATTACTTCAAAGGTTTTTGTATTCCATAGGCATTCCACTTAGAGGCAGTGGGTAATTTGTCAGCCCAGTGACAGATGAATTTAAGGATACTACTGTACCTAGTGCACAGTTTGCTTAAGCTTATCAGTGAGGTGTAGTCTGTAAATCTTACAAAACCACAGTTCTTGTGTAACGTTTCCTTAACTTGATTCGTGAGCTCTAAACAGTTAAGAAAAGTCCTTATATTCTTCGTACCCATCTCTTCTACTGCGTGCACAGTCTGGACCTGGTTATTTAGAATTACATTTTCTTCCTTGCAGAGAGAATGATATTGAAGAATGTGGCTTGGAAATGTTTTTCTGAGTTGCTAAAGAAATTCTAGGTGAAATCCAAAGCCATGATTTGAAGCCAAATGGTAGCAACATTCTCGTGACGGAAGAAAACAAAGAAGAATATATTAAGTAAGATTAAATGAAGATTTTAAAATACTCTTCTCTCTCCCATTTCTTTTAGCTCAATCAAGAAAATACTGTCACACTATGTAATCTGAAGCATTATTGAAATTCTGTCTATGAATAAGTACTGATGGCAAAATGTGGCAATTGTTCAGATTCCATATTTGAAAGGAAAATATTGATGGAAATATTTAAAATAGGTATATATTACGTTTCTGAAAGGTAATATATATATTACTTTTCCCAAAAGATTCAGTTTAGTAGAAGCTCCGCTTGTTGTGGTTTTTTTCCCAGAGATAATTAAGTTTAGCAGAACATCGTGACAACAAATGTGATCGTCAGGTACTTCACCGTACCATTGCACACATTTATTATTCACACTTTGGCTTTGTAGACTGCTGATATTCTATCCAGCCATTTATGGTGTTGCTTGTTTTTAACCAAAGAACAGTTTGGGATGCTTTTGTGGTAAACTTGAGTTTTTAAAAATGCATAGTTTTGATACTAGTTTCCATGTGAACTGCCCTTCTAGTGCTGTTATGTCTAGGCATTTGTAACAAGGCAGCATTATGAACAATGTAATGTGTTGTACTGTTGTAAATGAGGAATTATGATATAGCAGTAGCAGAATGTTTTAAAGCAAGGACAGGAGCCTATGAGTGATTACAGAAGAAAAACATGAGCGATGAGGTGCCTTGTCTCAAAACATCCCCTTCTTGTCTCGTAATATCCCCAGCGAGCAGCAGTATACAAGCTCTGCTTTATGGTGTGAACTTCAACATCATCTTACATAGAGGATTTGTTCAGAACAAAAAGAAACAAATAAGAAACCACTACACACGTGGCAGCCATGAGGTAAATTGAGTTAGTAGAATTTTCCTCTTATGATATGTTCTGTGAAGACTTTTTTGTGGGAAAGGTTCAAGGGATGAGGGAGTAGGAATTGCTTTCATCATGAGTCGTCCAAAAACATTTCACAGAAATTGTAACATTTGCAGAAGGAACATATTGGCATTTTGCAGTTGTGCAAGATATTAATTGGGATGAAGAGTAAGGAGTATCTGCAGAAGACCATTCTCTTCTAGTTTTAAGGAACCCAGGCAGAGCTCAGATTGCAGCCTAAGTAATATTCTTCTGCCATAATAGGTCCTGTGTTACGCTCCCCAAAGTTTCATCTCTTCTTTACATTCCAGTTCTCCTGACAGGTTAGGCTTGAATTCAGCATAATAGCTGCTTCTCCCTGGGTTCAGGTTCTTTGGGTCTCCTGCCTGCTTTTCACCTTTTTATTAATGGAGAGTGGAGTTTCTACCACAGAGCAAAGTTTTATGATTAACAGAAACAAATATGGAACTTTCCAAATGGACATCATCGTTTCTTGATAAGCTAGCAGTCCTACTCATCTTCACTAGTATCACCTGACCTAGATTTTACCTCGTTGTGGATAATGACTGAGATTTCTGGGGACAACATTAGATGAATCTAGCTCTGCCTTTTTTTTCCTTTTCCAAATACTTAGGGACTGCTGTGCTCTCATTGATATCATCAGTGAGTAGATGCTGCCTCCTGTTTGAGCCTAAAATGCTTTCCATAGCGGAGTGGTTGGAAACATAGGGTTTTAACTTAAAACTGTTTGCACAGACTGAAGATTGGGTTATCTACCCATAATTATTACATTCTCCTTTCTTTTATAAAACTTGTTGTCATCCATACACTCTTAGTATAGTTCTCCTTTCTGTCTTTTCCTACAAAGGACTCACTCAAATGGCCTTGAAAGCTCTGAAGATGCTGCTTCAAATAAAAACAAGACTGTTAATGGCAGTGATTCCCCACTACTCACCAATGGAAGCTGCAAACCTTCTCGACCTCCCAGGCCTTCTTGACCACCTCCACCCACACCCCGCAGACCCACATCAGTAGCTGGTGCGTATTCTAGGCCCAGACATCCACTTCAAAGCTGTGGATTCTCTGTACAGTCTTAAAATGAATGTAACGTTTTCCGATGCGTGTTTTTAACTACAGTTTTTTTCAGGGTAAATTCTTGGATATATAACTTCTATTTTAACAGCTTGCATTCAATATCGTTGTTCCTCTTATCAGTAATTTCTTGTTTCCACGACAGGTAAGTGATGATTGCAGCGATACTGCTAAATATGTTGGAGCTGGTGCCAAAAGAACATGAGTGAGTGCTACTGTTGCATTCAGTTAACTTTAATGAGACCTGTGAACAAATCTGCTGAAGGACTTACAGAACTGCCTCAAGTAGATAATACTGGAGCTTGAAAGACTAGTAATTTGTTTCTACAGTCCTGGTTAAATTATTTGAAACAGCAGCACTTCAAACACTGATTGCGTGAAAATAAATATGTTTTTTAGTCCATCTTATAATTTAGAAACTACAAAGCTTTAAGACAATGATAGGTGTTTTCAGGTTAGCTCCTCCACATGCATACACTACCATGTGTTTTGGTGATCTTATTGTCACGATTGATAAATACTGAGGCTGGACGGAAAACTAGGCTGCAGTAATTATTTTAAAAGCTAAAGGCAGTGTAGTTTAGTAATAAGACTTGTGTATAGTTATTAATACTGCCTACCAAATGGCCTGCATGGGAAAAAAAATCTGAAAGCGTTTAAAGAATGCATGCATTCTCCCTTCCACAGCCTTAATTTTTCCACGTTGTGTCAAATCTCTTCTTGAAAATGTTATGCACGCTGCCCCTTAAATTGTTGCAAATATTAAATGGGAAATCCATCAATGCAAGCAAGTAGCTTTTTCTTGATAATCATCTAATGTTTAGAAAATGCAGACAAGTTGCTTTGGTTTGCTTCTATTTGGCCTAGTAGACCTTCAAGTGGGTGTGTGTGTGGGTGTGTGTGTGGGTGTGGTTTAATCAAGAAAGGAATTAAATTTTAAGTAGTTTTGATGCTTGTTGTGAGTTGCTAAGTCAGTGAAACAGAGGTTTTAAATAGTGAGACAACTTGCTGTCTTCAAATTAGAAAGAAGTCAAGTAGTAAGAAACTGGTATAAAGAAGTAGAAGGAAAGTTACTGTTGGACATAATCTGCTATATGGCTTTAAATTTCATAGTTCATACATTGCAC
This sequence comes from Lophura swinhoii, assembly GCA_030408155.1. Classification (NCBI taxonomy): domain Eukaryota; kingdom Metazoa; phylum Chordata; class Aves; order Galliformes; family Phasianidae; genus Lophura; species Lophura swinhoii. The sequence goes on from JASCYN010000149.1 coordinate 744,950, forward strand.
CTCCTGAGAGCAATGTGGGCACAGTGAGATACTTCATACCCATGTGGAATTTGTCAGGTGATTGGTCTCTTGCCTCAGAGATATTATTTAGATTCTTAACTTCTTCTTAAAAAAATAGAAATTTTTCTGTACTCCGAGTAAGAAGGTGAAAGCAAAAGCTTCTTAATGCGAGTGGTATAATAGTTGAATTATTACCTGCTTTACTGTGCCTGCAGTTAAAGCAATAGGTGGTTGAGGCTTGGATTACCATGCTTACAGGATAACCGTGAAAGCAATTTTGAAAACATCAGTTGTTGCTTTACCATTTTTATTTCATTAGATATGGCAAATTATTGTGCATTTCCTCCATGTTACATCTGATACAAATACAGGAGTAAGTCAGCGTCCCAAATGCTGCATATTTAGAAAATACAACTTCAGTGCCCTTATGATGAACTGCTTTTATGTGATGTGTGGAGAGGGTGAGGGAGGCCCAGGGCCCTTTTCTCGGGTTCTGCTCCTCTGTGCCCTCTTGCTCGCTGGAGAGAAGGGCTGCCCGCTGGGCACAGGGAGCGCCTTCTAGCTCCCGTCCCGTGCCCCGTCCTCCAGCCCCCTCCTTATCCTATGCAGAACGCCACTCCCAGCAGCAGCACAGGTGCCACTGCAGAACCTTCCCCATGTCACAGCTGTCACCTTGGTCGCTGCCGCCCCACCCGGCGCACTGGTCTCCAAGAGTGCTGGGCAGGTGGCAGCCATGTCCAGCACGAAGAGAGCGAGAGAAGAGGATAGCGTGGTTTTAAATGGGAAGAGGGAGCTGGGGGCCCCAGAACCGAAGAGGAGGAGGGGGCCTGCCGTGACCATCAAGTGGAGGAGGGAGAGGAGGAAGAGAGCCCGGTTCCATCGCGCCCGGACCTCCGCTGTGACCGACCATGGGGAGCCCATGGAGGTGGATCCACCTCCAGAGGAGCCCATGGAGGTGGATCCGCCTGCGGCACAGCTGGCCTGGCACCACACCACCGTGCCAGGCCCCGCATCGGCGCGGTCACAGCTCTGCCATCGCTGGTCCGGGCGCTGGGCTCCTTACCCACCACGTGTCCCCCACCCCCAGCATTAGCTGGGTGTCATTGTTTAACATCTACTCCTCCTCCACCTTGTTGCTCCTCTGCGGTTCTGCAGGCCTCCAGTTCCATCTTCCCCTTTTAGGAGTTAGGTCCCCCTTCTGGGTTTTGTTGTTGATTTTAGCGTTAGCATAGTTTTAGTGTTAAGTTTAGTTTTAGCGTTAGGCATAGGTTACTGTTAGTAGTTTAGAGTTAGGCATAGATTGCTGCTACCAATTGGCAGTAAATGCTGCTCACTCAGTAAGCACTCCCCTGATTTACCATGCAGAGAAATGAGTGCGAGTGCCCTGAGAAGGGAGGTTTGATGACGTCTGCGATCAATTGAATTTCCGTCTTGTGACTTTTCTGTTGCAGAACATCGAGGAAGAGAGCGTGAGTGGCTGAGAAATGGAGTTGGGACTCAGGGGAGCAATAGGTGCCTGTGTTGCCCTTGCAAGGTAGGTGTGCCTTACTGTAAGCGTGCGCTAAGGCAGTGCTGTTCAAACACAGCTTGTGGCACTGTCTGCAACAGATCTGCTTTCTGTTAAGCTTTTCCCTTATTTCATGTCCACCTATCCTTTTCAGCTCCTGCTCCCCTCACCTGCAAGTGGAGCAATGCTCAAGTTGGAGGAATCTTTTCCTCAGCAGGTGGTAAAAGACGATGCAGCTGCAAGTTTCATGCCCTTCTTTGTTATTGGGTCAGTAGACCAAGGATATCTTCAGAACAGCTAAGTCAGCCTGTAGCACCAATGTGCATGAGAGAATGATGACTCTTTTTACCCTCTTGTAGAAAGCAGCCTCCTTGAGAGTGGGAGAGCAGCAGGCTGTCTGCTCTGTGGCTCCTGAAGGGCATTTCTCCCCAGCTGAGATCCCTGAGCCCACGCTGGCGGAGAATGTGCTGCACCATGATCTCTTCTGTGGAGCCACTTTGCAGCTTCTCTGTGCGTCAGTTGTAATCATGCCAGTTTCCATGTGCCATAAGCCAGTAAGTCGTGCTCTCTGAGGCTGATAGAAAGGCACAGATAATAGGCAGGGAGGGAACAATTTGTAGCTGTTGCCTGCGGTAGTGTGTCCTGGCACTGCTGAAAATGGCGTAGTTTGTTCTGTTCCTCCTTCGGTGTGCGTGCTGTACCTGATGCATGCAAGAAGCTTTGAGGTGCAAACTCATCCTGCTGCTGTGCTCTGTGCGCTGCCAGGCAGAGTGTCCAACCCCTGTGCAGGCGCTGCCTTGCAGGAGATGGCTTTGGATTCTAGTTTGTGTGGGTCTTTTGGGATTGAGATAGAGGTGGAGTTTCTAGCGTGCCCTAATGTCGGGAAGGCGGTTTCCAGTACTGGCAGCCAAAGCTGCCCGGGAGGGTGACTTGAGCTCCCAAAGCGAGCTGTCAGCCAGTTGTTAGCTGTGAAGGTTCCCTGACCGTTTCTGAATTGATTCTTGTAGGACTCACAGAGTCCTGGGACTAAGACTTGGGAGACAGTGAAGAAACCCAAGGCAAGTACTGCTCAGCTGAGGAAGAAAGCCAAGATGGAAAGCAAAAAGAACCGATAAGGGCTTGACCGAGAAGGCCCACAGGACACTCGAGTCATCTGGAATGGTTCCTCAGAGGTGGCACCAAAAGCAGCGGATTGAGTCATCCGGTTTTCTGGCGTGACCGTGCTTTCCCTGTCACGGACAGTGCAGAGGAACTAAGGCAACTGGGAGGGAAGGGCTTGTGCTGCGTTCCAAGCAAAGAGGACTTGCCAGAGGCAGGACTTCATCTATGGCAAGAGATGGAGACACTGTCTTCCTTCAGGATGCGTCTCTTCAGGGCCAGAGCCGGTCTGGTATGAGATTGAAATACAGCTAGCCGGACCTGGAGAGAGAGGAGGTGACATAGCCACAGGGTCAGGCTTCTCCTTGTGCCTGACTGGAGGCTGAATGACTCACTGCTAAGCAGAAATCCTGGACACTGGGGTTTCACTTTGGGCTGTGTTGATAAATACAACCCAAATCCTTTTTTATTGAATAAAAGCAAAATCAACTTTTTAAAAACGGTGCTGCCTGTTTCTGTAGCTGGTCAAAAGGTCCCTTGCTTGGGCTGACAATTGCGGGGTGGTGAACCTGTTGGTTCTCCCCTGAAATTCTGCTGGTTTTCCCTCATTTCCTTGTTGGTGTTCCCAATGGGTGGCTTTTCAGCCCAACTGTAACTGCTAGCGATAGGCTGTGAGCATCCCCTTGCTCTCCAAGGACTGCTAGCAAAAGCACAAAGGAGGGGAAGCAGCCTGGGAGGAAGAAAGGTGTCCCTGCACTCAGCCCCTTGAGCTCGCCTCTCTTACCTGATGGCTTTTTCAGCCTTGGGCTGTACTGAGGGTTGCTGTTTGCCCTGGCAAGCCCAGCTGCACACAGGCAGCCATGGCCTGCACATCAGGCTCCCGTTTAGGCACGAAGAGTTGAGGTGTGGGTGGGATGGTGTGAAGAGCAGAGCTGGGAGTGGGGAGGAGGAGAGGGCAGCGGGAGAACGTGCCTCGGGCCCAGAGCTCAGCCTCGAGGAAAAGAGCTGGTTGCAAAGAGAAAACCAGCTTCCACTATTTCTAAGTGGTCATTGCATCTTAGGTCTGGGTCTGGATCCAGCAGGGGGGCCCACGTGCAGCCGTTTGGGAGGAAAGTCCGAGAGCAATTCCACAGCAAAGAAGAGGCAGTTTCGGTTCAAAGACCTGTCTTCCATCTGGACATCGGGGTGCTGTGGCTGCAGGACCTCCAGTCCCCAAAGACATCATCCCTGGCGAGAAGGCAGCAGCCAGCTTTCCCTTCCCACCACACGTCCGGCCGGGTGTGTTATCCCTGCTCTCTGGAAACAGCAGACAGCAGCAGAGAATTATTTGCAAAGCTGAGGGTACAGTGTGAGTTCCTCCAGGAGGAACAACAGCCCAACTACTCCAGCCATGCCGCAGGTGATATACCTTGAAGTCAGTTGGCTTAGCTGGCCCTACCAGTTTTCCCTGAAGGAGAATGTTCTCACTGGGGGTGGCCTTCTGCTTCCCATTTATATCTACAATTCTTCATCAGATCACCGCGGGTTCTGTTAATTTGACCAGACAAAACTGGTCCACAAATGTCTGTGAAATTCTGAATTAGCTGCTCAAGTATAGAACAACGTTCTCTTACTGAAGAGACAGAAGGCAACTGACCCAGGCTATCACCAAGTCTTCTCCAAGGCTTGTAGCTTGGACAAATACAGAGCTTGGGCTTCAAGCCTACTAAGAACCTTTCTTTGTGGTTAGTACAGAGAAGCTTCTCTCCTGTCCACAAACTGGTTACTCAGGGAAACTGATGCCTGCTAGATGTTCTGTGACTCAGAAAAACATATTCCCTTCTGGATTGTTTCTGTTTGTTTGGTTTTTAAATGCAGTAAAGATGAAACAATACCTTTCAAGTGCCTCTCTGCACTGACGGACATCTCCCGAAGCAAATTTCATTTTAATAAAGCTAGAATGAGCCAGTAGATGACTGCTCTTGATAGCTCCCCAATTCTTTGTATTAGGTTCCAAGTCCTGGGCTGATTCGAGGTATTCCTAAAGAATAAAGTTCATCAGAGGATGAGGAACCACCATCTTTCTGTGAAGGCAAGGACATTACTTCTCCAGAACACACTGCTACCTAACTCAGGATCACAGGTGAGGCATTAACATATCCTTCAGCAGTAAAGTTCCAGGAACTCTTTGAACAGTTCTCTCCCTGATGGAGCTGCTATATCTAGCTTAGACTTGAAGTAAGAAAATAAGCAAGGTTTAACTTTAGGAAGAAAATCCCCATTAAACAATTGGCTTCGGTAGACTTTCATTTGGAAAAGTTAAATCACTTGAGCAATAGCTGTCAGTGGAACAAAAATAAGAGACTATGACCAGTTTTGAGGATATGGAAGATTATGACAGGATCAAAACATGGTTAAATACCTCAAGTGTCTTTACGACACAGGAACACCATTCCAAGCTTGTCTCCAGAGGTATTTTCTTCTCTGCCTCCTGAACATGGAGCACAGCATCTCGTAACTTATTGTGTGAGTGGTACAGTGCAACAAGTCTGATGTTAAGATAGACGTCATTAGGTCTCGCACGAAGTTCAGCTTGAGTCACATAAAAGAGCTCATTCCAGCCATCTTCGACTTTATATTCTTGTAACTTCTCCTATTAAACATGAAGGCAACATATTAATATATTTTTTTTCCACATCAGCCTTTTCAACAACCACATTACCTGACAGTTTGCTCACCTCCGCTACACAGACTACAGACTTGCTAAAATTACTCCAACATCGTAGAAACGAGATAACAGGGGAAAAAACTTCACTGTGCCTCTTGTAGATGCCAAGTTAAGACTGTCAGACTGTTTGAGACAGAGACAGCACACCTTGGTACAGAACAGCTGGTCCAAATAAGACAACAGAAAACCAACAGAAGCCTCTGAGAACTTCAGTGTCGTTGCTGCTGTGCTACATAAAACTAAGTGCCAAAGTGACACTGCATAACTGAAAGCATTTACACAGTAGTTGAAAATGACAGCACTTCCTGCATTCTCCATTTTTAAACTCAAAAAACTAAAAAGCAGCTTAGTCACAACAGATACATCAAGTATTGCCTATCTAAACTCAACTTCTTGGATATTATTGCTGACACAGTCTCCCCACATTTTTGAACGCGTCAACCTTCAAACACATGGGAAAGCCCAGAGCTGCAATTTTCATGCAAGCGAAACAAAAACGTCCAAGAAATTAATATGTAATAGATTTAAGATTCCTGATGCTAACTAATTTAGCCAAGGAAATATGGTGAGAGATGACTAGATGACATGCCAGAAGCACCCAGTCAGATACGGAAAGTTTCTTCAAGGCACAGAGCAGAGATGAGAAGCTGGAATTTACCTTCGATCTGAGAGCAGCAGCATTCCCAGGGAGCAGCCTGGCAGCTTTCTCCACCCAGTATTTTGCTCTTCCATCACTGGTGTCTTTATTGCAGAATAGCTCCGCAATCTTCAGCACCAGATCCTTCTGTATTGGGTTCAGATCCAGAAAACGCTAGTTTTCCCCATGCACAAGCAAGACAAAAAAAGGTTACTGGCAACTTGATCTTGCAATTCATATAGAACAGGAAAAACAATGCTGATGGCCATTCAACAGACCCAGATATTCCAACTACAACTCTCAGTAAATACTTTCTGAATTCACTATGAAAAGGCCACCGCTAGATTACAGCAGTCAGATAACTGCTGGAAAAAAAGAAGTACATCATCAGGGGCAAGAGTGCTTCACTGTGTTAGCAACAGGACTTTCCAGCACATCCTCCCCCTGCCCAAAGCCTGAACAAAGGAATTTTGACTGAGAAGTTCACATTTATGCGCTTGCCTAATCAGCACTTCATTTGCCCTGCACCTCTCTACCTCTGAAACAAAACCACCACCAGGAACAAACAAACAGTGCCACTGAAAAACACCCTCGGTCCAGTCTTCCAGGTGCAACGAGATTACCATCATCCCTGCTTGGCAACTCCACAGCAGGCACAGACCCTTAGTCCAAAGGGCAATGGGAAGACTATCACAGCAGTTACCACAAGGATCAAGTCAGGACACAAAAGAAAGAATCAACTGGGAAAAAATAAATAAATAAATAAAAAAACTGAAGGGAACTTAGTGCCTAGAGAGGATGTTCCACAGTACATCTGCAGGCTTTCTGGACAGCAGGTTTTATCTTGAAATGACTAATTTCCCTCTGCTGAACAGAAATGTCCATTTGTTTCAGAAGTTCTTCAGTTCTACAGAGTTCCCAGAAATCAATGACTGCAGCCCTCCTTTTACTTTGGGTCTTTTACCTCAATCTTTACAGACATCACAGAGACACAAAGCACAGCTGAACAGATTTCATGTTGGATTGCGGTTGGATCTGATGACCTTGGAGCTCTTTTCCAACCTGAGCAATTCTATGGTTCTATGATCCCGTATCCATTCCAAGTCCACCCCGTACCCAGAGCCCATCCCATACACATCCCATTGCCCAATATCCCATCCCATATCCATCCCATATCCATATCCCCACATCCCAATCCCAAATCTCACATTCCAATCCTACATTCAACATCCCAACCCCACGTCCCAACCCCACATCCTACATCTCACATCCCAATTCCAAATCTCATTTCATTATTATTATATTTATTATTATTTCAGAGACTTTAGACGGATGGAAATCTTCGGTGTCATGGTGTCGACCACTGTCATGGTCATGTCAACCACCAAGGTGAACTTCTCCAAAAAGGTGATTGCTCCAGTTGCTGCAGACAACAGAGGTAACAAATAGAGGGGCCCTGCCCCCAGCCAGGGAGGGGAAAGGGATAATAGAGTTTATTGGACTGTGTGGGTTAGATGGCCTGGCACATCAGAATCATGGAAATATAAGGCCCTGGTGGATACCGGTGCACAGTGCACTCTAATGCCCTCGAATCACCAAGGGACAAAATCAATTTATATTCATGGGGTGACTGGGGGTTCCCAAGAGCTGACTATGTTGGAGGCCGAAATCAGCCTCACTGGTAAAGACTGGCAAAAGCACCCTATTGCGACTGGCCCAGGGGCTCCATGTATACTTGGTATTGATTACCTCAGAAGGGGATGTTTGAAGGATCCCAAAGGGTATCGATGGGCCTTTGGAATAGCTGCTGTGGACACAGAAGGTGTTAAGCAGTTGTCTGTTTTGCCTGGCCTATCAGAAGATCCGTCTGTTGTGGGGTTGCTACGAGTGAAAGAGCAACAGGTACCGATTGCTACAAAAGTGGTGCACAGGCGGCAGTACCGCACCAACAGGGATTCCTTGCTCCCCATTCAGAAGTTGATTCGTCAACTAGAGAATCAGGGAGTGATTAGCAAGACTCACTCACCTTTTAACAGCCCCATATGGCCAGTGCGTAAAGCCAGTGGAGAATGGAGGCTGACAGTAGACTACCGTGGCCTGAATGAAGTCACACCCCCACTGAGTGCTGCTGTGCCAGACATGTTAGAACTCCAATATGAACTGGAGTCAAAAGCAGCCAAATGGTATGCCACTGTTGATATTGCTAACGCCTTTTTCTCCATTCCTTTGACCAAAGAATCTAGGCCACAGTTTGCTTTCACCTGGAGGGGCATTCAGTATACCTGGAATCGTTTGCCCCAGGGGTGGAAACATAGCCCAACCATTTGCCATGGGTTGATCCAAGCTGCACTGGAACAGGGAGGTGCTCCTGAGCACTTACAGTACATTGATGCCATCATCGTGTGGGGCAACACAGCAAAGGAAGTTTCTGAGAAAGGAGAGCAAATAATCCAGATCCTTCTGCGTGCTGGTTTCGCTATTAAGCGAAGCAAAGTGAAAGGACCTGCCCAGGAAATTCAATTCCTAGGTGTAAAGTGGCAAGATGGCCGTCGTCACATCCCGACAGATGTGATCGACAAAATCACTGCCATGTCTCCACCAACTAATAAGAAAGAGACACAATCTTTTCTGGGCGTAGTAGGTTTTTGGAGAATGCATGTTCCAAACTACAGCCTCATTATAAGCCCCCTTTATCAGGTGACGCAGAAGAAAAATGATTTTGTGTGGGGCCCTGAGCAGCAGCAGCAGGCTTTTGAGCAGATTAAACAAGAGATAGCCCGTGCTGTGGCCCTGGGGCCAGTACGGATGGAACAGGATGTAAAGAACATCCTCTATACTGCTGCTAGAGAGAAAGGTCCCACTTGGAGTTTGTGGCAAAGAGCCTCAGGAGAGACCCGAGGCCGACCCCTGGGATTTTGGAGTCGGGTGTACAGAGGGTCTGAAGAGGGCTACACTCCAACTGAAAAGGAGATCTTAGCCGCGTATGAGGGGGTTCGGGCTGCTTCTAAGTAATTGGCACTGAAACACAGCTCCTTCTGGCACCTCGACTGCCAGTGCTGAACTGGATGTTCAAGGGAAAGGTTCCCTCAACCCATCATGCTACTGATGCCACTTGGAGTAAGTGGATTGCACTGATCACACAACGAGTGCGGATGGGGAACCTCAGCCGTCCAGGGATCCTAGAGGCGATCATGGACTGGCCCGAAGGCAAGAAGTTTGGAACACCGCCAGCAGAAGAGGTGTCACGTGCTAAAGAGGCCCCACCATACAGTGAACTACCAGAAAATGAAAAGACATATGCCCTGTTCACTGATGGATCGTGTCGTATTGTGGGGAAGCATCGCAGATGGAAAGCTGCTGTGTGGAGCCCCACACGACAAGTTGCAGAGGCCACTGAAGGGAAAGGAGAATCCAGCCAGTTCGCAGAGGTAAAGGCTGTCCAATTGGCCTTGGATGTTGCTGAACGGGAGAGGTGGCCAATGCTTTATCTTTACACTGACTCATGGATGGTGGCAAATGCTCTATGGGGGTGGTTACAGCAGTGGGAACAGAACAACTGGCAAAGAAGGGGTAAATCTATTTGGGCTGCTGAGCTATGGAAAGATATTGCTGGCCGAATAAAGAATATGGTTGTAAAGGTGCGCCATGTAGATGCTCATGTGCCCAAGAGTCAGGCTACTGAAGAACAGAAAAATAACCACCACGTAGATCAAGCTGCAAAAATTGAGGTGGCTCAAATAGACCTGGATTGGCAAAATAAGGGTGAATTATTTCTAGCTCGGTGGGCCCATGAGACCTCGGGCCACCAAGGAAGAGATGCCACATACAAATGGGCTAGAGACCGAGGGGTGGACTTAACCATGGATGCTATTTCACAGGTGATCCATGACTGTGACACATGCGCCACAATTAAACAAGCCAAGAGGATGAAGGTGAAGGGCGTGAAGGGCGATGGCAAAAGTATAAATATGGGGAAGCATGGCAGGTTGATTATATCACCTTGCCACAGTCTCGCAATGGTAAGCGTTACGTGCTTACTATGGTAGAGGCAACCACGGGATGGCTTGAAACATATGCAGTACCCCATGCTACCGCCCGAAACACCATCTTAGGTCTTGAGAAACAAGTCCTGTGGCGACATGGCTCCCCAGAAAGAATTGAGTCAGATAACGGGACTCATTTCAGAAATTCTCTTGTAAATACTTGGGCCAAAGATCATGGCATTGAGTGGATTTATCACATCCCCTATCATGCACCAGCCTCTGGTAAAATTGAACGCTACAATGGGTTGTTAAAAACCATGTTGAAAGCAATGGGTGGTGGAACATTTAAGCACTGGGAGAAGAATTTGGCAGAAGCCACCTGGTTAGTCAATACCAGAGGATTGATCAATCATGATAGTCCCTCTAGCTCTCTACATACTGTCGAGGGAGATAAGGTCCCTGTTATACATGTAAAGAACATGTTAGGAAAGGCAGTTTGGGTTCTTCCAGCTTCTGGGAAGGGCAAACCTCTTCGCGGAACTGTTTTTGCCCAGGGACCTGGGTCCACTTGGTGGGTGATGCAGAAAAATGGGGATGCTCAATGCATACCACAAGGGAATTTGATGTTGGGGGAATGCAGTCAGTAAGTCCATGTGTTTATACATAGATTTGTATGTGCACGTGTTTATATTTGGTGTGTATATATCTACATTAAGCATGATGTAGTGATATGGAATAAGGGGTGGAATGTCATAGTTTTATGATTTTTGGTTATCTGTATTCCACATCATAACATCATGTAACTGTGGGTGGATGCTCAAGTTCCGAGTGCCTGTCTGGAGGAGAAGAATAACTACATTCCCCAGGGGGCTTTGCGGTCAGCAAGGAGATGTAACTCCCGGCAAGGTCACCTGATGTTCTTCTTCTTCGCCTGCTCCTCTTCGCCTGTGCTTCGCCGTCTGCTCTCCTCCATCTGCTTCTCTTCATCGGCTCAACTGGACTGCGCTTCTCACCTCAGCGTTGTGGTGAGACTTATCCACTTTTCGCGCACACACTCTCTCATTATATTTTGCTGTTACTATATTTAGTAAATTCATTTGTTTCACCTCAGATCGTTGCCGCTGTTTACAATTATTTTGGGTCTCCTGTTTCCTTTCTCCGGAGGCGCGGATCTGCAGATCCCTCCGCCCTGCTACTCACGGGACCGGGCTGAACCAGCTAGTAAACCACTGACATCCCCCAAATAGGACATTTTCTCCCACAAATACCTGCTTTCTCCCCAAATCAGGACATTTTCTCCCAAAAATGCAAGATTGTTTCCCAAATGTAGGACATTTTCTACCAGAAATACCACTTTTCTCCCCCAAAATAGGTCATTTTCTTCAAGGAATACCCGATTTCAACTCAAACATGGGACATTTTCTCCCACACATACCAGGTTTCCCCCCTGAAACAGGACTTTTTCTCCCACAAATTCCAGCTTTCTCCCCCCAAATTGGACTTTTTCTTCCAGAAATGCCAGTTTTCTCCCAAATATATAACATCTTCTCCCAGAAATACCAGGTTTCCCCCTGAATTAGGATATTTTCTCCCACAAATACCTGTTTTATCCCCCAAAACAGGACATTTTCTCCCACAAATAAAACCTTTCTCCCCCAAAATACCTCTTTTTCTCCCACAAATACCAGATTTCTCCCCAAATCAGGACATTTTCTCCCAGAAATGCTAGATTATTTCCCAAACGCAGGACATTTTCTACCAGAAATACCACTTTTCTCCCCCAAAATAGGTCATTCTGTTCAAGGAATACCCGATTTCAACTCAAAAAAGAGGACATTTTCTCCCAGAAATACCAGGTTTCCCCCCTGAAAAAGGATCTTTTCTCCCACAAATACCAGCTTTCTCCCCCAAAATATGTCTTTTTCTCCCACAAATACCTGCTTTCTCTCCAAATCAGGACATTTTTTCACAGAAATGCAAGATTGTTTCCCAAACGTAGGACATTTTCTACCAGAAATACCACTTTTCACCCCCAAAATAGGTCATTTTCTTCAAGGAATACCCGATTTCAACTCCAAAAAGAGGACACTTTCTCCCACAAATACCAGCTTTCTCCCCCCAAATTGGACAGTTTCTTCCAGACATGCCAGATTTCTCCCAAATATATCACATCTTCTCCAAGAAATACCAGGTTTCCCCCCTGAAATAGGACCTCTTCTCCCACAAATACCTGTTTTATCCCCCAAATAGGACATTTTCTCCCACAAATACCTGTTTTATCCCCCAAATGAGGACATTTTCTCCCAGAAATACCACTTTTCTCCCCCAAAATATGCCATTTTCTTCAAGGAATACCCGATTTCAACTCAAACATGGGATATTTTACCCACACATACCAGGTTTCCCCCCTGAAATAGGACCTTTTCTCCCACAAATTCTAGCTTTCTCACCCCAAATAGGACTTTTTCCTCCCGAAATGCCAGTTTTCACCAAAATATATAACGTCTTCTCCCACACATACCAGGTTTCCCCCTTGAAATAGGACATTTTCTCCCACAAATTCCAGCTTTCTCACCCCAAATAGGACTTTTTCCTCCCGAAATGCCAGTTTTCACCAAAATATATAACGTCTTCTCCCACACATACCAGGTTTCCCTCCAAAATAGGACATTTTCTCCCACAAATACCTGTTTTATCCCCAAAACAGGACATTTTCTCCCAGAAATACCACGTTTCTCCCCCAAAATACGTTTTTTTATCCCACAAATACCTGCTTTCTCCCCAAATCAGGACATTTTGTCCCTGAAATGCAAGATTGTTTCCCAAATGTAAGACATTTTCTCCAAGAAATAGCACGTTTCTTCCCCAAAATATGTCATTTTCTGCAAGGAATACCCAATTTCAACTCCAAAAAGAGGACATATTCTCCTGCACATACCAGGTTAACCCACTGAAATTGGACATATTCTCCCACAAACACCAGGTTTCCCCCTGAAATAGGACCTTTTCTCCAAGAAATAACAGGTTTCCCCCCTGAAATAGGACCTTGTCTCCCACAAATACCAGCTTTCTCCCCCCAAGTTGGACTTTTTTTTCCAGAAATGCCAGTTTTCTCCCAAATATGTAACATCTTCTGCCACAAATGCCAGGTTTGCCCCTTCAAATAGCACATCTTCTCCCACAAATACCTGTTTTATCTCCCAAAACAGGACATTTTCACCCAGAAATACCACCTTACTCCCCCAAAATAGGATAATTTCTCCCCCAAATACCTGCTTTCTCCCCCAAATCAGGTCATTTTCTCCCAAAAATGCAAGATTGTTTCACAGACATAGGACATTTTCTCCCACAAATACGTTTTATCCCCCAAATACATCTTTTTCACCCACAAATACCTGCTTTCTCCCCAAATCAGAAAATTTTCTCCCAGAAATGCAAGATAGTTTCTCAAACGTAAGACATTTTCTCCAAGAAATAGAACTTTTCTCCCCCAAAATATGTCATACTGTTCAAGGAATACCCGATTTCAACTCAAACATGGGAGATTTTCTCCAAGAAATACCAGGTTCCCCCCTGAAATAGACCTTTTCTCCCACAAATACCAGCTTTCTCCCCCCAAATCGGACATTTTCTTCCAAAAATGCCAGTTTCTCCCAAATAGATCACATCTTCTCCAAGAAATACCAGGGTTCCCCCTTCAAATAGGACCTATTCACCCACAAATACCTCTTTTATCCCCAAAATAGGACAGTTTCTTCCTGACATGCCAGATTTCTCCCAAATATATCACAGCTTCTCCAAGAAATACCAGCTTTCCCCCTTGAAATAGGAACTTTTCACCCACAAATACCTGTTTTATCCCCAAAATAGGACATTTTCTTCCAGAAATGCCACATTTCACCCAAATAGATCACATCTTCTCCAAGAAATACCAGGTTTCCCCCTTGAAATAGGACCTTTTCACCCACAAATACCTCTTTTATCCCCAAAAGAGGACAGTTTCTTCCTGACATGCCAGATTTCTGACTAATATATCACATCTTCTCCAAGAAATACCAGCTTTCCCCCTTGAAATAGGACCTTTTCACCCACAAATACCTGCTTTATCCCCAAAATAGGACATTTTCTTAAAGAAATGCCAGATTTCTCCCAAATATATCTCATCTTCTCCAAGAAATACCAGGTTTCCCCCTTCAAATAGGACCTTTTCACCCACAAATACCATCCTACTCCCCCCAGATTGGCCATTTTCTTGCAGAAATGCCAGATTTCACCCAAATAGATCACATCTTCTCCAAGAAATACCAGGATTCCTCCTCAAATACGACCTATTCTCCAAGAAATACCAGCCTTCGCCCCTGAAAAAAGGACATTTTCTTCCAGAAATGCCACATTTCTCCCAAATAGATCACATCTTCTCCAAGAAATACCAGCTTTCCCCCTTGAAATAGGACCTTTACACCCACAAATACCTCTTTTATCCCCAAAAGAGGACATTTTTTTATAGAAATGCCACATTTCTCCCAAATATATCACATCTTCTCCAAGAAATACCAGGATTCCTCCTGAAATAGGACCTTTTCTAACTCAAATACCAGCCTTCTCCCCGGAAAATAGGACATTTTCTTCCAGAAATGCCAGATTTCTCCCAAATATATCACATCTTCTCCAAGAAATACCAGGATTCCTCCTGAAATAGGACCTTTTCTAACTCAAATACCAGCCTTCTCCCCGGAAAATAGGACATTTTCTTGCAGAAATGCCACATTTCTCCCAAATATACCACATCTTCTCCAAGAAATACCAGGTTTCCCCCTACAAATAGGACCTTTCCACCCACAAATACCTGTTTGATCCCCAAAATAGGACATTTTCATCCTGATATGCCAGATTTCTCCCAAATATATCACATCTTCTCCAAGAAATACCAGGTTTCCCCCTTCAAATAGGACCTTTTCACCCACAAATACCTCTTTTTTTAACCCCAAAAGAGGACATTTTCTTCCAGAAATGCCACATTTCTCCCAAATATATCACATCTTCTCCAAGAAATACCAGCTTTCCCCCTTCAAATAGGACCTTTTCACCCACAAATACCTCTTTT
Organism: Lophura swinhoii; assembly: GCA_030408155.1. Taxonomy (NCBI): domain Eukaryota; kingdom Metazoa; phylum Chordata; class Aves; order Galliformes; family Phasianidae; genus Lophura; species Lophura swinhoii. The sequence goes on from JASCYN010000149.1 coordinate 759,986, forward strand.
TTCCCCAAAAGAGGACATTTTCTACCAGAAATGCAAGATTTCTCCCAAATAGATCACATCTTCTCCAAGAAATACCAGGGTTCCCCCTTCAAATAGGACCTTTTCACCCACAAATACCTGTTTGATCCCCAAAATAGGACAGTTTCTTCCAGAAATGCCACATTTCTCCCAAATATATCACATCTTCTCCAAGAAATACCAGCTTTCCCCCTTCAAATAGGACCTTTTCACCCACAAATACCTGCTTTATCCCCAAAATTGGACATTTTTTTGCAGAAATGCCACATTTCTCCCAAATATACCACATCTTCTCCAAGAAATACCAGGTTTCCCCCTTCAAATAGGACCTTTTCTCCATGAAATACCTCTTTTATCCCCAAAATAGGACATTGTCTTCCAGACATGCCAGATTTCTCCCAAATATATCACATCTTCTCCAAGAAATACCAGCTTTCCCCCTTGAAATAGGACCTTTTCACCCACAAATACCTGTTTGATCCCCAAAACAGGACATTTTCTTCCAGAAATGCCACATTTCTCCCAAATATATCATATCTTCTCCAAGAACTACCGGATTTCCCCCTTCTAATAGGACCTTATCAGCCAGAAATACCTCTTTTATCCCCAAAAGAGGACATTTTCTTCCTGACATGCCAGATTTCTCACAAATAGATCACATCTTCTCCAAGAAATACCACGTTTCCCCCTTCAAATAGGACCTTTTCTCCCCGAAATACGTCTTTTATCCCCAAAATTGGACATTTTCTTCCAGAACTGCCAGATTTCTCCCAAATGTATCACATCTTCTCCAAGAAATACCAGGTTTCCCCCTTCAAATAGGACCTTTTCACGCACAAATACCTGTTTGATCCCCAAAATAGGACATTTTCTTCAAGAAAGGCCCGATTTCTCCCAAATATATCACATCTTCTCCAAGAAATACCAGCTTTCCCCCTTCAAATAGGATCCTTTCACCCACAAATACCTCTTTTATCCCCAAAATAGGAAAGTTTCTTCCAGAAATACCACGTTTCCCCCTTGAAATAGGACCTTTTCACCCACAAATACCTCTTTTATCCCCAAAATAGAACAGTTTCTGCCAAAAATGCCAGATTTCTCCCAAGTATATCACATCTTCTCCAAGAAATACCAGCTTTCCTCCTTCAAATAGGACCTTTACACCCACAAATACCTCTTTTATCCCCACAATAGAACAGTTTCTTCCAGAAATGCCAGATTTCTCCCAAATATATCACATCTTCTCCAAGAAACACCAGCTTTACCCCTTCAAACAGGACCTTTTCTAACACAAATACCAACCCTCTCCCCGGAAAATAGGACATTTTCTTCCAGAAATGCCAGATTTCTCCCAAATAGATCACATCTTCTCCAAGAAATGCCAGGTTTCCCCCTTCCAATAGGACCTTTTCACCCACAAATACCTCTTTTATACCCAAAATAGGACAGTTTCTTATTCTAGAAATGCCACCTTTCTCCCAAATATATCAAATCTTCTCCAAGAAATACCAGCTTTCCCCCTTGAAATAGGACCTTTTCATCCACAAATACCTCTTTTTTCCCCAAAATAGGACATTATCATCCTGACATGCCAGATTTCTCCAAATATATCACATCTTCTCCAAGAAATACCAGCTTTCCCCCTTCAAATAGGACCTTTTCACCCGCAAATAGCTGTTTTAGCCCCAAAATAGGACATTTTCTTCCAGAAATGCCACATTTCTCCCAAATATATCACATCTTCTCCAAGAAATACCAGGGTTCCCCCGCGAAATAGGACCTTGTCACCCACAAATACCTCTTATTTCCCCAAAAGAGGACATTTTCTTCCAGAAATGCCCGATTTCTCCCAAATAGATCACATCTTCTCCAAGAAATACCAGGTTTCCCCCTTCAAATAGGACCTTTTCACCACAAATACCTGCTTTATCCCCAAAAGAGGACAGTTTCTTCAAGAAATGCAACATTTCTCCCAAATAGATCACATCTTCTCCAAGAAATACCAGGGTTCCCCCTTCAAATAGGACCTTTTCTCCCACAAATACCTACTTTATCCCCAAAAGAGGACAGTTTCTTCCAGAAATGCCACATTTCTCCCAAATATATCACATCTTCTCCAAGAAATACCAGCTTTCCCCCTTCAAATAGGACCTTGTCACCCACAAATACCTCTTTTATCCCCAAAATAGGACATTTTCTTCCGGAAATGCCACATTTCTCCCAAATATATCACATCTTCTCCAAGAAATACCAGGGTTCCCCCTTCAAATTGGAACTTTTCACCCACAAAAACCTCTTTTATCCCCAAAAGAGGACAGTTTCTTCCTGAAATGCCACATTTCTCCCAAATATATCACATCTTCTCCAAGAAATACCAGCTTTCCCCCTTGAAATAGGACCTTTTCACCCACAAATACCTCTTTTATCCCCAAAATAGGACATTTTCTTCCAGAAAGGCCTGATTTCTCCCAAACATATCACATCTCCAAGAAATACCAGGATTCCTACTGAAATAGGACCCTTTCTCCCACAAATACCAGCCTTCTCCCCCGAAAATAGGACATTTTCTTCCAGAAATGCCAGATTTCTCCCAAATAGATCACAGCTTCTCCAAGAAATACCAGAATTCCTCCTGAAATAGGAACTTTCCTAACACAAATACCAGCCTTCTCCTCTGAAAATAGGACATTTTCTTCCTGACATGCCAGATTTCTCCCAAATATAGAATATCCTCTCCAAGAAATACCAGGGTTCCCTCTTCAAATAGGACCTTTTCACCCACAAATACCTCTTTTATACCCAAAATAGGACAGTTTCTTCCAGAAAGGCCACATTTCTCCCAAATATATCACATCTTCTCCAAGAAATACCAGCTTTCCCCCTTCAAATAGGACCATTTCTCCACGAAATACCTCTTTTATCCCCAAAATAGGACAGTTTCTTCCAGAAATACCAGGTTTCCCCCTTCAAATAGGACCTTTTCTCCCACAATTACCTGCTTTATCCGCAAAATAAGACATTTTCTTCCAGAAATGCCACATTTCTCCCAAATAAATCACATCTTCTCCAAGAAATACCAGGGTTCCCCCTTCAAATAGGACCTTTACACCCACAAATACCTCTTTTATCCCCAAAATAGAACAGTTTCTGCCAGAAATGCCAGATTTCTCCAAAATGTATCACATCTTCTCCAAGAAATACCTGCTTTACCCCTTCAAATAGGACCTTTTCTAACACAAATACCAACCTTCTCCCCGGAAAATGGGACATTTTCTTCCAGAAATGCCAGATTTCTCCCAAATATATCACATCTTCTCCAAGAAATGCCAGGTTTCCCCCTACAAATAGGACCTTTTCACCCACAAATACCTCTTTTATCCCCAAAATAGTACAGTTTCTTCTTCTAGAAATGCCACATTTCTCCCAAATATATCAAATCTTCTCCAAGAAATACCAGCTTTCCCCCTTGAAATAGGACCTTTACACCCACAAATACCTCTTTTATCCCCAAAATAGAACAGTTTCTGCCAGAAATGCCAGATTTCTCCAAAATGTATCACATCTTCTCCAAGAAATACCTGCTTTACCCCTTCAAATAGGACCTTTTCTAACACAAATACCAACCTTCTCCCCGGAAAATGGGACATTTTCTTCCAGAAATGCCAGATTTCTCCCAAATATATCACATCTTCTCCAAGAAATGCCAGGTTTCCCCCTACAAATAGGACCTTTTCACCCACAAATACCTCTTTTATCCCCAAAATAGTACAGTTTCTTCTTCTAGAAATGCCACATTTCTCCCAAATATATCAAATCTTCTCCAAGAAATACCAGCTTTCCCCCTTGAAATAGGACCTTTTCACACACAAATACCTCTTTTATCCCGAAAATAGGATATTTTCATCCTGACATGCCAGATTTCTCCAAATATATCACATCTTCTCCAAGAAATACCAGGGTTCCCCCTTCAAATAGGACCTTTTCACCCGCAAATACCTGTTTTAACCCCAAAATAGGACATTTTCTTCCAGAAAGGCCACATTTCTCCCAAATATAGCACATCTTCTCCAAGAAATACCTGGTTTCCCCCTCGAAATGGGACCTTGTCACCCACAAATACCTCTTTTTTCCCCAAAATAGGACATTTTCTTCCAGAAAGGCCAGATTTCTCCCAAACATATCACATCTTCTCCAAGAAATACCAGGTTTCCCCCTTCAAATAGGACCTTTTCACCACAAATACCTGCTTTATTCCCAAAAGAGGACAGTTTCTTCCAGAAATGCCACATTTCTCCCAAATATATCACATCTTCTCCAAGAAATACCAGGGTTCCCCCTTCAAATAGGAACTTTTCACCCAGAAATACCTACTTTATCCCCAAAAGAGGACAGTTTCTTCCAGAAATGCCAGATTTCTCCCAAATAGATCTCATCTTCTCCAAGAAATACCAGCTTTCCCCCTTCAAATAGGACCTTTTCACCCACATATACCTGCTTTATCCCCAAAATAGGACATTTTCTTCCAGAAATGCCACATTTCCCCAAATAGATCACATCTTCTCCAAGAAATACCAGGGTTCCCCCTTCAAATAGGACCTTTTCTCCCACAAATTCCAGCTTTATCCCCAAAATAGGACAGTTTCTTCCAGAAATGCCCGATTTCTCCCAAATATATCACATATTCTCCAAGAAATACCAGGGTTCCCCCTTCAAATAGGACCTTTTCACCCACAAATACCAGACTTCTGCCCCCAGATTGGACATTTTCTTCCAGAAATGCCACATTTCTCCCAAATATACCACATCTTCTCCAAGAAATACCAGCTTTCCTTTTTCAAATAGGACCTTTTCACCCACAAATACCTCTTTTATCCCCAAAAGAGGACAGTTTCTTCCAGAAATGCCACATTTCTCCCAAATATATCACAGCTTCTCCAAGAAATACCAGGATTCCTCCTGAAATAGGACCTTTTCACCCACAAATACCAGACTTCTTCCCCCAGATTGGAAATTTTCTTGCAGAAATGCCAGATTTCTCCCAATTAGATCACATCTTCTTCAAGGAATACCAGCTTTCCCCCTTCAAATAGGACCTTTTCACCCACAAATACTTCTTATATCCCCACAATAGGACAGTTTCTTCCAGAAATGCCATATTTCTCCCAAATATATCACAGCTTCTCCAAGAACTACCAGATTTCCCCCTTCAAATAGGACCTTTTTTCCCACAAGTACCTCTTTTATCCCCAAAAGAGGACATTTTTTTCCAGAAATGCCACATTTCTCCCAAATAGATCACATCTTCTCCAAGAAATACCAGGGTTCCCCCTCGAAATAGGACCTTTTCACCCACAAATACCTCTTTTTTTCCCAAAATAGGACATCTTCTTCCAGAAAGGCCTGATTTCTCCCAAACATATCACATCTCCAAGAAATACCAGGATTCCTCCTGAAATAGGACCTTTTCACCCACAAATACCAGCCTTCTCCCCCGAAAATAGGACATTTTCTTGCAGAAATGCCACATTTCTCCCAAATAGATCACATCTTCTCCAAGAAATACCAGGTATCCCCCTTCAAATAGGACCTTTTCACCCACAAATATCTGTTTGATCCCCAAAATAGAACAGTTTCTTCCAGAAATGCCCGATTTCTCCCAAATATATCACATCTTCTCCAAGAAATACAGGCTTTCCCCCTTGAAATAGGCCCTTTTCACCCACAAGTACCTCTTTTATTCTCAAAATAGGGCATTTTCTTCCAGAAATGCCACATTTCTCCCAAACATATCACATCTCCAAGAAATACCAGGATTCCTCCACAAATACGACATTTCTCCCACAAATACCAGCCTTTTCCCCGGAAAATAGGACATTTTCTTCCTGACATGCCAGATTTCTCCCAAATATATCACAGCTTCTCCAAGAAATACCAGGGTTCCCCCTTCAAATAGGACCTTTTCTCCCACAAATTCCAGCTTTATCCCCAAAATAGAACAGTTTCTTCCAGAAATGCCACATTTCTCCCAAATGTAGCACATCTTCTCCAAGATATACCAGGTTTCCCCCTTCAAATAGGACCTTTTCACCCACAAATACCTGCTTTATCCCTAAAGTAGGACAGTTTCTTCAAGAAATGCCACATTTCTCCTAAATATACCACAGCTTCTCCAAGAGATACCAGGGTTCCCCCTTCAAATAGGACCTTTTCACCCACAAATACCTGCTTTATCCCTAAAGTAGGACAGTTTCTTCCAGAAATGCCAGATTTCTACAAAATATACCACAGCTTCTCCAAGAAATACCAGATTTCCCCCTTCAAATAGGACCTTTTCACCCACAAATACCAGCCTTCTTCCCCCAGATTTGACATTTTCTTCCAGAAATCCAAGATTTCTCCCAAATAGATCACAACTTCTCCAAGAAATACCAGGTTTCCCCCTCGAAATAGGACCTTTTCACCCACAAATACCTGTTTGATCCCCAAAAGAGGACAGTTTCCTCCAGAAATGCCAGATTTCTCCCAAATAGATCACATCTTCTCCAAGAAATACCACGTTTCCCCCTTCAAATACGACCTTTTCACCCACAAATAGCAGACTTCTTCCCCCAGATTTGACATTTTCTTCCAGAAATGCCACATTTCTCCCAAATATATCTCATCTTCTCCAAGAAATACCAGGTTTCCACCTTCAAATAGTGCCTTTTCACCCACAAATACCATCCTACTCCCCCCAAATTGGCCATTTTCTTCCAGACATGCCACATTTCTCCCAAATAGATCACATCTTCTCCAAGAAATACCAGCTTTCCCCCTTCAAATAGGACCTTTTCACCCACAAATACCTCTTTTATCCCCAAAAGAGGACATTTTCTTCCAGAAATGCCAGATTTCTCCCAAATATATCACATCTTCTCCAAGAAATACCAGCTTTCCCCCTTCAAATAGGACCTTTTCACCCACAAATACCTGCTTTATCCCCAAAATAGGACATTTTCTTAAAGAAATGCCAGATTTCTCCCAAATATATCTCATCTTCTCCAAGAAATACCAGGTTTCCCCCTTCAAATAGGACCTTTTCACCCACAAATACCATCCTACTCCCCCCAGATTGGCCATTTTCTTGCAGAAATGCCAGATTTCACCCAAATAGATCACATCTTCTCCAAGAAATACCAGGATTCCTCCTGAAATACGACCTATTCTCCAAGAAATACCAGCCTTCGCCCCTGAAAATAGGACATTTTCTTCCAGAAATGCCAGATTTCTCCCAAATATATCACATCTTCTCCAAGAAATACCAGCTTTCCCCCTTGAAATAGGACCTTTACACCCACAAATACCTCTTTTATCCCCAAAAGAGGACATTTTTTTATAGAAATGCCACATTTCTCCCAAATATATCACATCTTCTCCAAGAAATACCAGGATTCCTCCTGAAATAGGACCTTTTCTAACTCAAATACCAGCCTTCTCCCCGGAAAATAGGACATTTTCATCCAGAAATGCCAGATTTCTCCAAATATATCACATCTTCTCCAAGAAATACCAGGTTTCCCCCTTGAAATAGGACCTTTTCACCCACAAATACCTGTTTTATCCCCAAAATAGGACATTTTCATCCTGACATGCCAGATATCTCCCAAATATATCACATCTTCTCCAAGAAATACCAGGTTTCCCCCTTCAAATAGGAACTTTTCACCCACAAATACCTGTTTTAACCCCAAAATAGGACATTTTCTTCCAGAAATGCCACATTTCTCCCAAATATATCACATCTTCTCCAAGAAATACCAGGGTTCCCCCTTCAAATAGGACCTTTTCACGCACAAAAACCTGTTTGATACCAAAATAGGACATTTTCTTCAAGAAATGCCCGATTTCTCCCAAATATAGAATATCTTCTCCAAGAAATACCAGATTTCCCCCTAAAAATAGGATCCTTTCACCCACAAATACCTCTTTTATCCCAAAAATACGACAGTTTCTTCCAGAAATGCCACATTTCTCCCAAATATATCACATCTTCTCCAAGAACTACCAGATTTCCCCCTTCAAATAGGACCTTTTCACCCACAAATGCCTGCTTTATACCCAAAATAGGACAGTTTCTTCCAGAAATGCCAGATTTCTCCCAAATATATCACATCTTCTCCAAGAACTACCAGATTTCCCCCTTCAAATAGGACCTTTTCACCCACAAGTACCTCTTTTATCCCCAAAAGAGGACATTTTCTTCCAGAAATGCCAGATTTCTCCCAAATATATCACATCTTCTCCAAGAAATACCAGCTTTCCCCCTTCAAATAGGACCTTTTCACCCACAAATACCTCTTTTTTTCCCAAAATAGGACATTTTCTTAAAGAAAGGCCTGATTTCTCCCAAACATATCACATCTCCAAGAAATACCAGGATTCCTCCTGAAATAGGACCTTTTCACCCACAAATACCAGCCTTCTCCCCCGAAAATAGGACATTTTCTTCCAGAAATGCCACATTTCTCCCAAATATAGCACAGCTTCTCCAAGAAATACCAGGTTTTCCCCTTGAAATAGGACCTTTTCACCCACAAATACCTGTTTGATCCCCACAATAGGACAGTTTCTTCCAGAAATGCCACATTTCTCCCTAATAGATCACATCTTCTCCAAGAAATACCAGGTTTCCCCCTCGAAATAGGACCTTTTCACCCACAAATACCTGTTTGATCCCCAAAAGAGGACAGTTTCCTCCAGAAATGCCAGATTTCTCCCAAATAGATCACATCTTCTCCAAGAAATACCACGTTTCCCCCTTCAAATACGACCTTTTCACCCACAAATAGCAGACTTCTTCCCCCAGATTTGACATTTTCTTCCAGAAAGGCCAGATTTCTCCCAAATATATCTCATCTTCTCCAAGAAATACCAGGTTTCCACCTTCAAATAGGGCCTTTTCACCCACAAATACCATCCTACTCCCCCCAAATTGGCCATTTTCTTCCAGACATGCCACATTTCTCCCAAATAGATCACATCTTCTCCAAGAAATACCAGCTTTCCCCCTTCAAATAGGACCTTTTCACCCACAAATACCTCTTTTATCCCCAAAAGAGGACATTTTCTTCCAGAAATGCGAGATTTCTCCCAAATATATCACATCTTCTCCAAGAAATACCAGCTTTCCCCCTTCAAATAGGACCTTTTCACCCACAAATACCTGCTTTATCCCCAAAATAGGACATTTTCTTAAAGAAATGCCAGATTTCTCCCAAATATATCTCATCTTCTCCAAGAAATACCAGGTTTCCCCCTTCAAATAGGACCTTTTCACCCACAAATACCATCCTACTCCCCCCAGATTGGCCATTTTCTTTCAGAAATGCCAGATTTCTCCCAAATAGATCACATCTTCTCCAAGAAATACCAGGATTCCTCCTGAAATACGACCTATTCTCCAAGAAATACCAGCCTTCGCCCCTGAAAATAGGACATTTTCTTCCAGAAATGCCAGATTTCTCCCAAATATATCACATCTTCTCCAAGAAATACCAGCTTTCCCCCTTGAAATAGGACCTTTACACCCACAAATACCTCTTTTATCCCCAAAAGAGGACATTTTTTTATAGAAATGCCACATTTCTCCCAAATATATCACATCTTCTCCGAGAAATACCAGGATTCCTCCTGAAATAGGACCTTTTCTAACTCAAATACCAGCCTTCTCCCCGGAAAATAGGACATTTTCATCCAGAAATGCCAGATTTCTCCAAATATATCACATCTTCTCCAAGAAATACCAGGTTTCCCCCTTGAAATAGGACCTTTTCACCCACAAATACCTGTTTTATCCCCAAAATAGGACATTTTCATCCTGACATGCCAGATTTCTCCCAAATATATCACATCTTCTCCAAGAAATACCAGGTTTCCCCCTTCAAATAGGAACTTTTCACCCACAAATACCTGTTTTAACCCCAAAATAGGACATTTTCTTCCAGAAATGCCACATTTCTCCCAAATATATCACATCTTCTCCAAGAAATACCAGGGTTCCCCCTTCAAATAGGACCTTTTCACGCACAAAAACCTGTTTGATCCCAAAATAGGACATTTTCTTCAAGAAATGCCCGATTTCTCCCAAATATAGAATATCTTCTCCAAGAAATACCAGATTTCCCCCTTCAAATAGGACCTTTTCACCCACAAGTACCTCTTTTATCCCCAAAATAGGACAGTTTCTTCCAGAAATGCCACATTTCTCCCAAATATATCACATCTTCTCCAAGAACTACCAGATTTCCCCCTTCAAATAGGACCTTTTCACCCACAAATAACTGCTTTATACCCAAAATAGGACAGTTTCTTCCAGAAATGCCAGATTTCTCCCAAATATATCACATCTTCTCCAAGAACTACCAGATTTCCCCCTTCAAATAGGACCTTTTCACCCACAAGTACCTCTTTTATCCCCAAAAGAGGACATTTTCTTCCAGAAATGCCAGATTTCTCCCAAATATATCACATCTTCTCCAAGAAATACCAGGTTTCCCCCTTCAAATAGGACCTTTTCACCCACAAATACCTCTTTTTTTCCCAAAATAGGACATTTTCTTAAAGAAAGGCCTGATTTCTCCCAAACATATCACATCTCCAAGAAATACCAGGATTCCTCCTGAAATAGGACCTTTTCACCCACAAATACCAGCCTTCTCCCCCGAAAATAGGACATTTTCTTCCAGAAATGCCACATTTCTCCCAAATATAGCACAGCTTCTCCAAGAAATACCAGGTTTTCCCCTTGAAATAGGACCTTTTCACCCACAAATACCTGTTTGATCCCCACAATAGGACAGTTTCTTCCAGACATGCCACATTTCTCCCTAATAGATCACATCTTCTCCAAGAAATACCAGCTTTCCCCCTTGAAATAGGACCTTTTCACCCAAAAGTACCTCTTTTATCCCCAAAATAGGACATTTTCTTCCAGAAATGCCACATTTCTCCCAAACATATCACATCTCCAAGAAATACCGGGATTCCTCCACAAATACGACATTTCTCCCACAAATACCAGCCTTCTCCCCGGAAAATAGGACATTTTCTTCCTGACATGCCAGATTTCTCCCAAATATATCACATCTTCTCCAAGAAATACCAGCTTTCCCCCTTCAAATAGGATCTTTTCTCCCACAAATACCAGCTTTATCCCCAAAATAGAGCAGTTTCTTCCAGAAATGCCACATTTCTCCCAAATAGATCTCATCTTCTCCAAGAAATACCAGGTTTCCCCCTTCAAATAGGACCTTTTCACCCAGAAATACTTCTTTTATCCCCAAAATTGAACAGTTTCTTCCAGAAATGCCACATTTCTCCCAAATAGATCACATCTTCTCCAAGAAATACCAGGGTTCCCCCTTCAAATAGGACCTTTTCACCCACAAATACCCACTTTATCCCCAAAATAGGACAGTTTCTTCCAGAAATGCCAGATTTCTCCCAAACAGATCTCATCTTCTCCAAGAAATACCAGCTTTCCCCCTTCAAATAGGACCTTTTCACCCACAAATACCTGCTTTATGCCCAAGTTGGACATTTTCTTCCAGAAATGCCACATTTCTCCCAAATATATCACATCTTCTCCAAGAAATACCAGGATTCCACCTTCAAATAGGACCTTTTCTCCCACAAATACCTCCTTTATCCCCAAAAGAGGACATTTTCTTCCAGAAATGCCACATTTCTCCCAAATATATCACATCTTCTCCAAGAAATACCAGGTTTCCCCCTCCAAATAGGACCTTTTCACCCACAAGTACCTCTTTTATCCCCAAAATAGGACAGTTTCTTCCAGAAATACCAGGTTTCCCCCTTCAAATAGGACCTTTTCTCCCACAAATACCTGCTTTATCCGCAAAATAGGACACTTTCTTCCAGAAATGCCACATTTCTCCCAAATATATCACATCTTCTCCAAGAAATACCAGGGTTCCCCCTTCAAATAGGACCTTTTCACCCACAAATACCTCTTTTATCCCCAAAAGAGGACAGTTTCTGCCAGAAATGAAAGATTTCTTCCAAATACATCACATCTTCTCCAAGAAATACCAGCTTTACCCCTTCAAATAGGACCTTTTCTAACACAAATACCAACCTTCTCCCCGGAAAATAGGACATTTTCTTCCAGAAATGCCAGATTTCTCCCAAATATCTCACATCTTCTCCAAGAAATGCCAGGTTTCCCCCTTCAAATAGGACCTTTTCACCCACAAGTACCTCTTTTATCCCCAAAAGAGGACAGTTTCTTATTCTAGAAATGCCACATTTCTCCCAAATATATCAAATCTTCTCCAAGAAATACCAGCTTTCCCCCTTGAAATAGGACCTTTTCACCCACAAATACCTCTTTTATCCCCAAAATAGGACATTTTCATCCTGACATGCCAGATTTCTCCAAATATATCACATCTTCTCCATGAAATACCAGGTTTCCCCCTTCAAATAGGACCTTTTCACCCACAAATACCTGTTTTAACCCCAAAATAGGACATTTTCTTCCAGAAATGCCACATTTCTCCCAAATATAGCACATCTTCTCCAAGAAATACCAGGTTTCCCCCTTCAAATAGGACCTTTTCACCCACAAATACCTCTTTTTTCTCCAAAATAGGACAGTTTCTTCCAGAAAGGCCAGATTTCTCCCAAATAGATCACATCTTCTCCAAGAAACACCAGCTTTCCCCCTTCAAATAGGACCTTTTCACCACAAATACCTGCTTTATCCCCAAAAGAGGACAGTTTCTTCCAGACATGCCAGATTTCTCCCAAATATATCACATCTTCTCCAAGAAATACCAGGGTTCCCCCTTCAAATAGGACCTTTTCACCCACAAATACCTGTTTGATCCCCAAAATAGGACATTTTCATCCTGACATGCCAGATTTCTCCCAAATATATCACATCTTCTCCAAGAAATACCAGCTTTCCCCCTTCAAATAGGACCTTTTCACCCACAAATACCTGTTTTAACCCCAAAAATAGGACATTTTCTTCCAGAAATGCCACATTTCTCCCAAATATATCACATCTTCTCCAAGAAATACCAGCTTTCCCCCTTCAAATAGGACCTTTTCACCCACAAATACCTGCTTTATCCCCAAAATAGGACATTTTCTTCCAGAAATGCCACATTTCTCCCAAATATAGCACATCTTCTCCAAGAAATACCAGGTTTCCCCCTTGAAATAGGACCTTGTCACCCACAAATACCTCCTTTATCCCCAAAATAGGACATTTTCTTCCAGAAATGCCACATTTCTCCCAAATATATCACATCTTCTCCAAGAAATACCAGCTTTCCCCCTTCAAATAGGATCCTTTCACCCACAAATACCTCTTTTATTCCCAAAATAGGACATTTTCTTCCTGACATGCCAGATTTCTCCCAAATATATCACATCTTCTCCAAGAAAAACCAGCTTTCCCCCTTCAAATAGGACCTTTTCTCCCCGAAATACCTCTTTGATCCCCAAAATTGGACATTTTCTTATTCTAGAATTGCCAGATTTCTCCCAAATGTATCACATCTTCTCCAAGAAATACCAGGTTTCCCCCTTCAAATAGGACCTTTTCACCCACAAATACCTCTTTTATCCCCAAAATAGGACAGTTTCTCCCAGAAATGCCACATTTCTCCAAATATATCACAGCTTCTCCAAGAAATACCAGGATTCCTCCTGATATAGGACCTTTTCACCCACAAATACCAGCCTTCTTCCCCCAGATTGGAAATTTTCTTGCAGAAATTGCAGATTTCTCCAAATTAGATCACATCTTCTTTAAGGAATACCAGCTTTCCCCCTAAAAATAGCACCTTTTCACCCACTAATAACTCCTTTATCCCCAAAATTGGACATTTTCTTCCAGAACTGCCAGATTTCTCCCAAATATATCACATCTTCTCCAAGGGATACCAGCTTTCCCCCTCGAAATTGGACCTTATCACTCACTAATACCTGTTTTATCCCCACAATAGGACAGTTCCTTCCAGAAATGCCACATTTCTCCCAAATATATCACATCTTCTCCAAGAAATACCAGCTTTCCCCCTGGAAATAGGACCTTTTTTCCCACAAATACCTCTTTTATCCCCAAAAGAGGACATTTTCTTCCAGAAAGGCCAGATTTCTCCCAAACATATCACATCCCCAAGAAATACCAGGATTCCTCCTGAAATAGGACCTTTTCTCCCACAAATACCAGCCTTCTCCCCCGAAAATAGGACATTTTCTTCCAGAAATGCCAGATTTCTCCCAAATATATCACAGCTTCTCCAAGAAATACCAGCTTTCCCCCTTGAAATAGGACCTTTTCACCCACAAGTACCTCTTTTATCCCCAAAATAGGACATTTTCTTCCAGAAAGGCCAGATTTCTCCCAAATATATCACATCTTCTCCAAGAAATACCAGGTTTCCCCATTCAATTAGGAACTTTTCACCCACAAATACCTGCTTTATCCCCAAAATAGGACATTGTCTTCCAGAAATGCCACATTTCTCCCAAATAGATCACATCTTCTCCAAGAAATACCAGGTTTCCCCCTTGAAATAGGACCTTTTCAACCACAAATACCTCTTTTATCCCCAAAAGAGGACATTTTCATCCTGACATGCCAGATTTCTCCAAATATATCACATCTTCTCCAAGAAATACCAGGTTTCCCCCTTCAAATAGGACCTTTTCACCCACAAATACCTGTTTTAACCCCAAAATAGGACATTTTCTTCCAGAAATGCCACATTTCTCCCAAATATAGCACATCTTCTCCAAGAAATACCAGGTTTCCCCCTTCAAATAGGACCTTTTCACCCACAAATACCTCTTTTTTCCCCAAAATAGGACAGTTTCTTCCAGAAAGGCCAGATTTCTCCCAAATAGATCACATCTTCTCCAAGAAATACCAGCTTTCCCCCTTCAAATAGGACCTTTTCACCACAAATACCTGCTTTATCCCCAAAAGAGGACAGTTTCTTCCAGACATGCCAGATTTCTCCCAAATATATCACATCTTCTCCAAGAAATACCAGGTTTCCCCCTTCAAATAGGACCTTTTCACCCACAAATACCTGTTTGATCCCCAAAATAGGACATTTTCCTCCAGACATGCCAGATTTCTCCCAAATATATCACATCTTCTCCAAGAAATACCAGGTTTCCCCCTTCAAATAGGACCTTTTCACCCACAAATACCTGCTTTATCCCCAAAATAGGACATTTTCTTCCAGAAATGCCACATTTCTCCCAAATATAGCACATCTTCTCCAAGAAATACCAGGTTTCCCCCTTGAAATAGGACCTTGTCACCCACAAATACCTCCTTTATCCCCAAAATAGGACATTTTCTTCCAGAAATGCCACATTTCTCCCAAATATATCACATCTTCTCCAAGAAATACCAGCTTTCCCCCTTCAAATAGGATCCTTTCACCCACAAATACCTCTTTATTTCCCAAAATAGGACAGTTTCTTCCTGACATGCCAGATTTCTCCCAAATATATCACATCTTCTCCAAGAAAAACCAGCTTTCCCCCTTCAAATAGGACCTTTTCTCCCCGAAATACCTCTTTGATCCCCAAAATTGGACATTTTCTTATTCTAGAATTGCCAGATTTCTCCCAAATGTATCACATCTTCTCCAAGAAATACCAGGTTTCCCCCTTCAAATAGGACCTTTTCACCCACAAATACATCTTTTATCCCCAAAATAGGACAGTTTCTTCCAGAAATGACACATTTCTCCCAAATATATCACAGCTTCTCCAAGAAATACCAGGATTCCTCCTGAAATACGACCTTTTCACCCACAAATACCAGCCTTCTTCCCCCAGATTGGAAATTTTCTTGCAGAAATTGCAGATTTCTCCAAATTAGATCACATCTTCTTTAAGGAATACCAGCTTTCCCCCTAAAAATAGGACCTTTTCACCCACTAATAACTCCTTTATCCCCAAAATTGGACATTTTCTTCCAGAACTGCCAGATTTCTCCGAAATAGATCACAGCTTCTCCAAGGAATACCAGCTTTCCCCCTCGAAATTGGACCTTATCACTCACTAATACCTGTTTTATCCCCACAATAGGACCGTTCCTTCCAGAAATGCCACATTTCTCCCAAATATATCACATCTTCTCCAAGAAATACCAGCTTTCCCCCTTGAAATAGGACCTTTTTTCCCACAAATACCTCTTTTATCCCCAAAAGAGGACATTTTCTGAAAGACAGGCCAGATTTCTCCCAAACATATCACATCTCCAAGAAATACCAGGATTCCTCCTGAAATAGGACCTTTTCTCCCACAAATACCAGCCTTCTCCCCCGAAAATAGGACATCTTCTACCATAAATGCCACATTTCTCCCACATATATCACAGCTTCTCCAAGAAATACCAGCTTTCCCCCTTCAAATAGGACCTTTTCACCCACAAGTACCTCTTTTATCCCCAAAATAGGACATTTTCTTCCAGAAAGGCCAGATTTCTCCCAAATATATCACATCTTCTCCAAGAAATACCAGGTTTCCCCATTCAATTAGGAACTTTTCACCCACAAATACCTGCTTTATCCCCAAAATAGGACATTTTCTTCCAGAAATGCCACATTTCTCCCAAATAGATCACATCTTCTCCAAGAAATACCAGGTTTCCCCCTTGAAATAGGACCTTGTCACCCACAAATACCTCCTTTATCCCCAAAATAGGACATTTTCTTCCTGACATGCCACATTTCTCCCAAATATAGCACATCTTCTCCAAGAAATACCAGATTTCCCCCTTCAAATAGGACCTTTTCACCAAAAATACCTCTTTTATCCCCAAAATAGGACATTTTCTTCCTGACATGCCACATTTCTCCCAAATATATCACATCTTCTCCAAGAATTACCAGCTTTCCCCCTTCAAATAGGACCTTATCTCCCCGAAATACCTCTTTGATCCCCAAAATAGGACAGTTTCTTCCAGAACTGCCAGATTTCTCCCTAATGTATCACATCTTCTCCAAGAAATACCAGGGTTCCCCCTTCAAATAGGACCTTTTCACCCACAAATACCTCTTTTATCCACAAAATAGGACAGTTTCGTCCAGAAATGCCACATTTCTCCCAAATATATCACAGCTTCTCCAAGAAATACCAGGATTCCTCCTGAAATAGGACCTTTTCACCCACAAATACCAACCTTCTTCCCCCAGATTGGAAATTTTCTTGCAGAAATGCCAGATTTCTCCCAATTAGATCACATCTTCTCCAAGGAATACCAGCTTTCCCCCTCGAAATTGGACCTTATCACTCACTAATACCTGTTTTATCCCCACAATAGGACAGTTCCTTCCAGAAATGCCACATTTCTCCCAAATATATCACATCTTCTCCAAGAAATACCAGCTTTCCCCCTGGAAATAGGACCTTTTTTCCCACAAATACCTCTTTTATCCCCAAAAGAGGACATTTTCTTCCAGAAAGGCCAGATTTCTCCCAAACATATCACATCCCCAAGAAATACCAGGATTCCTCCTGAAATAGGACCTTTTCTCCCACAAATACCAGCCTTCTCCCCCGAAAATAGGACATTTTCTTCCAGAAATGCCAGATTTCTCCCAAATATATCACAGCTTCTCCAAGAAATACCAGCTTTCCCCCTTGAAATAGGACCTTTTCACCCACAAGTACCTCTTTTATCCCCAAAATAGGACATTTTCTTCCAGAAAGGCCAGATTTCTCCCAAATATATCACATCTTCTCCAAGAAATACCAGGTTTCCCCATTCAATTAGGAACTTTTCACCCACAAATACCTGCTTTATCCCCAAAATAGGACATTTTCTTCCAGAAATGCCACATTTCTCCCAAATAGATCACATCTTCTCCAAGAAATACCAGGTTTCCCCCTTGAAATAGGACCTTGTCACCCACAAATACCTCCTTTATCCCCAAAATAGGACATTTTCTTCCTGACATGCCACATTTCTCCCAAATATAGCACATCTTCTCCAAGAAATACCAGATTTCCCCCTTGTAATAGGACCTTTTCACCAAAAATACCTCTTTTATCCCCAAAATAGGACATTTTCTTCCTGACATGCCACATTTCTCCCAAATATATCACATCTTCTCCAAGAATTACCAGCTTTCCCCCTTCAAATAGGACCTTTTCTCCCCGAAATACCTCTTTGATCCCCAAAATAGGACAGTTTCTTCCAGAACTGCCAGATTTCTCCCTAATGTATCACATCTTCTCCAAGAAATACCAGGGTTCCCCCTTCAAATAGGACCTTTTCACCCACAAATACCTCTTTTATCCACAAAATAGGACAGTTTCGTCCAGAAATGCCACATTTCTCCCAAATATATCACAGCTTCTCCAAGAAATACCAGGATTCCTCCTGAAATAGGACCTTTTCACCCACAAATACCAACCTTCTTCCCCCAGATTGGAAATTTTCTTGCAGAAATGCCAGATTTCTCCCAATTAGATCTCATCTTCTCCAAGGAATACCAGCTTTCCCCCTTCAAATAGGACCTTTTCACCCACTAATACCTCCTTTATCCCCAAAATTGGACAGTTTCTTCCAGAACTGCCAGATTTCTCCCAAATATATCACATCTTCTCCAAGAAATACCAGGTTTCCCCCTCGAAATTGGACCTTATCACCCACAAATACCTGTTTTATCCCCACAATAGGACAGTTTCTTCCAGACATGCCACATTTCTCCCAAATAGATCACATCTTCTCCAAGAAATACCAGCTTTCCCCCTTCAAATAGGATCTTTTCACCCACAAATACCTCTTTTATCCCCAAAAGAGGACATTTTCTTCCAGAAAGGCCTGATTTCTCCCAAACATATCACATCTTCTCCAAGAAATACCACGTTTCCTCCTGAAATAGGACCTTTTCTCCCACAAATACCAGCCTTCTCCCCCGAAAATAGGACATTTTCTTCCAGAAATGCCACATTTCTCCCAAATAGATCATATCTTCTCCAAGAAATACCAGGATTCCTCCTTAAATAGGACCTTTTCTAACACAAATACCAGCCTTCTCCTCTGAAAATAGGACATTTTCTTCCTGACATGCCAGTTTTCTCCCAAATAGATCACATCTTCTCCAAGAAATACCAGGGTTCCCCCTTCAAATACGACCTTTTCACCCACAAATACCTCATTTATCCCCAAAATTGGACATTTTCTTCAAGAACTGCCAGATTTCTCCCAAATGTATCACATCTACTCCAAGAAATACCAGGGTTCCCCCTTCAAATAGGACCTTTTCACCCGCAAATACCTCTTTTATCCCCAAAATAGGACGTTTTCTTCCAGAAATGCCAGATTTCTCCCAAATATATCACATCTTCTCCAAGAAATACCACGTTTCCCCCTCCATATAGGACCTTTTCACCCACAAGTACCTCTTTTATCCCCAAAATAGGACAGTTTCTTCCAGAATTACCAGCTTTCCCCCTTCAAATAGGACCTTTTCACCCACAAATACCTGTTTTATCCCCAAAAGAGGACAGTTTCTTCCAGAAATGCCACATTTCTCCCAAATATAGCACATCTTCTCCAAGAAATACCAGGGTTCCCCCTTCAAATAGGACCTTTACACCCACAAATACCTCTTTTATTCCCAAAATAGGACAGTTTCTTCCAGACATGCCACATTTCTACCAAATATATCACATCTTCTCCAAGAAATACCAGCTTTACCCCTTCAAATAGGACCTTTTCTAACACAAATACCAACCTTCTCCCCGGAAAATAGGACATTTTCTTCCAGAAATGCCAGATTTCTCCCAAATATATCACATCTTCTCCAAGAAATGCCAGGTTTCCCCCTTCAAATAGGACCTTGTCACCCACAAATACCTCCTTTATCCCCAAAATAGGACAGTTTCTTCTTCTAGAAATTCCTGATTTTTCCCAAATATATCAAATCTTCTCCAAGAAATACCAGCTTTCCCCCTTCAAATAGGACCTTGTCACCCACAAATACCTCTTTTATCCCGAAAATAGGACATTTTCATCCTGACATGCCAGATTTCTCCAAATATATCACATCTTCTCCAAGAAATTTCAGGGTTCCCCCTTCAAATAGGACATTTTCACCCGCAAATACCTGTTTTAAACCCAAAAT
Source organism: Lophura swinhoii (assembly GCA_030408155.1). Classification (NCBI taxonomy): domain Eukaryota; kingdom Metazoa; phylum Chordata; class Aves; order Galliformes; family Phasianidae; genus Lophura; species Lophura swinhoii. The sequence continues at coordinate 780,178 of JASCYN010000149.1, forward strand.
AGGACATTTTCTTCCAGAAATGCCACATTTCTCCCAAATATAGCACATCTTCTCCAAGAAATACCAGGATTCCCCCTTCAAATAGGACCTTTTAACCCACAAATACCTGTTTTAACCCCAAAGGAGAACATTTTCTTCCAGAAATGCCAGATTTCTCCCAAATAGATCACATCTTCTCCAAGAAATACCAGGGTTCCCCCTTCAAATAGGACCTTTTCACCCACACATACCAGCCTTCTCCCCGGAAAATAGGAAATTGTCTTCCAGAAAGGCCAGATTTCTCCCAAATAGATCTCATCTTCTCCAAGAAATACCAGGTTTCCCCCACGATATAGGACCTTTTCACCCACAAGTACCTCTTTTATCCCCAAAAGAGGACATTTTCTTCCTGACATGCCCGATTTCTCCCAAATAGATCACATCTTCTCCAAGAAATACCAGGTTTCCCCCTTCAAATAGGACCTTTTCACCACAAATACCTGCTTTATCCCCAAAAGTGGACAGTTTCTTCCAGAAATGCCACATTTCTCCCAAATAGATCACATCTTCTCCAAGAAATACCAGGGTTCCCCCTTCAAATAGGACCTTTTCACCCAGAAATACCTACTTTATCCCCAAAAGAGGACAGTTTCTTCCAGAAATGCCAGATTTCTCCCAAATAGATCTCATCTTCTCCAAGAAATACCAGCTTTCCCCCTTCAAATAGGACCTTTTCACCCACAAATACCTGCTTTATCCCCAAAATTGGACATTTTCTTTCAGAAAGGCCACATTTCTCCCAAATATAGCACATCTTCTCCAAGAAATACCAGGGTTCCCCCTTCAAATAGGACCTTTTCTCCCACAAATACCTGCTTTATGCCCAAAATTGAACATTTTCTTCCAGAAATGCCACATTTCTCCCAAATATAGCACATCTTCTCCAAGAAATACCAGGATTCCCCCTTCAAATAGGACCTTTTCTCCCACAAATACCTCCTTTATCCCCAAAAGAGGACATTTTCTTCCAGAAATGCCACATTTCTCCCAAATATATCACATCTTCTCCAAGAAATACCAGGTTTCCCCCTTCTAATCGGATCCTTTCACCCACAAATACCTCTTTTATCCCCAAAAGAGGACATTTTCTTCCAGAACTGCCAGATATCTCCCAAATGTATCACATTTTCTCCAAGAAATACCAGGTTTCCCCCTTCAAATAGGACCTTTTCACCAAAAATACCTCTTTTATCCCCAAAATAGGACATTTTCTTCCAGAAATGCCACATTTCTCCCAAATATATCACATCTTCTCCAAGAAATACCAGCTTTCCCCCTTCAAATAGGACCTTTTCTCCCCGAAATACCTCTTTGATCCCCAAAATAGGACAGTTTCTTCCAGAACTGCCAGATTTCTCCCAAATAGATCACATCTTCTCCAAGAAATACCAGGGTTCCCCCTTCAAATAGGACCTTTTCACCCACAAATACCTCTTTTATCCACAAAATAGGACAGTTTCGTCCAGAAATGCCACATTTCTCCCAAATATATCACAGCTTCTCCAAGAAATACCAGGATTCCTCCTGAAATAGGACCTTTTCACCCACAAATACCAGCCTTCTTCCCCCAGATTGGAAATTTTCTTGCAGAAATGCCAGATTTCTCCCAATTAGATCACATCTTCTCCAAGGAATACCAGCTTTCCCCCTTCAAATAGGACCTTTTCACCCACTAATACCTCCTTTATCCCCAAAATTGGACAGTTTCTTCCAGAACTGCCAGATTTCTCCCAAATATATCACATCTTCTCCAAGAAATACCAGGTTTCCCCCTCGAAATTGGACCTTATCACCCACAAATACCTGTTTTATCCCCACAATAGGACAGTTTCTTCCAGACATGCCACATTTCTCCCAAATAGATCACATCTTCTCCAAGAAATACCAGGTTTCCCCCTTCAAATAGGATCTTTTCACCCACAAATACCTCTTTTATCCCCAAAAGAGGACATTTTCTTCCAGAAAGGCCTGATTTCTCCCAAACATATCACATCTTCTCCAAGAAATACCACGTTTCCTCCTGAAATAGGACCTTTTCTCCCACAAATACCAGCCTTCTCCCCCGAAAATAGGACATTTTCTTCCAGAAATGCCACATTTCTCCCAAATAGATCATATCTTCTCCAAGAAATACCAGGATTCCTCCTTAAATAGGACCTTTTCTAACACAAATACCAGCCTTCTCCTCTGAAAATAGGACATTTTCTTCCTGACATGCCAGTTTTCTCCCAAATAGATCACATCTTCTCCAAGAAATACCAGGGTTCCCCCTTCAAATACGACCTTTTCACCCACAAATACCTCATTTATCCCCAAAATTGGACATTTTCTTCAAGAACTGCCAGATTTCTCCCAAATGTATCACATCTACTCCAAGAAATACCAGGGTTCCCCCTTCAAATAGGACCTTTTCACCCGCAAATACCTCTTTTATCCCCAAAATAGGACGTTTTCTTCCAGAAATGCCAGATTTCTCCCAAATATATCACATCTTCTCCAAGAAATACCACGTTTCCCCCTCCAAATAGGACCTTTTCACCCACAAGTACCTCTTTTATCCCCAAAATAGGACAGTTTCTTCCAGAATTACCAGCTTTCCCCCTTCAAATAGGACCTTTTCTCCCACAAATACCTGCTTTATCTGCAAAATAGGACATTTTCTTCCAGAAATGCCACATTTCTCCCAAATATAGCACATCTTCTCCAAGAAATACCAGGGTTCCCCCTTCAAATAGGACCTTTACACCCACAAATACCTCTTTTATTCCCAAAATAGGACAGTTTCTTCCAGACATGCCACATTTCTACCAAATATATCACATCTTCTCCAAGAAATACCAGCTTTACCCCTTCAAATAGGACCTTTTCTAACACAAATACCAACCTTCTCCCCGGAAAATAGGACATTTTCTTCCAGAAATGCCAGATTTCTCCCAAATATATCACATCTTCTCCAAGAAATGCCAGGTTTCCCCCTTCAAATAGGACCTTGTCACCCACAAATACCTCCTTTATCCCCAAAATAGGACAGTTTCTTCTTCTAGAAATTCCTGATTTTTCCCAAATATATCAAATCTTCTCCAAGAAATACCAGCTTTCCCCCTTCAAATAGGACCTTGTCACCCACAAATACCTCTTCTATCCCGAAAATAGGACATTTTCATCCTGACATGCCAGATTTCTCCAAATATATCACATCTTCTCCAAGAAATTTCAGGGTTCCCCCTTCAAATAGGACATTTTCACCCGCAAATACCTGTTTTAAACCCAAAATAGGACATTTTCTTCCAGAAATGCCACATTTCTCCCAAATATAGCACATCTTCTCCAAGAAATACCAGGATTCCCCCTTCAAATAGGACCTTTTAACCCACAAATACCTGTTTTAACCCCAAAGGAGAACATTTTCTTCCAGAAATGCCAGATTTCTCCCAAATATATCACATCTTCTCCAAGAAATACCAGGGTTCCCCCTTCAAATAGGACCTTTTCACCCACACATACCAGCCTTCTCCCCGGAAAATAGGAAATTGTCTTCCAGAAAGGCCAGATTTCTCCCAAATAGATCTCATCTTCTCCAAGAAATACCAGGTTTCCCCCACGAAATAGGACCTTTTCACCCACAAGTACCTCTTTTATCCCCAAAAGAGGACATTTTCTTCCTGACATGCCCGATTTCTCCCAAATAGATCACATCTTCTCCAAGAAATACCAGGTTTCCCCCTTCAAATAGGACCTTTTCACCACAAATACCTGCTTTATCCCCAAAAGTGGACAGTTTCTTCCAGAAATGCCACATTTCTCCCAAATAGATCACATCTTCTCCAAGAAATACCAGGGTTCCCCCTTCAAATAGGACCTTTTCACCCAGAAATACCTACTTTATCCCCAAAAGAGGACAGTTTCTTCCAGAAATGCCAGATTTCTCCCAAATAGATCTCATCTTCTCCAAGAAATACCAGCTTTCCCCCTTCAAATAGGACCTTTTCACCCACAAATACCTGCTTTATCCCCAAAATTGGACATTTTCTTTCAGAAAGGCCACATTTCTCCCAAATATATCACATCTTCTCCAAGAAATACCAGGGTTCCCCCTTCAAATAGGACCTTTTCTCCCACAAATACCTGCTTTATGCCCAAAATTGAACATTTTCTTCCAGAAATGCCACATTTCTCCCAAATATAGCACATCTTCTCCAAGAAATACCAGGATTCCCCCTTCAAATAGGACCTTTTCTCCCACAAATACCTCCTTTATCCCCAAAAGAGGACATTTTCTTCCAGAAATGCCACATTTCTCCCAAATATATCACATCTTCTCCAAGAAATACCAGGTTTCCCCCTTCTAATCGGATCCTTTCACCCACAAATACCTCTTTTATCCCCAAAAGAGGACATTTTCTTCCAGAACTGCCAGATATCTCCCAAATGTATCACATTTTCTCCAAGAAATACCAGGTTTCCCCCTTCAAATAGGACCTTTTCACCAAAAATACCTCTTTTATCCCCAAAATAGGACATTTTCTTCCTGACATGCCACATTTCTCCCAAATATATCACATCTTCTCCAAGAAATACCAGCTTTCCCCCTTCAAATAGGACCTTTTCTCCCCGAAATACCTCTTTGATCCCCAAAATAGGACAGTTTCTTCCAGAACTGCCAGATTTCTCCCAAATAGATCACATCTTCTCCAAGAAATACCAGGGTTCCCCCTTCAAATAGGACCTTTTCACCCACAAATACCTCTTTTATCCACAAAATAGGACAGTTTCGTCCAGAAATGCCACATTTCTCCCAAATATATCACAGCTTCTCCAAGAAATACCAGGATTCCTCCTGAAATAGGACCTTTTCACCCACAAATACCAGCCTTCTTCCCCCAGATTGGAAATTTTCTTGCAGAAATGCCAGATTTCTCCCAATTAGATCACATCTTCTCCAAGGAATACCAGCTTTCCCCCTTCAAATAGGACCTTTTCACCCACTAATACCTCCTTTATCCCCAAAATTGGACAGTTTCTTCCAGAACTGCCAGATTTCTCCCAAATATATCACATCTTCTCCAAGAAATACCAGGTTTCCCCCTCGAAATTGGACCTTATCACCCACAAATACCTGTTTTATCCCCACAATAGGACAGTTTCTTCCAGACATGCCACATTTCTCCCAAATAGATCACATCTTCTCCAAGAAATACCAGCTTTCCCCCTTCAAATAGGACCTTTTCACCCACAAATACCTATTTTATCCCCAAAAGAGGACATTTTCTTCCAGAAAGGCCTGATTTCTCCCAAACATATCACATCTTCTCCAAGAAATACCACGTTTCCTCCTGAAATAGGACCTTTTCTCCCACAAATACCAGCCTTCTCCCCCGAAAATAGGACATTTTCTTCCAGAAATGCCACATTTCTCCCAAATAGATCACATCTTCTCCAAGAAATACCAGGATTCCTCCTTAAATAGGACCTTTTCTAACACAAATACCAGCCTTCTCCTCTGAAAATAGGACATTTTCTTCCTGACATGCCAGTTTTCTCCCAAATAGATCACATCTTCTCCAAGAAATACCAGGGATCCCCCTTCAAATACGACCTTTTCACCCACAAATACCTCTTTTATCCCCAAAATAGGACGTTTTCTTCCAGAAATGCCAGATTTCTCCCAAATATATCACATCTTCTCCAAGAAATACCAGGTTTCCCCCTCCAAATAGGACCTTTTCACCCACAAGTACCTCTTTTATCCCCAAAATAGGACAGTTTCTTCCAGAATTACCAGCTTTCCCCCTTCAAATAGGACCTTTTCTCCCACAAATACCTGCTTTATCCGCAAAATAGGACATTTTCTTCCAGAAATGCCACATTTCTCCCAAATATAGCACATCTTCTCCAAGAAATACCAGCTTTCCCCCTTCAAATAGGACCTTTACACCCACAAATACCTCTTTTATTCCCAAAATAGGACAGTTTCTTCCAGACATGCCACATTTCTACCAAATATATCACATCTTCTCCAAGAAATACCAGCTTTACCCCTTCAAATAGGACCTTTTCTAACACAAATACCAACCTTCTCCCCGGAAAATAGGACATTTTCTTCCAGAAATGCCAGATTTCTCCCAAATATATCACATCTTCTCCAAGAAATGCCAGGTTTCCCCCTTCAAATAGGATCTTTTCACCCAGAAATACCTCTTTTATCCCCAAAATAGGACAGTTTCTTCTTCTAGAAATTCCTGATTTTTCCCAAATACATCAAATCTTCTCCAAGAAATACCAGCTTTCCCCCTTCAAATAGGACCTTGTCACCCACAAATACCTCTTTTATCCCGAAAATAGGACATTTTCATCCTGACATGCCAGATTTCTCCAAATATATCACATCTTCTCCAAGAAATTCCAGGGTTCCCCCTTCAAATAGGACATTTTCACCCGCAAATACCTGTTTTAAACCCAAAATAGGACATTTTCTTCCAGAAATGCCACATTTCTCCCAAATATAGCACATCTTCTCCAAGAAATACCAGGATTCCTTTTTCAAATAGGACCTTTTCTCCCACAAATACCTCCTTTATCCCCAAAAGAGGACATTTTCTTCCAGAAATGCCCGATTTCTCCCAAATAGATCACATCTTCTCCAAGAAATACCAGGTTTCCCCCTTCAAATAGGACCTTTTCACCACAAATACCTGCTTTATCCCCAAAAGTGGACAGTTTCTTCCAGAAATGCCACATTTCTCCCAAATAGATCACATCTTCTCCAAGAAATACCAGGGTTCCCCCTTCAAATAGGACCTTTTCACCCACAAATACCTACTTTATCCCCAAAAGAGAACAGTTTCTTCCAGAAATGCCAGATTTCTCCCAAATAGATCTCATCTTCTCCAAGAAATACCAGCTTTCCCCCTTCAAATAGGACCTTTTCACCCACAAATACCTGCTTTATCCCCAAAATTGGACATTTTCTTCCAGAAATGCCACATTTCTCCCAAATAGATCACATCTTCTCCAAGAAATACCAGGGTTCCCCCTTCAAATAGGACCTTTTCTCCCACAAATACCTGCTTTATGCCCAAAATTGAACATTTTCTTCCAGAAATGCCACATTTCTCCCAAATATATCACATCTTCTCCAAGAAATACCAGGATTCCCCCTTCAAATAGGACCTTTTCTCCCACAAATACCTCCTTTATCCCCAAAAGAGGACATTTTCTTCCAGAAATGCCACATTTCTCCCAAATATATCACATCTTCTCCAAGAAATACCAGGTTTCCCCCTTCTAATCGGATCCTTTCACCCACAAATACCTCTTTTATCCCCAAAAGAGGACATTTTCTTCCTGACATGCCAGATTTCTCCCAAATATATCACATCTTCTCCAAGAAATACCAGCTTTCCCTCTTCAAATAGTACCTTTTCTCCCCGAAATACCTCTTTTATCCCCAAAATTGGACATTTTCTTCCAGAACTGCCAGATATCTCCCAAATCTATCACATTTTCTCCAAGAAATACCAGGTTTCCCCCTTCAAATAGGACCTTTTCACCCACAAATACCTCTTTTATCCCCAAAATAGGACAGTTTCTTCCAGAAATGACACATTTCTCCCAAATATATCACTGCTTCTCCAAGAAATACCAGGATTCCTCCTGAAATACGACCTTTTCACCCACAAATACCAGCCTTCTTCCCCCAGATTGGAAATTTTCTTGCAGAAATGCCACATTTCTCCCAAATACATCACATCTTCTCCAAGAAATACCAGGGTTCCCCCTTCAAATAGGACCTTTTCACCCACTAATACCTCCTTTATCCCTAAAATTGGACAGTTTCTTCCAGAACTGCCAGATTTCTCCCAAATATATCACAGCTTCTCCAAGAAATACCAGCTTTCCCCCTTGAAATCGGACCTTTTCACCCACAAGTACCTGCTTTATCCCCAAAATAGGACATTTTCTTCCAGAAATGCCACATTTCTCCCAAATATATCTCATCTTCTCCAAGAAATACCAGGATTCCTCCTGAAATAGGACCTTTTCTAACACAAATACCAGCCTTCTCCTCTGAAAATAGGGCATTTTCTTCCTGACATGCCTGATTTCTCCCAAATATAGAACATCTTCTCCAAGAAATACCAGGGTTCCCCCTTCAAATAGGACCTTTTCACCCACAAATACCTCTTTTATACCCAAAATAGGACAGTTTCTTCCAGAAATGCCACATTTCTCCCAAATATATCACATCTTCTCCAAGAAATACCAGGGTTCCCCCTTCAAATAGGACCTTTTCTCCAATTAATACCTCTTTTATCCCCAAAATAGGACAGTTTCTTCCAGAAATACCAGGTTTCCCCCTTCAAATAGGACCTTTTCTCCCACAAATACCTGCTTTATCCACAAAATAGGACATTTTCTTCCAGAAATGCCACATTTCTCCAAAATATATTACAGCTTCTCCAAGAAATACCAGCTTTCCCCCTTCAAATTGGACCTTTACACCCACAAATACCTCTTTTATCCCCAAAATAGAACAGTTTCTTCCAGAAATGCCAGATTTCCCCGAAATATATCAAATCTTCTACAAGAAATACCAGGATTCCCCCTTGAAATAGGACCTTTTCTAACACAAATACCAGCCTTCTCCCCCGAAAGTAGGACATTTTCTCCTAGAAATGCCAGATTTCTCCCAAATAGATCACATCTTCTTCAAGAAATACCAGGTTTCCCCCTTCAAATAGGACCTTTTCACCCACAAATACCTCTTTTATCCCCAAAGTAGGACAGTTTCTTCCAGACATGCCACATTTCTCCCAAATATATCAAATCTTCTCCAAGAAATACCAGGTTTCCCCCTTCAAATAGGACCTTTTCACCCACAAGTACCTCTTTTATCCCCAAAAGAGGACAGTTTCTTCCAGAAATGCCAGATTTCTCCCAAATAGATCACATCTTCTCCACGAAATACCAGCGTTCCCCCTTTAAATAGGACCTTTTCACCCACAAATGCCTCTTTTATCCCCAAAATAGGACAGTTTCTTCCAGAAATGCCACATTTCTCCCAAATAGATCACATCTTCTCCAAGAAATACCAGGGTTCCCCCTTCAAATAGGAACTTTTCACCCACAAATACCTGTTTGATCCCCAAAAGAGGACATTTTCTTCCAGAAATACCACATTTCTCCCAAATATATCACATCTTCTCCAAGAAATACCAGGGTTCCCCCTTCAAATAGGACCTTTTCACCCACAAATACCTGTTTGATCCCCAAAAGAGGACATTTTCTTCCAGAAATGCCACATTTCTCCCAAATATATCACATCTTCTCCAAGAAATACCAGCTTTTCCCCTTGAAATAGGACCTTTTCACCCACAAATACCTCTTTTATCCCCAAAATAGGACATTTCCTTCCAGAAATGCCAGATTTCTCCCAAATAGATCACATCTTCTCCAAGAAATACCAGGTTTCCCCCTTCAAATAGGACCTTTTCACCCACAAGTACCTCTTTTATCCCCAAAATAGGACATTTTCTTCCAGAAATGCCACATTTCTCCCAAATATATCACATCTTCTCCAAGAAATACCAGCTTTCCCCCTTCAAATAGGACCTTTTCTCCCACAAATACCTCTTTTATCCCCCAAATTGGACATTTTCCTCCAGACATGCCACATTTCTCCCAAATATACCACATCTTCTCCAAGAAATACCAGGGTTCCCCCTTCAAATAGGACCTTTTCACCCACAAGTACCTCTTTTATCCCCAAAAGAGGACATTTTCTTCCAGAAATGCCACATTTCTCCCAAATATATCACAGCTTCTCCAAGAAATACCAGGATTCCTCCTGAAATAGGACATTTCTCCCACAAATACCTCTTTTATCCCCAAAAGAGGACATTTTCTTCCAGAAATGCCAGATTTCTCCCAAATAGATCACATCTTCTCCAAGAAATACCAGGGTTTCCCCTTCAAATAGGACCTTTTCACCCACAAATACCTCTTTTATCCCCAAAATAGGACAGTTTCTTCCGGAAATGTCACATTTCTCCCAAATATATCACATCTTCTCCAAGAAATACCAGGTTTCCCCCTTCAAATAGGACCTTTTCACCCACAAGTACCTCTTTTATCCCCAAAATAGGACAGTTTCTTCTTCCAGAAATGCCAGATTTCTCCCAAATAAATCACATCTTCTCCAAGAAATACCAGCTTTCCCCCTTCAAATAGGACCTTTTCACCCACAAATACCTCTTTTATCCCCTGAAGAGGACAGTTTCCTCCAGACATGCCACATTTCTCCCAAATATACCACATCTTCTCCAAGAAATACCAGGGTTCCCCCTTCAAATAGGACCTTTTCACCCACAAATACCTCTTTTATCCCCAAAAGAGGACAGTTTCTTCCAGAAATGCCACATTTCTCCCAAATATATCACAGCTTCTCCAAGAAATACCAGGATTCCTCCTGAAATACGACCTTTTCACCCACAAATACCAGACTTCTTCCCCCAGATTTGACAATTTCTTCCAGAAATGCCACATTTCTCCCAAATGTATCACATCTTCTCCAAGAAATACCAGCTTTCCCCCTTCAAATAGGACCTTTTCACCCACAAATACCTCTTTTATCCCCAAAAGAGGACATTTTCTTCCAGAAATGCCACATTTCTCCCAAATATAACACATCTTCTCCAAGAAATACCAGCTTTCCCCCTTCAAATAGGACCTTTTCACCCACAAATACCTGCCTTCTGCAACCAAATTGGACATTTTCTTCCAGAAATGCCAGATTTCTCCCAAATAGATCACATCTTCTCCAAGAAATACCAGCTTTCCCCCTTCAAATAGGACCTTTTTTCACACAAATACCTCTTTTATCCCCAAAAGAGGACATTATCATCCTGACATGCCAGATTTCTCCCAAATAGATCTCATCTTCTCCAAGAAATACCAGGGTTCCCCCTTCAAATAGGACCTTGTCACCCACAAGTACCTGTTCTATCCCCAAAAGAGGACATTTTCTTCCAGACATGCCACATTTCTCCCAAATATATCACATCTTCTCTAAGAAATACCAGGGTTCCCCCTTCAAATAGGACCTTATCACCCACAAATACCTCCTTTATCCCCAAAGTAGATCAGTTACTTCCAGAAATGCCACATTTCTCCCAAATAGATCACAGCTTCTCCAAGAAATACCAGGATTCCTCCTGAAATACGACCTTTTCACCCACAAATACCAGACTTCTTCCCCCAGATTTGACAATTTCTTCCAGAAATGCCACATTTCTCCCAAATAGATCACATCTTCTCCAAGAAATACCAGGGTTCCCCCTTCAAATAGGACCTTTTCTCCCACAAATACCTGCTTTATGCCCAAAATTGAACATTTTCTTCCAGAAATGCCACATTTCTCCCAAATATATCACATCTTCACCAAGAAATACCAGCTTTCCCCCTTCAAATAGGACCTTTTCACCCACAAATACCTCTTTTATCCCCAAAATAGGACATTATCATCCTGACTTGCCAGATTTCTCCCAAATATATCACATCTTCTCCAAGAAATACCAGGGTTCCCCCTTCAAATAGGACCTTGTCACCCACAAGTACCTGTTCTATCCCCAAAAGAGGACATTTTCTTCCAGAAATGCCACATTTCTCCCAAATAGATCACATCTTTTCCAAGAAATACCTGCTTTCCCCTGTCAAATAGGACCTTTTCTCCCACAAATACCTCTTTTATCCCCAAAATTGGACATTTTCCTCCAGACATGCCACATTTCTCCCAAATATATCACATCTTCTCCAAGAAATACCAGGGTTCCCCCTTCAAATAGGACCTTATCACCCACAAATACCTCCTTTATCCCCAAAGTAGATCAGTTACTTCCAGAAATGCCAGATTTCTCCCAAATAGATCACAGCTTCTCCAAGAAATACCAGGATTCCTCCTGAAATACGACCTTTTCACCCACAAATACCAGACTTCTTCCCCAGATTTGACAATTTCTTCCAGAAATGCCACATTTCTCCCAAATTTAGAACATCTTCTCCAAGAAATACCAGGTTTCCCCCTTCAAATAGGACCTTTTCACCCACAAATACCTGTTTGATCCCCAAAATTGGACAGTTTCTTCCAGAACTGCCAGATTTCTCCCAAATATATCACATCTTCTCCAAGAAATACCAGCTTTCCCCCTTCAAATAGGACCTTTTCACCCACAAATACCTCTTTTATCCCCAAAATAGGACATTTTCTTCCAGAAATGCCACATTTCTCCCAAATATATCACATCTTCTCCAAGAAATACCAGGTTTCCCCCTTGAAATAGGATCCTTTCACCCACAAATACCTCTTTTATCCCCAAAAGAGGACATTTTCTACCAGAAATGCCACATTTCTCCCAAATAGATCACATCTTCTCCAAGAAATACCAGCTTTCCCCCTCGAAATAGGACCTCTTCACCCACAAATACCTCTTTTATCCCCAAAATAGGACAGTTTCTTCCCGAAATGCCACATTTCTCCCAAATATACCACATCTTCTCCAAGAAATACCAGCTTTCCCCCTTCAAATAGGACCTTTTCACCCACAAATACCTGTTCTATCCCCAAAATTGGAAGTTTTCTTACAGAAATGCCAAATTTCTTCCAAATTTATCACATCTTCTCCAAGGAACACCAGCTTTCCCCCTTCAAATAGGACCTTTTCACCCACAAATACCTCTTTTATCCCCAAAAGAGGACATTTTCTTCCAGAAAAGCCACATTTCTCCCTAATGTATCACATCTTCTCCAAGAAATACCTGCTTTCCCCCTTCAAATAGGACCTTTTCACCCACAAGTACCTCTTTTATCCCCAAAATAGCACAGTTTCTTCCAGAAATGCCAGATTTCTCCCAAATAGATCACATCTTCTCCAAGAAATACCAGCGTTCCCCCTTTAAATAGGACCTTTTCACCCACAAATGCCTGTTTTATCCCCAAAATAGGACAGTTTCTTCCAGAAATGCCAGATTTCTCCCAAATAGATCACATCTTCTCCAAGAAATACCAGGATTCCACCTGAAATAGGACATTTCTCCCACAAATACCTCTTTTATCCCCAAAAGAGGACATTTTCTTCCAGAAATGCCAGATTTCTCCCAAATAGATCACATCTTCTCCAAGAAATACCAGGGTTTCCCCTTCAAATAGGACCTTTTCACCCACAAATACCTCTTTTATCCCCAAAATAGGACAGTTTCTTCCGGAAATGTCACATTTCTCCCAAATATATCACATCTTCTCCAAGAAATACCAGGTTTCCCCCTTCAAATAGGACCTTTTCACCCACAAGTACCTCTTTTATCCCCAAAATAGGACAGTTTCTTCTTCCAGAAATGCCAGATTTCTCCCAAATAAATCACATCTTCTCCAAGAAATACCAGCTTTCCCCCTTCAAATAGGACCTTTTCACCCACAAATACCTCTTTTATCCCCAAAATAGGACAGTTTCCTCCAGACATGCCACATTTCTCCCAAATATACCACATCTTCTCCAAGAAATACCAGCTTTCCCCCTTCAAATAGGACCTTTTCACCCACAAATACCTCTTTTATTCCCAAGATAGGACAGTTTCCTCCAGACATGCCACATTTCTCCCAAATATACCACATCTTCTCCAAGAAATACCAGGGTTCCCCCTTCAAATAGGACCTTTTCACCCACAAATACCTCTTTTATCCCCAAAAGAGGACAGTTTCTTCCAGAAATGCCACATTTCTCCCAAATATATCACAGCTTCTCCAAGAAATACCAGGATTCCTCCTGAAATACGACCTTTTCACCCACAAATACCAGACTTCTTCCCCCAGATTTGACAATTTCTTCCAGAAATGCCACATTTCTCCCAAATGTATCACATCTTCTCCAAGAAATACCAGCTTTCCCCCTTCAAATAGGACCTTTTCACCCACAAATACCTCTTTTATCCCCAAAATAGGAAATTTTCTTCCAGAAATGCCACATTTCTCCCAAATATAACACATCTTCTCCAAGAAATACCAGCTTTCCCCCTTCAAATAGGACCTTTTCACCCACAAATACCTGCCTTCTGCAACCAAATTGGACATTTTCTTCCAGAAATGCCAGATTTCTCCCAAATAGATCACATCTTCTCCAAGAAATACCAGCTTTCCCCCTTCAAATAGGACCTTTTTTCCCACAAATACCTCTTTTATCCCCAAAAGAGGACATTATCATCCTGACTTGCCAGATTTCTCCCAAATATATCACATCTTCTCCAAGAAATACCAGGGTTCCCCCTTCAAATAGGACCTTGTCACCCACAAGTACCTGTTCTATCCCCAAAAGAGGACATTTTCTTCCAGAAATGCCACATTTCTCCCAAATAGATCACATCTTTTCCAAGAAATACCTGCTTTCCCCCGTCAAATAGGACCTTTTCTCCCACAAATACCTCTTTTATCCCCAAAATTGGACATTTTCCTCCAGACATGCCACATTTCTCCCAAATATATCACATCTTCTCTAAGAAATACCAGGGTTCCCCCTTCAAATAGGACCTTATCACCCACAAATACCTCCTTTATCCCCAAAGTAGATCAGTTACTTCCAGAAATGCCACATTTCTCCCAAATAGATCACAGCTTCTCCAAGAAATACCAGGATTCCTCCTGAAATACGACCTTTTCACCCACAAATACCAGACTTCTTCCCCCAGATTTGACAATTTCTTCCAGAAATGCCACATTTCTCCCAAATATAGAACATCTTCTCCAAGAAATACCAGCTTTCCCCCTTCAAATAGGACCTTTTCACCCACAAATACCTCTTTTATCCCCAGAAGAGGACAGTTTATTCCAGACATGCCACATTTCTCCGAAATATATCACATCTTCACCAAGAAATACCAGCTTTCCCCCTTCAAATAGGACCTTTTCACCCACAAATACCTCTTTTATCCCCAAAATAGGACATTTTCTTCCAGAAATGCCACATTTCTCCCAAATATATCACATCTTCTCCAAGAAATACCAGCTTTCCCCCTTGAAATAGGATCCTTTCACCCACAAATACCTCTTTTATCCCCAAAACAGGACAGTTTCTTCCAGAAATGCCACATTTCTCCCAAATAGATCACATCTTCTCCAAGAAATACCTGCTTTCCCCCTCGAAATAGGACCTCTTCACCCACAAATACCTCTTTTATCCCCAAAATAGGACAGTTTCTTCCAGAAATGCCACATTTCTCCCAAATATACCACATCTTCTCCAAGAAATACCAGCTTTCCCCCTTCAAATAGGACCTTATCACCCACAAATACCTCTTTTATCCCCAAAAGAGGACAGTTTCTTCCAGAAATGACACATTTCTCCCAAATAGATCACATCTTCTCCAAGAAATACCAGGTTTCCGCCTTCAAATAGGACCTTTTCACCCACAAATACCATCCTACTCCCCCCAAAATGGACATTTTCTTGCAGAAATGCCACATTTCTCCCAAATAGATCACAGCTTCTCCAAGAAATACCAGGTTTCCCCCTTCAAATAGGACCTTTTCACCCACAAATACCTCTTTTATCCTTAAAAGAGGACATTTTCTTCAAGAAAGGCCAGATTTCTCCCAAATATATCACATCTTCTCCAAGAAATACCAGCTTTCCCCCTTCAAATAGGACCTTTTCACCCACAAATATCTGTTTTATCCCCACAATAGGACAGTTTCTTCCAGAAATGCCCGATTTCTCCCAAATATATCACATCTTCTCCAAGAAATACCACGTTTCCCCCTTCAAATAGGACCTTTTCACCCACAAATACCTCTTTTATCCCCAAAATAGGACAGTTTCCTCCAGAAATGCCACATTTCTCCCAAACATATCACATCTCCAAGAAATAACAGGATTCCTCCTGAAATAGGACCTTTTCTCCCACAAATACCAGCCTTCTCCCCAGAAAGTAGGACTTTTTCTTCCAGAAATGCCAGATTTCTCCCAAATAGATCACATCTTCTCCAAGAAATACCAGCTTTCCCCCTTCAAATAGGACCTTTTCACCCACAAATACCTGTTTGATCCCCAAAATAGGAAATTTTCTTACAGAAATGCCAGATTTCTCCCAAATATATCACATCTTCTCCAAGAAATACCAGCGTTCCCCCTTCAAATAGGATCCTTTCACCCACAAATACCTCTTTTATCCCCAAAAGAGGACAGTTTCTTCCAGAAATGCCACATTTCTCCCAAATATATCACAGCTTCTCCAAGAACTACCAGATTTCCTCCTTCAAATAGGACCTTTTCACCCACAAATACCTCTTTTATCCCCAAAATAGGACATTTTCTTCCAGAAATGCCACATTTCTCCCAAATATATCACATCTTCTCCAAGAAATACCAGGGTTCCCCCTTCAAATAGGACCTTTTCACCCACTAATACCTGTTTTATCCCCAATAGAGGACATTTTCTGAAAGACAGGCCAGATTTCTCCCAAACATATCACATCTCCAAGAAATACCAGGATTCCTCCTGAAATAGGACATTTTCTCCCACAAATACCAGCCTTCTCCCCCGAAAATAGGACATCTTCTACCATAAATGCCACATTTCTCCCACATATATCACAGCTTCACCAAGAAATACCAGCTTTCCCCCTTGAAATAGGACCTTTTCACCCACAAATACCTGTATGATCCCCAAAATAGGACAGTTTCTTCCAGAAATGCCCGATTTCTCCCAAATAGATCACATCTTCTCCAAGAAATACCAGCTTTCCCCCTTCAAATAGGACCTTTTCACCCACAAATACCTGTTCTATCCCCAAAAGAGGACATTTTCTTCCAGAAATGCCACATTTCTCCCAAATAGATCACATCTTCTCCAAGAAATACCAGGATTCCCCCTTCAAATAGGACATTTTCACCCACAAATACCTCTTTTATCCCCAAAAGACGACAGTTTCTTCCAGAAATGCCACATTTCTCCCAAATATACCACATCTTCTCCAATAAATACCAGGATTCCTCCTGAAATAGGACATTTCTCCCACAAATACCTGTTTTGTCCCCAAAAGACGACAGTTTCTTCCAGAAATGCCACATTTCTCCCAAATATATCACATCTTCTCCAAGAAATACCAGGTTTCCCCCTTCAAATAGGACCTTTTCACCCACAAATACCTCTTTTATCCCCATAATAGGACAGTTTCTGCCAGAAATGCCACATTTCTTCCAAATAGATCACATCTTCTCCAAGAAATACCAGGTTTCCCCCTTCAAATAGGACATTTTTACCCACAAATACCATCCTACTCCCCCCAAATTGGACATTTTCTTGCAGAAATGCCACATTTCTCCCACATATATCACACCTTCTCCAAGAAATACCAGGTTTCCCCCTTCAAATAGGACCTTTTCACCCACAAATACCTCTTTTATCCTTAAAAGAGGACATTTTCTTCAAGAAAGGCCAGATTTCTCCCAAATATATCACATCTTCTCCAAGAAATACCAGCTTTCCCCCTTCAAATAGGACCTTTTCACCCACAAATATCTGTTTTATCCCCGCAATAGGACAGTTTCTTCCAGAAATGCCCGATTTCTCCCAAATATATCACATCTTCTCCAAGAAATACCATGTTTCCCCCTTCAAATAGGACCTTTTCACCCACAAATACATCTTTTATCCCCAAAATAGGACAGTTTCTTCCAGAAATGCCACATTTCTCCCAAACATATCACATCTCCAAGAAATAACAGGATTCCTCCTGAAATAGGACCTTTTCTCCCACAAATACCAGCCTTCTCCCCAGAAAATAGGACTTTTTCTTCCAGAACGGCCAGATTTCTCCCAAATATATCACATCTTCTCCAAGAAATACCAGCTTTCCCCCTTCAAATAGGACCTTTTCACCCACAAATACCTGTTTGATCCCCAAAAGAGGACATTTTCTTACAGAAATGCCAGATTTCTCCCAAATATATCACATCTTCTCCAAGAAATACCAGCGTTCCCCCTTCAAATAGGATCCTTTCACCCACAAATACCTCTTTTATCCCCAGAAGAGGACAGTTTCTTCCAGAAATGCCAGATTTCTCCCAAATATATCACATCTTCTCCAAGAAATACCAGCTTTCCCCCTTCAAATAGGACCTTTTCACCCACAAATACCTGTTTTATCCCCAATAGAGGACATTTTCTGAAAGACAGGCCAGATTTCTCCCAAACATATCACATCTCCAAGAAATACCAGGATTCCTCCTGAAATAGGACATTTTCTCCCACAAATACCAGCCTTCTCCCCCGAAAATAGGACATCTTCTACCATAAATGCCACATTTCTCCCACATATATCACAGCTTCACCAAGAAATACCAGCTTTCCCCCTTCAAATAGGACCTTTTCACCCACAAATACCTGTATGATCCCCAAAAGAGGACAGTTTCTTCCAGAAATGCCCGATTTCTCCCAAATATATCACATCTTCTCCAAGAAATACCAGGTATCCCCCTTCAAATAGGACCTTTTCACCCACAAATACCTGTTTGATACCCAAAAGAGGACAGTTTCTTCCAGAAATGCCACATTTTTCCCAAATATATCACATCTTCTCCAAGAAATACCAGGTATCCCCCTTCAAATAGGAGCTTTTCACCCACAAATACCTCTTTTATCCCCAATAGAGGACAGTTTCATCCAGAAATGCCACATTTCTCCCAAATATATCACATCTTCACCAAGAAATACCACGTTTCCCCCTTCAAATAGGACCTTTTCACCCACAAATACCTGTTTTATCCCCAAAGTAGATCAGTTACTTCCAGAAATGCCAGATTTCTCCCAAATATATCACAGCTTCTCCAAGAAATACCAGGATTCCTCCTGAAATACGACCTTTTCACCCACAAATACCTGCTTTATCCCCAAAATTGGACATTTTCTTCCAGAAATGCCACATTTCTCCCAAATATATCACAGCTTCTCCAAGAAATTCCAGCTTTCCCCCTTCAAATAGGACCTTTTCACCAACAAATACCTCTTTTATCCCCAGAAGAGGACAGTTTCTTCCAGAAATGGCAAATTTCTCCCAAATATATCTCATCTTCTCCAAGAAATACCAGGGTTCCCCCTTCAAATAGGACCTTTTCACCCACAAATACCTGCTTTATCCCCAAAATAGGACATTTTATTCCTGACATGCCAGATTTCTCCCAAATATATCACATCTTCTCCATGAAATACCAGCTTTCCCCCATTAAACAGGACCTTTTCACCCACAAATACCTGTTCTATCCTCAAAACTGGAAATTTTCTTCCAGAAATGCCAGATTTCTCCCAAATATATCACATCTTCTCCAAGAAATACCAGCTTTCCCCCTTCAAATAGGACCTTTTCACCCACAAATACCTGTTTTATCCCCAATAGAGGACATTTTCTGAAAGACAGGCCAGATTTCTCCCAAACATATCACATCTCCAAGAAATACCAGGATTCCTCCTGAAATAGGACCTTTTCTCCCACAAATACCAGCCTTCTCCCCCGAAAATAGGACATCTTCTACCATAAATGCCACATTTCTCCCACATATATCACAGCTTCACCAAGAAATACCAGCTTTCCCCCTTGAAATAGGACCTTTTCACCCACAAATACCTGTATGATCCCCCAAATAGGACAGTTTCTTCCAGAAATGCCCGATTTCTCCCAAATAGATCACATCTTCTCCAAGAAATACCAGGTATCCCCCTTCAAATAGGACCTTTTCACCCACAAATACCTGTTTGATCCCCAAAAGAGGACAGTTTCTTCCAGAAATGCCACATTTTTCCCAAACATATCACATCTCCAAGAAATACCAGGATTCCTCCTGAAATAGAACATTTCTCCCACAAATACCAGCCTTCTCCCCCGAAAATAGGACATTTTCTTCCTGAAAGGTCAGATTTCTCCCAAATATATCACATCTTCTCCAAGAAAAACCAGGTTTCCGCCTTCAAATAGGACCTTATCACCCACAAATGCCTCTTTTATCCCCCGAAAATAGGAAAGTTTCTTCCAGAAATGCCACATTTCTCCCAAATATATCACATCTTCTCCAAGAAATACCTGGTATCCCCCTTGAAATAGGACATTTCTCCCACAAATACCTCTTTTATCCCCAAAATAGGACAGTTTCATCCAGAAATGCCACATTTCTCCCAAATAGATCACAGCTTCTCCATGAAATACCAGGTTTCCCCCTTCAAATAGGACCTTATCACCCACAAATACCTCTTTTATCCCCAAAATAGAACATTTTCTTCCAGAAATGCCACATTTCTCCCACATATATCACATCTTCTCCAAGAAATACCAGGGTTCCCCCTTCAAATAGGACCTTTTCACCCACAAATACCAGCCTTCTGCCCCCAGATTGGACATTTTCTTCCAGAAATGCCACATTTCTACCAAATATATCACATCTTCTCCAAGAAATACCAGGTTTCCGCCTTCAAATAGGACCTTTTCTCCCACGAATACCTCTTTTATCCCCAAAATAGGACAGTTTCTTCCAGAAATGCCACATTTCTCCCAAATATAGAACATCTTCTCCAAGAAATACCAGGGTTCCCCCTTCAAATAGGACCTTTTCACCCACAAATACCTGCTTTATCCCCAAAAGAGGACATTTTCTTCCAGAAATGCCACATTTCTCCCAAATATATCACATCTTCTCCAAGAAATACCACGTTTCCCCCTTCAAATAGGACCTCTTCACCCACAAATACCTCTTTTATCCCCAAAAGAGGACAGTTTCCTCCAGACATGCCACATTTCTCCCAAATATATCACATCTTCTCCAAGAAATACCAGGGTTCCCCCTTCAAATAGGACCTTTTCACCCACAAATACCTGTTTTATCCCCAAAGTAGATCAGTTACTTCCAGAAATGCCAGATTTCTCCCAAATATATCACAGCTTCTCCAAGAAATACCAGGATTCCTCCTGAAATACGACCTTTTCACCCACAAATACCTGCTTTATCCCCAAAATTGGACATTTTCTTCCAGAAATGCCACATTTCTCCCAAATATATCACAGCTTCTCCAAGAAATTCCAGCTTTCCCCCTTCAAATAGGACCTTTTCACCAACAAATACCTCTTTTATCCCCAGAAGAGGACAGTTTCTTCCAGAAATGGCACATTTCTCCCAAATATATCTCATCTTCTCCAAGAAATACCAGGGTTCCCCCTTCAAATAGGACCTTTTCACCCACAAATACCTGCTTTATCCCCAAAATAGGACATTTTATTCCTGACATGCCAGATTTCTCCCAAATATATCACATCTTCTCCATGAAATACCAGCTTTCCCCCATTAAATAGGACCTTTTCACCCACAAATACCTGTTCTATCCTCAAAACTTGAAATTTTCTTCCAGAAATGCCAGATTTCTCCCAAATATATCACATCTTCTCCAAGAAATACCAGGGTTCCCCCTTCAAATAGGACCTTTTCACCCAGAAATACCTCTTTTATCCCCAAAATAGGACATTTTCTTCCAGAAATGCCAGATTTCTCCCAAATATATCACATCTTCTCCAAGAAATACCAGGTTTCCCCCTTCAAATAGGACCTTTTCACCCACAAATACCATCCTACTGCCCCCAAATTGGACATTTTCTTGCAGAAATGCCACATTTCTCCCAAATAGATCACAGCTTCTCCAAGAAATACCAGCTTTCCCCCTTCAAATAGGACCTTTTCACCCACAAATACCTCTTTTATCCCCAAAAGATGACATTTTCTTCCAGAAAGGCCAGATTTCTCCCAAATATATCACATCTTCTCCAAGAAATACCAGCTTTCCCCCTTCAAATAGGACCTTTTCACCCACAAATATCTGTTTTATCCCCACAATAGGACAGTTTCTTCCAGAAATGCCCGATTTCTCCCAAATAGATCACATCTTCTCCAAGAAATACCAGGTTTCCAACTTCAAATAGGACCTTTTCACCCACAAATACCTCTTTTATCCCCAAAATAGGACATCTTCTACCATAAATGCCACATTTCTCCCAAACATATCACATCTCCAAGAAATAACAGGATTCCTCCTGAAATAGGACCTTTTCTCCCTCAAATACCAGCCTTCTCCCCAGAAAATAGGACTTTTTCTTCCAGAACGGCCAGATTTCTCCCAAATATATCACATCTTCTCCAAGAAATACCAGCTTTCCCCCTTCAAATAGGACCTTTTCACCCACAAATACCTCTTTTATCCCCAAAATAGGACAGTTTCTTCCAGAAAGGCCACATTTCTCCCAAATAGATCACATCTTCTCCAAGAAATACCAGCGTTCCCCCTTCAAATAGGTTCCTTTCACCCACAAATACCTCTTTTATCCCCAAAAGACAACAGTTTCTTCCAGAAATGCCACATTTCTCCCAAATATATCACAGCTTCTCCAAGAAATACCAGGTTTCCGCCTTCAAATAGGACCTTTTTACCCACAAATACCTCTTTTATCCCCAAAATAGGACAGTTTATTCCAGACATGCCAGATTTCTCCCAAATATATCACATCTTCTCCAAGAAATACCACGTTTCCCCCTTCAAATAGGACCTTTTCACCCACAACTACCTCTTTTATACCCAAAATAGGACAGTTTCTTCCAGAAATTCCAGATTTCTCCCAAATATATCACATCTTCTCCAAGAAATACCAGGATTCCTCCTGAAATACGACCTTTTCACCCACAAATACCAGACTTCTTCCCCCGGATTGGACAGTTTCTTCCAGAAATGCCAAATTTCTCCCAAATAGATCACATCTTCTCCAAGAAATACCAGGTTTCCCCCTTCAAATAGGACCTTTTCACCCACAAATACCATCCTACTCCCCCCAAATTGGACATTTTCTTCTAGAAATGCCACATTTCTCCCAAATAGATCACATCTTCTCCAAGAAATACCAGGTATCCCCCTTCAAATAGGACCTTTTCACCCACAAATATCAGTTTTATCCCCACAATAGGACAGTTTCTTCCAGAAATGCCCGATTTCTCCCAAATATATCACATCTTCTCCAAGAAATACCACGTTTCCCCCTTCAAATAGGACCTTTTCACCCACAAATACCTCTTTTATCCCCAAAATAGTACAGTTTCTTCCAGAAATGCCACATTTCTCCCAAACATATCACATCTCCAAGAAATAACAGGATTCCTCCTGAAATAGGACCTTTTCTCCCACAAATACCAGCCTTCTCCCAGAAAATAGGACTTTTTCTTCCAGAACGGCCAGATTTCTCCCAAATATATCACATCTTCTCCAAGAAATACCAGCTTTCCCCCTTCAAATAGGACCTTTTCAGGCACAAAAACCTGTTTGATCCCCAAAAGAGGACAGTTTCTTCAAGAAATGCCCGATTTCTCCCAAATATATCACATCTTCTCCAAGAAATACCAGCGTTCCCCCTTCAAATAGGATCCTTTCACCCACAAATACCTCTTTTATCCCCAAAAGAAGACAGTTTCTTCCAGACATGCCACATATCTCCCAAATATATCACAGCTCTCCAAGAACTATCAGATTTCCTCCTTCAAATAGGACCTTTTTACCCACAAATACCTCTTTTATCCCCAAAATAGGACAGTTTCTTCCGGAAATGCCAGATTTCTCCCAAATATATCACATCTTCTCCAAGAAATACCAGCTTTCCCCCTTCAAATAGGACCTTTTCACCCACTAATACCTGTTTTATCCCCAATAGAGGACATTTTCTGAAAGACAGGCCAGATTTCTCCCAAACATATCACATCTCCAAGAAATACCAGGATTCCTCCTGAAATAGGACCTTTTCTCCCACAAATACCAGCCTTCTCCCCCGAAAATAGGACATCTTCTACCATAAATGCCACATTTCTCCCACATATATCACAGCTTCACCAAGAAATACCAGCTTACCCCCTTCAAATAGGACCTTTTCACCCACAAATACCTCTTTTATCCCCAAAATTGGACAGTTTCTTCCAGAAATGCCCGATTTCTCCCAAATAGATCACATATTCTCCAAGAAATACCAGCTATCCCCCTTCAAATAGGACCTTTTCACCCACAAGTACCTGTTCTATCCCCGAAAGAGGACAGTTTCTTCCAGAAAGGCCACATTTCTCCCAAATAGATCACATCTTCTCCTAGAAATACCAGGATTCCCCCTTCAAATAGGACATTTTCACGCACAAATACCGCTTTTATCCCCAAAAGAGGACAGTTTCTTCCAGAAATGCCACATTTCTCCCAAATAGATCACATCTTCTCCAATAAATACCAGGATTCCTCCTGAAATAGGACATTTCTCCCACAAATACCTGTTTTATCCCCAAAAGACGACAGTTTCTTCCAGAAATGCCACATTTCTCCCAAATATATCACATCTTCTCCAAGAAATACCAGCTTTCCCCCTTCAAATAGGACCTTTTCACCCACAAATACCTCTTTTATCCCCAAAATAGGACAGTTTCTTCCAGAAATGCCACATTTCTCCCAAATATATCATATCTTCTCCAAGAAATACCAGGTTTCCCCCTTCAAATACGACCTTTTCACTCACAAATACCATCCTACTCCCCCCAAATTGGACATTTTCTTCCAGAAATGCCACATTTCTCCCAAATAGATCACAGCTTCTCCAAGAAATACCAGCTTTCCCCCTTCAAATAGGACCTTTTCACCCACAAATACCTCTTTTATCCCCAAAAGATGACATTTTCTTCCAGAAATGCCAGATTTCTCCCAAATAGATCACATCTTCTCCAAGAAATACCAGCTTTCCCCCTTCAAATAGGACCTTTTCACCCACAAATATCTGTTTTATCCCCACAATAGAACAGTTTCTTCCAGAAATGCCCGATTTCTCCCAAATAGATCACATCTTCTCCAAGAAATACCAGCTTTCCCCCTTCAAATAGGACCTTTTCACCCACAAATACCTCTTTTATCCCGAAAAGAGGACATTTTCTGGCAGAAATGCCACATTTCTCCCAAACATATCACATCTCCAAGAAATAACAGTATTCCTCCTGAAATAGGACCTTTTCTCCCACAAATACCAGCCTTCTCCCCAGAAAATAGGACTTTTTCTTCCAGAACGGCCAGATTTCTCCC
The DNA here is from genome assembly GCA_030408155.1 of Lophura swinhoii. Lineage (NCBI taxonomy): Eukaryota > Metazoa > Chordata > Aves > Galliformes > Phasianidae > Lophura > Lophura swinhoii. The sequence continues at coordinate 805,381 of JASCYN010000149.1, forward strand.
AAATATATCACATCTTCTCCAAGAAATACCAGCTTTCCCCCTTCAAATAGGACCTTTTCACGCACAAAAACCTGTTTGATCCCCAAAATAGGAAATTTTCTTACAGAAATGCCAGATTCCTCCCAAATATATCACATCTTCTCCAAGAAATACCAGGCCTCCCCCTTCAAATAGGACCTATTCACCCTGTAATTCCTGTTTTATCCCCAAAAGACAACAGTTTCTTCCAGAAATGCCACATTTCTCCCAAATATATCACAGCTTCTCCAAGAACTACCAGATTTCCTCCTTCAAATAGGACCTTTTCACCCACAAATACCTGTTTTATCCCCAAAATAGGACATTTTCTTCCAGAAATGCCAGATTTCTCCCAAATATATCACATCTTCTCCAAGAAATACCACGTTTCCCCCTTCAAATAGGACCTTTTCACCCACAACTACCTCTTTTATCCCCAAAGTAGGACAGTTTCTTCCAGAAATGCCAGATTTCTCCCAAATAGATCACATCTTCTCCAAGAAATACCAGGATTCCTCCTGAAATACGACCTTTTCACCCACAAATACCAGACTTCTTCCCCCGGATTGGACAGTTTCTTCCAGAAATGCCACATTTCTCCCAAATATATCACATCTTCTCCAAGAAATACCAGGTTTCCCCCTTCAAATAGGACCTTTTCACCCACAAATACCATCCTACTCCCCCAAATTGGACATTTTCTTGCAGAAATGCCACATTTCTCCCAAATAGATCACATCTTCTCCAAGAAATACCAGCTTTCCCCCTTCAAATAGGACCTTTTCACCCACAAATATCTGTTTTAACCCCACAATAGGACAGTTTCTTCCAGAAGTGCCCGATTTCTCCCAAATATATCACATCTTCTCCAAGAAATACCAGCGTTCCCCCTTCAAATAGGATCCTTTCACCCACAAATACCTCTTTTATCCCTTCAAATAGGACAGTTTCTTCCAGAAAAGCCTCATTTCTCCCAAATATATCACAGCTTCTCCAAGAACTACCAGATTTCCTCCTTCAAATAGGACCTTTTCACCCACAAATACCTGCTTTATCCCCAAAATAGGACATTTTATTCCAGAAATGCCAGATTTCTCCCAGATATATCACATCTTCTCCAAGAAATACCAGGGTTCCCCCTTGAAATAGGACCTTTTCAACCAAAACTACCTCTTTTATACCCAAAATAGGACAGTTTCTTCCAGAAATGCCAGATTTCTCCCAAATATATCACATCTTCTCCAAGAAATACCAGGATTCCTCCTGATATACGACCTTTTCACCCACAAATACCAGACTTCTTCCCCCGGATTGGACAGTTTCTTCCAGAAATGCCACATTTCTCCCAAATATATCACATCTTCTCCAAGAAATACCAGGTTTCCCCCTTCAAATAGGACCTTTTCACCCACAAATACCATCCTACTCCCCCCAAATTGGACATTTTCTTGCAGAAATGCCACATTTCTCCCAAATAGATCACATCTTCTCCAAGAAATACCAGCTTTCCCCCTTCAAATAGGACCTTTTCACCCACAAATATCTGTTTTATCCCCACAATAGGACAGTTTCTTACAGAAATGCCCGATTTCTCCCAAATATATCACATCTTCTCCAAGAAATACCACGTTTCCCCCTTCAAATAGGACCTTTTCACCCACAAATACCTCTTTTATCCCCAAAATAGTACAGTTTCTTCCAGAAATGCCACATTTCTCCCAAACATATCACATCTCCAAGAAATAACAGGATTCCTCCTGAAATAGGACCTTTTCTCCCACAAATACCAGCCTTCTCCCCAGAAAATAGGACTTTTTCTTCCAGAACGGCCAGATTTCTCCCAAATATATCACATCTTCTCCAAGAAATACCAGCGTTCCCCCTTCAAATAGGACCTTTTCACGCACAAAAACCTGTTTGATCCCCAAAAGTGGAAATTTTCTTCAAGAAATGCCAGATTTCTCCCAAATATATCACATCTTCTCCAAGAAATACCAGCGTTCCCCCTTCAAATAGGATCCTTTCACCCACAAATACCTCTTTTATCCCCAAAAGAAGACAGTTTCTTCCAGACATGCCACATATCTCCCAAATGTATCACAGCTCTCCAAGAACTATCAGATTTCCTCCTTCAAATAGGACCTTTTTACCCACAAATACCTCTTTTATCCCCAAAATAGGACAGTTTCTTCCGGAAATGCCAGATTTCTCCCAAATATATCACATCTTCTCCAAGAAATACCAGCTTTCCCCCTTCAAATAGGACCTTTTCACACACTAATACCTGTTTTATCCCCAATAGAGGACATTTTCTGAAAGACAGGCCAGATTTCTCCCAAACATATCACATCTCCAAGAAATACCAGGATTCCTCCTGAAATAGGACCTTTTCTCCCTCAAATAAAAGCCATCTCCCCCGAAAATAGGACATCTTCTAACATAAATGCCACATTTCTCCCACATATATCACAGCTTCACCAAGAAATACCTGCTTTCCCCCTTCAAATAGGACCTTTTCACCCACAAATACCTCTTTTATCCCCAAAATAGGACAGTTTCTTCCAGAAATGCCCGATTTCTCCCAAATATATCACATCTTCTCCAAGAAATACCAGGGTTCCCCCTTCAAATAGGACCTTTTCACCCACAAGTACCTGTTCTATCCCCAAAAGAGGACAGTTTCTTCCAGAAAGGCCACATTTCACCCAAATAGATCACATCTTCTCCTAGAAATACCAGGATTCCCCCTTCAAATAGGACATTTTCACGCACAAATACCTCTTTTATCCCCAAAAGAGGACAGTTTCTTCCAGAAATGCCACATTTCTCCCAAATAGATCACATCTTCTCCAATAAATACCAGGATTCCTCCTGAAATAGGACATTTCTCCCACAAATACCTGTTTTATCCCCAAAAGACGACAGTTTCTTCCAGAAATGCCACATTTCTCCCAAATATATCACATCTTCTCCAAGAAATACCAGCTTTCCCCCTTCAAATAGGACCTTTTCACCCACAAATAACTCTTTTATCCCCAAAATAGGACAGTTTCTGCCAGAAATGCCACATTTCTCCCAAATATATCACATCTTCTCCAAGAAATACCAGGTTTCCCCCTTCAAATAGGACCTTTTCACTCTCAAATACCATCCTACTCCCCCCAAATTGGACATTTTCTTGCAGAAATGCCACATTTCTCCCAAATAGATCACAGCTTCTCCAAGAAATACCAGCTTTCCCCCTTCAAATAGGACCTTTTCAACAACAAATACCTCTTTTATCCCCAAAAGATGACATTTTCTTCAAGAAAGGCCAGATTTCTCCCAAATAGATCACATCTTCTCCAAGAAATACCAGCGTTCCCCCTTCAAATAGGACCTTTTCAGGCACAAAAACCTGTTTGATCCCCAAAAGTGGAAATTTTCTTCAAGAAATGCCCGATTTCTCCCAAATATATCACATCTTCTCCAAGAAATACCAGCGTTCCCCCTTCAAATAGGATCCTTTCACCCACAAATACCTCTTTTATCCCCAAAAGAAGACAGTTTCTTCCAGACATGCCACATATCTCCCAAATGTATCACAGCTCTCCAAGAACTATCAGATTTCCTCCTTCAAATAGGACCTTTTTACCCACAAATACCTCTTTTATCCCCAAAATAGGACAGTTTCTTCCGGAAATGCCAGATTTCTCCCAAATATATCACATCTTCTCCAAGAAATACCAGCTTTCCCCCTTCAAATAGGACCTTTTCACCCACTAATACCTGTTTTATCCCCAATAGAGGACATTTTCTGAAAGACAGGCCAGATTTCTCCCAAACATATCACATCTCCAAGAAATACCAGGATTCCTCCTGAAATAGGACCTTTTCTCCCACAAATACCAGCCTTCTCCCCCGAAAATAGGACATCTTCTACCATAAATGCCACATTTCTCCCACATATATCACAGCTTCACCAAGAAATACCTGCTTTCCCCCTTCAAATAGGACCTTTTCACCCACAAATACCTCTTTTATCCCCAAAAGAGGACAGTTTCTTCCAGAAAGGCCACATTTCTCCCAAATAGATCACATCTTCTCCTAGAAATACCAGGATTCCCCCTTCTAATAGGACATTTTCACCCACAAATACCTCTTTTATCCCCAAAAGAGGACAGTTTCTTCCAGAAATGCCACATTTCTCCCAAATAGATCACATCTTCTCCAATAAATACCAGGATTCCTCCTGAAATAGGACATTTCTCCCACAAATACCTGTTTTATCCCCAAAAGACGACAGTTTCTTCCAGAAATGCCACATTTCTCCCAAATAGATCACATCTTCTCCAAGAAATACCAGCTTTCCCCCTTCAAATAGGACCTTTTCACCCACAAATACCTCTTTTATCCCCAAAATAGGACAGTTTCTTCCAGAAATGCCACATTTCTCCCAAATATATCACATCTTCTCCAAGAAATACCAGCTTTCCCCCTTCAAATACGACCTTTTCACTCACAAATACCATCCTACTCCCCCCAAACTGGACATTTTCTTCCAGAAATGCCACATTTCTCCCAAATATATCACATCTTCTCCAAGAAATACCAGGGTTCCCCCTTCAAATAGGACCTTTTCACCCACAAATACCTCTTTTATCCCCAAAAGATGACATTTTCTTCAAAAAAGGCCAGATTTCTCCCAAATAGATCACATCTTCTCCAAGAAATACCAGCTTTCCCCCTTCAAATAGGACCTTTTCACCCACAAATATCTGTTTTATCCCCACAATAGGACAGTTTCTTCCAGAAATGCCCGATTTCTCCCAAATAGATCACATCTTCTCCAAGAAATACCAGCTTTCCCCCTTCAAATAGGACCTTTTCACCCACAAATACCTCTTTTATCCCGAAAAGAGGACATTTTCTGGCAGAAATGCCACATTTCTCCCAAACATATCACATCTCCAAGAAATAACAGGATTCCTCCTGAAATAGGACCTTTTCTCCCACAAATACCAGCCTTCTCCCCAGAAAATAGGACTTTGTCTTCCAGAAAGGCCAGATTTCTCCCAAATATATCACATCTTCTCCAAGAAATACCAGCTTTCCCCCTTCAAATAGGACCTTTTCACGCACAAAAACCTGTTTGATCCCCAAAATAGGAAATTTTCTTACAGAAATGCCAGATTCCTGCCAAATATATCACATCTTCTCCAAGAAATACCAGCGTTCCCCCTTCAAATAGGATCCTTTCACCCACAAATACCTCTTTTATCCCCAAAAGACAACAGTTTCTTCCAGAAATGCCACATTTCTCCCAAATATATCACAGCTTCTCCAAGAACTACCAGATTTCCTCCTTCAAATAGGACCTTTTCACCCACAAATACCTGTTTTATCCCCAAAATAGGACAGTTTCTTTCGGAAATGCCAGATTTCTCCCAAATATATCACATCTTCTCCAAGAAATACCACGTTTCCCCCTTCAAATAGGACCTTTTCACCCACAACTACCTCTTTTATCCCCAAAGTAGGACAGTTTCTTCCAGAAATGCCAGATTTCTCCCAAATAGATCACATCTTCTCCAAGAAATACCAGGATTCCTCCTGAAATACGACCTTTTCACCCACAAATACCAGACTTCTTCCCCCGGATTGGACAGTTTCTTCCAGAAATGCCACATTTCTCCCAAATATATCACATCTTCTCCAAGAAATACCAGGTTTCCCCCTTCAAATAGGACCTTTTCACCCACAAATACCATCCTACTCCCCCCAAATTGGACATTTTCTTGCGGAAATGCCACATTTCACCCAAATAGATCACAGCTTCTCCAAGAAATACCAGCTTTCCCCCTTCAAATAGGACCTTTTCACCCACAAATATCTGTTTTATCCCCACAATAGGACAGTTTCTTCCAGAAATGCCCGATTTCTCCCAAATATATCACATCTTCTCCAAGAAATACCAGCGTTCCCCCTTCAAATAGGATCCTTTCACCCACAAATACCTCTTTTATCCCCAAAAGACAACAGTTTCTTCCAGAAATGCCACATTTCTCCCAAATATATCACAGCTTCTCCAAGAACTACCAGATTTCCTCCTTCAAATAGGACCTTTTCACCCACAAATACCTGTTTTATCCCCAAAAGAGGACATTTTCTTCCAGAAATGCCAGATTTCTCCCAAATATATCACATCTTCTCCAAGAAATACCACGTTTCCCCCTTCAAATAGGACCTTTTCACCCACAACTACCTCTTTTATACCCAAAATAGGACAGTTTCTTCCGGAAATGCCAGATTTCTCCCAAATATATCACATCTTCTCCAAGAAATACCAGGATTCCTCCTGATATACGACCTTTTCACCCACAAATACCAGACTTCTTCCCCCGGATTGGACAGTTTCTTCCAGAAATGCCACATTTCTCCCAAATATATCACATCTTCTCCAAGAAATACCAGGTTTCCCCCTTCTAATAGGACCTTTTCACCCACAAATACCATCCTACTCCCCCCAAATTGGACATTTTCTTGCAGAAATGCCACATTTCTCCCAAATAGATCACATCATCTCCAAGAAATACCAGGTATCCCCCTTCAAATAGGACCTTTTCACCCACAAATATCTGTTTTATCCCCACAATAGGACAGTTTCTTCCAGAAATGCCCGATTTCTCCCAAATATATCACATCTTCTCCAAGAAATACCACGTTTCCCCCTTCAAATAGGACCTTTTCACCCACAAATACCTCTTTTATCCCCAAAAGAGGACAGTTTCTTCCAGAAATGCCACATTTCTCCCAAACATATCACATCTCCAAGAAATAACAGGATTCCTCCTGAAATAGGACCTTTTCTCCCACAAATACCAGCCTTCTCCTCAGAAAATAGGACATTTTCTTCCAGAACGGCCAGATTTCTCCCAAATATATCACATCTTCTCCAAGAAATACCAGCTTTCCCCCTTCAAATAGGACCTTTTCACGCACAAAAACCTGTTTGATCCCCAAAAGTGGAAATTTTCTTCAAGAAATGCCCGATTTCTCCCAAATATATCACATCTTCTCCAAGAAATACCAGCGTTCCCCCTTCAAATAGGATCCTTTCACCCACAAATACCTCTTTTATCCCCAAAAGAAGACAGTTTCTTCCAGACATGCCACATATCTCCCAAATATATCACAGCTCTCCAAGAACTATCAGATTTCCTCCTTCAAATAGGACCTTTTTACCCACAAATACCTCTTTTATCCCCAAAATAGGACAGTTTCTTTCGGAAATGCCAGATTTCTCCCAAATATATCACATCTTCTCCAAGAAATACCAGCTTTCCCCCTTCAAATAGGACCTTTTCACCCACTAATACCTGTTTTATCCCCAATAGAGGACATTTTCTGAAAGACAGGCCAGATTTCTCCCAAACATATCACATCTCCAAGAAATACCAGGATTCCTCCTGAAATAGGACCTTTTCTCCCACAAATACCAGCCTTCTCCCCCGAAAATAGGACATCTTCTACCATAAATGCCACATTTCTCCCACATATATCACAGCTTCACCAAGAAATACCAGCTTTCCCCCTTCAAATAGGACCTTTTCACCCACCAATACCTCTTTTATCCCCAAAATAGGACAGTTTCTTCCAGAAAGGCCACATTTCTCCCAAATAGATCACATCTTCTCCAAGAAATACCAGGGATCCCCCTTCAAATAGGACCTTTTCACCCACAAATACCATCCTACTCCCCCCAAATTGGACATTTTCTTGCAGAAAGGCCAGATTTCTCCCAAATAGATCACATCTTCTCCAAGAAATACCAGCTTTCCCCCTTCAAATAGGACCTTTTCACCCACAAATATCTGTTTTATCCCCACAATAGGACAGTTTCTTCCAGAAATGCCCGATTTCTCCCAAATATATCACATCTTCTCCAAGAAATACCAGCTTTCCCCCTTCAAATAGGACCTTTTCACCCACAAATACCTCTTTTATCCCCAAAAGAGGACAGTTTCTTGCAGAAATGCCACATTTCTCCCAAACATATCACATCTCCATGAAATAACAGGATTCCTCCTGAAATAGGACCTTTTCTCCCACAAATACCAGCCTTCTCCCCAGAAAATAGGACTTTTTCTTCCAGAACGGCCAGATTTCTCCCAAATATATCACATCTTCTCCAAGAAATACCAGCTTTCCCCCTTCAAATAGGACCTTTTCACGCACAAAAACCTGTTTGATCCCCAAAATAGGAAATTTTCTTACAGAAATGCCAGATTTCTCCCAAATATATCACATCTTCTCCAAGAAATACCAGCGTTCCCCCTTCAAATAGGATCCTTTCACCCACAAATACCTCTTTTATCCCCAAAAGACAACAGTTTCTTCCAGAAAGGCCACATTTCTCCCAAATATATCACAGCTTCTCCAAGAAATACCAGGTTTCCCCCTTCAAATAGGACCTTTTCACCCACAAATACCTGTTTTATCCCCAAAATAGGACATTTTCTTCCAGAAATGCCAGATTTCTCCCAAATATATCACATCTTCTCCAAGAAATACCAGGGTTCCCCCTTCAAATAGGACCTTTTCACACACAAATACCTCTTTTATCCCCAAAGTAGGACAGTTTCTTCCAGAAATGCCAGATTTCTCCCAAATATATCACATCTTCTCCAAGAAATACCAGGATTCCTCCTGAAATACGACCTTTTCACGCACAAAAACCTGTTTGATCCCCAAAATAGGAAATTTTCTTACAGAAATGCCAGATTTCTCCCAAATATATCACATCTTCTCCAAGAAATACCAGCGTTCCCCCTTCAAAAAGGATCCTTTCACCCACAAATACCTCTTTTATCCCCAAAAGAAGACAGTTTCTTCCAGACATGCCACATATCTCCCAAATATATCACAGCTCTCCAAGAACGATCAGATTTCCTCCTTCAAATAGGACCTTTTTACCCACAAATACCTCTTTTATCCCCAAAATAGGACACTTTCTTCCGGAAATGCCACATTTCTCCCAAATATATCACATCTTCTCCAAGAAATACCAGCTTTCCCCCTTCAAATAGGACCTTTTCACCCACTAATACCTGTTTTATCCCCAATAGAGGACATTTTCTGAAAGACAGGCCAGATTTCTCCCAAACATATCACATCTCCAAGAAATACCAGGATTCCTCCTGAAATAGGACCTTTTCTCCCACAAATACCAGCCATCTCCCCCGAAAATAGGACATCTTCTACAATAAATGCCACATTTCTCCCACATATATCACAGCTTCACCAAGAAATACCTGCTTTCCCCCTTCAAATAGGACCTTTTCACCCACAAATACCTCTTTTATCCCCAAAATAGGACAGTTTCTTCCAGAAATGCCCGATTTCTCCCAAATAGATCACATCTTCTCCAAGAAATACCAGGTATCCCCCTTCAAATAGGACCTTTTCACCCACAAATACCTGTTTGATCCCCAAAAGACAACAGTTTCTTCCAGAAATGCCACATTTCTCCCAGACATATCACATCTCCAAGAAATACCAGAATTCCTCCTCAAATACGACATTTCTCCCACAAATACCAGCCTTCTCCCACAAAATAGGACATTTTCTTCCTGAAAGGTCAGATTTCTCCCAAATATATCACATCTTCTCCAAGAAATACCAGGGTTCCCCCTGGAAATAGGACCTTTTCACCCACAAATGCCTCTTTTATCCCCAAAATAGGACAGTTTCTTCCAGAAATGCCATATTTCTCCCAAATAGATCACATCTTCTCCAAGAAATACCAGGTTTCCCCCTTCAAATAGGACATTTCTCCCACAAATACCTCTTTCATCCCCAAAATTGGACAGTTTCTTCCAGAAATGCCAGATTTCTCCCAAATAGATCACATCTTCTCCAAGAAATACCAGCTTTCCCCCTTGAAATAGGATCCTTTCACCCACAAATACCTCTTTTATCCCCAAAAGAGGACAGTTTCATCCAGAAATGCCAGATTTATCCCAAATATATCACATCTTCTCCAAGAAATACCACGTTTCCCCCTTCAAATAGGACCTTATCACCCACAAATACCTCTTTTATCCCCAAAATAGAACATTTTCTTCCAGAAATGCCACATTTCTCCCACATATATCACATCTTCTCCAAGAAATACCAGCTTTCCCCCTTCAAATAGGACCTTTTCACCCACAAATACCAGCCTTCTGCCCCCAGATTGGACATTTTCTTCCAGAAATGCCAGATTTCTCCCAAATATATCACATCTTCTCCAAGAAATACCAGGGTTCCCCCTTCAAATAGGACCTTTTCTCCCACAAATACCTCTTTTATCCCCAAAATTGGACATTTTCCTCCAGAAATGCCACATTTCTCCCAAATATATCACATCTTCTCCAAGAAATACCAGCTTTCCCCCTTCAAATAGGACCTTTTCAACCACAAATACCTGCTTTATCCCCAAAAGAGGACATTTTCTTCCAGAAAGGCCACATTTCTCCCAAATATATCACATCTTCTCCAAGAAATACCACGTTTCCCCCTTCAAATAGGACCTTTTCACCCACAAATACCTGTTTTATCCCCAAAAGAGGACAGTTACTTCCAGAAATGCCATATTTCTCCCAGACATATCACATCTCCAAGAAATACCAGGATTCCTCCTCAAATACGACATTTCTCCCACAAATACCAGCCTTCTCCCCCGAAAATAGGACATTTTCTTCCTGAAAGGTCAGATTTCTCCCAAATATATCACATCTTCTCCAAGAAATACCAGGGTTCCCCCTGGAAATAGGACCTTTTCACCCACAAATGCCTCTTTTATCCCCAAAATAGGACAGTTTCTTCCAGAAATGCCATATTTCTCCCAAATAGATCACATCTTCTCCAAGAAATACCACGTTTCCCCCTTCAAATAGGACATTTCTCCCACAAATACCTCTTTCATCCCCAAAATAGGACAGTTTCTTCCAGAAATGCCACATTTCTCCCAAATAGATCACATCTTCTCCAAGAAATACCAGCTTTCCCCCTTGAAATAGGATCCTTTCACCCACAAATACCTCTTTTATCCCCAAAAGAGGACAGTTTCATCCAGAAATGCCAGATTTCTCCCAAATATATCACATCTTCTCCATGAAATACCAGGTTTCCCCCTTCAAATAGGACCTTATCACCCACAAATACCTCTTTTATCCCCAAAAGAGAACATTTTCCTCCAGAAATGCCACATTTCTCCCACATATATCACATCTTCTCCAAGAAATACCAGCTTTCCCCCTTCAAATAGGACCTTTTCACCCACAAATACCAGCCTTCTGCCCCCAGATTGGACATTTTCTTCCAGAAATGCCAGATTTCTCCCAAATATATCACATCTTCTCCAAGAAATACCAGGGTTCCCCCTTGAAATAGGACCTTTTCTCCCACAAATACCTCTTTTATCCCCAAAATTGGACATTTTCTTCCAGAAATGCCACATTTCTCCCAAATATATCACATCTTCTCCAAGAAATACCAGGGTTCCCCCTTGAAATAGGACCTTTTCTCCCACAAATACCTCTTTTATCCCCAAAATTGGACATTTTCCTCCAGACATGCCACATTTCTCCCAAATATATCACATCTTCTCCAAGAAATACCAGGATTCCCCCTACAAATAGGACCTTTTCACCCACAAATACCTGCTTTATCCCCAAAAGAGGACATTTTCTTCCAGAAAGGCCAAATTTCTCCCAAATATATCACATCTTCTCCAAGAAATACCACGTTTCCCCCTTCAAATAGGACCTTTTCACCCACAAATACCTCTTTTATCCCCAAATTAGGACAGTTTCCTGCAGACATGCCACATTTCTCCGAAATATATCACATCTTCACCAAGAAATACCAGGGTTCCACCTTCAAATAGGACCTTTTCACCCACAAGTACCTGTTTTATCCCCAAAAGAGGACAGTTTCTTCCAGAAATGCCACATTTCTACCAAATAGATCACAGCTTCACCAAGAAATACCAGGGTTCCTGCTTCAAATAGGACCTTTTCACCCACAAATACCTGTTCTATCTCCAAAAGAGGACAGTTTCTTCCAGAAATGCCAGATTTCTCCCAAATATATCACATCTTCACCAGGAAATACCAGCTTTCCCCCTTCAAATAGGACCTTTTCACCCACAAATACCTCTTTCAAACCCCAGAAGAGGACGGTTTATTCCAGACATGCCACATTTCTCCCAAATAGATCACATCTTCTCCAAGAAATACCAGGGTTCCCCCTTCAAATAGGACCTTTTCACCCACAAATACCTGCTTTATCCTCAAAATAGGACATTTTCTTCCTGACATGCCAGATTTCTCCCAAATAGATCACATCTTCTCCAAGAAATACCAGCTTTCCCCCTTCAAATAGGACCTTTTCACCCACAAATGCCTGTTCTATCCTCAAAATTGGAAATTTTCTTACAGAAATGCCAGATTTCTCCAAATATATCACATCTTCTCCAAGAAATACCAGGGTTTCCCCTTCAAATAGGACCTTTTCACCCACTAATACCTCTTTTATCCCCAAAATAGGACATTTTCTTCCTGAAAGGTCAGATTTCTCCCAAATATATCACATCTTCTCCAAGAAATACCAGGGTTCCCCCTTCAAATAGGACCTTTTCACCCACAAATGCCTCTTTTATCCCCAAAATAGGACATTTTCTTCCGGAAATGCCACATTTCTCCCACATATATCACATCTTCTCCAAGAAATACCAGCGTTCCCCCTTCAAATAGGACCTTTTCACCCACAAATACCTGCTTTATCCCCAAAATAGGACTGTTTCATCCTGACATGCCAGATTTCTCCCAAATATATCACATCTTCTCCAAGAAATACCAGGATTCCTCCTGAAATACGACCTTTTCACCCACAAATACCTCTTTTATCCCCAGAAGAGGACAGTTTTTTCCAGACATTCCACATTTCTCCCAAATATATCACATCTTCTCCAAGAAATACCAGGGTTCTCCCTTCAAATAGGACCTTTTCACCCACAAATACCTGCTTTATCCCCAAAATAGGACAGTTTCATCCTGACATGCCAGATTTCTCCAAAATATATCACATCTTCTCCAAGAAATACCAGGATTCCCCCTTCAAATAGGACCTTTTCACCCACAAATACCTGTTCTATCCTCAAAATTGGAAATTTTCTTACAGAAATGCCAGATTTCTCCAAATATATCACATCTTCTCCAAGAAATACCAGCTTTCCCCCTTCAAATAGGACCTTTTCACCCACAAATACCTCTTTTATCCCCAAAATAGGACAGTTTCTTCCAGAAATGCCACATTTCTCCCAAATAGATCACAGCTTCTCCAAGAAATACCAGGGTTCCTCCTTCAAATAGGACCTTTTCACCCACAAGTACCTGTTCTATCTCCAAAAGAGGACAGTTTCTTCCAGAAATGCCACATTTCTCCCAAATATATCACATCTTCACCAGGAAATACCAGCTTTCCCCCTTCAAATAGGACATTTTCACCCACAAATACCATCCTACTCCCCCCAAATTGGACATTTTCTTGCAGAAATGCCACATTTCTCCCAAATAGATCACATCTTCTCCAAGAAATACCAGGTTTCCCCCTTCAAATAGGACCTTTTCACCCACAAATACCTCTTTTATCCCCAAAAGAGGACATTTTCTTCAAGAAAGGCCAGATTTCTCCCAAATAGATCACATCTTCTCCAAGAAATACCAGCTTTCCCCCTTCAAATAGGACCTTTTCACCCACAAATATCTGTTTTATCCCCACAATAGGACAGTTTCTTCCAGAAATGCCAGATTTCTCCCAAATATATCACATCTTCTCCAAGAAATACCAGCTTTCCCCCTTCAAATAGGACCTTTTCAAACACAAATACCTCTTTTATCCCCAAAAGAGGACAGTTTCTTCCAGAAATGCCACATTTCTCCCAAACATATCACATCTCCAAGAAATACCAGGATTCCTCCTGAAATAGTACCTTTTCTCCCACAAATACCAGCCTTCTCCCCAGAAAATAGGACTTTTTCTTCCAGAACGGCCAGATTTCTCCCAAATATATCACATCTTCTCCAAGAAATACCAGCGTTCCCCCTTCAAATAGGACCTTTTCACGCACAAAAACCTGTTTGATCCCCAAAAGTGGAAATTTTCTTCAAGAAATGCCAGATATCTCCCAAATATATCACATCTTCTCCAAGAAATACCAGCGTTCCCCCTTCAAATAGGATCCTTTCACCCACAAATAACTCTTTTATCCCCAAAAGAGGACAGTTTCTTCCAGAAATGCCACATTTCTCCCAAACATATCACATCTCCAAGAAATACAAGGATTCCTCCTGAAATAGAACATTTCTCCCACAAATACCAGCCTTCTCCCCCGAAAATAGGACATTTTCTTCCTGAAAGGTCAGATTTCTCCCAAATATATCACATCTTCTCCAGGAAAAACCAGGGTTCCCACTTCAAATAGGACCTTATCACCCACAAATGCCTCTTTTATCCCCAAAATAGAACATTTTCTTCAGGAAATGCCACATTTCTCCCAAATACATCACATCTTCTCCAAGAAATACCAGCTTTCCCCCTTCAAATAGGACCTTTTCACCCACAAATACCTGCTTTATCCCCAAAATTGGACATTTTCTTCCAGAAATGCCAGATTTCTCCCACATATATCACATCTTCTCCAAGAAATACCAGGGTTCCCCCTTCAAATAGGACCTTTTCACCCACAAATACCTGCTTTATCCCCAAAATAGGACAGTTTCATCCTGACATGCCAGATTTCTCCAAAATATATCACATCTTCTCCAAGAAATACCAGGATTCCTCCTGAAATACGACCTTTTCACCCACAAATACCTCTTTTATCCCCAGAAGAGGACAGTTTATTCCAGAAATGCCACATTTCTCCCAAATATATCACATCTTCTCCAAGAAATACCAGGGTTCCCCCTTGAAATAGGACCTTTTCACCCACAAATACCTGCTTTATCCCCAAAATAGGACAGTTTCATCCTGACATGCCAGATTTCTCCAAAATATATCACATCTTCTCCAAGAAATACCAGGATTCCCCCTTCAAATAGGACCTTTTCACCCACAAATACCTGTTCTATCCTCAAAATTGGAAATTTTCTTACAGAAATGCCTCATTTCTCCAAAATATATCACATCTTCTCCAAGAAATACCAGGATTCCCCCTTCAAATAGGACCTTTTCACCCACAAATACCTCCTTTATCCCCAAAGTAGATCAGTTTCTTCCAGAAATGCCACATTTCTCCCAAACAGATCACAGCTTCTCCAAGAAATACCAGGGTTCCTCCTTCAAATAGGACCTTTTCACCCACAAGTACCTGTTCTATCTCCAAAAGAGGACAGTTTCTTCCAGAAATGCCACATTTCTCCCAAATATATCACATCTTCACCAGGAAATACCAGCTTTCCCCCTTCAAATAGGACCTTTTCACCCACAAATACCATCCTACTCCCCCAAAATTGGACATTTTCTTGCAGAAATGCCACATTTCTCCCAAATAGATCACATCTTCTCCAAGAAATACCAGGTTTCCCCCTTCAAATAGGACCTTTTCACCCACAAATACCTCTTTTATCCCCAAAAGAGGACATTTTCTTCAAGAAATGCCAGATTTCTCCCAAATAGATCACATCTTCTCCAAGAAATACCAGCTTTCCCCCTTCAAATAGGACCTTTTCACCCACAAATATCTGTTTTATCCCCACAATAGGACAGTTTCTTACAGAAATGCCACATTTCTCCCAAATATATCACATCTTCTCCAAGAAATACCAGCTTTCCCCCTTCAAATAGGACCTTTTCAAACACAAATACCTCTTTTATCCCCAAAAGAGGACAGTTTCTTCCAGAAATGCCACATTTCTCCCAAACATATCACATCTCCAAGAAATACCAGGATTCCTCCTGAAATAGTACCTTTTCTCCCACAAATACCAGCCTTCTCCCCAGAAAATAGGACTTTTTCTTCCAGAACGGCCAGATTTCTCCCAAATATATCACATCTTCTCCAAGAAATACCAGCGTTCCCCCTTCAAATAGGACCTTTTCACGCACAAAAACCTGTTTGATCCCCAAAAGTGGATATTTTCTTCAAGAAATGCCAGATTTCTCCCAAATATATCACATCTTCTCCAAGAAATACCAGCGTTCCCCCTTCAAATAGGATCCTTTCACCCACAAATACCTCTTTTATCCCCAAAAGACAACAGTTTCTTCCAGAAATGCCACATTTCTCCCAAACATATCACATCTCCAAGAAATACCAGGATTCCTCCCGAAATAGAACATTTCTCCCACAAATACCAGCCTTCTCCCCCGAAAATAGGACATTTTCTTCCTGAAAGGTCAGATTTCTCCCAAATATATCACATCTTCTCCAAGAAATACCAGGGTTCCCCCTTCAAATAGGACCTTATCACCCACAAATGCCTCTTTTATCCCCAAAATAGGACATTTTCTTCCGGAAATGCCACATTTCTCCCAAATATATCACATCTTCTCCAAGAAATACCAGCTATCCCCCTTCAAATAGGACCTTTTCACCCACAAATACCTCCTTTATACCCAAAATAGGACAGTTACTTCCAGAAATGCCAGATTTCTCCCAAATATATCACAGCTTCTCCAAGAAATACCAGGATTCCTCCTGAAATACGACCTTTTCACCCACAAATACCTGCTTTATCCCCAAAATAGGACAGTTTCATCCTGACATGCCAGATTTCTCCAAAATATATCACATCTTCTCCAAGAAATACCAGGATTCCTCCTGAAATACGACCTTTTCACCCACAAATACCTCTTTTATCCCCAGAAGAGGACAGTTTATTCCAGACATGCCACATTTCTCCCAAATATATCACATCTTCTCCAAGAAATACCAGGGTTCCCCCTTCAAATAGGACCTTTTCACCCACAAATACCTGCTTTATCCCCAAAATAGGACAGTTTCATCCTGACATGCCAGATTTCTCCAAAATATATCACATCTTCTCCAAGAAATACCAGGATTCCCCCTTCAAATAGGACCTTTTCACCCACAAATACCTGTTCTATCCTCAAAATTGGAAATTTTCTTACAGAAATGCCAGATTTCTCCAAATATATCACATCTTCTCCAAGAAATACCAGCTTTCCCCCTTCAAATAGGACCTTTTCACCCACAAATACCTCTTTTATCCCCAAAATAGGACAGTTTCTTCCAGAAATGCCACATTTCTCCCAAATAGATCACAGCTTCTCCAAGAAATACCAGGGTTCCTCCTTCAAATAGGACCTTTTCACCCACAAGTACCTGTTCTATCTCCAAAAGAGGACAGTTTCTTCCAGAAATGCCACATTTCTCCCAAATAGATCACATCTTCTCCAAGAAATACCAGCTTTCCCCCTTCAAATAGGACCTTTTCACCCACAAATATCTGTTTTATCCCCAAAAGAGGACAGTTTCTTCCAGAAATGCCACATTTCTCCCAAACATATCACATCTCCAAGAAATACCAGGATTCCTCCTGAAATAGTACCTTTTCTCCCACAAATACCAGCCTTCTCCCCAGAAAATAGGACTTTTTCTTCCAGAACGGCCAGATTTCTCCCAAATATATCACATCTTCTCCAAGAAATACCAGCGTTCCCCCTTCAAATAGGACCTTTTCACGCACAAAAACCTGTTTGATCCCCAAAATAGGAAATTTTCTTCAAGAAATGACAGATTTCTCCCAAATATATCACATCTTCTCCAAGAAATACCAGGGTTCCCCCTTCAAATAGGATCCTTTCACCCACAAATAACTCTTTTATCCCCAAAAGAGGACAGTTTCTTCAGGAAATGCCACATTTCTCCCAAACATATCACATCTCCAAGAAATACCAGGATTCCTCCTGAAATAGAACATTTCTCCCACAAATACCAGCCTTCTCCCCCGAAAATAGGACATTTTCTTCCTGAAAGGTCAGATTTCTCCCAAATATATCACATCTTCTCCAAGAAAAACCAGGGTTCCCACTTCAAATAGGACCTTATCACCCACAAATGCCTCTTTTATCCCCAAAATAGAACATTTTCTTCAGGAAATGCCACATTTCTCCCAAATACATCACATCTTCTCCAAGAAATACCAGGTTTCCCCCTTCAAATAGGACCTTTTCACCCACAAATACCTGCTTTATCCCCAAAATTGGACATTTTCTTCCAGAAATGCCACATTTCTCCCACATATATCACATCTTCTCCAAGAAATACCAGGGTTCCCCCTTCAAATAGGACCTTTTCACCCACAAATACCCGCTTTATCCCCAAAATAGGACAGTTTCATCCTGACATGCCAGATTTCTCCAAAATATATCACATCTTCTCCAAGAAATACCAGGATTCCTCCTGAAATACGACCTTTTCACCCACAAATACCTCTTTTATCCCCAGAAGAGGACAGTTTATTCCAGAAATGCCACATTTCTCCCAAATATATTACATCTTCTCCAAGAAATACCAGGGTTCCCCCTTCAAATAGGACCTTTTCACCCACAAATACCTGCTTTATCCCCAAAATAGGACAGTTTCATCCTGACATGCCAGATTTCTCCAAAATATATCACATCTTCTCCAAGAAATACCAGTATTCCCCCTTCAAATAGGACCTTTTCACCCACAAATACCTGTTCTATCCTCAAAATTGGAAATTTTCTTACAGAAATGCCACATTTCTCCCAAATATATCACATCTTCTCCAAGAAATACCAGCTTTCCCCCTTCAAATAGGACCTTTTCACCCACAAATACCTCCTTTATCCCCAAAGTAGATCAGTTTCTTCCAGAAATGCCACATTTCTCCCAAACAGATCACAGATTCTCCAAGAAATACCAGGGTTCCTCCTTCAAATAGGACCTTTTCACCCACAAGTACCTGTTCTATCTCCAAAAGAGGACAGTTTCTTCCAGAAATGCCACATTTCTCCCAAATATATCACATCTTCACCAGGAAATACCAGCTTTCCCCCTTCAAATAGGACCTTTTCACCCACAAATACCATCCAACTCCCCCAAAATTGGACATTTTCTTGCAGAAATGCCACATTTCTCCCAAATAGATCACATCTTCTCCAAGAAATACCAGGTTTCCCCCTTCAAATAGGACCTTTTCACCCACAAATACCTCTTTTATCCCCAAAAGAGGACATTTTCTTCAAGAAAGGCCAGATTTCTCCCAAATAGATCACATCTTCTCCAAGAAATACCAGCTTTCCCCCTTCAAATAGGACCTTTTCACCCACAAATATCTGTTTTATCCCCACAATAGGACAGTTTCTTCCAGAAATGCCACATTTCTCCCAAATATATCACATCTTCTCCAAGAAATACCAGCTTTCCCCCTTCAAATAGGACCTTTTCAAACACAAATACCTCTTTTATCCCCAAAAGAGGACAGTTTCTTCCAGAAATGCCACATTTCTCCCAAACATATCACATCTCCAAGAAATACCAGGATTCCTCCTGAAATAGTACCTTTTCTCCCACAAATACCAGCCTTCTCCCCAGAAAATAGGACTTTTTCTTCCAGAACGGCCAGATTTCTCCCAAATATATCACATCTTCTCCAAGAAATACCAGCGTTCCCCCTTCAAATAGGACCTTTTCACGCACAAAAACCTGTTTGATCCCCAAAAGTGGAAATTTTCTTCAAGAAATGCCAGATTTCTCCCAAATATATCACATCTTCTCAAAGAAATACCAGGGTTCCCCCTTCAAATAGGATCCTTTCACCCACAAATAACTCTTTTATCCCCAAAAGAGGACAGTTTCTTCCAGAAATGCCACATTTCTCCCAAACATATCACATCTCCAAGAAATACCAGGATTCCTCCTGAAATAGAACATTTCTCCCACAAATACCAGCCTTCTCCCCCGAAAATAGGACATTTTCTTCCTGAAAGGTCAGATTTCTCCCAAATATATCACATCTTCTCCAAGAAATACCAGGGTTCCCCCTTCAAATAGGACCTTATCACCCACAAATGCCTCTTTTATCCCCAAAATAGGACATTTTCTTCCGGAAATGCCACATTTCTCCCAAATATATCACATCTTCTCCAAGAAATATCAGCTATCCCCCTTCAAATAGGACCTTTTCACCCACAAATACCTCCTTTATACCCAAAATAGGACAGTTACTTCCAGAAATGCCAGATTTCTCCCAAATATATCACAGCTTCTCCAAGAAATACCAGGATTCCTCCTGAAATACGACCTTTTCACCCACAAATACCTGCTTTATCCCCAAAATAGGACAGTTTCATCCTGACATGCCAGATTTCTCCAAAATATATCACATCTTCTCCAAGAAATACCAGGATTCCTCCTGAAATACGACCTTTTCACCCACAAATACCTCTTTTATCTCCAGAAGAGGACAGTTTATTCCAGACATGCCACATTTCTCCCAAATAGATCACATCTTCTCCAAGAAATACCAGGGTTCCCCCTTCAAATAGGACCTTTTCACCCACAAATACCTGCTTTATCCCCAAAATAGGACATTTTCATCCTGACATGGAACATTTCTCCCTAATATATCACATCATCTCCAAGAAATACCAGCTTTCCCCCTTCAAATAGGACCTTTTCACCCACAAATACCTGTTCTATCCTCAAAATTGGAAATTTTCTTACAGAAATGCCACATTTCTCCAAATATATCACATCTTCTCCAAGAAATACCAGGGTTCCCCCTTCAAATAGGAGCTTTTCACCCACAAATACCTCTTTTATCCCCAAAAGAGGACAGTTTCTTCCAGAAATGCCACATTTCTCCCAAATATATCACATCTTCTCCAAGAAATACCAGGGTTCCCCCTTCAAATAGGACCTTTTCACCCACAAATACCTCTTTTATCCACAAAAGAGGACATTTTCTTCAAGAAATGCCAGATTTCTCCCAAATAGATCACATCTTCTCCAAGAAATACCAGCTTTCCCCCTTCAAATAGGACCTTTTCACCCACAAATATCTGTTTTATCCCCACAATAGGACAGTTTCTTACAGAAATGCCACATTTCTCCCAAATATATCACATCTTCTCCAAGAAATACCAGCTTTCCCCCTTCAAATAGGACCTTTTCAAACACAAATACCTCTTTTATCCCCAAAAGAGGACAGTTTCTTCCAGAAATGCCACATTTCTCCCAAACATATCACATCTCCAAGAAATACCAGGATTCCTCCTGAAATAGTACCTTTTCTCCCACAAATACCAGCCTTCTCCCCAGAAAATAGGACTTTTTCTTCCAGAACGGCCAGATTTCTCCCAAATATATCACATCTTCTCCAAGAAATACCAGCGTTCCCCCTTCAAATAGGACCTTTTCACGCACAAAAACCTGTTTGATCCCCAAAAGTGGATATTTTCTTCAAGAAATGCCAGATTTCTCCCAAATATATCACATCTTCTCCAAGAAATACCAGCGTTCCCCCTTCAAATAGGATCCTTTCACCCACAAATACCTCTTTTATCCCCAAAAGACAACAGTTTCTTCCAGAAATGCCACATTTCTCCCAAACATATCACATCTCCAAGAAATACCAGGATTCCTCCCGAAATAGAACATTTCTCCCACAAATA
The DNA here is from genome assembly GCA_030408155.1 of Lophura swinhoii. Lineage (NCBI taxonomy): Eukaryota > Metazoa > Chordata > Aves > Galliformes > Phasianidae > Lophura > Lophura swinhoii. The sequence continues at coordinate 827,092 of JASCYN010000149.1, forward strand.
CCAGCCTTCTCCCCCGAAAATAGGACATTTTCTTCCTGAAAGGTCAGATTTCTCCCAAATATATCACATCTTCTCCAAGAAATACCAGGGTTCCCCCTTCAAATAGGACCTTATCACCCACAAATGCCTCTTTTATCCCCAAAATAGGACATTTTCTTCCGGAAATGCCACATTTCTCCCAAATATATCACATCTTCTCCAAGAAATACCAGCTATCCCCCTTCAAATAGGACCTTTTCACCCACAAATACCTCCTTTATACCCAAAATAGGACAGTTACTTCCAGAAATGCCAGATTTCTCCCAAATATATCACAGCTTCTCCAAGAAATACCAGGATTCCTCCTGAAATACGACCTTTTCACCCACAAATACCTGCTTTATCCCCAAAATAGGACAGTTTCATCCTGACATGCCAGATTTCTCCAAAATATATCACATCTTCTCCAAGAAATACCAGGATTCCTCCTGAAATACGACCTTTTCACCCACAAATACCTCTTTTATCCCCAGAAGAGGACAGTTTATTCCAGACATGCCACATTTCTCCCAAATATATCACATCTTCTCCAAGAAATACCAGGGTTCCCCCTTCAAATAGGACCTTTTCACCCACAAATACCTGCTTTATCCCCAAAATAGGACAGTTTCATCCTGACATGCCAGATTTCTCCAAAATATATCACATCTTCTCCAAGAAATACCAGGATTCCTCCTGAAATACGACCTTTTCACCCACAAATACCTCTTTTATCCCCAGAAGAGGACAGTTTATTCCAGACATGCCACATTTCTCCCAAATATATCACATCTTCTCCAAGAAATACCAGGGTTCCCCCTTCAAATAGGACCTTTTCACCCACAAATACCTGTTCTATCCTCAAAATTGGAAATTTTCTTACAGAAATGCCAGATTTCTCCAAATATATCACATCTTCTCCAAGAAATACCAGGTTTCCCCCTTCAAATAGGACCTTTTCACCCACAAATACCTCTTTTATCCCCAAAATAGGACAGTTTCTTCCAGAAATGCCACATTTCTCCCAAATAGATCACAGCTTCTCCAAGAAATACCAGGGTTCCTCCTTCAAATAGGACCTTTTCACCCACAAGTACCTGTTCTATCTCCAAAAGAGGACAGTTTCTTCCAGAAATGCCACATTTCTCCCAAATAGATCACATCTTCTCCAAGAAATACCAGCTTTCCCCCTTCAAATAGGACCTTTTCACCCACAAATATCTGTTTTATCCCCACAATAGGACAGTTTCTTCCAGAAATGCCACATTTCTCCCAAATATATCACATCTTCTCCAAGAAATACCAGCTTTCCCCCTTCAAATAGGACCTTTTCAAACACAAATACCTCTTTTATCCCCAAAAGAGGACAGTTTCTTCCAGAAATGCCACATTTCTCCCAAACATATCACATCTCCAAGAAATACCAGGATTCCTCCTGAAATAGTACCTTTTCTCCCACAAATACCAGCCTTCTCCCCAGAAAATAGGACTTTTTCTTCCAGAACGGCCAGATTTCTCCCAAATATATCACATCTTCTCCAAGAAATACCAGCGTTCCCCCTTCAAATAGGACCTTTTCACGCACAAAAACCTGTTTGATCCCCAAAATAGGAAATTTTCTTCAAGAAATGCCAGATTTCTCCCAAATATATCACATCTTCTCCAAGAAATACCAGGGTTCCCCCTTCAAATAGGATCCTTTCACCCACAAATAACTCTTTTATCCCCAAAAGAGGACAGTTTCTTCAGGAAATGCCACATTTCTCCCAAACATATCACATCTCCAAGAAATACCAGGATTCCTCCTGAAATAGAACATTTCTCCCACAAATACCAGCCTTCTCCCCCGAAAATAGGACATTTTCTTCCTGAAAGGTCAGATTTCTCCCAAATATATCACATCTTCTCCAAGAAAAACCAGGGTTCCCACTTCAAATAGGACCTTATCACCCACAAATGCCTCTTTTATCCCCAAAATAGAACATTTTCTTCAGGAAATGCCACATTTCTCCCAAATACATCACATCTTCTCCAAGAAATACCAGGTTTCCCCCTTCAAATAGGACCTTTTCACCCACAAATACCTGCTTTATCCCCAAAATTGGACATTTTCTTCCAGAAATGCCACATTTCTCCCACATATATCACATCTTCTCCAAGAAATACCAGGGTTCCCCCTTCAAATAGGACCTTTTCACCCACAAATACCCGCTTTATCCCCAAAATAGGACAGTTTCATCCTGACATGCCAGATTTCTCCAAAATATATCACATCTTCTCCAAGAAATACCAGGATTCCTCCTGAAATACGACCTTTTCACCCACAAATACCTCTTTTATCCCCAGAAGAGGACAGTTTATTCCAGAAATGCCACATTTCTCCCAAATATATTACATCTTCTCCAAGAAATACCAGGGTTCCCCCTTCAAATAGGACCTTTTCACCCACAAATACCTGCTTTATCCCCAAAATAGGACAGTTTCATCCTGACATGCCAGATTTCTCCAAAATATATCACATCTTCTCCAAGAAATACCAGTATTCCCCCTTCAAATAGGACCTTTTCACCCACAAATACCTGTTCTATCCTCAAAATTGGAAATTTTCTTACAGAAATGCCACATTTCTCCCAAATATATCACATCTTCTCCAAGAAATACCAGCTTTCCCCCTTCAAATAGGACCTTTTCACCCACAAATACCTCCTTTATCCCCAAAGTAGATCAGTTTCTTCCAGAAATGCCACATTTCTCCCAAACAGATCACAGCTTCTCCAAGAAATACCAGGGTTCCTCCTTCAAATAGGACCTTTTCACCCACAAGTACCTGTTCTATCTCCAAAAGAGGACAGTTTCTTCCAGAAATGCCACATTTCTCCCAAATATATCACATCTTCACCAGGAAATACCAGCTTTCCCCCTTCAAATAGGACCTTTTCACCCACAAATACCATCCAACTCCCCCAAAATTGGACATTTTCTTGCAGAAATGCCACATTTCTCCCAAATAGATCACATCTTCTCCAAGAAATACCAGGTTTCCCCCTTCAAATAGGACCTTTTCACCCACAAATACCTCTTTTATCCCCAAAAGAGGACATTTTCTTCAAGAAAGGCCAGATTTCTCCCAAATAGATCACATCTTCTCCAAGAAATACCAGCTTTCCCCCTTCAAATAGGACCTTTTCACCCACAAATATCTGTTTTATCCCCACAATAGGACAGTTTCTTCCAGAAATGCCACATTTCTCCCAAATATATCACATCTTCTCCAAGAAATACCAGCTTTCCCCCTTCAAATAGGACCTTTTCAAACACAAATACCTCTTTTATCCCCAAAAGAGGACAGTTTCTTCCAGAAATGCCACATTTCTCCCAAACATATCACATCTCCAAGAAATACCAGGATTCCTCCTGAAATAGTACCTTTTCTCCCACAAATACCAGCCTTCTCCCCAGAAAATAGGACTTTTTCTTCCAGAACGGCCAGATTTCTCCCAAATATATCACATCTTCTCCAAGAAATACCAGCGTTCCCCCTTCAAATAGGACCTTTTCACGCACAAAAACCTGTTTGATCCCCAAAAGTGGAAATTTTCTTCAAGAAATGCCAGATTTCTCCCAAATATATCACATCTTCTCAAAGAAATACCAGGGTTCCCCCTTCAAATAGGATCCTTTCACCCACAAATAACTCTTTTATCCCCAAAAGAGGACAGTTTCTTCCAGAAATGCCACATTTCTCCCAAACATATCACATCTCCAAGAAATACCAGGATTCCTCCTGAAATAGAACATTTCTCCCACAAATACCAGCCTTCTCCCCCGAAAATAGGACATTTTCTTCCTGAAAGGTCAGATTTCTCCCAAATATATCACATCTTCTCCAAGAAATACCAGGGTTCCCCCTTCAAATAGGACCTTATCACCCACAAATGCCTCTTTTATCCCCAAAATAGGACATTTTCTTCCGGAAATGCCACATTTCTCCCAAATATATCACATCTTCTCCAAGAAATATCAGCTATCCCCCTTCAAATAGGACCTTTTCACCCACAAATACCTCCTTTATACCCAAAATAGGACAGTTACTTCCAGAAATGCCAGATTTCTCCCAAATATATCACAGCTTCTCCAAGAAATACCAGGATTCCTCCTGAAATACGACCTTTTCACCCACAAATACCTGCTTTATCCCCAAAATAGGACAGTTTCATCCTGACATGCCAGATTTCTCCAAAATATATCACATCTTCTCCAAGAAATACCAGGATTCCTCCTGAAATACGACCTTTTCACCCACAAATACCTCTTTTATCCCCACAATAGGACAGTTTATTCCAGACATGCCACATTTCTCCCAAATAGATCACATCTTCTCCAAGAAATACCAGGGTTCCCCCTTCAAATAGGACCTTTTCACCCACAAATACCTGCTTTATCCCCAAAATAGGACAGTTTCATCCTGACATGCCAGATTTCTCCAAAATATATCACATCTTCTCCAAGAAATACCAGGATTCCTCCTGAAATACGACCTTTTCACCCACAAATACCTCTTTTATCCCCAGAAGAGGACAGTTTATTCCAGACATGCCACATTTCTCCCAAATATATCACATCTTCTCCAAGAAATACCAGGGTTCCCCCTTCAAATAGGACCTTTTCACCCACAAATACCTGTTCTATCCTCAAAATTGGAAATTTTCTTACAGAAATGCCAGATTTCTCCAAATATATCACATCTTCTCCAAGAAATACCAGGTTTCCCCCTTCAAATAGGACCTTTTCACCCACAAATACCTCTTTTATCCCCAAAATAGGACAGTTTCTTCCAGAAATGCCACATTTCTCCCAAATAGATCACAGCTTCTCCAAGAAATACCAGGGTTCCTCCTTCAAATAGGACCTTTTCACCCACAAGTACCTGTTCTATCTCCAAAAGAGGACAGTTTCTTCCAGAAATGCCACATTTCTCCCAAATAGATCACATCTTCTCCAAGAAATACCAGCTTTCCCCCTTCAAATAGGACCTTTTCACCCACAAATATCTGTTTTATCCCCACAATAGGACAGTTTCTTCCAGAAATGCCACATTTCTCCCAAATATATCACATCTTCTCCAAGAAATACCAGCTTTCCCCCTTCAAATAGGACCTTTTCAAACACAAATACCTCTTTTATCCCCAAAAGAGGACAGTTTCTTCCAGAAATGCCACATTTCTCCCAAACATATCACATCTCCAAGAAATACCAGGATTCCTCCTGAAATAGTACCTTTTCTCCCACAAATACCAGCCTTCTCCCCAGAAAATAGGACTTTTTCTTCCAGAACGGCCAGATTTCTCCCAAATATATCACATCTTCTCCAAGAAATACCAGCGTTCCCCCTTCAAATAGGACCTTTTCACGCACAAAAACCTGTTTGATCCCCAAAATAGGAAATTTTCTTCAAGAAATGCCAGATTTCTCCCAAATATATCACATCTTCTCCAAGAAATACCAGGGTTCCCCCTTCAAATAGGATCCTTTCACCCACAAATAACTCTTTTATCCCCAAAAGAGGACAGTTTCTTCAGGAAATGCCACATTTCTCCCAAACATATCACATCTCCAAGAAATACCAGGATTCCTCCTGAAATAGAACATTTCTCCCACAAATACCAGCCTTCTCCCCCGAAAATAGGACATTTTCTTCCTGAAAGGTCAGATTTCTCCCAAATATATCACATCTTCTCCAAGAAAAACCAGGGTTCCCACTTCAAATAGGACCTTATCACCCACAAATGCCTCTTTTATCCCCAAAATAGAACATTTTCTTCAGGAAATGCCACATTTCTCCCAAATACATCACATCTTCTCCAAGAAATACCAGGTTTCCCCCTTCAAATAGGACCTTTTCACCCACAAATACCTGCTTTATCCCCAAAATTGGACATTTTCTTCCAGAAATGCCACATTTCTCCCACATATATCACATCTTCTCCAAGAAATACCAGGGTTCCCCCTTCAAATAGGACCTTTTCACCCACAAATACCTGCTTTATCCCCAAAATAGGACAGTTTCATCCTGACATGCCAGATTTCTCCAAAATATATCACATCTTCTCCAAGAAATACCAGGATTCCTCCTGAAATACGACCTTTTCACCCACAAATACCTCTTTTATCCCCAGAAGAGGACAGTTTATTCCAGAAATGCCACATTTCTCCCAAATATATTACATCTTCTCCAAGAAATACCAGGGTTCCCCCTTCAAATAGGACCTTTTCACCCACAAATACCTGCTTTATCCCCAAAATAGGACAGTTTCATCCTGACATGCCAGATTTCTCCAAAATATATCACATCTTCTCCAAGAAATACCAGTATTCCCCCTTCAAATAGGACCTTTTCACCCACAAATACCTGTTCTATCCTCAAAATTGGAAATTTTCTTACAGAAATGCCACATTTCTCCCAAATATATCACATCTTCTCCAAGAAATACCAGCTTTCCCCCTTCAAATAGGACCTTTTCACCCACAAATACCTCCTTTATCCCCAAAGTAGATCAGTTTCTTCCAGAAATGCCACATTTCTCCCAAACAGATCACAGCTTCTCCAAGAAATACCAGGGTTCCTCCTTCAAATAGGACCTTTTCACCCACAAGTACCTGTTCTATCTCCAAAAGAGGACAGTTTCTTCCAGAAATGCCACATTTCTCCCAAATATATCACATCTTCACAAGGAAATACCAGCTTTCCCCCTTCAATTAGGACCTTTTCACCCACAAATACCATCCAACTCCCCCAAAATTGGACATTTTCTTGCAGAAATGCCACATTTCTCCCAAATAGATCACATCTTCTCCAAGAAATACCAGGTTTCCCCCTTCAAATAGGACCTTTTCACCCACAAATACCTCTTTTATCCCCAAAAGAGGACATTTTCTTCAAGAAAGGCCAGATTTCTCCCAAATAGATCACATCTTCTCCAAGAAATACCAGCTTTCCCCCTTCAAATAGGACCTTTTCACCCACAAATATCTGTTTTATCCCCACAATAGGACAGTTTCTTCCAGAAATGCCACATTTCTCCCAAATATATCACATCTTCTCCAAGAAATACCAGCTTTCCCCCTTCAAATAGGACCTTTTCAAACACAAATACCTCTTTTATCCCCAAAAGAGGACAGTTTCTTCCAGAAATGCCACATTTCTCCCAAACATATCACATCTCCAAGAAATACCAGGATTCCTCCTGAAATAGTACCTTTTCTCCCACAAATACCAGCCTTCTCCCCAGAAAATAGGACTTTTTCTTCCAGAACGGCCAGATTTCTCCCAAATATATCACATCTTCTCCAAGAAATACCAGCGTTCCCCCTTCAAATAGGACCTTTTCACGCACAAAAACCTGTTTGATCCCCAAAAGTGGAAATTTTCTTCAAGAAATGCCAGATTTCTCCCAAATATATCACATCTTCTCAAAGAAATACCAGGGTTCCCCCTTCAAATAGGATCCTTTCACCCACAAATAACTCTTTTATCCCCAAAAGAGGACAGTTTCTTCCAGAAATGCCACATTTCTCCCAAACATATCACATCTCCAAGAAATACCAGGATTCCTCCTGAAATAGAACATTTCTCCCACAAATACCAGCCTTCTCCCCCGAAAATAGGACATTTTCTTCCTGAAAGGTCAGATTTCTCCCAAATATATCACATCTTCTCCAAGAAATACCAGGGTTCCCCCTTCAAATAGGACCTTATCACCCACAAATGCCTCTTTTATCCCCAAAATAGGACATTTTCTTCCGGAAATGCCACATTTCTCCCAAATATATCACATCTTCTCCAAGAAATATCAGCTATCCCCCTTCAAATAGGACCTTTTCACCCACAAATACCTCCTTTATACCCAAAATAGGACAGTTACTTCCAGAAATGCCAGATTTCTCCCAAATATATCACAGCTTCTCCAAGAAATACCAGGATTCCTCCTGAAATACGACCTTTTCACCCACAAATACCTGCTTTATCCCCAAAATAGGACAGTTTCATCCTGACATGCCAGATTTCTCCAAAATATATCACATCTTCTCCAAGAAATACCAGGATTCCTCCTGAAATACGACCTTTTCACCCACAAATACCTCTTTTATCTCCAGAAGAGGACAGTTTATTCCAGACATGCCACATTTCTCCCAAATATATCACATCTTCTCCAAGAAATACCAGGGTTCCCCCTTCAAATAGGACCTTTTCACCCACAAATACCTGCTTTATCCCCAAAATAGGACATTTTCATCCTGACATGGAACATTTCTCCCAAATATATCACATCTTCTCCAAGAAATACCAGCTTTCCCCCTTCAAATAGGACCTTTTCACCCACAAATACCTGTTCTATCCTCAAAATTGGAAATTTTCTTACAGAAATGCCACATTTCTCCAAATATATCACATCTTCTCCAAGAAATACCAGGGTTCCCCCTTCAAATAGGAGCTTTTCACCCACAAATACCTCTTTTATCCCCAAAAGAGGACAGTTTCTTCCAGAAATGCCACATTTCTCCCAAATATATCACATCTTCTCCAAGAAATACCACGTTTCCCCCTTCAAATAGGACCTTTTCACCCACAAATACCTCTTTTATCCCCAAAATAGGACAGTTTCTTCCAGAAATGCCACATTTCTCCCAAATATAGCACATCTTCTCCAAGAAATACCAGCTTTCCCCCTTCAAATAGGACATTTTCACCCACAAATAACTCTTTTATCCCCAAAACAGGTCATTTTCTTCCAGAAATGCCAGATTTCTCCCAAATAGATCACATCTTCTCCAAGAAATACCACCTTTCCCCCTTCAAATAGGACCTTTTCACCCACAAATACCTCTTTTATCCCCGAAATAGGACAGTTTCTTCCGGAAATGCCAGATTTCTCCCAAATAGATCACATCTTCTCCAAGAAATACCAGGTTTCCCCCTAAAAATAGGACCTTTTCACACAGAAGTACCTCTTTCAAACCCAAAAGAGGACAGTTTCTTCCAGAAATGCCACATTTCTCCCAAATATATCACAGCTTCTCCAAGAAATACCAGGGTTCCCCCTTCAAATAGGACCTTTTCACCCACAAATACCTGTTTTATCCCCAAAAGAGGACAGTTTCTTCCAGAAATGCCCGATTTCTCCCAAATATATCACATCTTCTCCAGGAAATACCAGGTTTCCCCCTTCAAATAGGACCTTTTCACCCACAAGTACCTGTTCTATCCCCAAAAGAGGACAGTTTCTTCCAGAAATGCCACATTACTCCCAAACATATCACATCTCCAAGAAATACCAGGATTCCTCCTGAAATAGGACATTTCTCCCACAAATACCAGCCTTCTCCCCCGAAAATAGGACATTTTCTTCCAGACATGCCAGATTTCTCCCAAATATAGCACATCTTCTCCAAGAAATACCAGTATTCCCCCTTCAAACAGGACCTTTTCACCCACAAATACCTCTTTTATCCCCAAAAGAGGTCAGATTCTGCCAGAAATGACACATATCTCCCAAATATAGCACATCTTCTCCAAGAAATACCACATTTCCCCCTTCAAATAGGACCTTTTCACCCACAAATACCTCTTTCATCCCCAAAATAGGACAGTTTCTTCCAGAAAGGCCACATTTCTCCCAAATATACAACATCTTCTCCAAGAAATACCAGCTTTCCCCCTTCAAATAGGACATTTTTACCCACAAATAACTCTTTTATCCCCAAAATAGGACAGTTTCTTCCAGACATGCCACATTTCTCCCAAATATATCACATCTGCTCCAAGAAATACCAGGTTTCCACCTTCAAAAAGGACCTTTTCACCCACAAATACCTGTTTGATCCCCAAAAGAGGACAGTTTCTTCCAGAAATACCACATTTCTCCCAAATAGATCACATCTTCTCCAAGAAATACCAGGGTTCCCCCTTCAAATAGGACCTTTTCACCCACAAATACCTCTTTTATCCCCAAAAGAGGACAGTTTCTTCCAGACATGCCACATTTCTCCCAAATATATCACATCTGCTCCAAGAAATACCAGCTTTCCCCCTTCAAATAGGACCTTTTCACCCACAAATACCTCTTTTATCCCCAAAATAGTACATTTCCTTCCAGAAATGCCACATTTCTCCCAAATAGATCACATCTTCTCCAAGAAATACCAGGGTTCCCCCTTCAAATAGGACCTTTTCACCCACAAATACCTCTTTTATCCCCAAAATAGGACAGTTTCTCCCAGAAATGCCACATTTCTCCCAAATAGATCACATCTTCTCCTAGAAATACCAGGTTTCCCCCTTCAAATAGGACCTTTTCACCCACAAATACCTCTTTTATCCCCAAAATAGGACAGTTTCTTCCAGAAATGCCAGATTTCTCCTAAATATATCTCATCTTCTCCAGGGAATACCAGCTTTCCCCCTTCAAATAGGACCTTTTCTCCCCGATATACCTCTTTTATCCCCAAAAGAGGACAGTTTCTTCCAGAAATGCCAGATTTCTCCCAAATATATCACATCTTCTCCAAGAAATACCAGCTTTCCCCCTTCAAATAGGACCTTTTCACCCACAAATACCTCTTTTATCCCCAAAAGAGGACAGTTTCTTCCAGAAATGCCACATTTCTCCCAAATAGATAACATCTTCTCCAAGAAATACCAGGATTCCTCCTGAAATACGACCTTTTCATCCACAAATACCAGCCTTCTTACCCAGATTGGACATTTTTTTCCAGAAATGCCACATTTCTCCCAAATATATCACATCTTCACCAGGAAATACCAGCTTTCCCCCTAAAAATAGGACCTTTTCACCCACAAATACCTCTTTTATCCCCAAAATTGAACAGTTTCTTCCAGAACTGCCAGATTTCTTCCAATTCTATCACATCTTCTCCAAGAAATACCGGGGTTACCCCTTCAAATAGGACCTTTTCACCCACAAATACCAGCCTTCTTCCCCCAGATTGGACATTTTCTTCCAGAAATGCCAGATTTCTCCCAAATAGATCACATCTTCTCCAAGAAATACCAGCTTTCCCCCTAAAAATAGGACCTTTTCACCCACAAATACCTCTTTTATCCCCAAAATTGAACAGTTTCTTCCAGAACTGCCGGATTTCTTCCAATTATATCACATCTTCTCCAAGAAATACCAGGATTCCTCCTGAAATACGACCTTTTCACCCACAAATACCAGCCTTCTGCCCCCAGATTGGAGATTTTCTTCCAGACATGCCAGATTTCTCCCAAATATATCACATCTTCTCCAAGAAATAAAAGGTTTCGCCCTGGAAATAGGACCTTTTCACCCACAAATACTTCTTTTATCCCCAAAATAGTACAGTTTCTTCCAGAAATGCCACATTTCTCCCAAATATATCACATCTTCTCCAAGAAATACCAGGGTTCCCCCTTCAAATAGGACCTTTTCACCCACAAATACTTCTTTTATCCCCAAAAGACGACAGTTTCTTCCAGAAATAACACATTTCTCCCAAATATAGAACATCTTCTTCAAGAAATACCAGGGTTCCCCCTTGAAATAGGACCTTTTCACCCACAAATACCTCTTTTATCCCCAAAATAGGACATTTCCTTCCAGAAATGCCACATTTCTCCCAAATATATCACATCTTCTCCAAGAAATACCAGCTTTCCCCCTTCAAATAGGACCTTTTCACCCACAAATACCTCTTTTATCCCCAAAATAGGACAGTTTCTTGCAAAAAGGCCACATTTCTCCCAAATAGATCACATCTTCTCCAAGAAATACCAGCTATCCCCCTTCAAATAGGACCTTTTCTCCCACAAATACCTCTTTTATCCCCAAAATTGGACAGTCTCATCCAGACATGCCAGATTTCTCCCAAATATATCACATCTTCTCCAAGAAATACCAGGATTCCCCCTTCAAATAGGACCTTTTCACCCACAAATACCTCTTTTATCCCCAAAATAGGACAGTTTCTTCCAGACATGCCACATTTCTCCCAAATAGATCACATCTTCTCCAAGAAGTACCAGGTTTCCCCCTTCAAATAGGACCTTTTCACCCACAAATACCTCTTTTATCCCCAAAATAGGATATTTTCTTGCAGAAATGCCAGATTTCTCCGAAACATATCACATCTTCTCCAAGAAATACCAGGGTTCCCCCTTCAAATAGGACATTTTCACCCACAAATACCTGCTTTATCCCCCAGATTGGACATTTTCTTCCAGAAATGCCACATGTCTCCCAAATATATCACATCTTCTCCAAGAAATACCAGCTTTCCCCCTTCAAATAGGACCTTTTCACCCACAAATACCTCTTTTATCCCCAAAAGAGAACATTTTCTGCCAGAAATGCCACATTTCTCCCAAATAAATCACATCTTCTCCAAGAACTACCAGGTTTCCCCCTTCTAATAGGACCTTATCAGCCAGAAATACCTGTTTTATCCCCAAAAGAGGGCATTTTCTTCCAGAAATGCCAGATTTCTCCCAAATATATCACATCTTCTCCAAGAAATACCAGGATTCCTCCTGAAATACGACCTTTTCACCCACAAATACCTCTTTTATCCCCAGAAGAGGACAGTTTATTCCAGACATGCCACATTTCTCCCAAATATATCACATCTTCTCCAAGAAATACCAGGGTTCCCCCTTCAAATAGGACCTTTTCACCCACAAATACCTGTTTTATCCCCAAAATAGGACATTTTCATCCTGACATGGAACATTTCTCCCAAATATATCACATCTTCTCCAAGAAATACCAGCTTTCCCCCTTCAAATAGGACCTTTTCACCCACAAATACCTGTTCTATCCACAAAATTGGAAATTTTCTTACAGAAATGCCACATTTCTCCAAATATATCACATCTTCTCCAAGAAATACCAGGGTTCCCCCTTCAAATAGGAGCTTTTCACCCACAAATACCTCTTTTATCCCCAAAAGAGGACAGTTTCTTCCAGAAATGCCACATTTCTCCCAAATATATCACATCTTCTCCAAGAAATACCAGGGTTCCCCCTTCAAATAGGACCTTTTCACCCACAAATACCTCTTTTATCCCCAAAATAGGACAGTTTCTTCCAGAAATGCCACATTTCTCCCAAATATAGCACATCTTCTCCAAGAAATACCAGCTTTCCCCCTTCAAATAGGACATTTTCACCCACAAATAACTCTTTTATCCCCAAAACAGGTCATTTTCTTCCAGAAAGGCCAGATTTCTCCCAAATATATCACATCTTCTCCAAGAAATACCAGCTTTCCCCCTTCAAATAGGACCTTTTCACCCACAAATACCTCTTTTATCCCCGAAATAGGACAGTTTCTTCCGGAAATGCCAGATTTCTCCCAAATAGATCACATCTTCTCCAAGAAATACCAGGTTTCCCCCTAAAAATAGGACCTTTTCACACAGAAGTACCTCTTTCAAACCCAAAAGAGGACAGTTTCTTCCAGAAATGCCACATTTCTCCCAAATATATCACAGCTTCTCCAAGAAATACCAGGGTTCCCCCTTCAAATAGGACCTTTTCACCCACAAATACCTGTTTTATCCCCAAAAGAGGACAGTTTCTTCCAGAAATGCCCGATTTCTCCCAAATATATCACATCTTCTCCAGGAAATACCAGGTTTCCCCCTTCAAATAGGACCTTTTCACCCACAAGTACCTGTTCTATCCCCAAAAGAGGACAGTTTCTTCCAGACATGCCACATTTCTCCCAAATATATCACATCTGCTCCAAGAAATACCAGCTTTCCCCCTTCAAATAGGACCTTTTCACCCACAAATACCTCTTTTATCCCCAAAATAGTACATTTCCTTCCAGAAATGCCACATTTCTCCCAAATAGATCACATCTTCTCCAAGAAATACCAGGGTTCCCCCTTCAAATAGGACCTTTTCACCCACAAATACCTCTTTTATCCCCAAAATAGGACAGTTTCTCCCAGAAATGCCACATTTCTCCCAAATAGATCACATCTTCTCCTAGAAATACCAGGTTTCCCCCTTCAAATAGGACCTTTTCACCCACAAATACCTCTTTTATCCCCAAAATAGGACAGTTTCTTCCAGAAATGCCAGATTTCTCCTAAATATATCTCATCTTCTCCAGGGAATACCAGCTTTCCCCCTTCAAATAGGACCTTTTCTCCCCGATATACCTCTTTTATCCCCAAAAGAGGACAGTTTCTTCCAGAAATGCCAGATTTCTCCCAAATATATCACATCTTCTCCAAGAAATACCAGCTTTCCCCCTTCAAATAGGACCTTTTCACCCACAAATACCTCTTTTATCCCCAAAAGAGGACAGTTTCTTCCAGAAATGCCACATTTCTCCCAAATAGATAACATCTTCTCCAAGAAATACCAGGATTCCTCCTGAAATACGACCTTTTCATCCACAAATACCAGCCTTCTTACCCAGATTGGACATTTTTTTCCAGAAATGCCACATTTCTCCCAAATATATCACATCTTCACCAGGAAATACCAGCTTTCCCCCTAAAAATAGGACCTTTTCACCCACAAATACCTCTTTTATCCCCAAAATTGAACAGTTTCTTCCAGAACTGCCAGATTTCTTCCAATTCTATCACATCTTCTCCAAGAAATACCGGGGTTACCCCTTCAAATAGGACCTTTTCACCCACAAATACCAGCCTTCTTCCCCCAGATTGGACATTTTCTTCCAGAAATGCCAGATTTCTCCCAAATAGATCACATCTTCTCCAAGAAATACCAGCTTTCCCCCTAAAAATAGGACCTTTTCACCCACAAATACCTCTTTTATCCCCAAAATTGAACAGTTTCTTCCAGAACTGCCGGATTTCTTCCAATTATATCACATCTTCTCCAAGAAATACCAGGATTCCTCCTGAAATACGACCTTTTCACCCACAAATACCAGCCTTCTGCCCCCAGATTGGAGATTTTCTTCCAGACATGCCAGATTTCTCCCAAATATATCACATCTTCTCCAAGAAATAAAAGGTTTCGCCCTGGAAATAGGACCTTTTCACCCACAAATACTTCTTTTATCCCCAAAATAGTACAGTTTCTTCCAGAAATGCCACATTTCTCCCAAATATATCACATCTTCTCCAAGAAATACCAGGGTTCCCCCTTCAAATAGGACCTTTTCACCCACAAATACTTCTTTTATCCCCAAAAGAGGACAGTTTCTTCCAGAAATAACACATTTCTCCCAAATATAGAACATCTTCTTCAAGAAATACCAGGGTTCCCCCTTGAAATAGGACCTTTTCACCCACAAATACCTCTTTTATCCCCAAAATAGGACATTTCCTTCCAGAAATGCCACATTTCTCCCAAATATATCACATCTTCTCCAAGAAATACCAGCTTTCCCCCTTCAAATAGGACCTTTTCACCCACAAATACCTCTTTTATCCCCAAAATAGGACAGTTTCTTGCAAAAAGGCCACATTTCTCCCAAATAGATCACATCTTCTCCAAGAAATACCAGCTATCCCCCTTCAAATAGGACCTTTTCTCCCACAAATACCTCTTTTATCCCCAAAATTGGACAGTCTCATCCAGACATGCCAGATTTCTCCCAAATATATCACATCTTCTCCAAGAAATACCAGGATTCCCCCTTCAAATAGGACCTTTTCACCCACAAATACCTCTTTTATCCCCAAAATAGGACAGTTTCTTCCAGACATGCCACATTTCTCCCAAATAGATCACATCTTCTCCAAGAAGTACCAGGTTTCCCCCTTCAAATAGGACCTTTTCACCCACAAATACCTCTTTTATCCCCAAAATAGGATATTTTCTTGCAGAAATGCCAGATTTCTCCGAAACATATCACATCTTCTCCAAGAAATACCAGGGTTCCCCCTTCAAATAGGACATTTTCACCCACAAATACCTGCTTTATCCCCCAGATTGGACATTTTCTTCCAGAAATGCCACATGTCTCCCAAATATATCACATCTTCTCCAAGAAATACCAGCTTTCCCCCTTCAAATAGGACCTTTTCACCCACAAATACCTCTTTTATCCCCAAAAGAGAACATTTTCTGCCAGAAATGCCACATTTCTCCCAAATAAATCACATCTTCTCCAAGAACTACCAGGTTTCCCCCTTCTAATAGGACCTTATCAGCCAGAAATACCTGTTTTATCCCCAAAAGAGGGCATTTTCTTCCAGAAATGCCAGATTTCTCCCAAATATATCACATCTTCTCCAAGAAATACCAGGATTCCTCCTGAAATACGACCTTTTCACCCACAAATACCTCTTTTATCCCCAGAAGAGGACAGTTTATTCCAGACATGCCACATTTCTCCCAAATATATCACATCTTCTCCAAGAAATACCAGGGTTCCCCCTTCAAATAGGACCTTTTCACCCACAAATACCTGTTTTATCCCCAAAATAGGACATTTTCATCCTGACATGGAACATTTCTCCCAAATATATCACATCTTCTCCAAGAAATACCAGCTTTCCCCCTTCAAATAGGACCTTTTCACCCACAAATACCTGTTCTATCCACAAAATTGGAAATTTTCTTACAGAAATGCCACATTTCTCCAAATATATCACATCTTCTCCAAGAAATACCAGGGTTCCCCCTTCAAATAGGAGCTTTTCACCCACAAATACCTCTTTTATCCCCAAAAGAGGACAGTTTCTTCCAGAAATGCCACATTTCTCCCAAATATATCACATCTTCTCCAAGAAATACCAGGGTTCCCCCTTCAAATAGGACCTTTTCACCCACAAATACCTCTTTTATCCCCAAAATAGGACAGTTTCTTCCAGAAATGCCACATTTCTCCCAAATATAGCACATCTTCTCCAAGAAATACCAGCTTTCCCCCTTCAAATAGGACATTTTCACCCACAAATAACTCTTTTATCCCCAAAACAGGTCATTTTCTTCCAGAAAGGCCAGATTTCTCCCAAATATATCACATCTTCTCCAAGAAATACCAGCTTTCCCCCTTCAAATAGGACCTTTTCACCCACAAATACCTCTTTTATCCCCGAAATAGGACAGTTTCTTCCGGAAATGCCAGATTTCTCCCAAATAGATCACATCTTCTCCAAGAAATACCAGGTTTCCCCCTAAAAATAGGACCTTTTCACACAGAAGTACCTCTTTCAAACCCAAAAGAGGACAGTTTCTTCCAGAAATGCCACATTTCTCCCAAATATATCACAGCTTCTCCAAGAAATACCAGGGTTCCCCCTTCAAATAGGACCTTTTCACCCACAAATACCTGTTTTATCCCCAAAAGAGGACAGTTTCTTCCAGAAATGCCCGATTTCTCCCAAATATATCACATCTTCTCCAGGAAATACCAGGTTTCCCCCTTCAAATAGGACCTTTTCACCCACAAGTACCTGTTCTATCCCCAAAAGAGGACAGTTTCTTCCAGAAATGCCACATTACTCCCAAACATATCACATCTCCAAGAAATACCAGGATTCCTCCTGAAATAGGACATTTCTCCCACAAATACCAGCCTTCTCCCCCGAAAATAGGACATTTTCTTCCAGACATGCCAGATTTCTCCCAAATATAGCACATCTTCTCCAAGAAATACCAGTATTCCCCCTTCAAACAGGACCTTTTCACCCACAAATACCTCTTTTATCCCCAAAAGAGGTCAGATTCTGCCAGAAATGACACATATCTCCCAAATATAGCACATCTTCTCCAAGAAATACCACATTTCCCCCTTCAAATAGGACCTTTTCACCCACAAATACCTCTTTCATCCCCAAAATAGGACAGTTTCTTCCAGAAAGGCCACATTTCTCCCAAATATACAACATCTTCTCCAAGAAATACCAGCTTTCCCCCTTCAAATAGGACATTTTTACCCACAAATAACTCTTTTATCCCCAAAATAGGACAGTTTCTTCCAGACATGCCACATTTCTCCCAAATATATCACATCTGCTCCAAGAAATACCAGGTTTCCCCCTTCAAAAAGGACCTTTTCACCCACAAATACCTGTTTGATCCCCAAAAGAGGACAGTTTCTTCCAGAAATACCACATTTCTCCCAAATAGATCACATCTTCTCCAAGAAATACCAGGGTTCCCCCTTCAAATAGGACCTTTTCACCCACAAATACCTCTTTTATCCCCAAAAGAGGACAGTTTCTTCCAGACATGCCACATTTCTCCCAAATATATCACATCTGCTCCAAGAAATACCAGCTTTCCCCCTTCAAATAGGACCTTTTCACCCACAAATACCTCTTTTATCCCCAAAATAGGACATTTCCTTCCAGAAATGCCACATTTCTCCCAAATAGATCACATCTTCTCCAAGAAATACCAGGGTTCCCCCTTCAAATAGGACCTTTTCACCCACAAATACCTCTTTTATCCCCAAAATAGGACAGTTTCTCCCAGAAATGCCACATTTCTCCCAAATAGATCACATCTTCTCCTAGAAATACCAGGTTTCCCCCTTCAAATAGGACCTTTTCACCCACAAATACCTCTTTTATCCCCAAAAGAGGACAGTTTCTTCCAGAAATGCCACATTTCTCCCAAATATATCACATCTTCTCCAGGGAATACCAGCTTTCCCCCTTCAAATAGGACCTTTTCTCCCCGATATACCTCTTTTATCCCCAAAAGAGGACAGTTTCTTCCAGAAATGCCAGATTTCTCCCAAATATATCACATCTTCTCCAAGAAATACCAGCTTTCCCCCTTCAAATAGGACCTTTTCACCCACAAATACCTCTTTTATCCCCAAAAGAGGACAGTTTCTTCCAGAAATGCCACATTTCTCCCAAATAGATAACATCTTCTCCAAGAAATACCAGGATTCCTCCTGAAATACGACCTTTTCATCCACAAATACCAGCCTTGTTACCCAGATTGGACATTTTTTTCCAGAAATGCCACATTTCTCCCAAATATATCACATCTTCACCAGGAAATACCAGCTTTCCCCCTAAAAATAGGACCTTTTCACCCACAAATACCTCTTTTATCCCCAAAATTGAACAGTTTCTTCCAGAACTGCCAGATTTCTTCCAATTATATCACATCTTCTCCAAGAAATACCGGGGTTACCCCTTCAAATAGGACCTTTTCACCCACAAATACCAGCCTTCTTCCCCCAGATTGGACATTTTCTTCCAGAAATGCCAGATTTCTCCCAAATAGATCACATCTTCTCCAAGAAATACCAGCTTTCCCCCTAAAAATAGGACCTTTTCACCCACAAATACCTCTTTTATCCCCAAAATTGAACAGTTTCTTCCAGAACTGCCGGATTTCTTCCAATTATATCACATCTTCTCCAAGAAATACCAGGATTCCTCCTGAAATACGACCTTTTCACCCACAAATACCAGCCTTCTGCCCCCAGATTGGAGATTTTCTTCCAGACATGCCAGATTTCTCCCAAATATATCACATCTTCTCCAAGAAATAAAAGGTTTCGCCCTGGAAATAGGACCTTTTCACCCACAAATACTTCTTTTATCCCCAAAATAGTACAGTTTCTTCCAGAAATGCCACATTTCTCCCAAATATATCACATCTTCTCCAAGAAATACCAGGGTTCCTCCTGAAATAGGACCTTTTCACCCACAAATACTTCTTTTATCCCCAAAAGAGGACAGTTTCTTCCAGAAATAACACATTTCTCCCAAATATAGAACATCTTCTTCAAGAAATACCAGGGTTCCCCCTTGAAATAGGACCTTTTCACCCACAAATACCTCTTTTATCCCCAAAATAGGACATTTCCTTCCAGAAATGCCACATTTCTCCCAAATATATCACATCTTCTCCAAGAAATACCAGCTTTCCCCCTTCAAATAGGACCTTTTCACCCACAAATACCTCTTTTATCCCCAAAATAGGACAGTTTCTTGCAAAAAGGCCACATTTCTCCCAAATAGATCACATCTTCTCCAAGAAATACCAGCTATCCCCCTTCAAATAGGACCTTTTCTCCCACAAATACCTCTTTTATCCCCAAAATTGGACAGTCTCATCCAGACATGCCAGATTTCTCCCAAATATATCACATCTTCTCCAAGAAATACCAGGATTCCCCCTTCAAATAGGACCTTTTCACCCACAAATACCTCTTTTATACCCAAAATAGGACAGTTTCTTCCAGACATGCCACATTTCTCCCAAATAGATCACATCTTCTCCAAGAAATACCAGCTTTCCCCCTTCAAATAGGACCTTTTCACCCACAAATACCTCTTTTATCCCCAAAAGAGAACATTTTCTGCCAGAAATGCCACATTTCTCCCAAATAAATCACATCTTCTCCAAGAACTACCAGGTTTCCCCCTTCTAATAGGACCTTATCAGCCAGAAATACCTGTTTTATCCCCAAAAGAGGGCATTTTCTTCCAGAAATGCCAGATTTCTCCCAAATATATCACATCTTCTCCAAGAAATACCAGCTTTCCTCCTTCAAATAGGACCTTTTCTCCCCGAAATACCTGTTTTATCCCCAAAATAGGACATTTTCTTCCAGAAATGCCACATTTCTCCCAAATATATCACATTTTCTCCAAGAAATACCAGGGTTCCCCCTTCAAATAGGACCTTTTCACCCACAAATACCTCTTTCAAACCCAAAAGAGGACAGTTTCTTCCAGAAATGCCACATTTCTCCCAAATACATCACATCTTCTCCAAGAAATACCAGGATTCCTCCTGAAATACGACCTTTTCACCCACAAATACCAGCCTTCTTCCCCCTGATTGGACATTTTCTTCCTGAAATGCCACATTTCTCCCAAATAGATCACATCTTCTCCAAGAAATACCAGCTTTCCCCCTAAAAATAGGACCTTTTCACCCACAAATACCTCTTTTATCCCCAAAAGAGGACAGTTTCTTCCAGGAATGCCACATTTCTCCCAAATATATCACATCTTCTCCAAGAAATACCAGGGTTCCCCCTTCAAATAGGACCTTTTCTCCCACAAATTCCAGCCTTCTGCCCCCAGATTGGACATTTTCTCCCAGACATGCCAGATTTCTCCCAAATATATCACATCTTCTCCAAGAAATACCAGGTTTCGCCCTGGAAATAGGACCTTTTCACCCACAAATACTTCTTTTATCCCCAAAATAGTACAGTTTCTTCCAGAAATGCAAGATTTCTCCCAAATAGATCACATCTTCTCCAAGAAATACCAGGGTTCCTCCTGAAATAGGACCTTTTCTCCCACAAATACCAGCCTTCTCCCCCCAGATTGGACATTTTCTTCCAGAAATGCCCGGTTTCTCCCAAATATATCACATCTTCTCCAAGAAATACCACGTTTCCCCCTTCAAATAGGACCTTTTCACCCACAAATACCTCTTTTATCCCCAAAGAGGACATTTTCTTCCAGAAATACCACATTTCTCCCTAACATATCACATCTCCAAGAAATACCAGGTTTCCTCGTGAAATTGGACCTTTTCAACCACAAATACCAGCCTTCTCCCCGAAAAATAGGATATTGTCTTCCAGAAAGGCCACATTTCTCCCAAATATATCACATCTTCTCCAAGAAATACCAGGGTTCCCCCTTCAAATAGAAACTTTTCACCCACAAATACCTCTTTTATCCCCAAAATTGGACAGTTTCTTCCAGAAATGCCACATTTCTCCCAAATAGATCACATCTTCTCCAAGAAATACCAGCTTTCCCCCTTCAAATAGGACCTTTTCACCCACAAATACCTCTTTAATTCCCAAAATAGTATAATTTCTTCCAGAAAGGACAGATTTCTCCCAAATATATCACGTCTTCTCCAAGAAATACCAGGTTTCACCCTTCAAATAGGACCTTTTCACCCACAAATACCTGTTTGATCCCCAAAATAGGACAGTTTCTTCCAGAAATGCCACATTTCTCCCAAATATATCACATCTTCTCCAAGAAATACCACGTTTCCCCCTTCAAATAGGAACTTTTCACCCACAAATACCTCTTTTATCCCCAAAATTGGACAGTTTCTTCCAGAAATGCCACATTTCTCCCAAATAGATCACATCTTCTCCAAGAAATACCAGCTTTCCCCCTTCAAATAGGACATTTTTACCCACAAATAACTCTTTTATCCCCAAAACAGGACAGTTTCTTCCAGACATGCCACATTTCTCCCAAATATATCACATCTGCTCCAAGAAATACCAGGGTTCCCCCTTCAAATAGGACCTTTTCACCCACAAATACCTGTTTGATCCCCAAAACAGGACACTTTCTTCCAGAAATACCACATTTCTCCCAAATACATCACATCTTCTCCAAGAAATACCAGGGTTCCCCCTTCAAATAGGACCTTTTCACCCACAAATACCTCTTTTATCCCCAAAATAGGACATTTCCTTCCAGAAATGCCACATTTCTCCCAAATAGATCACATCTTCTCCAAGAAATACCAGGGTTCCCCCTTCAAATAGGACCTTTTCACCCACAAATACCTCTTTTATCCCCAAGATAGGACAGTTTCTTCCAAAAAGGCCACATTTCTCCCAAATATATCACATCTTCTCCAAGAAATACCTGCTATCCCCCTTCAAATAGGACCTTTTCTCCCACAAATACCTGTTTGATCCCCAAAAGAGGACAGTTTCTTCCAGACATGCCAGATTTCTCCCAAATATATCACATCTTCTCCAAGAAATACCAGGATTCCCCCTGCAAATAGGACCTTTTCACCCACAAATTCCTGCTATATCCCCAAAAGAGGACAGTTTCTTCCAGGAATGCCACATTTCTCCCAAATATATCACATCTTCTCCAAGAAATACCAGCTTTCCCCCTTCAAATAGGACCTTTTCACCCACAAATACCTGCTTTATCCCCAAAATAGGACATTTTCTTGCAGAAATGCCAGATTTCTCCCAAATTTATCACATCTTCTCCAAGAAATACCAGGTTTCCCCCTTCAAATAGGACCTTTTCTCCCTCAAATACCTGCTTTATCCCCAAAATAGGACATTTTCTTCCAGAAATGCCAGATTTCTCCCAAATATATCACATCTTCTCCAAGAAATACCAGGTTTCCCCCTTCAAATAGGACCTTTTCACCCACAAATACCTCTTTTATCCCCAAAATTGGACATTTTCTTCCAGAAATGCCACATTTCACCCAAATAGATCACATCTTCTCCAAGAACTACCAGATTTCCCCCTTCTAATAGGACCTTATCAGCCAGAAATACCTGTTTTATCCCCAAAAGCGGGCATTTTCTTCCAGAAATGCCACATTTCTCCCAAATATATCACATCTTCTCCAAGAAATACCAGCTTTCCCCCTTCAAATAGGACCTTTTCTCCCCGAAATACTTCTTTTATCCCCAAAATAGTACAGTTTCTTCCAGAAATGCCACATTTCTCCCAAATAGATCACATATTGTCCAAGAAATACCAGGGTTCCTCCTGAAATAGGACCTTTTCACCCACAAATACCTCTTTTATCCCCAGAATAGGACAGGTTCATCCGGACATGCCAGATTTCTCCCAAATATATCACATCTTCTCCAAGAAATACCAGGGTTCCTCCTGAAATAGGACCTTGTCACCCACAAATACCAGCCTTCTTCCCCCAGATTGGACATTTTCTTCCAGAAATGCCACATTTCTCCCAAATATATAACATCTTCTCCAAGAAATACCAGGGTTCCCCCTTCAAATAGGACCTTTTCACCCACAAATACCTCTTTTATCCCCAAAATAGGACAATTTATTCCAGACATGCCACATTTCTCCCAAACAGATCACATCTTCTCCAAGAAATGCCAGGGTTCCCCCTTCAAATAGGACCTTTTCACCCACAAATACCTCTTTTATCCCCAAAATAGGACAGTTTCTTCCAGAAATGCCACATTTCTCCCAAATAGATCACAGCTTCTCCAAGAAATACCAGGTTTCCCCCTTCAAATAGGACCTTTTCACCCACAAATACCTGTTCTATCCCCAAAATTGGAAATTATCTTACAGAAATGCCAGATTTCTTCCGAATATATCACATCTTCTCCAAGAAATACCAGCTTTCCCCCTTCAAATAGGACCTTTTCACCCACAAATACCTCTTTTTCCCCAAAATAGGACATTTTCTTCCAGAAATGCCAGATTTCTCCCAAATATATCACATCTTCTCCAAGAAATACCAGGTATCCCCCTTCAAATAGGACCTTTTCACCCAGAAATACCTCTTTTATCCCCAAAACAGGACAGTTTCTGCCAGAAATGCAAGATTTCTCCCAAATATATCACATCTTCTCCAAGAAATACCAGGGTTCCCCCTTCAAATAGGACCTTTTCACCCACAAATACCTCTTTTATCCCCAAAATAGGACAGTTTCTTCCAGAAATGCCACATTTCTCCCAAATAGATCACATCTTCTCCAAGAAATACCAGCTTTCCCCCTTCAAATAGGACCTTTTCACCCACAAATACCTCTTTTATCCCCAAAATTGGACTGTTTCTTCCAGACACGCCACATTTCTCCCAAATAGATCACATCTTCTCCAAGAAATACCAGGGTTCCCCCTTCAAATAGGACCTTTTCTCCCACAAATTCCAGCCTTCTACCCCATATTGGGCATTTTCTTCCAGACATGCCAGATTTCTCCCAAATATATCACATCTTCTCCAAGAAATACCAGGTTTCGCCCTGGAAATAGGGCCTTTTCACCCTCAAATACCTCTTTTATCCCCAAAATAGTACAGTTTCTTCCAGAAATGCCACATTTCTCCCAAATAGATCACATCTTCTCCAAGAAATACCAGGGTTCCTCCTGAAATAGGACCTTTTCTCCCACAAATACCAGTCTTCTCCCCCCAGATTGGACATTTTCTTCCAGAAATGCCCGATTTCTCCCAAATATATCACATCTTCTCCAAGAAATACCAGGGTTCCCCCTTCAAATAGGACCTTTTCACCCACAAATACCTCTTTTATCCCCAATATGGGACATTTTCTTCCAGATATGACACATTACTCCAAAACATATCACATCTCCAAGAAATACCAGGATTCCTCCTGAAATAGGACCTTTTCAACCACAAATACCAGCCTTCTCCCCGGAAAATAGGATATTGTCTTCCAGAAAGGCCACATTTCACCCAAATAGATCACATCTTCTCCAAGAAATACCAGCTTTCCACCTTGTAATAGAAACTTTTCACCCACAAATACCTCTTTTATCCCCAAAATTGGACAGTTTCTTCCAGAAATGCCACATTTCTCCCAAATAGATCACATCTTCTCCAAGAAATACCAGCTTTCCCCCTTCAAATAGGACCTTTTCACCCACAAATACCTCTTTTATCCCCAAAATAGGACATTTTCTTGCAGAAAGGCCAGATTTCTCCCAAATAGATCACATCTTCTCCAAGAAATACCAGCTTTCCCCCTTCAAATAGGATCCTTTCACCCACAAATACCTCTTTTATCCCCAGAAGAGGACATTTTCTTCCAGAAATGCCACATTTCTCCCAAATATATCACATCTTCTCCAAGAAATACCAGCTTTCCCCCTTCAAATAGGACCTTTTCCCCCACAAATACCACCTCCTGACCCCAGATTGGACATTTTCTTCCAGAAATGCCAGATTTCTCCCAAATATATCACATCTTCTCCAAGAAATACCAGGGTTCCCCCTTCAAATAGGACCTTTTCTCCCACAAATACCTCTTTTATCCCCAAAATTGGACATTTTCCTCCAGACATGCCACATTTCTCCCAAATATATCACATCTTCTCCAAGAAATACCAGCTTTCCCCCTTCAAATAGGACCTTTTCACCCACAAATACCTGCTTTATCCCCAAAAGAGGACATTTTCTTCCAGAAATGCCTGATTTCTCCCAAATATACCACATCTTCTCCAAGAAATACCACGTTTCCCCCTTCAAATAGGACCTTTTCACCCACAAATACCTCTTTTATCCCCAGAAGAGGACAGTTTATTCCAGACATGCCACATTTCTCCCAAATATATCACATCTTCTCCAAGAAATACCAGGGTTCCCCCTTCAAATAGGACCTTTTCACCCACAAATACCTGCTTTATCCCCAAAGTAGATCAGTTACTTCCAGAAATGCCAGATTTCTCCCAAATATATCACAGCTTCTGCAAGAAATACCAGGATTCCTCCTGAAATACGACCTTTTCATCCACAAATACCTCTTTTTTTTCCCAAAATTGGACATTTTCTTCCAGACATGCCACATTTCTCCCAAATATATCACATCTTCACCAGGAAATACCAGGTTTCCCCCTTCAAATAGGACCTTTTCACCCACAAATACCTCTTTTATCCCCAGAAGAGGACAGTTTATTCCAGACATGCCACATTTCTCCCAAATATATCACATCTTCTCCAAGAAATACCAGGTTTCCCCCTTGAAATAGGACCTTTTCACCCACAAATACCTCTTTTATCCCCGAAATAGGACAGTTTCTTCCGGATATGCCAGATTTCTCCCAAATAGATCACATCTTCTCCAAGAAATAACACGTTTCACCCTTCAAATAGGACCTTTTCACCCACAAATACGTCTTTCAAACCCAAAATAGGACAGTTTCTTCCAGAAATGCCCGATTTCTCCCAAGTATATCACATCTTCTCCAAGAAATACCAGCTTTCCCCCTTCAAATAGGACCTTTTCAAACACAAATACCTCTTTCATCCCCAAAATAGGACTGTTTCCTCCAGCCATGCCACATTTCTCCCAAATATATCACATCTTCTCCAAGAAATACCAGCTTTCCCCCTTCAAATAGGACATTTTCACCCACAAATAACTCTTTTATCCCCAAAATAGGACAGTTTCTTCCAGACATGCCACATTTCTCCCAAATGTATCACATCTGCTCCAAGAAATACCAGCTTTCCCCCTTCAAATAGGACCTTTTCACCCACAAATACCTGTTTGATCCCCAAAAGAGGACAGTTTCTTCCAGAAATACCACATTTCTTCCAAATATATCACATCTTCTCCAAGAAATACCAGCTTTCCCCCTTCAAATAGGACCTTTTCACCCACAAATACCTGTTTGATCCCCAAAAGAGGACAGTTTCTTCCAGAAATAACACATTTCTCCCAAATAGATCACATCTTCTCCAAGAAATACCAGGGTTCCCCCTTCAAATAGGACCTTTTCACCCACAAATACCAGCCTTCTGCCCCCAGATTGGACATTTTCTTCCAGACATGCCAGATTTCTCCCAAATATATCACATCTTCTCCAAGAAATACCAGGTTTCGCCCTGGAAATAGGACCTTTTCACCCACAAATATCTGTTTTATCCCCACAGTAGGACTGTTTCTTCCAGAAATGCCCGATTTCTCCCAAATAGATCACATCTTGTCCTAGAAATACCAGGGTTCCTCCTGAAATAGGACCTTTTCACCCACAAATACCAGCCTTCTCCCCCCAGATTGGACATTTTCTTCCAGAAATGCCCGATTTCTCCCAAATATATCACATCTTCTGCAATAAATACCACGTTTCCCCCTTCAAATAGGACCTTTTCACCCACAAATACCTCTTTTATCCCCAAAAGAGGACATTTTCTTCCAGAAAGGCCAGATTTCTCCCAAACATATCACATCTCCAAGAAATACCAGGATTCCTCCTGAAATAGGACCTTTTCAACCACAAATACCAGCCTTCTCCCCGGAAAATAGGATATTGTCTTCCAGAAAGGCCACATTTCACCCAAATAGATCACATCTTCTCCAAGAAATACCAGCTTTCCCCCTTGAAATAGAAACTTTTCACCCACAAAAAGCTCTTTTATCCCCAAAATTGGACAGTTTCTTCCAGAAATGCCACATTTCTCCCAAATAGATCACATCTTCTCCTAGAAATACCAGGTTTCCCCCTTCAAATAGGACCTTTTCACCCACAAATACCTCTTTAATTACCAAAATAGTATATTTTCTTCCAGAAATGCCAGATTTCTCCCAAATAGATCACATCTTCTCCAAGAAATACCAGGTTTCACCCTTGAAATAGGACCTTTTCACCCACAAATACCTCTTTTATCCCCAAAAGAGGACAGTTTCTTCCAGAAATGCCACATTTCTCCCAAATATATCACATCTTCTCCAAGAAATACCACGTTTCCCCCTTGAAATAGGACCTTTTCACCCCCTAATACCTCTTTTATCACCAAAAGAGGACAGTTTCTTCCAGAACGGCCAGATTTCTCCCAAATATATCACATCTTCTCCAAGAAATACCAGAATTCCTCCTAAAATAGGAACTTTTCTCCCACAAATATCAGCCTTTTCCCCCCAAATTTGTCTTTTTCTTCCAGAAATGCCACATTTCTCCCAAATATATCACATCTTCTCCAAGAAATACCACGTTTCCCCCTTCAAATAGGACCTTTTCACCCACAAATACCTCTTTTATCCCCAAAAGAGGACAGGTTCATCCGGACATGCCAGATTTCTCCCAAATATATCACATCTTCTCCAAGAAATACCAGGGTTCCTCCTGAAATAGGACCTTGTCACCCACAAATACCAGCCTTCTTCCCCCAGATTGGACATTTTCTTCCAGAAATGCCAGATTTCTCCCAAATATATCACATCTTCTCCAAGAAATACCAGGGTTCCCCCTTCAAATAGGACCTTTTCACCCACAAATACCTCTTTTATCCCCAAAAGAGGACAGTTTCTTCCAGGAATGCCACATTTCTCCCAAACAGATCACATCTTCTCCAAGAAATGCCAGGGTTCCCCCTTCAAATAGGACCTTTTCACCCACAAATGCCTCTTTTATCCCCAAAAGAGGTCAGTTTCTTCCAGAAATGCCACATTTCTCCCAAATATAGCACATCTTCTCCAAGAAATACCAGGTTTCCCCCTTCAAATAGGACCTTTTCACCCACAAATACCTCTTTCAAACCCAAAAGAGGACAGTTTCTTCCGGAAATGCCAGATTTCTCCCAAATAGATCACATCTTCTCCAAGAAATACAACGTTTCACCCTTCAAATAGGACCTTTTCACCCACAAATACCTCTTTCAAACCCAAAATAGGACAGTTTCTTCCAGAAATGCCCGATTTCTCCCAAGTATATCACATCTTCTCCAAGAAATACCAGCTTTCCCCCTTCAAATAGGACCTTTTCACCCACAAATACCTCTTTTATCCCCAAAATAGGACAGTTTCTTCCAGACATGCCACATTTCTCCCAAATAAATCACATCTTCTCCAAGAAATACCAGCTTTCCCCCTTCAAATATGATCCTTTCACCCACAAATACCTCTTTCATCCCCAAAATAGAACAGTTTCATCCAGAAATGCCACATTTCTCCCAAATATATCACATCTTCTCCAAGAAATACCAGCTTTCCCCCTTCAAATAGGACCTTTTCAAACACAAATACCTCTTTCATCCCCAAAATAGGACAGTTTCCTGCAGACATGCCACATTTCTCCAAATATATCACATCTTCTCCAAGAAATACCAGCTTTCCCCCTTCAAATAGGACTTTTTCACCCACAAATAACTCTTTTATCCCCAAAATAGGACAGTTTCTTCCAGACATGCCACATTTCTCCCAAATATATCACATCTGCTCCAAGAAATACCAGCTTTCCCCCTTCAAATAGGACCTTTTCACCCACAAATACCTGTTTGATCCCCAAAAGAGGACAGTTTCTTCCAGAAATACCACATTTCTTCCAAATATATCACATCTTCTCCAAGAAATACCAGCTTTCCCCCTTCAAATAGGACCTTTTCACCCACAAATACCTGTTTGATCCCCAAAAGAGGACAGTTTCTTCCTGAAATAACACATTTCTCCCAAATAGATCACATCTTCTCCAAGAAATACCAGGGTTCCCCCTTCAAATAGGACCTTTTCACCCACAAATACCAGCCTTCTGCCCCAAATTGGACATTTTCTTCCAGAAAGGCCAGATTTCTCCCAAATATATCACATCTTCTCCAAGAAATACCAGGGTTCCCCCTTCAAATAGGACCTTTTCACCCACAAATACCTCTTTTATCCCCAAAATAGGACATTTTCTTCCAGACATGCCACATTTCTCCCAAATATATCACATCTTCACCAGGAAATACCAGGTTTCCCCCTTCAAATAGGACCTTTTCACCCACAAATACCTGCTTTATCCCCAAAAGAGGACATTTTCTCCCAGGAATGCCAGATTTCTCCCAAATAGATCACATCTTCTCCAAGAAATACCAGCTTTCCCCCTTCAAATAGGACCTTTTCACCCACAAATACCTGCTTTATCCCCAAAATTGGACATTTTCCTCCAGACATGCCACATTTCTCCCAAATATATCACATCTTCTCCAAGAAATACCAGCTTTCCCCCTTCAAATAGGACCTTTTCACCCACAAATACCTCTTTTATCCCCAAAAGAGGACAGTTTATTCCAGAAATGCCAGATTTCACCCAAATATATCACAGCTTCTCCAAGAAATACCAGGATTCCTCCTGAAATAGGACCTTTTCACCCACAAATACCTGCTTTATCCCCAAAATAGGACAGTTTCTTCCAGAAATGCCAGATTTCTCCCAAATAGATCACAGCTTCTCCAAGAAATACCAGGTTTCCCCCTTCAAATAGGACCTTTTCACCCACAAATACCTCTTTTATCCCCAAAAGAGGACATTTTCTTCCAGAAATGCCACATTTCTCCCAAATACATCACATCTTCTCCAAGAAATACCAGGTTTCCCCCTTCAAATAGGACCTTTTCACCCACAAATACCTCTTTTATCCCCAAAAGAGGACATTTTCTTCCAGAAATGCCACATTGCTCACAAATAGATCACATCTTCTCCAAGAAATACCAGCTATCCCCCTTCAAATAGGACCTTTTCTCCCACAAATACCTGTTTTATCCCCAGAATAGGACAGTTTCTTCCAGAAATGCCACATTTCTCCCAAATAGATCACATCTTCTCCAAGAAATACCACGTTTCCCCCTTCAAATAGGACCTTTTCACCCACAAATACCTGCTTTATCCCCAAAATTGGACATTTTCTTCCAGAAATGCCACATTTCTCCCAAATATATCACATCTTCTCCAAGAAATACCAGGGTTCCCCCTTCAAATAGGACCTTTTCACCCACAAATACCTGCTTTGTCCCCTAAAGAGGACAGTTTCTACCAGAAATGCCACATTTCTCCCAAATATACCACATCTTCTCCAAGAAATACCAGGGTTCCCCCTTCAAATAGGACCTTGTCACCCACAAATACCTCCTTTATCTCCAAAATTGGACAGTTTCTTCCAGAACTGCCAGATTTCTCCCAAATAGATCACATCTTCTCCAAGAAATACCAGGTTTCCCCCTTCAAATAGGACCTTTTCACTCACAATTACCGGCCTACTGCCCGCAGATTGGACATTTTCTTCCAGACATGCCAGATTTCTCCCAAATATATCACATCTTCTCCAAGAAATACCAGGTTTCCCCCTTCAAATAGGACCTTTTCACCCACAAATACCTCCTTTATCCCCAAAATAGGACAGTTTCTTCCAGAAATGCCACAGTTCTCCCAAACAGATCACATCTCCAAGAAATACCGGGATTCCTCCTGAAATAGGACCTTTTCACCCACAAATACCAGCCTTCTCCCCCCAGATTGGACTTTTTCTTCCAGTAATGCCACATTTCTCCCAAATATACAACATCTTCTCCAAGAAATACCAGGATTCCTCCTGAAATATGACCTTTTCACCCACAAATACCAGCCTTCTGCCCCCAGATTGGACATTTTCTTCCAGAAATGCCAGATTTCTCCCAAATATAGCACATCTTCTCCAAGAAATACCAGGTTACCCCCTGGAAATAGGACCTTTTCACCCACAAACACTTCTTTTATCCCCAAAAGAGGACTGTTTCTTCCAGAAATGCCAGATTTCTCCCAAATAGATCACATCTTCTCCAAGAAATACCAGGTTTCCCCCTCGGAATAGGACATTTTCACCCACAGATACCTGTTTTATCCCCAAAATAGGACATTTTCTTCCAGAAATGCCAGATTTCTCCCAAATAGATCACATGTTCTCCTAGAAATACCAGGGTTCCCCCTGGAAATGGGACCTTTTCACCCACAAGTACCTCTTTTATCCCCAAAGTAGGACAGTTTCTTCCAGAAATGCCACATTTCTCCCAAATATATCACATCTTCTCCAAGAAATACCAGTTTTCCCCCTTCAAATAGGACCTTTTCACCCACAAATACCATCCTACTCCCCCCAAATTGGACATTTTCTTGCAGAAATGCCACATTTCTCCCAAATAGATCACATCTTCTCCAAGAAATACCAGCTTTCCCCCTTCAAATAGGACATTTTCACCCACAAATACCTCTTTTATCCCCAAAAGAGGAGATTTTCTTCCAGAAATGCCACATTTCTCACAAATAGATCACATCTTCTCCAAGACATACCAGCTTTGCCCCTTCAAATAGGACCTTTTCTCCCCGAAATACCTGTTTGATCCCCAAAATAGGACATTTCCATCCAGAACCTCCAGATTTCTCCCAAATATATCACATCTTCTCCAAGAAATACCACGTTTCCCCCTTCAAATAGGACCTTTTCAACCACAAATACCTCTTTTATCCCCAAAATAGGACATTTTCTTCCAGAAATGCCAGATTTCTCCCAAACAGATCACATCTCCAAGAAATACCAGGATTCCTCCTGAAATAGGACCTTTTCACCCACAAATACAAGCCTTCTCCCCCCAGTTTGGACATTTTCTTGCAGATATGCCAGATTTCTCCCAAATATATCACATATTCTCCAAGAACTACCAGGGTTCCCCCTGGAAATAGGACCTTTTCACCCACAAATACCTCTTTTTTCCCCAAAAGAGGACATTTTCTGAAAGACAGGCCAGATTTCTCCGAAACATATCACATCTCCAAGAAATACCAGGATTCCTCCTGAAATAGGACCTTTTCTCCCACAAATACCAGCCTTCTCCCCCGAAAATAGGACATTTTCTTCCAGAAATGCCAGATTTCTCCCAAATATATCACAGCTTCACAAAGAAATACCAGCTTTCCCCCTTGAAATAGGACCTTTTCACCCACAAGTACCTCCTTTATCCCCAAAAAGAGGACAGTTTCTTCCAGAAATGCCCGATTTCTCCCAAATATATCACATCTTCTCCAAGAAATACCTGCTTTCCCCCTTCAAATAGGACCTTTTCACCCACAAGTACCTCTTTTAACCCCAATATAGGACATTTTCTTCCAGATATGACACATTTCACCCAAATATATCACATCTTCTCCAAGAAATACCAGGATTCCTCCAGAAATAGAACATTTCTCCCACAAATACCAGCCTTCTCCCCCGAAAATAGGACATTTTCTTCCAGAAAGGTCAGATTTCTCCCAAATATATCACATCTTCTCCAAGAAATACCAGGGTTCCCCCTTTTAATACGTCCTTTTCACCCACAAATGCCTCTTTTATCCCCAAAATAGGACATTTTCTTCCAGAACTGCCAGATTTCTCCCAAATATATCACATCTGCTCCAAGAAATACCAGGATTCCTCCTGAAATAGGACATTTCACCCACAAATACCTCTTTTATCCCCAAAAGAGGACAGTTTCATCCAGAAATGCCACATTTCTCCCAAATATATCACATCTTCTCCAAGAAATACCAGGTTTCAACCTTCAAATAGGACCTTATCACCCACAAATACCTCTTTTATCCCCAAAATAGAACATTTACTTCCAGAAATGCCACATTTCTCCCAAATATATCACATCTTCTCCAAGAAATACCAGCTTTCCCCCTTCAAATAGGACCTTTTCACCCACAAATACCTGCTTTATCCCCCAAAGAGGACATTTTCTTCCAGGAATGCCAGATTTCTCCCAAATTTATCATATCTTCCCCAAGAAATACCAGGTTTCCCCCTTCAAATAGGACCTTTTCACCCACAAATACCTCTTTTATCCCCAAAAGAGGACAGTTTCCTCCAGACATGCCACATTTCTCCCAAATATATCACATCTTCTCCAAGAAATACCAGGGTTCGCCCTTCAAATAGGACCTTTTCACCCACAAATACCTCCTTTATCCCCAAAGTAGATCAGTTTCTTCCAGAAATGCCAGATTTCTCCCAAATATATCACATCTTCTCCAAGAAATATCAGCTTTTTCCCTTCAAATAGGACCTTTTCACCCACAAATACCTCTTTGATCCCCAAAAGAGGACAGTTTCTTCCAGAAATGCCACATTTCTCCCATATATATCACAGCCTCTCCAAGAAATACCAGCTTTCCCCCTTCAAATAGGACCTTATCACCCACAAATACCTCTTTTATCCCCAAAATAGGACAGGTTCATCCGGACATGCCAGATATCTCCCAAATATATCACATCTTCTCCAAGAAATACCAGGTTTCCCCCTTCAAATAGGACCTTTTCACCCACAAATACCACTTTTATCCCCAAAATAGGACAGTTTCTTGCAGAAATGCCACATTTCTCCCAAATGTATCACATCTTCTCCAAGAAATACCTGATTTCCCCCTTCAAATAGGACCTTTTCACCCACAAGTTCCTGTTCTATCCCCAAAAGAGGACAGTTTCTTCCAGAAATGCCACATTTCTCCCAAATATATCACATCTTCACCAAGAAATACCAGGGTTCCCCCTTTAAATAGGACCTTTTCACCCACAAATGCCTGTTTTATCCCCAAAATAGGACAGTTTCTTCCAGAAATGCAACATTTCTCCCAAATAGATCACATCTTCTCCAAGAAATACCAGCATTCCCCCTTCAAATAGGACCTTTTCACCCACAAATACCTGTTTGATCCCCAGAATAGGACAGGTTTCTTCCGGAAATGCCACATTTCTCCCAAATTGATCACATCTTCTCCAAGAAATACCAGCTTTCCCCCTTCAAATAAGAACTTTTCACCCACTAATACCTCTTTCATCCCCAAAATAGGACAGTTTCTTCCAGACATGCCACATTTCTCCCAAATAGACCACATCTTCTCCAAGAAATACCAGCTATCCCCCTTCAAATAGGACCTTTTCACCCACAAATACCTGTTTGATCCCCAAAATAGGACTGTTTCTGCCAGGAATGCCAGATTTCTCCCAAATATATCACATCTTCTCCTGGGAATACCAGCTTTCCCCCTTCAAATAGGACCTTTTCACCCACAAATACCTCTTTTATCCCCGAAAGAGGACAGTTTCTTCCAGAAATGCCACATTTCTCCCAAATATATCACACCTTCTCCAAGAAATACGTGCTTTCACCCTTCAAATATGACCTTTTCACCAAGAAATACCTCTTTCATCCCCAAAATAGGACAGTTTCTTCCAGACATGCCACATTACTCCCAAACATATCACATCTCCAAGAAATACCAGGATTCCTCCTGAAATAGGACATTTCTCCCACAAATACCAGCCTTCTCCCCCAAAGATAGGACATTTTCTTCCAGAAATGCCACATTTCTCCCAAATATATCACATCTTCTCCAAGAAATACCAGGGTTCCCCCTTCAAATAGGACCTTTTCACCCACAAATACCTCTTTTATCCCCAAAAGAGGACAGTTTCTTCCAGACATGCCACATTTCTCCCAAATATATCACATCTGCTCCAAGAAATACCAGCTTTCCCCCTTCAAATAGGACCTTTTCACCCACAAATAACTCTTTTATCCCCAAAAGAGGACAGTTTCTACCAGAAATGCCACATTTCTCCCAAATATATCACATCTTCTCCAGGGAATATCAGGTTTCCCCCTTGAAATAGGACCTTTTCACCCACAAATACCTCTTTTATCCCCAAAATTGGACAGTTTCTTCCAGAAATGCCACATTTCTCCCAAATAGATCACATCTTCTCCAAGAAATACCAGGGTTCCCCCTTCAAATAGGACCTTTTCTCCACAAATACCTCTTTTATCCCCAAAATAGGACATTTCGTTCCAGAAATGCCACATTTCTCCCAAATAGATCACATCTTCTCCAAGAAATACCAGGTTTCCCCCTTCAAATAGGACCTTATCACCCACAAATACCTCTTTTATCCCCAAAAGAGGACAGTTTCTTCCAGAAATGCCAGATTTCTCCCAAATAGATCTCATCTTCTCCTAGAAGTACCAGGTTTCCCCCTTCAAATTGGACCTTTTCACCCACAAATACCTCTTTTATCCCCAAAAGAGGTCATTTTCTGCCAGAAATGCAAGATTTCTCCCAAATATATCACATCTTCTCCAAGAAATACCAGGTTTCCCCCTTCAAATAGGACCTTTTCAACCACAAATACCTCTTTTATCCCCAAAATAGGACAGTTTCTTTCAGAAATGCCACATTTCTCACAAATAGATCACATCTTCTCCAAGAAATACCAGGTTTCCCCCTTGAAATAGGACCTTTTCACCCACAAATACCTCTTTTATCCCCAAAAGAAGACAGTTTCTTCCAGAAATGCCACATTTCTCCCAAATATATCACATCTTCTCCAAGAAATACCACGTTTCCCCCTTCAAATAGGACCTTTTCACCCACAAATACCTGCTTTATCCCCAAAAGAGGACATTTTCTTGCAGAAATGCCACATTTCTCCGAAATATATCACATCTTCTCCAAGAAATACCAGGGTTCCCCCTTCAAATAGGACCTTTTCACCCACAAATACCTGCTTTGTCCCCAAAAGAGGACAGTTTCTTCCAGAAATGCCACATTTCTCCCAAATATACCACATCTTCTCCAAGAAATACCAGGTTTCCCCCTTCAAATAGGACCTTGTCACCCACAAATACCTCCTTTATCCCCAAAATAGGACATTTTCTTCCAGAAATGCCACATTTCTCCCAAATAGATCACATCTTCTCCAAGAACTACCAGATTTCCCCCTTCTAATAGGACCTTATCAGCCAGAAATACCTTTTTTATCCCTAAAAGAGGACATTTTCTTCCAGATATGCCAGATTTCTCCCAAATATATCACATCTTCTCCAAGAAATACCAGCTTTCCCCCTTCAGATAGGACCTTTTCACCCACAAATACCTCCTTTATCCCCAAAATAGGACAGTATCTTCCAGAAATGCCACATTTCTCCCAAACAGATCACATCTCCAAGAAATACCAGGATTCCTCCTGAAATAGGACCTTTTCACCCACAAATACCAGCCTTCTGCCCCCAGATTGGACATTTTAATCCAGAAATGCCAGATTTCACCCAAATATATCACATCTTCTCCAAGAAATACCAGGGTTCCCCCTTCAAATAGGACCTTGTCACCCACAAATACCAGCCTTCTGCCCCCAGATTGGACATTTTCTTCCAGAAATGCCAGATTTCTCCCAAATATAGCACATCTTCTCCAAGAAATACCAGGTTACCACCTGGAAATAGGACCTTTTCACCCACAAACACTTCTTTTATCCCCAAAATAGGACAGTTTCTTCCAGAAATGCCAGATTTCTCCCAAATAGATCACATCTTCTCCTAGAAATACCAGGTTTCCCCCTCGGAATAGGACATTTTCACCCACAAATACCTCTTTTATCCCCAAAATAGGACATTTTCTTCCAGAAATGCCAGATTTCTCCCAAACATATCACATCTCCTCCAAGAAATACCAGGATTCCTCCTGAAATAGGACCTTTTCACCCACAAGTACCTCTTTTATCCCCAAAGTAGGACAGTTTCTTCCAGAAATGCCACATTTCTCCCAAATATACCACATCTTCTCCAAGAAATACCAGGTTTCCCCCTTCAAATAGGACCTTTTCACCCACAAATACCATCCTACTCCCCCCCAATTGGACATTTTCTTGCAGAAATGCCACATTTCTCCCAAATAGATCACATCTTCGCCAAGAAATACCACGTTTCCCCCTTCAAATAGGACATTTTCACCCACAAATACCTCTTTTATCCCCAAAAGAGGACAGTTTCTTCCAGAAATGCCAGATTTCTCCCAAATAGATCACATCTTCTCCAAGAAATACCAGCTTTCCCCCTTCAAATAGGACCTTTTCTCCCCGAAATACCTGTTTGATCCCCAAAAGAGGACATTTCCATCCAGAACTGCCAGATTTCTCCCAAATATATCACATCTCCTCCAAGAAATACCAGCTTTCCCCCTTCAAATAGGACCTTTTCACCCACAAATACCTCTTTTATCCCCAGAAGAGGACATTTTCTTCCAGAAATGCCACATTTCTCCCAAACAGATCACATCTCCAAGAAATACCAGGATTCCTCCTGAAATAGGACCTTTTCTCCCACAATTACCAGCCTTCTCCCCCGAAAATACTACATTTTCTTCCAGAACGGCCAGATTTCTCCCAAATATATCACATCTTCTCCAAGAAATACCAGGGTTCCCCCTTCAAATAGGACCTTTTCACGCACAAAAACCTGTTTGATCCCCAAAATAGGAAATTTTCTTCAAGTAATGCCAGATTTCTCCCAAATAGATCACATCTTCTCCAAGAAAAGCCAGCGTTCCCTCTTCAAATAGGATCCTTTCACCCACAAATACCTCTTTTATTCCCATAGTAGGACAGTTTCTTCCAGAAATGCAACATTTCTCCCAAATATATAACATCTTGTCCAAGAAATACCAGCTTTCCCCCTAAAAATAGGACCTTTTCACCCACAAATACCTCCTTTATCCCCAAAATAGGGCAGTTTCTTCCAGAAATGCCACATTTCTCCCAAATATATCACATCTTCTCCAAGAATTACCAGCTTTCCCCCTTCAAATAGGACCTTTTCACCCACAAATACCTCTTTTGTCCCCAAAATTGGACAGTTTCTTCCAGAAATGCCACATTTCTCCCAAATATATCACATCTTCTCCAAGAAATACCAGGATTCCTCCTGAAATAGGACCTTTTCACCCACAAATACAAGCCTTCTCCCCCCACTTTGGACATTTTCTTGCAGATATGCCAGATTTCTCCCAAATATATCACATCTTCTCCAAGAAATACCACGTTTCCCCCTTCAAATAGGACCTTTTCACCCTCAAATACGTCTTTTATCCCCAAAAGAGGACATTTTCTGAAAGACAGGCCAGATTTCTCCCAAACATATCACATCTCCAAGAAATACCAGGATTCCTCCTGAAATAGGACCTTTTCTCCCACAAATACCAGCCTTCTCCCCCGAAAATAGGACATTTTCTTCCAGAAATGCCACATTTCTCCCAAATATATCACAGCTTCACAAAGAAATACCTGCTTTCCCCCTTCAAATAGGACCTTTTCACCCACAAGTACCTCTTTTAACCCCAATATAGGACATTTTCTTCCAGATATGACACATTACTCCCAAACATATCACATCTCCAAGAAATACCAGGATTCCTCCTGAAATAGAACATTTCTCCCACAAATACCAGCCTTCTCCCCCGAAAATAGGACATTTTCTTCCAGAAAGGTCAGATTTCTCCCAAATATATCACATCTTCTCCAAGAAATACCAGGGTTCCCCCTTTAAATACGTCCTTTTCACCCACAAATGCCTCTTTAATCCCCAAAAGAGGACATTTTCTGAAAGACAGGCCAGATTTCTCCCAAATATATCACATCTTCTCCAAGAAATACCAGGATTCCTCCTGAAATAGGACATTTCACCCACAAATACCTCCTTTATCCCAAAAATAGAACAGTTTCATCCAGAAATGCCACATTTCTCCCAAATATATCACATCTTCTCCAAGAAATACCAGGTTTCAACCTTCAAATAGGACCTTATCACCCACAAATACCTCTTTTATCCCCAAAATAGAACATTTTCTTCCAGAAATGCCACATTTCTCCCAAATATATCACATCTTCTCCAAGAAATACCAGCTTTCCCCCTTCAAATAGGACCTTTTCACCCACAAATACCTGCTTTATCCCCAAAAGAGGACATTTTCTTCCAGGAATGCCAGATTTCTCCCAAATATATCACATCTTCCCCAAGAAATACCACGTTTCCCCCTTCAAATAGGACCTTTTCACCCACAAATACCTCTTTTATCCCCAAAAGAGGACAGTTTCCTCCAGACATGGAACATTTCTCCCAAATATATCACATCTTCTCCAAGAAATACCAGGTTTCCCCCTTCAAATAGGACCTTTTCATCCACTAATACCTCCTTTATCCCCAAAGTAGATCAGTTTCTTCCAGATATGCCAGATTTCTCCCAAATATATCACATCTTCTCCAAGAAGTATCAGCTTTCCCCCTTCAAATAGGACCTTTTCACCCACAAATACCTGCTTTATCCCCAATATTGGACATTTTCTTCCAGAAATGCCACATTTCTCCCATATATATCACAGCTTCTTCAAGAAATACCAGCTTTCCCCCTTCAAATAGGACCTTTTCACCCACAAATACCACTTTTATCCCCAAAATAGGACATTTTCTTGCAGAAATGCCACATTTCTCCCAAATGTATCACATCTTCTCCAAGAAATACCAGGGTTCCCCCTTCAAATAGGACCTTTTCACCCACAAATACCTCTTTTATCCCCAAAAGAGGACAGTTTCTTCCAGAAATGCCACATTTCTCCCAAATATATCACATCTTCACCAAGAAATACCAGGGTTCCCCCTTTAAATAGGACCTTTTCACCCACAAATGCCTGTTTTATCCCCAAAATAGGACAGTTTCTTCCAGAAATGCCACATTTCTCCCAAATATATCACATCTTCTCCAAGAAATACCAGGATTCCTCCTGAAACAGGACATTTCTCCAACAAATAGCTCTTTTATCCCCAAAATAGAACAGTTTCTTCCAGAAAGGCCAGATTTCTCCCAAATATATCACATCTTCTGCAAGAAATACCAGCTTTCCCCCTTCAAATAGGACCTTTTCACCCACAAATACCTCTTTTATCCCCAAAATAGGACAGTTTCTTCCGGAAATGCCACATTTCTCCCAAATATATCACATCTTCTCCAAGAAATACCAGCTTTCCCCCTTCAAATAGGACCTTTTCACCCACTAATACCTCTTTCATCCCCAAAATAGGACAGTTTCTTCCAGACATGCCAGATTTCTCCCAAATAGATCACATCTTCTCCAAGAAATACCGGCTATCCCCCTTCAAATAGGAACTTTTCACCCACAAATACCTGTTTGATCCCCAAAATAGGACTGTTTCTGCCAGAAAGGCCAGATTTCTCCCAAATAGATCACATCTTCTCCAAGAAATACCAGCTTTCCCCCTTCAAATAGGACCTTTTCACCCACAAATACCTCTTTCATCCCCAAAATAGGACAGTTTCTTCCAGACATGCCACATTACTCCCAAACATATCACATCTCCAAGAAATACCAGGATTCCTCCTGAAATAGGACATTTCTCCCACAAATACCAGCCTTCTCCCCCAAAGATAGGACATTTTCTTCCAGAAAGGCCAGATTTCTCCCAAATATACCACATCTTCTCCAAGAAATACCAGGTTTCCCCCTTCAAATAGGACCTTGTCACCCACAAATACCTCCTTTATCCCCAAAATAGGACATTTTCTTCCAGAAATGCCACATTTCTCCCAAATATATCACATCTTCTCCAAGAACTACCAGATTTCCCCCTTCTAATAGGACCTTATCAGCCAGAAATACCTTTTTTATCCCTAAAAGAGGACATTTTCTTCCAGATATGCCAGATTTCTCCCAAATATATCACATCTTCTCCAAGAAATACCAGCTTTCCCCCTTGAAATAGGACCTTTTCTCCCCGAAATACCTGTTTGATCCCCAAAATAGGACATTTTCTTCCAGAACTGCAAGATTTCTCCCAAATATATCACATCTGCTCCAAGAAATACCAGGATTCCTCCTGAAATAGGACATTTCACCCACAAATACCTCTTTTATCCCCAAAAGAGGACAGTTTATTCCAGAAATGCCACATTTCTCCCAAATATATCACATCTTCTCCAAGAAATACCAGGTTTCAACCTTCAAATAGGACCTTCTCACCCACAAATACCTCTTTTATCCCCAAAATAGAACATTTTCTTCCAGAAATGCCACATTTCTCCCAAATATATCACATCTTCTCCAAGAAATACCAGGGTTCCCCCTTCAAATAGGACCTTTTCTCCCCGAAATACCTGCCTTCTGCCCCCAGATTGGACATTTTCTTCCAGAAAGGCCAGATTTCTCCCAAATATATCACATCTTCTGCAAGAAATAACACGTTTCCCCCTTCAAATAGGACCTTTTCACCCACAAATACCTCTTTTATCCCCAAAATTGGACATTTTCCTCCAGACATGCCACATTTCTTCCAAATATATCACATCTTCTCCAAGAAATACCAGCTTTCCCCCTTCAAATAGGACCTTTTCACCCACAAATACCTGCTTTATCCCCCAAAGAGGACATTTTCTTCCAGGAATGCCAGATTTCTCCAAAATTTATCATATCTTCCCCAAGAAATACCACGTTTCCCCCTTCAAATAGGACCTTTTCACCCACAAATACCTCTTTTATCCCCAAAAGAGGACAGTTTCCTCCAGACATGCCACATTTCTCCGAAATATATCACATCTTCTCCAAGAAATACCAGGGTTCGCCCTTCAAATAGGACCTTTTCACCCACAAATACCTCCTTTATCCCCAAAGTAGATCAGTTTCTTCCAGAAATGCCAGATTTCTCCCAAATATATCACATCTTCTCCAAGAAATATCAGCCTTTTCCCTTCAAATAGGACCTTTTCACCCACAAATACCTCTTTGATCCCCAAAAGAGGACAGTTTCTTCCAGAAATGCCACATTTCTCCCATATATATCACAGCCACTCCAAGAAATACCAGCTTTCCCCCTTCAAATAGGACCTTATCACCCACAAATACCTCTTTTATCCCCAAAATAGGACAGGTTCATCCGGACATGCCAGATATCTCCCAAATATATCACATCTTCTCCAAGAAATACCAGGTTTCCCCGTTCAAATAGGACCTTTTCACCCACAAATACCACTTTTATCCCCAAAATAGGACAGTTTCTTGCAGAAATGCCACATTTCTCCCAAATGTATCACATCTTCTCCAAGAAATACCTGATTTCCCCCTTCAAATAGGACCTTTTCACCCACAAGTTCCTGTTCTATCCCCAAAATAGGACAGTTTCTTCCAGAAATGCCACATTTCTCCCAAATATATCACATCTTCACCAAGAAATACCAGGGTTCCCCCTTTAAATAGGACCTTTTCACCCACAAATGCCTGTTTTATCCCCAAAATAGGACAGTTTCTTCCAGAAATGCCACATTTCTCCCAAATAGATCACATCTTCTCCAAGAAATACCAGTATTCCCCCTTCAAATAGGACCTTTTCACCCACAAATACCTGTTTGATCCCCAAAAGAGGACAGTTTCTTCCGGAAATGCCACATTTCTCCCAAATTGATCACATCTTCTCCAAGAAATACCAGCTTTCCCCCTTCAAATAGGACCTTTTCACCCACTAATACCTCTTTCATCCCCAAAATAGGACTGTTTCTTCCAGACATGCCAGATTTCTCCCAAATAGACCACATCTTCTCCAAGAAATACCAGCTATCCCCCTTCAAATAGGACCTTTTCACCCACAAATACCTGTTTGATCCCCAAAATAGGACTGTTTCTGCCAGGAATGCCAGATTTCTCCCAAATATATCACATCTTCTCCAGGGAATACCAGCTTTCCCCCTTCAAATAGGACCTTTTCACCCACAAATACCTCTTTTATCCCCGAAAGAGGACAGTTTCTTCCAGAAATGCCACATTTCTCCCAAATATATCACACCTTCTCCAAGAAATACGTGCTTTCACCCTTCAAATATGACCTTTTCACCCACAAATACCTCTTTCATCCCCAAAATAGGACAGTTTCTTCCAGACATGCCACATTACTCCCAAACATATCACATCTCCAAGAAATACCAGGATTCCTCCTGAAATAGGACATTTCTCCCACAAATACCAGCCTTCTCCCCCAAAGATAGGACATTTTCTTCCAGAAATGCCACATTTCTCCCAAATATATCACATCTTCTCCAAGAAATACCAGGGTTCCCCCTTCAAATAGGACCTTTTCACCCACAAATACCTCTCTTATCCCCAAAAGAGGACAGTTTCTTCCAGACATGCCACATTTCTCCCAAATATATCACATCTGCTCCAAGAAATACCAGCTTTCCCCCTTCAAATAGGAACTTTTCACCCACAAATAACTCTTTTATCCCCAAAAGAGGACAGTTTCTACCAGAAATGCCACATTTCTCCCAAATATATCACATCTTCTCCAGGGAATATCAGGTTTCCCCCTTCAAATAGGACCTTTTCACCCACAAATACCTCTTTTATCCCCAAAATTGGACAGTTTCTTCCAGAAATGCCACATTTCTCCCAAATAGATCACATCTTCTCCAAGAAATACCAGGGTTCCCCCTTCAAATAGGACCTTTTCTCCACAAATACCTCTTTTATCCCCAAAATAGGACATTTCGTTCCAGAAATGCCACATTTCTCCCAAATAGATCACATCTTCTCCAAGAAATACCAGGTTTCCCCCTTCAAATAGGACCTTTTCACCCACAAATACCTCTTTTATCCCCAAAATAG
Source organism: Lophura swinhoii (assembly GCA_030408155.1). NCBI lineage: Eukaryota > Metazoa > Chordata > Aves > Galliformes > Phasianidae > Lophura > Lophura swinhoii. The sequence goes on from JASCYN010000149.1 coordinate 871,797, forward strand.
GACACTTTCTGCCAGAAATGCCACATTTCTCCCAAATAGATCTCATCTTCTCCTAGAAGTACCAGGTTTCCCCCTTCAAATTGGACCTTTTCACCCACAAATACCTCTTTTATCCCCAAAAGAGGTCATTTTCTGCCAGAAATGCAAGATTTCTCCCAAATAGATCACATCTTCTCCAAGAAATACCAGGTTTCCCCCTTCAAATAGGACCTTTTCAACCACAAATACCTCTTTTATCCCCAAAATAGGACAGTTTCTTTCAGAAATGCCACATTTCTCACAAATAGATCACATCTTCTCCAAGAAATACCAGGTTTCCCCCTTGAAATAGGACCTTTTCACCCACAAATACCTCTTTTATCCCCAAAAGAAGACAGTTTCTTCCAGAAATGCCACATTTCTCCCAAATGTATCACATATTCTCCAAGAAATACCACGTTTCCCCCTTCAAATAGGACCTTTTCACCCACAAATACCTGCTTTATCCCCAAAATTGGACATTTTCTTGCAGAAATGCCACATTTCTCCGAAATATATCACATCTTCTCCAAGAAATACCAGGGTTCCCCCTTCAAATAGGACCTTTTCACCCACAAATACCTGCTTTGTCCCCAAAAGAGGACAGTTTCTTCCAGAAATGCCACATTTCTCCCAAATATACCACATCTTCTCCAAGAAATACCAGGTTTCCCCCTTCAAATAGGACCTTGTCACCCACAAATACCTCCTTTATCCCCAAAATAGGACATTTTCTTCCAGAAATGCCAGATTTCTCCCAAATATATCACATCTTCTCCAAGAACTACCAGATTTCCCCCTTCTAATAGGACCTTATCAGCCAGAAATACCTTTTTTATCCCTAAAAGAGGACATTTTCATCCAGATATGCCAGATTTCTCCCAAATATATCACATCTTCTCCAAGAAATACCAGCTTTCCCCCTTCAAATAGGACCTTTTCTCCCCGAAATACCTGTTTGATCCCCAAAATAGGACATTTTCTTCCAGAACTGCCAGATTTCTCCCAAATATAGCACATCTTCTCCAAGAAATACCAGGATTCCCCCTTCAAATAGGACCTTTTCACCCACAAATACCTGTTTTATCCCCAAAAGAGGACAGTTTCTTCCAGAAATGCCACATTTCTCCCAAATATATCACAGCTTCTCCAAGAAATACCAGGATTCCTCCTGAAATACGACCTTTTCACCCACAAATACTAGCCTTCTCCCCCGAAAATAGGACATTTTTTTCCAGAAATGCCAGATTTCTCCCAAATATATCACATCTTCTCCAAGAAATACCAGCTTTCCCCCTTCAGATAGGACCTTTTCACCCACAAATACCTCCTTTATCCCCAAAATAGGACAGTATCTTCCAGAAATGCCACATTTCTCCCAAACAGATCACATCTCCAAGAAATACCAGGATTCCTCCTGAAATAGGACCTTTTCACCCACAAATACCAGCCTTCTGCCCCCAGATTGGACATTTTCTTCCAGAAATGCCAGATTTCACCCAAATATATCACATCTTCTCCAAGAAATACCAGGGTTCCCCCTTCAAATAGGACCTTGTCACCCACAAATACCAGCCTTCTGCCCCCAGATTGGACATTTTCTTCCAGAAATGCCAGATTTCTCCCAAATATAGCACATCTTCTCCAAGAAATACCAGGTTACCACCTGGAAATAGGACCTTTTCACCCACAAACACTTCTTTTATCCCCAAAATAGGACAGTTTCTTCCAGAAATGCCAGATTTCTCCCAAATAGATCACATCTTCTCCTAGAAATACCAGGTTTCCCCCTCGGAATAGGACATTTTCACCCACAAATACCTCTTTTATCCCCAAAATAGGACATTTTCTTCCAGAAATGCCAGATTTCTCCCAAACATATCACATCTCCTCCAAGAAATACCAGGATTCCTCCTGAAATAGGACCTTTTCACCCACAAGTACCTCTTTTATCCCCAAAGTAGGACAGTTTCTTCCAGAAATGCCACATTTCTCCCAAATATACCACATCTTCTCCAAGAAATACCAGGTTTCCCCCTTCAAATAGGACCTTTTCACCCACAAATACCATCCTACTCCCCCCCAATTGGACATTTTCTTGCAGAAATGCCACATTTCTCCCAAATAGATCACATCTTCGCCAAGAAATACCAGGTTTCCCCCTTCAAATAGGACATTTTCACCCACAAATACCTCTTTTATCCCCAAAAGAGGACAGTTTCTTCCAGAAATGCCACATTTCTCCCAAATAGATCACATCTTCTCCAAGAAATACCAGCTTTCCCCCTTCAAATAGGACCTTTTCTCCCCGAAATACCTGTTTGATCCCCAAAAGAGGACATTTCCATCCAGAACTGCCAGATTTCTCCCAAATATAATACATCTTCTCCAAGAAATACCAGCTTTCCCCCTTCAAATAGGACCTTTTCACCCACAAATACCTCTTTTATCCCCAAAATAGGACAGTTTCTTCCAGAAATGCCACATTTCTCCCAAACAGATCACATCTCCAAGAAATACCAGGATTCCTCCTGAAATAGGACCTTTTCTCCCACAATTACCAGCCTTCTCCCCCGAAAATACTACATTTTCTTCCAGAACGGCCAGATTTCTCCCAAATATATCACATCTTCTCCAAGAAATACCAGGGTTCCCCCTTCAAATAGGACCTTTTCACGCACAAAAACCTGTTTGATCCCCAAAATAGGAAATTTTCTTCAAGTAATGCCAGATTTCTCCCAAATAGATCACATCTTCTCCAAGAAAAGCCAGCGTTCCCTCTTCAAATAGGATCCTTTCACCCACAAATACCTCTTTTATTCCCATAGTAGGACAGTTTCTTCCAGAAATGCAACATTTCTCCCAAATATATAACATCTTGTCCAAGAAATACCAGCTTTCCCCCTTCAAATAGGACCTTTTCTCCCACAAATACCTCCTTTATCCCCAAAATAGGGCAGTTTCTTCCAGAAATGCCACATTTCTCCCAAATATATCACATCTTCTCCAAGAATTACCAGCTTTCCCCCTTCAAATAGGACCTTTTCACCCACAAATACCTCTTTTGTCCCCAAAATTGGACAGTTTCTTCCAGAAATGCCACATTTCTCCCAAATATATCACATCTTCTCCAAGAAATACCAGGATTCCTCCTGAAATAGGACCTTTTCACCCACAAATACAAGCCTTCTCCCCCCACTTTGGACATTTTCTTGCAGATATGCCAGATTTCTCCCAAATATATCACATCTTCTCCAAGAAATACCAGGATTCCTCCTGAAATAGGACATTTTCACCCACAAATACAAGCCTTCTCCCCCGAAAATAGGACATTTTCTTCCAGAAATGCCAGATTTCTCCCAAATATATCACATCTTCTCCAAGAAATACCAGGTTTCCCCCTTCAGATAGGACCTTTTCACCCACAAATACCTCTTTTATCCCCAAAAGAGGACAGTTTCTTCCAGAAATGCCACATTTCTCCCAAATAGATCACATCTTCTCCAAGAAATACCAGCTTTCCCCCTTCAAATAGGAACTTTTCACCCACAAATACCTGTTTTATCCCCAAAAGAGGACATTTTCTTCCAGAAATGCCACATTTCTCCCAAATATATCACATCTTCTCCAAGAAATACCAGGATTCCTCCTGAAATAGGACCTTTTCACCCACAAATACAAGCCTTCTCCCCCCACTTTTGACATTTTCTTGCAGATATGCCAGATTTCTCCCAAATATATCACATCTTCTCCAAGAAATACCACGTTTCCCCCTTCAAATAGGACCTTTTCACCCACAAATACGTCTTTTATCCCCAAAAGAGGACCTTTTCTGAAAGACAGGCCAGATTTCTCCCAAACATATCCCATCTCCAAGAAATACCAGGATTCCTCCTGAAATAGGACCTTTTCTCCCACAAATACCAGCCTTCTCCCCCGAAAATAGGACATTTTCTTCCAGAAATGCCACATTTCTCCCAAATATATCACAGCTTCACAAAGAAATACCTGCTTTCCCCCTTCTAATAGGACCTTTTCACCCACAAGTACCTCTTTTAACCCCAATATAGGACATTTTCTTCCAGATATGACACATTACTCCCAAACATATCACATCTCCAAGAAATACCAGGATTCCACCTGAAATAGAACATTTCTCCCACAAATACCAGCCTTCTCCCCCGAAAATAGGACATTTTCTTCCAGAAAGGTCAGATTTCTCCCAAATATATCACATCTTCTCCAAGAAATACCAGGGTTCCCCCTTTAAATACGTCCTTTTCACCCACAAATGCCTCTTTAATCCCCAAAAGAGGACATTTTCTGAAAGACAGGCCAGATTTCTCCCAAATATATCACATCTTCTCCAAGAAATACCAGGATTCCTCCTGAAATAGGACATTTCACCCACAAATACCTCCTTTATCCCAAAAATAGAACAGTTTCATCCAGAAATGCCACATTTCTCCCAAATATATCACATCTTCCCCAAGAAATACCAGGTTTCAACCTTCAAATAGGACCTTATCACCCACAAATACCTCTTTTATCCCCAAAATAGAACATTTTCTTCCAGAAATGCCACATTTCTCCCAAATATATCACATCTTCTCCAAGAAATACCAGCTTTCCCCCTTCAAATAGGACCTTTTCACCCACAAATACCTGCTTTATCCCCAAAGAGGACATTTTCTTCTAGGAATGCCAGATTTCTCCCAAATATATCACATCTTCCCCAAGAAATACCAGCTTTCCCCCTTCAAATAGGACATTTTCACCCACAAATACCTCTTTTATCCCCAAAAGAGGACAGTTTCTTCCAGAACTGCCAGATTTCTCCCAAATAGATCACATCTTCTCCAAGAAATACCAGCTTTCCCCCTTCAAATAGGACCTTTTCACCCACTAATACCTCCTTTATCCCCAAAGTAGATCAGTTTCTTCCAGATATGCCAGATTTCTCCCAAATATATCACATCTTCTCCAAGAAGTATCAGCTTTCCCCCTTCAAATAGGACCTTTTCACCCACAAATACCTGCTTTCTCCCCAATATTGGACATTTTCTTCCAGAAATGCCACATTTCTCCCATATATATCACAGCTTCTCCAAGAAATACCACCTTTCCCCCTTCAAATAGGACCTTTTCACCCACAAATACCACTTTTATCCCCAAAATAGGACATTTTCTTGCAGAAATGCCACATTTCTCCCAAATGTATCACATCTTCTCCAAGAAATACCAGCTTTCCCCCTTCAAATAGGACCTTTTCACCCACAAGTACCTGTTCTATCCCCAAAAGAGGACAGTTTCTTCCAGAAATGCCACATTTCTCCCAAATATAGCACATCTTCTCCAAGAAATACCAGGGTTCCCCCTTTAAATAGGACCTTTTCACCCACAAATGCCTGTTTTATCCCCAAAATAGGACAGTTTCTTCCAGAAATGCCACATTTCTCCCAAATATATCACATCTTCTCCAAGAAATACCAGGATTCCTCCTGAAACAGGACATTTCTCCAACAAATAGCTCTTTTATCCCCAAAATAGAACAGTTTCTTCCAGAAAGGCCAGATTTCTCCCAAATATATCACATCTTCTCCAAGAAATACCAGCTTTCCCCCTTCAAATAGGACCTTTTCACCCACAAATACCTCTTTTATCCCCAAAATAGGACAGTTTCTTCCGGAAATGCCACATTTCTCCCAAATATATCACATCTTCTCCAAGAAATACCAGGTTTCCCCCTTCAAATAGGACCTTTTCACCCACTAATACCTCTTTCATCCCCAAAATAGGACAGTTTCTTCCAGACATGCCAGATTTCTCCCAAATAGATCACATCTTCTCCAAGAAATACCAGCTATCCCCCTTCAAATAGGAACTTTTCACCCACAAATACCTGTTTGATCCCCAAAATAGGACTGTTTCTGCCAGAAAGGCCAGATTTCTCCCAAATAGATCACATCTTCTCCAAGAAATACCAGCTTTCCCCCTTCAAATAGGACCTTTTCACCCACAAATACCTCTTTCATCCCCAAAATAGGACAGTTTCTTCCAGACATGCCACATTACTCCCAAACATATCACATCTCCAAGAAATACCAGGATTCCTCCTGAAATAGGACATTTCTCCCACAAATACCAGCCTTCTCCCCCAAAGATAGGACATTTTCTTCCAGAAAGGCCAGATTTCTCCCAAATAGATCACATCTTCTCCAAGAAATACCTGATTTCCCCCTTCAAATAGGACCTTTTCACCCACAAATACCTCTTTTATCCCCAAAAGAGGACATTTTCTTCCAGACATGCCACATTTCTCCCAAATAAATCACATCTTCTCCAAGAAATACCAGCTTTCCCCCTTCAAATAGGATCCTTTCACCCACAAATACCTCTTTTTTCCCCAAAATAGGACAGTTTCACCCAGAAATGCCACATTTCTCCCAAATATATCACATCTTCTCCAAGAAATACCAGGTATCCCCCTTCAAATAGGACCTTTTCACCCACAAATACCTCTTTAATCCCCAAAATACGACAGTTTCTTCCAGAAAGGCCACATTTCTCCCTAATATATCACATCTTCTCCAAGAAATACCAGGGTTCCCCCTGGAAATAGGACCTTTTCACCCACAAATACCTCTTTTATCCCCAAAAGAGGACATTTTCTGAAAGACAGGCCAGATTTCTCCCAAACATATCACATCTCCAAGAAATACCAGGATTCCTCCTGAAATAGGACCTTTTCTCCCACAAATACCAGCCTTCTCCCCAGAAAATAGGACATTTTCTTCCAGAAATGCCACATTTCTCCAAAATATATCACAGCGTCACCAAGAAATACCAGCTTTCCCCCTTCAAATAGGACCTTTTCACCCACAAGTACCTCCTTTATCCCCAAAAGAGGACAGTTTCTTCCAGAAATGCCCGATTTCTCCCAAATACATCACATCTTCTCCAAGAAATACCAGCTTTCCCCCTTCAAATAGGACCTTTTCACCCACAAGTACCTCTTTTAACCCCAATATAGGACATTTTCTTCCAGATATGACACAATACTCCCAAACATATCACATCTCCAAGAAATACCAGGATTCCTCCAGAAATAGAACATTTCTCCCACAAATACCAGCCTTCTCCCCCGAAAATAGGACATTTTCTTCCAGAAAGGTCAGATTTCTCCCAAATATATCACATCTTCTCCAAGAAATACCAGGGTTCCCCCTTTAAATACATCCTTTTCACCCACAAATGCCTCTTTTATCCCCAAAATAGGACATTTTCTGAAAGACAGGCCAGATTTCTCCCAAATACATCACATCTTCTCCAAGAAATACCAGGATTCCTCCTGAAATAGGACATTTCACCCACAAATACCTCTTTTATCCCCAAAAGAGGACATTTTCTTCCAGAAATGCCCGATTTCTCCCAAATAGATCACATCTTCTCCAAGAAATACCAGGTTTCAACCTTCAAATAGGACCTTATCACCCACAAATACCTCTTTTATCCCCAAAAGAGGACAGTTTCTTCCAGAAAGGCCTCATTTCTCCCACATATATCACATCTTCTGCAAGAAATACCAGGTTTCCCCCTTCAAATAGGACCTTATCACCCACAAATACCAGCCTTCTGCCCCCAGATTGGACGTTTTCTTCCAGAAATGCCACATTTCTCCCAATTAGATCACATCTTCTCCAAGAAATAACACGTTTCCCCCTTCAAATAGGACCTTTTCAACCACAAATACCTCTTTTATCCCCAAAATTGGACATTTTCCTCCAGACATGCCACATTTCTCCCAAATAGATCACATCTTCTCCAAGAAATACCAGGGTTCCCCCTTCAAATAGGACCTTTTCACCCACAAATACCTGCTTTATCCTCAAAAGAGGACATTTTCTTCCAGGAATGCCAGATTTCTCCCAAATATATCTCATCTTCTCCAAGAAATACCACGTTTCCCCCTTCAAATAGGACCTTTTAAACCACAAATACCTCTTTTATCCCCAAAATAGGACAGTTTCCTCCAGACATGCCACATTTCTCCCAAATATATCACATCTTCTCCAAGAAATACCAGGGTTCCCCCTTCAAATAGGACCTTTTCACCCACAAATACCTCCTTTATCCCCAAAGTAGATCAGTTACTTCCAGAAACGCCACATTTCTCCCAAATATATCACATCTTCTCCAAGAAATACCAGGATTACTCCTGAAATATGACCTTTTCACCCACAAATACCTGCTTTATCCCCAATATTGGATATTATCTTCCAGAAATGTCACATTTCTCCCATATATATCACATCTTCTCCAAGAAATACCACGTTTCTCCCTTCAAATAGGACCTTTTCACCCACAAATACCTCTTTTATCCCCAAAAGAGGACAGTTTATTCCAGACATGCCACATTTCTCCCAAATATATCACATCTTCTCCAAGAAATACCAGGGTTCCTCCTTGAAATAGGACCTTTTCACCCACAAATACCTCTTTTATCCCCAAAATAGAACAGTTTCTTCCAGAAATGCCACATTTCTCCCAAATAGATCACATCTTCTCCAAGAAATACCAGCTTTCCCCCATTAAATAGGACCTTTTCACCCACAAATGCCTGTTTTATCCCCAAAATAGGACAGTTTCTTCCAGAAATGCCACATTTCTCCCAAATATATCACATCTTCTCCAAGAAATACCAGGATTCCTCCTGAAATTGGACATTTCTCCCACAAATACCTCTTTTATCCCCAAAAGAGGACAGTTTCTTCCAGAAATCCCACATTTCTCCCAAATAGATCACATCTTCTCCAAGAAATACCAGGGTTCCCCCTTCAAATAGGACCTTTTCTCCCACAAATACCACTTTTATACCCAAAATAGGACATTTCGTTCCAGAAATGCCACATTTCTCCCAAATATATCACATCTTCTCCAAGAAATACCAGCTTTCCCCCTTCAAATAGGACCTTTTCACCCACAAATACCTGCTTTTTCCCCAAAATAGGACATTTTCTTCCAGAAATGCCACATTTCTCCCAAATATATCACATCTTCTCCAAGAACTAGCAGATTTCCCCCTTCTAATAGGACCTTATCAGCCAGAAATACCTGTTTTATCCCCAAAATAGGACATATTCTTCCAGAAATGCCAGATTTCTCCCAAATAGATCACATCTTCTCCAAGAAATACCAGGGTTCCCCCTTAAAATAGGACCTTTTCACCCACAAATACCTCTTTTATCCCCAAAAGAGGACAGTTTCTTCCAGAAATGCCACATTTCTCCCAAATAGATCTCATATTCTCCTAGAAATACCAGGTTTCCCCCTTCAAATAGGACCTTTTCACCCACAAATACCTCTTTTATCCCCAAAAGAGGACAGTTTCTTCCAGAAATGCCACATTTCTCCCAAATATATCACATCTTCTCCAAGAAATACCAGCTTTCCCCCTTCAAATAGGACCTTTTCTCCCACAAATACCACTTTTATCCCCAAAATTGGACATTTTCCTCCAGACATGCCACATTTCTCCCAAACATATCACATCTTCTCCAAGAAATACCAGCTTTCCCCCTTCAAATAGGACCTTTTCACCCACAAATACCTGTTTTATCCTCAAAAGAGAGCGTTTTCTTCCAGGAATGCCAGATTTCTCCCAAATAGATCACATCTTCTCCAAGAAATACCAGCTTTCCCCCTTCAAATAGGACCTTTTCACCCACAAATACCTCTTTTATCCCCAAAAGAGGACGGTTTCCTCCAGACATGCCACATTTCTCCCAAATATATCACATCTTCTCCAAGAAATACCAGCTTTCCCCCTTCAAATAGGACCTTTTCACCCACAAATACCTCCTTTATTCCAAAAATAGAACAGTTTCTTCCAGAAATGCCAGATTTCTCCCAAATATATCACAGCTTCTCCAAGAAATACCAGGATTCCTCCTGAAATACGACCTTTTCACCCACAAATACCTGCTTTATCCCCAAAATTGGACATTTTCTTCCAGAAATGCTACATTTCTCCCAAATATGTCACATCTTCTCCAAGAAATACCAGGGTTCCCCCTTCAAATAGGACCTTTTCACCCACAAATACCTCTTTTATACCCAAAATAGGACATTTCCTTCCAAAAATGCCAGATTTCTCCCAAATAGATCACATCTTCTCCAAGAAATACCAGCTATCCCCCTTCAAATAGGACCTTTTCTCCCACAAATACCTCTTTTATCCCCAAAATTGGACATTTTCCTCCAGACATGCCACATTTCTCCCAAACATATCACATCTTCTCCAAGAAATACCAGCTTTCCCCCTTCAAATAGGACCTTTTCACCCACAAATACCTGCTTTATCCTCAAAAGAGCGCGTTTTCTTCCAGGAATGCCAGATTTCTCCCAAATATATCACATCTTCTCCAAGAAATACCAGCTTTCCCCCTTCAAATAGGACCTTTTCACCCACAAATACCTCTTTTATCCCCAAAAGAGGACAGTTTCCTCCAGACATGCCACATTTCTCCGAAATAAATCACTTCTTCCCCAAGAAATACCAGGGTTCCCCCTTCAAATAGGACCTTTTCACCCACAAATACCTCCTTTATCCCAAAAATAGAACAGTTTCTTCCAGAAATGCCAGATTTCTCCCAAATATATCACATCTTCTCCAAGAACTACCAGATTTCCTCCTTCAAATAGGACCTTTTCTCCCACAAATACCTCTTTTATCCCCAAAATAGGACAGTTTCTTCCTGACATGCCACATTTCTCCCAAATAGATCACATCTTCTCCAAGAAATACCAGCTTTCCCCCTTCAAATACGACCTTTTCACCCACAAATACCTGTTTTATCCCCAAAAGAGGACAGTTTCTTCCAGAAATGCCACATTTCTCCCAAATATATCACATCTTCTTCAAGAAATACCAGGATTCCTCCAGAAATAGGACCTTTTCACCCACAAATACAAGCCTTCTCCCCCCAGTTTGGACATTTTCTTGCAGATATGCCAGATTTCTCCCAAACGTATCACATATTCTCCAAGAACTACCTGGGTTCCCCCTGGAAATAGGACCTTTTCACCCACAAATACCTCTTTTATCCCCAAAAGAGGACATTTTCTGAAAGACAGGCCAGATTTCTCCCAAACATATCACATCTCCAAGAAATACCAGGATTCCTCCTGAAATAGGACCTTTTCTCCCACAAATACCAGCCTTCTCCCCTGAAAATAGGACATTTTCTTCCAGAAATGCCACATTTCTCCCAAATATATCACCGCTTCACCAAGAAATACCAGCTTTCCCCCTTGAAATAGGACCTTTTCACCCACAAGTACCTCCTTTATCCCCAAAAGAGGACAGTTTCTTCCAGAAATGCCACATTTCTCCCAAATATATCACAGCTTCACAAAGAAATACCAGCTTTCCCCCTTCAAATAGGACCTTTTCACCCACAAGTACCTCTTTTAACCCCAAAATAGAACAGTTTCTTCCAGAAAGGCCAGATTTCTCCCAAATAGATCACATCTTCTCCAAGAAATACCAGCTATCCCCCTTCAAATAGGACCTTTTCTCCCACAAATACCTCTTTTATCCCCAAAAGAGGACAGTTTCTTCCCGAAAGGCCAGATTTCTCCCAAACATATCACATCTCCAAGAAATACCAGGATTCCTCCTGAAATAGGACCTTTTCAACCACAAATACCAGCCTTCACCCCTGAAAATAGGACATTTTCTTCCCGAAAGGCCACATTTCTCCAAAATATATCACAGCTTCACCAAGAAATACCAGCTTTCCCCCTTCAAATAGGACCTTTTCAGCCACAAATACCTCCTTTATCCCCAAAAGAGGACAGTTTCTTCCAGAAATGCCCGATTTCTCCCAAATATATCACATCTTCTCCAAGAAATACCTGCTTTCCCCCTTCAAATAGGACCTTTTCACCCACAAGTACCTCTTTTAACCCCAAAATAGGACATTTTCTTCCAGATATGACACATTACTCCCAAACATATCACATCTCCAAGAAATACCAGGATTCCTCCTGAAATAGAACATTTCTCCCACAAATACCAGCCTTCTCCCCCGAAAATAGGACATTTTCTTCCTGAAAGGTCAGATTTCTCCCAAATATATCACATCTTCTCCAAGAAATACAAGGGTTCACCCTTTAAATACGTCCTTTTCACCCACAAATGCCTCTTTTATCCCCAAAATAGGACATTTTCTTCCAGACATGCCAGATTTCTCCCAAGTATATCACATCTTCTCCAAGAAATACCAGGATTCCTCCTGAAATAGGACATTTCACCCACAAATACCTCTTTTATCCCCAAAAGAGGACATTTTCTTCCAGAAATGCCACATTTCTCCCAAATAGATCACATCTTCTCCAAGAAATACCAGGTTTCAACCTTCAAATAGGACCTTCTCACCCACAAATACCTCTTTTATCCCCAAAAGAGGACAGTTTCTTCCAGAAAGGTAACATTTCTCCCACATATATCACATCTTCTCCAAGAAATACCAGGTTTCCCCCTTCAAATAGGACCTTATCACCCACAAATACCAGCCTTCTGCCCCCAGATTGGACATTTTCTTCCAGAAATGCCAGATTTCTCATAATTAGATCACATCTTCTCCAAGAAATAACACGTTTCCCCCTTCAAATAGGACATTTTCACCCACAAATACCTGCTTTATCCCCAAAAGAGGACATTTTCCTCCAGACATGCCACATTTCTCCCAAATAGATCACATCTTCTCCAAGAAATACCAGGGTTCCCCCTTCAAATACGACCTTTTCACCCACAAATACCTGCTTTATCCCCAAAAGAGGACATTTTCTTCCAGGAATGCCAGATTTCTCCCAAATATATCACATCTTCTCCAGGAAATACCACGTTTCCCCCTTCAAATAGGACCTTTTCACCCACAAATACCTCTTGTATCCCCCAAAAGAGGACATTTTCTTCCAGACATGCCACATTTCTCCCAAATATATCACATCTTCTCCAAGAAATACCAGCTTTCCTCCTTCAAATAGGACCTTTTCACCCACAAATACCTCCTTTATCCCCAAAGTAGATCAGTTACTTCCAGAAATGCCACATTTCTCCCAAATATATCACAGCTTCTCCAAGAAATACCAGGATTCCTCCTGAAATACGACCTTTTCACCCACAAATACCTGCTTTATCCCCAATATTGGACATTTTCTTCCAGAAATGCCAGATTTCTCCCAAATATATCACATCTTCTCCAAGAAATACCACGTTTCCCCCTTCAAATAGGACCTTTTCACCCACAAATACCTCTTTTATCCCCAAAAGAGGACAGTTTATTCCAGACATGCCACATTTCTCCCAAATATATCACATCTTCTCCAAGAAATACCAGGGTTCCTCCTGGAAATAGGACCTTTTCACCCACAAATACCTCTTTTATCCCCAAAATAGGACAGTTTCTTCCAGAAATGCCACAGTTCTCCCAAATATATCACAGCTTCTCCAAGAAATACCAGGGTTCCCCCTTCAAATAGGACCTTATCACCCACAAATACCTCTTTTATCCCCAAAATAGGACAGGTTCATCCGGACATGCCAGATATCTCCCAAATATATCACATCTTCTCCAAGAAATACCAGCTTTCCCCCTTCAAATAGGACCTTTTCTCAAACAAATACCACTTTTATCCGCAAAATAGGACATTTTCTTGCAGAAATGCCACATTTCTCCCAAATGTATCACATCTTCTCCAAGAAATTCCACGTTTCCCCCATTAAATAGGACCTTTTCACCCACAAATGCCTGTTTTATCCCCAAAATAGGACAGTTTCTTCCAGAAATGCCACATTTCTCCCAAATACATCACATCTTCTCCAAGAAATACCAGGATTCCTCCTGAAATAGGACATTTCTCCCACAAATACCTCTTTTATCCCCAAAAGAGGACAGTTTCTTCCAGAAATGCCACATTTCTCCCAAAAATATCACATCTTCTCCAGGAAATACCAGGGTTCCCCCTTCAAATAGGACCTTTTCTCCCACAAATACCACTTTTATACCCAAAATAGGACATTTCGTTCCAGAAATGCCACATTTCTCCCAAATATATCACATCTTCTCCAAGAAATACCAGGGTTCCCCCTTCAAATAGGACCTTTTCACCCAAAAATACCTCTTTTATCCCCAAAATAGGACAGTTTCTCCCAGAAATGCCACATTTCTCCCAAATAGATCTCATCTTCTCCAAGAAATACCAGGTTTCCCCCTTCAAATAGGACCTTTTCACCCACAAATACCTCTTTTATCCCCAAAATAGGACAGTTTCTTCCAGAAATGCCACATTTCTCCCAAATAGATCACATCTTCTCCAAGAAATACCAGCTATCCCCCTACAAATAGGACCTTTTCACCCACAAATACCTCTTTTATCCCCAAAATTGGACATTTTCTTGCAGAAATGCCAGATTTCTCCCAAATAGATCACATCTTCTCCAAGAAATACCACGTATCCCCCTTCAAATAGGACCTTTTCACCCACAAATACCTGCTTTATCCTCAAAAGAGGACAGTTTTCTTCCAGGAATGCCAGTTTTCTCCCAAATATATCACATCTTCTCCAAGAAATACCAGCTTTCCCCCTTCAAATAGGACCTTTTCACCCACAAATACCTCTTTTATCCCCAAAAGAGGACAGTTTCCTCCAGACATGCCACATTTCTCCGAAATATATCACATCTTCTCCAAGAAATACCAGGGTTCCCCTTCAAATAGGACCTTTTCACCCACAAATACCTGCTTTATCCTCAAAATTGGAAATTTTCTTACAGAAATGCCACATTTCTCCCAAATAGATCACATCTTCTCCAAGAAATACCACGTTTCCCCCTTCAAATAGGACCTTTTCACCCACAAGTACCTCTTTTATACCCAAAATAGGACATTTCCTTCCAGAAATGCCACATTTCTCCCAAATATATCACATCTTCTCCAAGAAATACCAGGGTTCCTCCTGAAATAGGACCTTTTCTCCCACAAATACCAGCCTTCTCCCCCCAAATTGGCCATTTTCTTCCAGAAATGCCACATTTCTCCCAAATAGATCACATCTTCTCCAAGAAATACCAGCTTTCCCCCTTCAAATAGGACCTTTTCACCCACAAATACCTCTTTTATCCCCAAAAGAGGACATTTCCTTCCAGAAATGCCACATTTCTCCAAAATATATCACATCTTCTCCAAGAAATACCAGGATTCCTCCTTCAAATAGGACCTTTTCACCCACAAATACCTCTTTTATCCCCAAAAGAGGACAGTTTCTTCCAGAAATGCCACATTTCTCCCAAATATATCACATCTTCTCCAAGAAATACCAGGATTCCTCCTTCAAATAGGACCTTTTCACCCACAAATACCTCTTTTATCCCCAAAAGAGGACATTTCCTTCCAGAAATGCCACATTTCTCCCAAATATATCACATCTTCTCCAAGAAATACCAGGGTTCCCCCTTCAAATAGGACCTTCTCACCCACAAATACCTCTTTTATCCCCAAAAGAGGACAGTTTCTTCCAGAAATGCCACATTTCTCCCAAATATATCACATCTTCTTCAAGAAATACCAGGATTCCTCCTGAAATAGGACCTTTTCACCCCCAAATACAAGCCTTCTCCCCCCAATTTGGACATTTTCTTGCAGATATGCCAGATTTCTCCCAAATATATCACATATTCTCCAAGAACTACCAGGGTTCCCCCTGGAAATAGGACCTTTTCACCCACAAATACCTCTTTTATCCCCAAAAGAGGACATTTTCTGAAAGACAGGCCAGATTTCTCCCAAACATATCACATCTCCAAGAAATACCAGGATTCCTCCTGAAATAGGACGATTTCTCCCACAAATACCAGCCTTCTCCCCTGAAAATAGGACATTTTCTTCCAGAAATGCCACATCTCTCCAAAATATATCACAGCTTCACCAAGAAATACCAGCTTTCCCCCTTCAAATAGGACCTTTTCACCCACAAGTACCTCTTTTAACCCCAATATAGGACATTTTCTTCCAGATATGACACATTACTCCCAAACATATCACATCTCCAAGAAATACCAGGATTCCTCCAGAAATAGAACATTTCTCCCACAAATACCAGCCTTCTCCCCCGAAAATAGGACATTTTCTTCCAGAAAGGTCAGATTTCTCCCAAATATATCACATCTTCTGCAAGAAATACCAGGGTTCCCCCTTTAAATACGTCCTTTTCACCAACAAATGCCTCTTTTATCCCCAAAATAGGACATTTTCTTCCAGAAATGCCAGATTTCTCCCAAATATATCACATCTTCTCCAAGAAATACCAGGATTCCTCCTGAAATAGGATATTTCACCCACAAGTTCCTCTTTTATCCCCAAAATAGGACAGTTTCTTCCAGACATGCCACATTTCTCCCAAATATATCACATCTTCTCCAAGAAATACCAGGTTTCCCCCTTCAAATAGGACCTTTTCACCCACAAATACCTCTTTTATCCCTCAAATTGGACATATTCTTCCAGAAATGCCTCATTTCTCCCAAATATATCACATCTCCTTCAAGAAATACCAGCTTTCCCCCTTCAAATAGGACCTTTTCACCCACAAATACCTCTTTTATCCCCAAAAGAGGACAGTTTCTTCCAGACATGCCACATTTCTCCCAAATAGATCACATCTTCTCCAAGAAATACCAGGTTTCCCCCTTCAAATAGGACCTTCTCACCCACAAATACCTGTTTCATCCCCAAAAGAGGACAGTTTCTTCCAGAAATGCCACATTTCTCCCAAATACATCACATCTTCTCATAGAATTACCAGGTTTCCCCCTTCAAATAGGAACTTTTCACCCACAAATACCTCTTTTATCCCCAAAAGAGGACAGTTTCTTCCAGAAAGACCACATTTCTCCCAAACATATCACATCTCCTCCAAGAAATACCAGGATTCCTCCTGAGATAGGACTTTTTCTCCCACAAGTACCAGCCTTCTCCCCCAATATAGGACATTTTCTTCCAGAAATGCCACATTTCTCCCAAATATATCACATCTTCTCCAAGAAATACCAGGTTTTCCCCTGGAAATAGGACCTTTTCACCCACAAATACCTCTTTTATCCCCAAAAGAGGACAGTTTCTTCCAGAAAGGCCACATTTCTCCCAAATAGATCACATCTTCTCCAAGAAATACCTGCTTTCGCCCTTGAATTAGGACCTTTTCTCCATGAAATACCTCTTTTATCCCCAAAAGAGGACAGTTTCTTCCAGAAATGCCACATTTCTCCCAAATATATCACATCTTCTCCAAGAATTACCAGCTTTCCCCCTTCAAATAGGACCTTTTCACCCACAAATACCTCTTTGATCCCCAAAAGAGGACAGTTTCTTCCAGAAACGCCACATTTCTCCCAAATAGATCACATCTTCTCCAAGAAATACCAGGTTTTCCCCTGGAAATAGGACCTTTTCACCCACAAATACCTCTTTTATCCCCAAAAGAGGACAGTTTCTTCCAGAAATGCCACATTTCTCCCAAATATATCACATCTTCTCCAAGAAATACCAGCTTTCCCCCTTCAAATAGGACCTTTTCACCCACAAATACCTCTTTTATCCCCAAAAGAGGACATTTTCTTCCAGACATGCCACATTTCTCCCAAAAATATCACATCTTCTCCAAGAAATACCAGGATTCCTCCTGAAATAGGACCTTCTCACCCACAACTACCACCCTTCTCCCCCCAAATAGGACATTTTCTTCCAGAAATGCCACATTTCTCCCAAATATATCACATCTTCTCCAAGAAATACCAGGTTTCCCCCTTCAAATAGGACCTTTTCACCCACAAATACCTCTTTTATCCCCAAAAGAGGACAGTTTCTTCCAGAAATGCCACATTTCTCCCAAATATATCACGTCTTCTCCAAGAAATACCAGGTATCCCACTTCAAATAGGACCTTTTCAACCACAAATACCTGTTTTATGCCCAAAATACGACAGTTTCTTCCAGAAATGCCACATTTCTCCCAAATATATCACATCTTCTCCAAGAAATACCAGCTTTCCTTTTTCAAATAGGACCTTTTCACCCACAAATACCTCTTTTATCCCCAAAATAGGACACAATCTTCCAGAAATGCCACATTTCTCCCAAATATATCACATCTTCTCCAAGAAACACCAGGATTCCTCCTGAAATAGGACCTTCTCACCCACTAATACCAGGCTTCTCCCCCCAAACTGGACAGTTTCTTCCAGAAATGCCTCATTTCTCCCAAATACATCACATCTTCTCCAAGAAATACCAGCTTTCCCCCTTCAAATAGGACCTTTTCACCCACAAATACTTCTTTTATCCCCAAAAGAGGACAGTTTCTTCCAGAAATGCCAGATTTCTCCCAAATATATCACATCTTCTCCAAGAAATACCAGGTTTCCCCCTTCAAATAGGACCTTTTCCACCACAAATACCTGTTTTATGCCCAAAATAGGACAGTTTCTTCCAGAAATGCCACATTTATCCCAAATATATCACATCTTCTCCAAGAAATACCAGGTTTCCCCCTTGAATTAGGACTTTTTCTCCATGAAATACCTCTTTTATCCCCAAAAGAGGACATTTTCTTCCAGAAATGCCACATTTCTCCCAAACATATCACATCTTCTCCAAGAAATACCAGGTTTCCCCCTGGAAATAGGACCTTTTCAACCACTAATACCTCTTTTATCCCCAAAAGAGGACAGTTTCTTCCGGAAAGGCCACATTTCTCCCAAATATATCACATCTTCTCCAAGAAATGCCAGGATTCCTCCTGAAATAGGACCTTCTCACCGAAAACTACCAGCCTTCTCCCCCCAAATTGGACATTTTCTTCCAGAAAGGCCACATTTCTCCCAAATAGATCACATCTTCTCCAAGAAATACCAGGTTTCCCCCTTCAAATAGGAACTTTTCACCCACAAATACCTGTTTTATCCCCAAAAGAGGACAGCTTCTTCCAGACATGCCACATTTCTCCCAAATAGATCAAATCTTCTCCAAGAAATACCACGTTTCCCCCTTCAAATAGGACCTTTTCACCCACAAATACCTCTTTTATCCCCAAAAGAGGACAGTTTCTTCCAGAAATGCCAGATTTCTCCCAAATAGATCACATCTTCTCCAAGAAATACCAGGATTCCTCCTGAAATAGGACCTTCTCACCGAAAACTACCAGCCTTCTCCCCCCAAATTGGACATTTTCTTCCAGAAAGGCCACATTTCTCCCAAATAGATCACATCTTCTCCAAGAAATACAACGTTTCCCCCTTCAAATAGGACCTTTTCACCCACAAATACCTGTTTTATCCCCAAAAGAGGACAGCTTCTTCCAGACATGCCACATTTCTCCCAAATAGATCACATCTTCTCCAAGAAATACCAGGGTTCCCCCTTCAAATAGGACCTTTTCACCCACAAATACCTGTTTTATCCCCAAAATAGGACAGTTTCTTGCAGAAATGCCACATTTCTCCCAAATATATCACATCTTCTCCAAGAAATACCAGGTTTCCCCCTTCAAATACAACGTTTTCACCCACAAATACCTGTTTTATCCCCAAAACAGGACAGTTTCTTCCAGAAATGCCCCATTTCTCCCAAATATACCACATCTTCTCCAAGAAATACCAGGGTTCCCCCTTCAAATAGGACCTTTTCACCCACAAATACCTGTTTTATCCCCAAAAGTCGACACTTTCTTCCAGAAATGCCAGATTTCTCCCAAATATATCACATCTTCTCAAAGAAATACCAGGTTTCCCCCTTCAAATAGGACCTTTTCACCCACAAATACCAGTTTTATCCCCAAAACAGGACACTTTCTTCCAGAAATGCCACATTTCTCCCAAATATATCACATCTTCTCCAAGAAATACCACGTTTCCCCCTTCAGATAGGACCTTTTCACCCACAAATACCTGTTTTATCCCCAAAATAGGACAGCTTCTTCCAGACATGCCACATTTCTCCCAAATATATCACATCTTCTCCAAGAAATACCAGCTTTCCCCCTTCAAATAGGACCTTTTCACCCACAAATACCTCTTTTATCCCCAAAAGAGGACAGTTTCTTGCAGAAATGCCACATTTCTCCCAAATATATCACATCTTCTCCAAGAAATACCAGGTTTCCCCCTTCAAATACAACGTTTTCACCCACAAATACCTGTTTTATCCCCAAAACAGGACAGTTTCTTCCAGAAATGCCACATTTCTCCCAAATATACCACATCTTCTCCAAGAAATACCACTTTTCCCCCTTCAAATAGGACCTTTTCACCCACAAATACCTGTTTTATCCCCAAAAGACGACACTTTCTTCCAGAAATGCCACATTTCTCCCAAATACATCACATCTTCTCCAAGAAATGCCAGGTTTCCCCCTTCAAATAGGACCTTTTCAACCACAAATACCTGTTTTATCCCTCAAATTGGACATATTCTTCCAGAAATGCCAGATTTCTCCCAAATAGATCACATCTTCTCCAAGAAATACCAGGGTTCCCCCTTCAAATAGGACCTTTTCACCCACAAATACCTCTTTTATCCCCAAAAGAGGACAGTTTCTTCCAGAAATTCCACATTTCTCCCAAATATATCATATCTTCTCCAAGAAATACCAGGTTTCCCCCTTCAAATAGGAAATTTTCACCCACAAATACCTCTTTTATCCCCAAAATACGACAGTTTCCTCCAGAAAGGCCACATTTCTCCCAAATAGATCACATCTTCTCCAAGAAATACCAGGGTTCCCCCTTCAAATAGGACCTTTTCACCCACAAATACGTCTTTTATCCCCAAAATAGGACACTTTCTGCCAGAAATGCCAGATTTCTCTCAAATAGATCACATCTCCTCCAAGAAATACCAGCTTTCCCCCTTCAAATAGGACCTTTTCTCCCACAAATACCTCTTTTATCCCCAAAAGAGGACAGTTTCTGCCAGACATGCCACATTTCTCCCAAATAGATCACATCTTCTCCAAGAAATACCAGGTTTCCCCCTTCAAATAGGACCTTATCACCCACAAATACCTCTTTTATCCCCAAAATTGGACAGTTTCTTCCAGAAATGCCTGATTTCTCCCAAATAGATCACATCTTCTCCAAGAAATACCACGTTTCCCCCTTCAAATAGGACCTTTTCACCCACACATACCTGTTTTATCCCTCAAATTGGACATATTCTTCCCGAAATGCCAGATTTCTCCCAAATATATCACATCTTCTCCAAGAAATACCACGTTTCCCCCTTCAAATAGGACCTTTTCACCCACACATACCTGTTTTATCCCTCAAATTGGACATATTCTTCCCGAAATGCCACATTTCTCCCAAATATATCACATCTTCTCCAAGAAATACCAGGTTTCCCCCTTCAAATAGGACCTTTTCACCCACAAATACCTCTTTTATCCCTCAAATAGGTCAGTTTCTTCCAGACATGCCACATTTCTCCCAAATAGATCACATCTTCCCCAAGAAATACCAGGATTCCTCCTGAAATAGGACGTTTTCTCCCACAAATACCAGCCTTCTCCCCCCAAACAGGACATTTTCTTCCAGAAATGCCACATTTCTCCCAAACATATCACATCTTCTCCAAGAAATACCAGGTTTCCCCCTTCGAATAGGACCTTTTCAACCACAAATACCTCTTTTATCCCCAAAAGGGGACAGTTTCTTCCAGAAAGGCCACATTTCTCCCAAATATATCACATCTGCTCCAAGAAATACCAGCTTTCCCCCTTCAAATAGGACCTTTTCACCCACAAATACCTGCTTTATCCCCAAAGAGGACATTTTCTTCTAGGAATGCCAGATTTCTCCCAAATATATCACATCTTCCCCAAGAAATACCAGCTTTCCCCCTTCAAATAGGACATTTTCACCCACAAATACCTCTTTTATCCCCAAAAGAGGACAGTTTCTTCCAGAACTGCCAGATTTCTCCCAAATAGATCACATCTTCTCCAAGAAATACCAGCTTTCCCCCTTCAAATAGGACCTTTTCACCCACTAATACCTCCTTTATCCCCAAAGTAGATCAGTTTCTTCCAGATATGCCAGATATCTCCCATATATATCACAGCTTCTCCAAGAAATACCACCTTTCCCCCTTCAAATAGGACCTTTTCACCCACAAATACCACTTTTATCCCCAAAATAGGACATTTTCTTCCAGAAATGCCACATTTCTCCCAAATGTATCACATCTTCTCCAAGAAATACCAGCTTTCCCCCTTCAAATAGGACCTTTTCACCCACAAGTACCTGTTCTATCCCCAAAAGAGGACAGTTTCTTCCAGAAATGCCACATTTCTCCCAAATATAGCACATCTTCTCCAAGAAATACCAGGGTTCCCCCTTTAAATAGGACCTTTTCACCCAGAAATGCCTGTTTTATCCCCAAAATAGGACAGTTTCTTCCAGAAATGCCACATTTCTCCCAAATACATCACATCTTCTCCAAGAAATACCAGGATTCCTCCTGAAACAGGACATTTCTCCAACAAATAGCTCTTTTATCCCCAAAATAGAACAGTTTCTTCCAGAAAGGCCAGATTTCTCCCAAATATATCACATCTTCTCCAAGAAATACCAGCTTTCCCCCTTCAAATAGGACCTTTTCACCCACAAATACCTCTTTTATCCCCAAAATAGGACAGTTTCTTCCGGAAATGCCACATTTCTCCCAAATATATCACATCTTCTCCAAGAAATACCAGGTTTCCCCCTTCAAATAGGACCTTTTCACCCACTAATACCTCTTTCATCCCCAAAATAGGACAGTTTCTTCCAGACATGCCAGATTTCTCCCAAATAGATCACATCTTCTCCAAGAAATACCAGCTATCCCCCTTCAAATAGGAACTTTTCACCCACAAATACCTGTTTGATCCCCAAAATAGGACTGTTTCTGCCAGAAAGGCCAGATTTCTCCCAAATAGATCACATCTTCTCCAAGAAATACCAGCTTTCCCCCTTCAAATAGGACCTTTTCACCCACAAATACCTCTTTCATCCCCAAAATAGGACAGTTTCTTCCAGACATGCCACATTACTCCCAAACATATCACATCTCCAAGAAATACCAGGATTCCTCCTGAAATAGGACATTTCTCCCACAAATACCAGCCTTCTCCCCCAAAGATAGGACATTTTCTTCCAGAAAGGCCAGATTTCTCCCAAATAGATCACATCTTCTCCAAGAAATACCTGATTTCCCCCTTCAAATAGGACCTTTTCACCCACAAATACCTCTTTTATCCCCAAAAGAGGACATTTTCTTCCAGACATGCCACATTTCTCCCAAATAAATCACATCTTCTCCAAGAAATACCAGCTTTCCCCCTTCAAATAGGATCCTTTCACCCACAAATACCTCTTTTTTCCCCAAAATAGGACAGTTTCACCCAGAAATGCCACATTTCTCCCAAATAGATCACATCTTCTCCAAGAAATACCAGGTATCCCCCTTCAAATAGGACCTTTTCACCCACAAATACCTCTTTAATCCCCAAAATACGACAGTTTCTTCCAGAAAGGCCACATTTCTCCCTAATATATCACATCTTCTCCAAGAAATACCAGGGTTCCCCCTGGAAATAGGACCTTTTCACCCACAAATACCTCTTTTATCCCCAAAAGAGGACATTTTCTGAAAGACAGGCCAGATTTCTCCCAAACATATCACATCTCCAAGAAATACCAGGATTCCTCCTGAAATAGGACCTTTTCTCCCACAAATACCAGCCTTCTCCCCAGAAAATAGGACATTTTCTTCCAGAAATGCCACATTTCTCCAAAATATATCACAGCGTCACCAAGAAATACCAGCTTTCCCCCTTCAAATAGGACCTTTTCACCCACAAGTACCTCCTTTATCCCCAAAAGAGGACAGTTTCTTCCAGAAATGCCCGATTTCTCCCAAATATATCACATCTTCTCCAAGAAATACCAGCTTTCCCCCTTCAAATAGGACCTTTTCACCCACAAGTACCTCTTTTAACCCCAATATAGGACATTTTCTTCCAGATATGACACAATACTCCCAAACATATCACATCTCCAAGAAATACCAGGATTCCTCCAGAAATAGAACATTTCTCCCACAAATACCAGCCTTCTCCCCCGAAAATAGGACATTTTCTTCCAGAAAGGTCAGATTTCTCCCAAATATATCACATCTTCTCCAAGAAATACCAGGGTTCCCCCTTTAAATACGTCCTTTTCACCCACAAATGCCTCTTTTATCCCCAAAATAGGACATTTTCTGAAAGACAGGCCAGATTTCTCCCAAATACATCACATCTTCTCCAAGAAATACCAGGATTCCTCCTGAAATAGGACATTTCACCCACAAATACCTCTTTTATCCCCAAAAGAGGACATTTTCTTCCAGAAATGCCCGATTTCTCCCAAATAGATCACATCTTCTCCAAGAAATACCAGGTTTCAACCTTCAAATAGGACCTTATCACCCACAAATACCTCTTTTATCCCCAAAAGAGGACAGTTTCTTCCAGAAAGGCCTCATTTCTCCCACATATATCACATCTTCTGCAAGAAATACCAGGTTTCCCCCTTCAAATAGGACCTTATCACCCACAAATACCAGCCTTCTGCCCCCAGATTGGACGTTTTCTTCCAGAAATGCCACATTTCTCCCAATTAGATCACATCTTCTCCAAGAAATAACACGTTTCCCCCTTCAAATAGGACCTTTTCAACCACAAATACCTCTTTTATCCCCAAAATTGGACATGTTCCTCCAGACATGCCACGTTTCTCCCAAATAGATCACATCTTCTCCAAGAAATACCAGGGTTCCCCCTTCAAATAGGACCTTTTCACCCACAAATACCTGCTTTATCCTCAAAAGAGGACATTTTCTTCCAGGAATGCCAGATTTCTCCCAAATATATCTCATCTTCTCCAAGAAATACCACGTTTCCCCCTTCAAATAGGACCTTTTAAACCACAAATACCTCTTTTATCCCCAAAATAGGACAGTTTCCTCCAGACATGCCACATTTCTCCCAAATATATCACATCTTCTCCAAGAAATACCAGGGTTCCCCCTTCAAATAGGACCTTTTCACCCACAAATACCTCCTTTATCCCCAAAGTAGATCAGTTACTTCCAGAAACGCCACATTTCTCCCAAATATATCACAGCTTCTCCAAGAAATACCAGGATTACTCCTGAAATATGACCTTTTCACCCACAAATACCTGCTTTATCCCCAATATTGGATATTATCTTCCAGAAATGTCACATTTCTCCCATATATATCACATCTTCTCCAAGAAATACCACGTTTCTCCCTTCAAATAGGACCTTTTCACCCACAAATACCTCTTTTATCCCCAAAAGAGGACAGTTTATTCCAGACATGCCACATTTCTCCCAAATATATCACATCTTCTCCAAGAAATACCAGGGTTCCTCCTTGAAATAGGACCTTTTCACCCACAAATACCTCTTTTATCCCCAAAATAGAACAGTTTCTTCCAGAAATGCCACATTTCTCCCAAATAGATCACATCTTCTCCAAGAAATACCAGCTTTCCCCCATTAAATAGGACCTTTTCACCCACAAATGCCTGTTTTATCCCCAAAATAGGACAGTTTCTTCCAGAAATGCCACATTTCTCCCAAATATATCACATCTTCTCCAAGAAATACCAGGATTCCTCCTGAAATTGGACATTTCTCCCACAAATACCTCTTTTATCCCCAAAAGAGGACAGTTTCTTCCAGAAATCCCACATTTCTCCCAAATAGATCACATCTTCTCCAAGAAATACCAGGGTTCCCCCTTCAAATAGGACCTTTTCTCCCACAAATACCACTTTTATACCCAAAATAGGACATTTCGTTCCAGAAATGCCACATTTCTCCCAAATATATCACATCTTCTCCAAGAAATACCAGCTTTCCCCCTTCAAATAGGACCTTTTCACCCACAAATACCTGCTTTTTCCCCAAAATAGGACATTTTCTTCCAGAAATGCCACATTTCTCCCAAATATATCACATCTTCTCCAAGAACTAGCAGATTTCCCCCTTCTAATAGGACCTTATCAGCCAGAAATACCTGTTTTATCCCCAAAATAGGACATATTCTTCCAGAAATGCCAGATTTCTCCCAAATAGATCACATCTTCTCCAAGAAATACCAGGGTTCCCCCTTCAAATAGGACCTTTTCTCCCCGAAATACCTCTTTTATACCCAAAATAGGACATTTCCTTCCAGAACTGCCAGATTTCTCCCAAATAGATCACATCTTCTCCAAGAAATACCAGGGTTCCCCCTTAAAATAGGACCTTTTCACCCACAAATACCTCTTTTATCCCCAAAAGAGGACAGTTTCTTCCAGAAATGC
Source organism: Lophura swinhoii (assembly GCA_030408155.1). NCBI lineage: Eukaryota > Metazoa > Chordata > Aves > Galliformes > Phasianidae > Lophura > Lophura swinhoii. Next base: position 898,297 of record JASCYN010000149.1, read on the forward strand.
CACATTTCTCCCAAATAGATCTCATATTCTCCTAGAAATACCAGGTTTCCCCCTTCAAATAGGACCTTTTCACCCACAAATACCTCTTTTATCCCCAAAAGAGGACAGTTTCTTCCAGAAATGCCACATTTCTCCCAAATATATCACATCTTCTCCAAGAAATACCAGCTTTCCCCCTTCAAATAGGACCTTTTCTCCCACAAATACCACTTTTATCCCCAAAATTGGACATTTTCCTCCAGACATGCCACATTTCTCCCAAACATATCACATCTTCTCCAAGAAATACCAGCTTTCCCCCTTCAAATAGGACCTTTTCACCCACAAATACCTGTTTTATCCTCAAAAGAGAGCGTTTTCTTCCAGGAATGCCAGATTTCTCCCAAATAGATCACATCTTCTCCAAGAAATACCAGCTTTCCCCCTTCAAATAGGACCTTTTCACCCACAAATACCTCTTTTATCCCCAAAAGAGGACGGTTTCCTCCAGACATGCCACATTTCTCCCAAATATATCACATCTTCTCCAAGAAATACCAGCTTTCCCCCTTCAAATAGGACCTTTTCACCCACAAATACCTCCTTTATTCCAAAAATAGAACAGTTTCTTCCAGAAATGCCAGATTTCTCCCAAATATATCACAGCTTCTCCAAGAAATACCAGGATTCCTCCTGAAATACGACCTTTTCACCCACAAATACCTGCTTTATCCCCAAAATTGGACATTTTCTTCCAGAAATGCTACATTTCTCCCAAATATGTCACATCTTCTCCAAGAAATACCAGGGTTCCCCCTTCAAATAGGACCTTTTCACCCACAAATACCTCTTTTATACCCAAAATAGGACATTTCCTTCCAAAAATGCCAGATTTCTCCCAAATAGATCACATCTTCTCCAAGAAATACCAGCTATCCCCCTTCAAATAGGACCTTTTCTCCCACAAATACCTCTTTTATCCCCAAAATTGGACATTTTCCTCCAGACATGCCACATTTCTCCCAAACATATCACATCTTCTCCAAGAAATACCAGCTTTCCCCCTTCAAATAGGACCTTTTCACCCACAAATACCTGCTTTATCCTCAAAAGAGCGCGTTTTCTTCCAGGAATGCCAGATTTCTCCCAAATATATCACATCTTCTCCAAGAAATACCAGCTTTCCCCCTTCAAATAGGACCTTTTCACCCACAAATACCTCTTTTATCCCCAAAAGAGGACAGTTTCCTCCAGACATGCCACATTTCTCCGAAATAAATCACTTCTTCCCCAAGAAATACCAGGGTTCCCCCTTCAAATAGGACCTTTTCACCCACAAATACCTCCTTTATCCCAAAAATAGAACAGTTTCTTCCAGAAATGCCAGATTTCTCCCAAATATATCACATCTTCTCCAAGAACTACCAGATTTCCTCCTTCAAATAGGACCTTTTCTCCCACAAATACCTCTTTTATCCCCAAAATAGGACAGTTTCTTCCTGACATGCCACATTTCTCCCAAATAGATCACATCTTCTCCAAGAAATACCAGCTTTCCCCCTTCAAATACGACCTTTTCACCCACAAATACCTGTTTTATCCCCAAAAGAGGACAGTTTCTTCCAGAAATGCCACATTTCTCCCAAATATATCACATCTTCTTCAAGAAATACCAGGATTCCTCCAGAAATAGGACCTTTTCACCCACAAATACAAGCCTTCTCCCCCCAGTTTGGACATTTTCTTGCAGATATGCCAGATTTCTCCCAAACGTATCACATATTCTCCAAGAACTACCTGGGTTCCCCCTGGAAATAGGACCTTTTCACCCACAAATACCTCTTTTATCCCCAAAAGAGGACATTTTCTGAAAGACAGGCCAGATTTCTCCCAAACATATCAAATCTCCAAGAAATACCAGGATTCCTCCTGAAATAGGACCTTTTCTCCCACAAATACCAGCCTTCTCCCCTGAAAATAGGACATTTTCTTCCAGAAATGCCACATTTCTCCCAAATATATCACCGCTTCACCAAGAAATACCAGCTTTCCCCCTTGAAATAGGACCTTTTCACCCACAAGTACCTCCTTTATCCCCAAAAGAGGACAGTTTCTTCCAGAAATGCCACATTTCTCCCAAATATATCACAGCTTCACAAAGAAATACCAGCGTTCCCCCTTCAAATAGGACCTTTTCACCCACAAGTACCTCTTTTAACCCCAAAATAGAACAGTTTCTTCCAGAAAGGCCAGATTTCTCCCAAATAGATCACATCTTCTCCAAGAAATACCAGCTATCCCCCTTCAAATAGGACCTTTTCTCCCACAAATACCTCTTTTATCCCCAAAAGAGGACAGTTTCTTCCCGAAAGGCCAGATTTCTCCCAAACATATCACATCTCCAAGAAATACCAGGATTCCTCCTGAAATAGGACCTTTTCAACCACAAATACCAGCCTTCACCCCTGAAAATAGGACATTTTCTTCCCGAAAGGCCACATTTCTCCAAAATATATCACAGCTTCACCAAGAAATACCAGCTTTCCCCCTTCAAATAGGACCTTTTCAGCCACAAGTACCTCCTTTATCCCCAAAAGAGGACAGTTTCTTCCAGAAATGCCCGATTTCTCCCAAATATATCACATCTTCTCCAAGAAATACCTGCTTTCCCCCTTCAAATAGGACCTTTTCACCCACAAGTACCTCTTTTAACCCCAAAATAGGACATTTTCTTCCAGATATGACACATTACTCCCAAACATATCACATCTCCAAGAAATACCAGGATTCCTCCTGAAATAGAACATTTCTCCCACAAATACCAGCCTTCTCCCCCGAAAATAGGACATTTTCTTCCTGAAAGGTCAGATTTCTCCCAAATATATCACATCTTCTCCAAGAAATACCAGGGTTCACCCTTTAAATACGTCCTTTTCACCCACAAATGCCTCTTTTATCCCCAAAATAGGACATTTTCTTCCAGACATGCCAGATTTCTCCCAAGTATATCACATCTTCTCCAAGAAATACCAGGATTCCTCCTGAAATAGGACATTTCACCCACAAATACCTCTTTTATCCCCAAAAGAGGACATTTTCTTCCAGAAATGCCACATTTCTCCCAAATAGATCACATCTTCTCCAAGAAATACCAGGTTTCAACCTTCAAATAGGACCTTCTCACCCACAAATACCTCTTTTATCCCCAAAAGAGGACAGTTTCTTCCAGAAAGGTAACATTTCTCCCACATATATCACATCTTCTCCAAGAAATACCAGGTTTCCCCCTTCAAATAGGACCTTATCACCCACAAATACCAGCCTTCTGCCCCCAGATTGGACATTTTCTTCCAGAAATGCCAGATTTCTCATAATTAGATCACATCTTCTCCAAGAAATAACACGTTTCCCCCTTCAAATAGGACATTTTCACCCACAAATACCTGCTTTATCCCCAAAAGAGGACATTTTCCTCCAGACATGCCACATTTCTCCCAAATAGATCACATCTTCTCCAAGAAATACCAGGGTTCCCCCTTCAAATACGACCTTTTCACCCACAAATACCTGCTTTATCCCCAAAAGAGGACATTTTCTTCCAGGAATGCCAGATTTCTCCCAAATATATCACATCTTCTCCAGGAAATACCACGTTTCCCCCTTCAAATAGGACCTTTTCACCCACAAATACCTCTTGTATCCCCCAAAAGAGGACAGTTTCTTCCAGACATGCCACATTTCTCCCAAATATATCACATCTTCTCCAAGAAATACCAGCTTTCCTCCTTCAAATAGGACCTTTTCACCCACAAATACCTCCTTTATCCCCAAAGTAGATCAGTTACTTCCAGAAATGCCACATTTCTCCCAAATATATCACAGCTTCTCCAAGAAATACCAGGATTCCTCCTGAAATACGACCTTTTCACCCACAAATACCTGCTTTATCCCCAATATTGGACATTTTCTTCCAGAAATGCCAGATTTCTCCCAAATATATCACATCTTCTCCAAGAAATACCACGTTTCCCCCTTCAAATAGGACCTTTTCACCCACAAATACCTCTTTTATCCCCAAAAGAGGACAGTTTATTCCAGACATGCCACATTTCTCCCAAATATATCACATCTTCTCCAAGAAATACCAGGGTTCCTCCTGGAAATAGGACCTTTTCACCCACAAATACCTCTTTTATCCCCAAAATAGGACAGTTTCTTCCAGAAATGCCACAGTTCTCCCAAATATATCACAGCTTCTCCAAGAAATACCAGGGTTCCCCCTTCAAATAGGACCTTATCACCCACAAATACCTCTTTTATCCCCAAAATAGGACAGGTTCATCCGGACATGCCAGATATCTCCCAAATATATCACATCTTCTCCAAGAAATACCAGCTTTCCCCCTTCAAATAGGACCTTTTCTCAAACAAATACCACTTTTATCCGCAAAATAGGACATTTTCTTGCAGAAATGCCACATTTCTCCCAAATGTATCACATCTTCTCCAAGAAATTCCACGTTTCCCCCATTAAATAGGACCTTTTCACCCACAAATGCCTGTTTTATCCCCAAAATAGGACAGTTTCTTCCAGAAATGCCACATTTCTCCCAAATACATCACATCTTCTCCAAGAAATACCAGGATTCCTCCTGAAATAGGACATTTCTCCCACAAATACCTCTTTTATCCCCAAAAGAGGACAGTTTCTTCCAGAAATGCCACATTTCTCCCAAATAGATCACATCTTCTCCAGGAAATACCAGGGTTCCCCCTTCAAATAGGACCTTTTCTCCCACAAATACCACTTTTATACCCAAAATAGGACATTTCGTTCCAGAAATGCCACATTTCTCCCAAATATATCACATCTTCTCCAAGAAATACCAGGGTTCCCCCTTCAAATAGGACCTTTTCACCCAAAAATACCTCTTTTATCCCCAAAATAGGACAGTTTCTCCCAGAAATGCCACATTTCTCCCAAATAGATCTCATCTTCTCCTAGAAATACCAGGTTTCCCCCTTCAAATAGGACCTTTTCACCCACAAATACCTCTTTTATCCCCAAAATAGGACAGTTTCTTCCAGAAATGCCACATTTCTCCCAAATAGATCACATCTTCTCCAAGAAATACCAGCTATCCCCCTACAAATAGGACCTTTTCACCCACAAATACCTCTTTTATCCCCAAAATTGGACATTTTCTTGCAGAAATGCCAGATTTCTCCCAAATAGATCACATCTTCTCCAAGAAATACCACGTATCCCCCTTCAAATAGGACCTTTTCACCCACAAATACCTGCTTTATCCTCAAAAGAGGACAGTTTTCTTCCAGGAATGCCAGTTTTCTCCCAAATATATCACATCTTCTCCAAGAAATACCAGCTTTCCCCCTTCAAATAGGACCTTTTCACCCACAAATACCTCTTTTATCCCCAAAAGAGGACAGTTTCCTCCAGACATGCCACATTTCTCCGAAATATATCACATCTTCTCCAAGAAATACCAGGGTTCCCCTTCAAATAGGACCTTTTCACCCACAAATACCTGCTTTATCCTCAAAATTGGAAATTTTCTTACAGAAATGCCACATTTCTCCCAAATATATCACATCTTCTCCAAGAAATACCACGTTTCCCCCTTCAAATAGGACCTTTTCACCCACAAGTACCTCTTTTATACCCAAAATAGGACATTTCCTTCCAGAAATGCCACATTTCTCCCAAATATATCACATCTTCTCCAAGAAATACCAGGGTTCCTCCTGAAATAGGACCTTTTCTCCCACAAATACCAGCCTTCTCCCCCCAAATTGGCCATTTTCTTCCAGAAATGCCACATTTCTCCCAAATAGATCACATCTTCTCCAAGAAATACCAGCTTTCCCCCTTCAAATAGGACCTTTTCACCCACAAATACCTCTTTTATCCCCAAAATAGGACATTTCCTTCCAGAAATGCCACATTTCTCCAAAATATATCACATCTTCTCCAAGAAATACCAGGATTCCTCCTTCAAATAGGACCTTTTCACCCACAAATACCTCTTTTATCCCCAAAAGAGGACAGTTTCTTCCAGAAATGCCACATTTCTCCCAAATATATCACATCTTCTCCAAGAAATACCAGGATTCCTCCTTCAAATAGGACCTTTTCACCCACAAATACCTCTTTTATCCCCAAAATAGGACATTTCCTTCCAGAAATGCCACATTTCTCCCAAATATATCACATCTTCTCCAAGAAATACCAGGGTTCCCCCTTCAAATAGGACCTTCTCACCCACAAATACCTCTTTTATCCCCAAAAGAGGACAGTTTCTTCCAGAAATGCCACATTTCTCCCAAATATATCACATCTTCTTCAAGAAATACCAGGATTCCTCCTGAAATAGGACCTTTTCACCCCCAAATACAAGCCTTCTCCCCCCAATTTGGACATTTTCTTGCAGATATGCCAGATTTCTCCCAAATATATCACATATTCTCCAAGAACTACCAGGGTTCCCCCTGGAAATAGGACCTTTTCACCCACAAATACCTCTTTTATCCCCAAAAGAGGACATTTTCTGAAAGACAGGCCAGATTTCTCCCAAACATATCACATCTCCAAGAAATACCAGGATTCCTCCTGAAATAGGACGATTTCTCCCACAAATACCAGCCTTCTCCCCTGAAAATAGGACATTTTCTTCCAGAAATGCCACATCTCTCCAAAATATATCACAGCTTCACCAAGAAATACCAGCTTTCCCCCTTCAAATAGGACCTTTTCACCCACAAGTACCTCTTTTAACCCCAATATAGGACATTTTCTTCCAGATATGACACATTACTCCCAAACATATCACATCTCCAAGAAATACCAGGATTCCTCCAGAAATAGAACATTTCTCCCACAAATACCAGCCTTCTCCCCCGAAAATAGGACATTTTCTTCCTGAAAGGTCAGATTTCTCCCAAATATATCACATCTTCTCCAAGAAATACCAGGGTTCCCCCTTTAAATACGTCCTTTTCACCAACAAATGCCTCTTTTATCCCCAAAATAGGACATTTTCTTCCAGAAATGCCAGATTTCTCCCAAATATATCACATCTTCTCCAAGAAATACCAGGATTCCTCCTGAAATAGGATATTTCACCCACAAATACCTCTTTTATCCCCAAAATATTACAGTTTCATCCAGAAATGCCACATTTCTCCCAAATATATCACATCTTCTCCAAGAAATACCAGGTTTCAGCCTTCAAATAGGACCTTATCACCCACAAATACCTCTTTTATCCCCAAAATAGAACATTTTCTTCCAGAAATGCCACATTTCTCCCAAATATATCACATCTTCTCCAAGAAATACCAGCTTTCCCCCTTCAAATAGGACCTTTTCACCCACAAATACCAGCCTTCTGCCACCAGATTGGACATTTTCTTCCAGAAATGCCAGATTTCTCCCAATTAGATCACATCTTCTCCAAGAAATAACACGTTTCCCCCTTCAAATAGGACCTTTTCCCCACAAATACCTCTTTTATCCCCAAAATTGGACATTTTCCTCCAGACATGCCGCATTTCTCCCAAATATATCACATCTTCTCCAAGAAATACCACGTTTCCCCCTTCAAATAGGACCTTTTCACCCACAAATACCTGCTTTATCCCCAAAAGAGGACATTTTCTTCCAGAAATGCCACATTTCTCCCAAATATATCACATCTTCTCCAAGAAATACCAGGGTTCCTCCTTGAAATAGGATCTTTTCACCCACAAATACCTCTTTTATCCCCAAAATAGGACAGTTTCTTCCAGAAATGCCTCATTTCTCCCAAATATATCACAGCTTCTCCAAGAAATACCAGCTTTCCCCCTTCAAATAGGACCTTATCACCCACAAATACCTCTTTTATCCCCAAAATAGGACAGGTTCATCCGGACATGCCAGATATCTCCCATATATATCACATCTTCTCCAAGAAATACCAGGGTTCCCCCTTCAAATAGGACCTTTTCACCCACAAATACCACTTTTATCCCCAAAATAGGACATTTTCTTGCAGAAATGCCACATTTCTCCCAAATGTATCACATCTTCTCCAAGAAATACCAGGGTTCCCCCTTCAAATAGGACCTTTTCACCCACAAATACCTCTTTTATCCCCAAAAGAGGACAGTTTCTTCCAGAAATGCCACATTTCTCCCAAATAGATCACATCTTCTCCAAGAAATACCAGCTTTCCCCCTTTAAATAGGACCTTTTCACCCACAAATGCCTGTTTTATCCCCAAAATAGGACAGTTTCTTCCAGAAATGCCACAGTTCTCCCAAATATATCACATCTTCTCCAAGAAATACCAGGATTCCTCCTGAAATAGGACATTTCTCCCACAAATACCTCTTTTATCCCCAAAATAGGACAGTTTCTTCCAGAAAGGCCAGATTTCTCCCAAATAGATCACATCTTCTCCAAGAAATACCAGCTTTCCCCCTTCAAATAGGACCTTTTCACCCACAAATACCTCTTTTATCCCCAAAAGAGGACAGTTTCTTCCGGAAATGCAACATTTCTCCCAAATATATCACATCTTCTCCAAGAAATACCAGCTTTCCCCCTTCAAATAGGAACTTTTCACCCACTAATACCTCTTTCATCCCCAAAATAGGACAGTTTCTTCCAGACATGCCAGATTTCTCCCAAATAGATCACATCTTCTCCAAGAAATACCAGCTATCCCCCTTCAAATAGGACCTTTTCACCCAAAAATACCTGTTTGATCCCCAAAATAGGACTGTTTCTGCCAGAAAGGCCAGATTTCTCCCAAGTATATCACATCTTCTCCAGGGAATACCAGCTTTCCCCCTTCAAATAGGACCTTTTCACCCACAAATACCTCTTTTATCCCCAAAAGAGGACAGTTTCTTCCGGAAATGCCACATTTCTCCCAAATATATCACATCTGCTCCAAGAAATACCAGCTTTCCCCCTTCAAATAGGACCTTTTCACCCACAAATACCTCTTTCATCCCCAAAAGACGACAGTTTCTTCCAGACATGCCACATTACTCCCAGACATATCACATCTCCAAGAAATACCAGGATTCCTCCTGAAATAGGACATTTCTCCCACAAATACCAGCCTTCTCCCCCAAAAATAGGACATTTTCTTCCAGAAATGCCACATTTCTCCCAAATATATCACATCTTCTCCAAGAAATACCAGGGTTCCCCCTTCAAATAGGACCTTTTCACCCACTAATACCTCTTTTATACCCAAAATAGGACACTTTCTTGCAGACATGCCACATTTCTCCCAAATAAATCACATCTTCTCCAAGAAATACCAGCTTTCCCCCTTCAAATAGGACATTTTCACCCACAAATAACTCTTTTATCCCCAAAATAGGACAGTTTCTTCCAGACATGCCACATTTCTCCCAAATATATCACATCTTCTCCAAGAAATACCAGGGTTCCCCCTTCAAATAGGACCTTTTCACCCACAAATACCTCTTTTATCCCCAAAAGAGGACAGTTTCTTCCAGAAAGGCCACATTTCTCCCAAATATATCACATCTTCTCCAAGAAATACCAGCTTTCCCCCTTCAAATAGGACCTTTTCACCCACAAGTAACTCTTATATCCCCAAAATAGGACAGTTTCTTCCAGACATGCCACATTTCTCCCAAATATATTACATCTTCTCCAAGAAATACCAGCTTTCCCCCTTCAAATAGGACCTTTTCACCCACAAATACCTGTTTGATCCCCAAAATTGGACAGTTTCTTCCAGAAATACCACATTTCTCCCAAATATATCACATCTTCTCCAAGAAATACCAGGTTTCCCCCTTGAAATAGGACCTTTTCACCCACAAATACCTGTTTGATCCCCAAAATTGGACATTTTCTTCCAGAAATGCCACATTTCTCCCAAATAGATTACATCTTCTCCAAGAAATACCAGCTATCCCCCTTGAAATAGGACCTTTTCTCCCACAAATACCTCTTTTATACCCAAAATAGGACATTTCGTTCCAGAAATGCCACATTTCTCCCAAATATATCACATCTTCTCCAAGAAATACCAGCTTTCCCCCTTCAAATAGGACCTTTTCACCCACAAATACCTCTTTTATCCCCAAAAGAGGACATTTTCTTGCAGATATGCCACATTTCTCCCAAATAGATCACATCTTCTCCTAGAATTACCAGGTTTCCCCCTTCAAATAGGACCTTTTCACCCACAAATACCTCTTTTATCCACAAAATACGACAGTTTCTGCCAGAAATGCCACATTTCTCCCAAATAGATCACATCTTCTCCAAGAAATACCAGCTTTCCCCCTTCAAATAGGACCTTTTCACCCACAAATACCTCTTTTATCCCCAAAAGAGGACAGTTTCTTCCAGAAATGCCACATTTCTCCCAAATAGATCACATCTTCTCCAAGAAATGCCAGCTATCCCCCTTCAAATAGGACCTTTTCTCCCACAAATACCTCTTTTATCCCCAAAATTGGACATTTTCCTCCAGACATGCCACATTTCTCCCAAATAGATCACATCTTCTCGAAGAAATACCAGGGTTCCCCCTTCAAATAGGACCTTTTCACCCACAAATACCTGTTTTATCCCCAAAAGAGGACAGTTTCTTCCAGAAATGCCACATTTCTCCCAAATATAGCACATCAGCTCCAAGAAATACCAGGATTCCTCCTGAAATAGGACCTTTTCACCCACAAATACAAGCCTTCTCCCCCCAATTTGGACATTTTCTTGCAGATATGCCAGATTTCTCCCAAATATATCACATATTCTCCAAGAACTACCAGGGTTCCCCCTGGAAATAGGACCTTTTCACCCACAAATACCTCTTTTATCCCCAAAAGAGGACATTTTCTGAAAGACAGGCCAGATTTCTCCCAAACATATCACATCTCCAAGAAATACCAGGATTCCTCCTGAAATAGGACCTTTTCTCCCACAAATACCAGCCTACTCCCCCGAAAATAGGACATTTTCTACCAGAAATGCCACATTTCTCCCAAATAGATCACAGCTTCACAAAGAAATACCAGCTTTCCCCCTTCAAATAGGACCTTTTCACCCACAAGTACCTCCTTTATCCCCAAAAGAGGACAGTTTCTTCCAGAAATGCCCGATTTCTCCCAAATATATCACATCTTCTCCAAGAAATACCTGCTTTCCCCCTTCAAATAGGACCTTTTCACCCACAAGTACCTCTTTTAACCCCAATATAGGACATTTTCTTCCAGATATGACACATTACTCCCAAACATATCACATCTCCAAGAAATACCAGGATTCCTCCTGAAATAGAACATTTCTCCCACAAATACCAGCCTTCTCCCCCGAAAATAGGACATTTTCTTCCAGAAAGGTCAGATTTCTCCGAAATATATCACATCTTCTCCAAGAAATACCAGGGTTCCCCCTTTAAATACGTCCTTTTCACCCACAAATGCCTCCTTTATCCCCAAAAGAGGACAGTTTCTTCCAGAAATGCCCGATTTCTCCCAAATATATCACATCTTCTCCAAGAAATACCTGCTTTCCCCCTTCAAATAGGACCTTTTCACCCACAAGTACCTCTTTTAACCCCAATATAGGACATTTTCTTCCAGATATGACACATTACTCCCAAACATATCACATCTCCAAGAAATACCAGGATTCCTCCTGAAATAGGACATTTCACCCACAAATACCTCTTTTATCCCCAAAAGAGGACAGTTTCATCCAGAAATGCCACATTTCTCCCAAATATATCACATCTTCTCCAAGAAATACCAGGTTTCAACATTCAAATAGGACCTTATCACCCACTAATACCTCTTTTATCCCCAAAATAGAACATTTTCTTCCAGAAATGCCACATTTCTCCCAAATATATCACATCTTCTCCAAGAAATACCAGCTATCCCCCTTCAAATAGGACCTTTTCACCCACAAATACCTGTTTTATCCCCAAAAGAGGACAGTTTCTTCCAGAAATGCCACATTTCTCCCAAATATATCACATCTTCTTCAAGAAATACAAGGATTCCTCCTGAAATAGGAACTTTTCACCCACAAATACAAGCCTTCTCCCCCCAATTTGGATATTTTCTTGCAGATATGCCAGATTTCTCCCAAATATATCACATATTCTCCAAGAACTACCAGGGTTCCCCCTGGAAATAGGACCTTTTCACCCACAAATACCTCTTTTATCCCCAAAAGAGGACATTTTCTGAAAGACAGGCCAGATTTCTCCCAAACATATCACATCTCCAAGAAATACCAGGATTCCTCCTGAAATAGGACCTTTTCTCCCACAAATACCAGCCTACTCCCCTGAAAATAGGACATTTTCTTCCAGAAATGCCACATTTCTCCAAAATATATCACAGCTTCACCAAGAAATACCAGCTTTCCCCCTTGAAATAGGACCTTTTCACCCACAAGTACCTCCTTTATCCCCAAAAGAGGACCGTTTCTTCCAGAAATGCCCGATTTCTCCCAAATATATCACATCTTCTCCAAGAAATACCTGCTTTCCCCCTTCAAATAGGACCTTTTCACCCACAAGTACCTCTTTTAACCCCAAAATAGGACATTTTCTTCCAGATATGACACATTACTCCCAAACATATCACATCTCCAAGAAATACCAGGATTCCTCCTGAAATAGAACATTTCTCCCACAAATACCAGCCTTCTCCCCCGAAAATAGGACATTTTCTTCCAGAAAGGTCAGATTTCTCCCAAATATATCACATCTTCTCCAAGAAATACCAGGGTTCCCCCTTCAAATACGTCCTTTTCACCCACAAATGCCGCTTTTATCCCCAAAGTAGGACATTTTCTTCCAGACATGCCGGATTTCTCCCAAATATATCTCATCTTCTCCAAGAAATACCAGGATTCCTCCTGAAATAGGACATTTCACCCACAAATACCTCTTTTATCCCCAAAATATTACAGTTTCATCCAGAAATGCCACATTTCTCCCAAATATATCACATCTTCTCCAAGAAATACCAGGTTTCAACCTTCAAACAGGACCTTATCACCCACAAATACCTCTTTTATCCCCAAAATAGAACATTTTCTTCCAGAAATGCCACATTTCTCCCAAATATATCACATCTTCTCCAAGAAATACCAGCTTTCCCCCTTCAAATAGGACCTTTTCACCCACAAATACCAGCCTTCTGCCCCCAGATTGGACATTTTCTTCCAGAAATGCCAGATTTCTCCCAATTAGATCACATCTTCTCCAAGAAATAACACGTTTCCCCCTTCAAATAGGACCTTTTCAACCACAAATACCTCTTCTATCCCCAAAATTGGACATTTTCCTCCAGAAATGCCACATTTCTCCCAAATAGATCACATCTTCTCCAAGAAATACCAGCTTTCCCCCTTGAAATAGGACCTTTTCACCCACAAATACCTGCTTTATCCCCAAAAGAGGACATTTTCTTCCAGAAATGCCACATTTCTCCCAAATATATCACATCTTCTACAAGAAATACCACGTTTCCCCCTTCAAATAGGACCTTTTCACCCACAAATACCTCTTTTATCCCCAAAATATGACAGTTTCTTCCAGAAATGCCAGATTTCTCCCAAACATATCACATCTCCAAGAAATACCAGGATTCCTCCTGAAATAGGACCTTTTCAACAACAAATACCAGCCTTCTCCCCGGAAAATAGGAAATTGTCTTCCAGAAATGCCAGATTTCTCCCAAATAGATCACATCTTCTCCAAGAAATACCAGCTTTCCCCCTTCAAATAGAAACTTTTCACCCACATATACATCTTTTATCCCCAAAATAGGACAGTTTCTTCCAGAAATGCCTGATTTCTCCCAAATATATCACATCTTCTCCAAGAACTACCAGATTTCCCCCTTCAAATAGGACCTTTTCACCCACAAATACCTCTTTAATTCCGAAAATAGAATATTTTCTTCCAGAAAGGCCAGATTTCTCCCAAATAGATCTCATCTTCTCCAAGAAATACCAGGTTTCACCCTTCAAATAGGACCTTTTCACCCACAAATACCTCTTTCATCCCCAAAAGAGGACAGTTTCTTCCAGAAATGCCACTTTTCTCCCAAATAGATCACATCTTCTCCAAGAAATACCAGCTTTCCCCCTTCAAATAGGACCTTTTCACCCACAAATACCAGCCTTCTGCCCCCAGATTGGACATTTTCTTCCAGAAATGCCAGATTTCTCCCAAATAGATCACATCTTCTCCAAGAAATAACACGTTTCCCCCTTCAAATAGGACCTTTTCAACCACAAATACCTCTTTTATCCCCAAAATTGGACATTTTCCTCCAGACGTGCCACATTTCTCCCAAATAGATCACATCTTCTCCAAGAAATACCAGCTTTCCCCCTTCAAATAGGACCTTTTCACCCACAAATACCTCTTTTATCCCCAAAAGAGGACAGTTTCTTCCAGAAATGCCAAATTTCTCCCATATATATCACATCTTCTCCAAGAAAAACCACGTTTACCCCTTCAAATAGGACCTTTTCACCCACAAATACCTCTTTTATCCCCAAAAGAGGACATTTTCTTAAAGAAATGCCACATTTCTCCGAAATATATCACATCTTCTCCAAGAAATACCAGGGTTCGCCCTTCAAATAGGACCTTTTCACCCACAAATACCTCCTTTATCCCCAAAGTAGATCAGTTACTTCCAGAAATGCCACATTTCTCCCAAATATATCACAGCTTCTCCAAGAAATACCAGGATTCCTCCTGAAATACGACCTTTTTACCCACAAATACCTGCTTTATCCCCAATATTGGACATTTTCTTCCAGAAATGCCACATTTCTCCCATATATATCACATCTTCTCCAAGAAATACCACGTTTCCCCCTTCAAATAGGACCTTTTCTCCCACAAATACCTCTTTTATCCCCAAAAGAGGACAGTTTCTTCCAGAAATGCCACATTTCTCCCAAATATATCACATCTTCTCCAAGAAATACCAGCTTTCCCCCTTCAAATAGGACCTTATCACCCACAAATACCTCTTTTATCCCCAAAATAGGACAGGTTCATCCGGACATGCCAGATATCTCCAAAATATATCACATCTTCTCCAAGAAATACCAGCTTTCCCCCTTCAAATAGGACCTTTTCACCCACAAATACCAGCCTTCTGCCCCCAGATTGGACATTTTCTTCCAGAAATGCCAGATTTCTCCCAAATAGATCACATCTTCTCCAAGAAATAACACGTTTCCCCCTTCAAATAGGACCTTTTCAACCACAAATACCTCTTTTATCCCCAAAATTGGACATTTTCCTCCAGACGTGCCACATTTCTCCCAAATAGATCACATCTTCTCCAAGAAATACCAGCTTTCCCCCTTCAAATAGGACCTTTTCACCCACAAATACCTCTTTTATCCCCAAAAGAGGACAGTTTCTTCCAGAAATGCCAAATTTCTCCCATATATATCACATCTTCTCCAAGAAAAACCACGTTTACCCCTTCAAATAGGACCTTTTCACCCACAAATACCTCTTTTATCCCCAAAAGAGGACATTTTCTTAAAGAAATGCCACATTTCTCCGAAATATATCACATCTTCTCCAAGAAATACCAGGGTTCGCCCTTCAAATAGGACCTTTTCACCCACAAATACCTCCTTTATCCCCAAAGTAGATCAGTTACTTCCAGAAATGCCACATTTCTCCCAAATATATCACAGCTTCTCCAAGAAATACCAGGATTCCTCCTGAAATACGACCTTTTTACCCACAAATACCTGCTTTATCCCCAATATTGGACATTTTCTTCCAGAAATGCCACATTTCTCCCATATATATCACATCTTCTCCAAGAAATACCACGTTTCCCCCTTCAAATAGGACCTTTTCTCCCACAAATACCTCTTTTATCCCCAAAAGAGGACAGTTTCTTCCAGAAATGCCACATTTCTCCCAAATATATCACATCTTCTCCAAGAAATACCAGCTTTCCCCCTTCAAATAGGACCTTATCACCCACAAATACCTCTTTTATCCCCAAAATAGGACAGGTTCATCCGGACATGCCAGATATCTCCAAAATATATCACATCTTCTCCAAGAAATACCAGCTTTCCCCCTTCAAATAGGACCTTTTCACCCACAAATACCTGTTTGATCCCCAAAAGAGGACAGTTTCTTCCAGAAATACCACATTTCTCCCAAATATATCACATCTTCTCCAAGAAATACCAGGTTTCCCCCTTCAAATAGGACCTTTTCACCCACAAATACCTGTTTGATCCCCAAAATTGGACAGTTTCTTCCAGAAATGCCACATTTCTCCCAAATAGATCACATCTTCTCCAAGAAATACCAGCTTTCCCCCTTCAAATAGGACCATTTCTCCCACAAATACCTCTTTTATACCCAAAATAGGACATTTCTTTCCAGAAATGCCACATTTCTCCCAAATATATCACATCTTCTCCAAGAAATACCAGTTTTCCCCTTCAAATAGGACCTTTTCACCCACAAATACCTCTTTTATCCCCAAAAGAAGACAGTTTCTTCCAGACATGCCACATTTCTCCCAAATAGATCACATCTTCTCCTAGAAGTACCAGGTTTCCCCCTTCAAATAGGACCTCTTCACCCATAAATACCTCTTTTATCCCCAAAAGAGGACAGTTTCTGCCAGAAATGCAAGATTTCTCCCAAATATATCACATCTTCTCCAAGAAATACCAGCTTTCCCCCTTCAAATAGGAACTTTTCACCCAAAAATACCTCTTTTATCCCCAAAATTGGACAGTTTCTTCCAGAAATGCCACAGTTCTCCCAAGTATATCACAGCTTCTCCAAGAAATACCAGCTATCCCCCTTCAAATAGGAACTTTTCACCCACAAATACCTCTTTTATCGCCAAAATTGGACATTTTCCTCCAGACATGCCACATTTCTCCCAAATAGATCACATCTTCTCCAAGAAATACCAGGGTTCCCCCTTCAAATAGGACCTTTTCACCCACAAATACCTGCTTTATCCCCAAAAGAGGGCATTTTCTTCCAGGAATGCCAGATTTCTCCCAAATATATCACATCTTCTCCAAGAAATACCACGTTTCCCCCTTCAAATAGGACCTTTTCACCCACAAATACCTCTTTTATCCCCAAAAGAGGACAGTTTCCTCCAGACATGCCACATTTCTCCGAAATAGATCACATCTTCCCCAAGAAATACCAGGGTTCCCCCTTCAAATAGGACCTTTTCACCCACAAATACCTCTTTTATCCCCAAAGTAGATCAGTTTCTTCCAGAAATGCCACATTTCTCCCAAATAGATCACAGCTTCTCCAAGAAATACCAGGATTCCTCCTGAAATACGACCTTTTCACCAACAAATACTTCTTTTATCCCCAAAATTGGACATTTTCTTCCAGAAATGCCACATTTCTCCCAAATACATCACATCTTCTCCAAGAAATACCACGTTTCCCCCTTCAAATTGGACCTTTTCACCCACAAATACCTCTTTTATACCCAAAATAGGACATTTCCTTCCAGAAATGCCACATTTCTCCCAAATATATCACATCTTCTCCAAGAAATACCAGGGTTCCTCCTGAAATAGGACCTTTTCTCCAACAAATACCAGCCTTCTCCCCCCAAATTGGCCATTTTCTTCCGGAAATGCCACATTTCTCCCAAATAGATCACATCTTCTTCAAGAAATACCACGTTTCCCCCTTCAAATAGAACCTTTTCACCCACAAATACCTCTTTTATCCCCAAAAGAGGACATTTCCTTCCAGAAATGCCACATTTCTCCCAAATAGATCACATCTTCTCCAAGAAATACCAGGTTTCCCCCTTCAAATAGGACCTTTTCTCCCACAAATACCTCTTTTATCCCCAAAAGAGGATAGTTTCTTCCAGACATGCCACATTTCTCCCAAATATATCACATCTTCTCCAAGAAATACCAGCTATCCCCCTTCAAATAGGATCTTTTCACGCACAAATACCAGCTTTATCCCCAAAATTGGACATTTTCTTGCAGAAATGCCACATTTCTCCCAAATATATCACATCTTCTCCAAGAAATACCAGGGTTCCCCCTTCAAATAGGACCTTTTCTCCCACAAATATCTGCTTTTTCCCCAAAATAGGACATTTTCTTCCAGAAATGCCACATTTCTCCCAAATATATCACATCTTCTCCAAGAAATACCAGGTTTCAACCTTCAAATAGGACCTTTTCACCCACAAATATCTGCTTTATCCCCAAAATAGGACATTTTCTTCCAGAAATGCCACATTTCTCCCAAATAGATCACATCTTCTCCAAGAACTAGCAGATTTCCCCCTTCTAATAGGACCTTAATAGCCAGAAATACCTGTTTTATCCCCAAAAGAGGACATATTCTTCCAGAAAAGCCACATTTCTCCCAAATATATCACATCTTCTCCAAGAAATACCAGCTTTCCCCCTTCAAATAGGACCTTTTCACCCACAAATACCTCTTTCATCCCCAAAATAGGACATTTCCTTCCAGAACTGCGAGATTTCTCCCAAATATATCACATCTTCTCCAAGAAATACCAGCTTTCCCCCTAAAAATAGGACCTTTTCACCCACAAATACCTCTTTTATCCCCAAAATAGGACAGTTTCTTCCAGAAAGGCCACAGTTCTCCCAAATATCTCACATCTTCTCCAAGAAATACCAGGATTCCTCCTGAAATATGACCTTTTCACCCACAAATACCAGCCTTCTTCTCCCAGATTGGACAGTTTCTTCAAGAAATGCCAGATTTCTCCCAAATATATCACATCTTCTCCAAGAAATACCAGGATTCCCCCTTCTAATAGGACCTTTTCACCCACAAATACCTCTTTTATCCCCAAAAGAGGACAGTTTCTTCCAGAAATGCCACATTGCTCCCAAATAGATCACATCTTCTCCAAGAAATACCAGGATTCCCCCTTCAAATAGGACCTTTTCACCCACAAATACCAGCCTTCTGCCCCCAGATTGGACATTTTATTCCAGACATGCCAGATTTCTCCCAAATATATCACATCTTCTCCAAGAAATACCAGCTTTCCCCCTTCAAATAGGACCTTTTCAGCCACAAATACCTCTTTTATACCCAAAATTGAACAGTTTCTTCCAGAAATGCCACATTTCTTCCAAATAGATCACATATTCTCCGAGAAATACCAGGGTTCCTCCTGTAATAGGACCTTTTCTCCCACAAATACCAGCCTTCTCCCCCCAAATTGGACATTTTCTTCCAGAAATGCCCGATTTCTCCCAAATATATCACATCTTCTCCAAGAAATACCACGTATCCCCCTTCAAGTAGGACCTTTTCACCCACAAATACCTCTTTTATCCCCAAAAGAGGACAGTTTCTTCCCGAAAGGCCAGATTTCTCCCAAACATATCACATCTCCAAGAAATACCAGGATTCCTCCTGAAATAGGACCTTTTCAACCACAAATACCAGCCTTCTCCCCCCAAAATAGGAAATTGTCTTCCAGAAAGGCCAGATTTCTCCCAAATAGATCACATCTTCTCCAAGAAATACCAGCTTTCCCCCTTGAAATAGAAACTTTTCACCCACAAATACCTCTTTTATCCCCAAAAGAGGACAGTTTATTCCAGACATGCCACATTTCTCCCAAATATATCACATCTTCTCCAAGAAATACCAGCTTTCCCCCTTCAAATAGGACCTTTTCACCCACAAGTACCTCTTTAATTCCGAAAATAGGATATTTTCTTCCAGAAAGGCCAGATTTCTCCCAAATAGATCACATCTTCTCCAAGAAATACCAGGTTTCACCCTTCAAATAGGACCTTTTCACCCACAAATACCCGTTCTATCCCCAAAAGAGGACAGTTTCTTCCAGAAATGCCACATTTCTCCCAAATATAGAACATCTTCTCCAAGAAATACCAGCTTTCCCCCTTCAAATAGGACCTTTTCACCCACAAATACCACTTTCATCCCCAAAATAGGACAGTTTCTTCCAGAAATGCCACTTTTCTCCCCAAATAGATCACATCTTCTCCAAGAAATACCAGAATTCCTCCTAAAATAGGAATTTTTCTCCCACAAATATCAGCCTTCTCCCCCCAAATTTGACTTTTTCTTCCAGACATGCCACATTTCTCCCAAATATAGAACATCTTCTCCAAGAAATACCAGGTTTCCCCCTTCTAATAGGACTTTTCACCCACAAATACCTCTTTTATCCCCAAAATAGGACAGGTTCATCCGGACATGCCAGATTTCTCCCAGGTATATCACATCAACTCCAAGAAATACCAGGGTTCCTCCTTCAAATAGGACCTATTCACCCACAAATACCAGCCATCTTCCCCCAGATTGGACATTTTCTTCCAGAAATGCCACATTTCTCCCAAATATATCACATCTTCTGCAAGAAATACCAGGGTTCCCCCTTCAAATAGGACCTTTTCACCCACAAATACCTCTTTTATACCCAAAAGAGGACAGTTTCTTCCAGAAAGGCCACATTTCTCCCAAATATATCACATCTTCTCCAAGAAATACCAGCTTTCCCGCTTCAAATAGGACCTTTTCTCCCCGAAATACCTCTTTTATCCCCAAAATAGGACATTTCCTTCCAGAACTGCCAGATTTCTCCCCAATATATCACATCTTCTCCAAGAAATACCAGGTTTCCCCCTTCAAATAGGACCTTTTCACCCAGAAATACTTCTTTTATCCCCAAAATTGAACAGTTTCTTCCAGAAATGCCACATTTCTCCCAAATAGATCACATCTACTCCGAGAAATACCAGGGTTCCTCCTGTAATAGGACCTTTTCTCCCACAAATACCAGCCTTCTCCCCCCAAACTGGACATTTTCCTCCAGACATGCCACATTTCTCCCAAATAGATCACATCTGCTCCAAGAAATACCAGGGTTCCCCCTTCAAATAGGACCTTTTCACCCACAAATACCTGTTTTATCCCCAAAAGAGGACAGTTTCTGCCAGAAATGCCACATTTCTCCCAAATATAGCACATCTTCTCCAAGAAATACCAGGATTCCTCCTGAAATAGGACCTTTTCACCCACAAATACAAGCCTTCTCCCCCTAATTTGGACATTTTCTTGCAGATATGCCAGATTTCTCCCAAATATATCACATATTCTCCAAGAACTACCTGGGTTCCCCCTGGAAATAGGACCTTTTCACCCACAAATACCTCTTTTATCCCCAAAAGAGGACATTTTCTGAAAGACAGGCCAGATTTCTCCCAAACATATCACATCTCCAAGAAATACCAGGATTCCTCCTGAAATAGGACCTTTTCTCCCACAAATACCAGCCTTCTCCCCCGAAAATAGGACATTTTCTTCCAGAAATGCCACATTTCTCCCAAATAGATCTCAGCTTCACAAAGAAATACCAGCTTTCCCCCTTCAAATAGGACCTTTTCTCCCACAAATACCTCTTTCATCCCCAAAATAGGACAGTTTCTTCCAGAAAGGCCACATTTCTCCCAAATATATCACATCTTCTCCAAGAAATACCTGCTTTCCCCCTTCAAATAGGACCTTTTCACCCACAAGTACCTCTTTTAACCCCAATAAAGTGCATTTTCTTCCAGATATGACACATTACTCCCAAACATATCACATCTCCAAGAAATACCAGGATTCCTCCTGAAATAGAACATTTCTCCCACAAATACCAGCCTTCTCCCCCGAAAATAGGACATTTTCTTCCAGAAAGGTCAGATTTCTCCCAAATATATCACATCTTCTCCAAGAAATACCAGGGTTCCCCCTTTAAATACGTCCTTTTCACCCACAAATGCCTCTTTTATCCCCAAAATAGGACATTTTCTTCCAGACATGCCAGATTTCTCCCAAATAGATCACATCTTCTCCAAGAAATACCAGGATTCCTCCTGAAATAGGACATTTCACCCACAAATACCTCTTTTATCCCCAAAAGAGGACAGTTTCATCCAGAAATGCCACATTTCTCCCAAATATATCACATCTTCTCCAAGAAATACCAGGTTTCAACCTTCAAATAGGACCTTTTCACCCACAAATACCTCTTTTATCCCCAAAATAGGACAGTTTCTTCCAGAAATGCCACATTTCTCCCAAATATATCACATCTTCTCCAAGAAATACCAGCTTTCCCCCTTCAAATAGGACCTTTTCACCCACAAATGCCTCTTGTATCCCCAAAAGAGGACAGTTTCTTCCAGAAATGCCACATTTCTCCCAAATAGATCACATCTTCTTCAAGAAATACCAGGATTCCTCCTGAAATAGGACCTTTTCACCCACAAATACAAGCCTTCTCCCCCCAATTTGGACATTTTCTTGCAGATATGCCAGATTTCTCCCAAATATATCACATATTCTCCAAGAACTACCAGGGTTCCCCCTGGAAATAGGACCTTTTCACCCACAAATACCTCTTTTATCCCCAAAAGAGGACATTTTCTGAAAGACAGGCCAGATTTCTCCCAAACATATCACATCTCCAAGAAATACCAGGATTCCTCCTGAAATAGGACCTTTTCTCCCACAAATACCAGCCTTCTCCCCTGAAAATAGGACATTTTCTTCCAGAAATGCCACATTTCTCCAAAATATATCACAGCTTCACCAAGAAATACCAGCTTTCCCCCTTGAAATAGGACCTTTTCACCCACAAGTACCTCCTTTATCCCCAAAAGAGGACAGTTTCTTCCAGAAATGCCACATTTCTCCCAAATATATCACAGCTTCTCCAAGAAATACCTGCTTTCCCCCTTCAAATAGGACCTTTTCACCCACAAGTACCTCTTTTAACCCCAAAATAGGACATTTTCTTCCAGATATGACACATTACTCCCAAACATATCACATCTCCAAGAAATACCAGGATTCCTCCTGAAATAGAACATTTCTCCCACAAATACCAGCCTTCTCCCCCGAAAATAGGACATTTTCTTCCAGAAAGGTCAGATTTCTCCCAAATATATCACATCTTCTCCAAGAAATACCAGGGTTCCCCCTTTAAATACGTCCTTTTCACCCACAAATGCCTCTTTAATCCCCAAAAGAGGACATTTTCTGAAAGACAGGCCAGATTTCTCCCAAATATATCACATCTTCTCCAAGAAATACCAGGATTCCTCCTGAAATAGGACATTTCACCCACAAATACCTCCTTTATCCCAAAAATAGAACAGTTTCATCCAGAAATGCCAAATTTCTCCCAAATATATCACATCTTCTCCAAGAAATACCAGGTTTCAACCTTCAAATAGGACCTTATCACCCACAAATACCTCTTTTATCCCCAAAATAGGACAGTTTCTTCCAGAAATGCCACATTTCTCCCAAATAGATCACATCTTCTCCAAGAAATACCAGCTATCCCCCTTCAAATAGTACCTTTTCACGCACAAATACCAGCTTTATCCCCAAAATTGGTCATTTTCTTGCAGAAATGCCACATTTCTCCCAAATATATCACATCTTCTCCAAGAAATACCAGGGTTCCTCCTGAAATAGGACCTTTTCACCCACAAATACCTGCTTTTTCCCCAAAATAGGACATTTTCTTCCAGAAATGCCACATTTCTCCCAAATAGATCACATCTTCTCCAAGAACTAGCAGATTTCCCCCTTCTAATAGGACCTTATCAGCCAGAAACACCTGTTTTATCCCCAAAATAGGACATATTCTTCCAGATATGCCAGATTTCTCCCAAATAGATCACATCTTCTCCAAGAAATACCAGCTTTCCCCCTTCAAATAGGACCTTTTCTCCCCGAAATACCTCTTTTATACCCAAAATAGGACATTACCTTCCAGAACTGCCAGATTTCTCCCAAATATATCACATCTTCTCCAAGAAATACCAGGATTCCCCCTTCAAATAGGTCCTTTTCACCCACAGATACCAGCCTTCTGCCCCCAGATTGGACATTTTCTTCCAGACATGCCAGATTTCTCCCAAATATATCACATCTTCTCCAAGAAATACCAGCTTTCCCCCTTCAAATAGGACCTTTTCAGCCACAAATACTTCTTTTATCCCCAAAATTGAACAGTTTCTTCCAGAAATGCCACATTTCTCCCAAATAGATCACATCTACTCCGAGAAATACCAGGGTTCCTCCTGTAATAGGACCTTTTCTCCCACAAATACCAGCCTTCTCCCCCCAAATTGGACATTTTCTTCCAGAAATGCCACATTTCTCCCAAATAGATCACATCTTCTCCAAGAAATACCAGCTTTCCCCCTTCAAATAGGACCTTTTCACCCACAAATACCTCTTTTATCCCCAAAATATGACAGTTTCTTCCAGAAATGCCAGATTTCTCCCAAACATATCACATCTCCAAGAAATACCAGGATTCCTCCTGAAATAGGACCTTTTCAACAACAAATACCAGCCTTCTCCCCGGAAAATAGGAAATTGTCTTCCAGAAAGGCCAGATTTCTCCCAAATAGATCACATCTTCTCCAAGAAATACCAGCTTTCCCCCTTGAAATTGAAACTTTTCACCCACATATACATCTTTCATCCCCAAAAGAGGACAGTTTCTTCCAGAAATGCCACTTTTCTCCCAAATAGATCACATCTTCTCCAAGAAATACAAGGATTCCTCCTGAAATAGGACATTTCTCCCACAAATACCAGCCTTCTCCCCCAAAGATAGGACATTTTCTTCCAGAAAGGCCAGATTTCTCCCAAATATATCACATCTTCTCCAAGAAATACCAGCTTTCCCCCTTCAAATAGGACCTTTTCACCCACAAATACCTCTTTTATCCCCAAAAGAGGACAGTTTCTTCCAGATATGCCACATTTCTCCCAAATAAATCACATCTTCTCCAAGAAATACCAGCTTTCCCCCTTCAAATAGGATCCTATCACCCACAAATACCTCTTTTTTCCCCAAAATATGACAGTTTCTTCCAGAAATGCCAGATTTCTCCCAAACATATCACATCTTCTCCAAGAAATACCAGGTTTCAACCTTCAAATAGGACCTTTTCACCGACAAATACCTCTTTTATCCCCAAAATAGAACATTTTCTTCCAGAAATGCCACATTTCTCCCAAATATATCACATCTTCTCCAAGAAATACCAGCTTTCCCCCTTCAAATAGGACCTTTTCACCCACAAATACCAGCCTTCTGCCCCAAGATTGGACATTTTCTTCCAGAAATGCCAGATTTCTCCCAAATAGATCACATCTTCTCCAAGAAATAACACGTTTCCCCCTTCAAATAGGACCTTTTCAACCACAAATACCTCTTTTATCCCCAAAATTGGACATTTTCCTCCAGACGTGCCACATTTCTCCCAAATAGATCACATCTTCTCCAAGAAATACCAGCTTTCCCCCTTCAAATAGGACCTTTTCACCCACAAATACCTCTTTGATCCCCAAAAGAGGACAGTTTCTTCCAGAAATGCCAAATTTCTCCCATATATATCACATCTTCTCCAAGAAAAACCACGTTTACCCCTTCAAATAGGACCTTTTCACCCACAAATACCTCTTTTATCCCCAAAAGAGGACATTTTCTTAAAGAAATGCCACATTTCTCCGAAATAGATCACATCTTCTCCAAGAAATACCAGGGTTCGCCCTTCAAATAGGACCTTTTCACCCACAAATACCTCCTTTATCCCCAAAGTAGATCAGTTACTTCCCGAAATGCCACATTTCTCCCAAATATACCACAGCTTCTCCAAGAAATACCAGGATTCCTCATGAAATACGACCTTTTTACCCACAAATACCTGCTTTATCCCCAATATTGGACATTTTCTTCCAGAAATGCCACATTTCTCCCATATATATCACATCTTCTCCAAGAAATACCACGTTTCCCCCTTCAAATAGGACCTTTTCACCCACAAATACCTCTTTTATCCCCAAAAGAGGACAGTTTCTTCCAGAAATGCCACAGTTCTCCCAAATATATCACATCTTCTCCAAGAAATACCAGCTTTCCCCCTTCAAATAGGACCTTATCACCCACAAATACCTCTTTTATCCCCAAAATAGGACAGGTTCATCCGGACATGCCAGATATCTCCCGAATATATCACATCTTCTCCAAGAAATACCAGCTTTCCCCCTTCAAATAGGACCTTTTCACCCACAAATACCTGTTTGATCCCCAAAAGAGGACAGTTTCTTCCAGAAATACCACATTTCTCCCAAATATATCACATCTTCTCCAAGAAATACCAGGTTTCCCCCTTCAAATAGGACCTTTTCACCCACAAATACCTGTTTGATCCCCAAAATTGGACAGTTTCTTCCAGAAATGCCACATTTCTCCCAAATAGATCACATCTTCTCCAAGAAATACCAGCTTTCCCCCTTCAAATAGGACCATTTCTCCCACAAATACCTCTTTTATACCCAAAATAGGACATTTCTTTCCAGAAATGCCACATTTCTCCCAAATATATCACATCTTCTCCAAGAAATACCAGTTTTCCCCTTCAAATAGGACCTTTTCACCCACAAATACCTCTTTTATCCCCAAAAGAAGACAGTTTCTTCCAGACATGCCACATTTCTCCCAAATAGATCACATCTTCTCCTAGAAGTACCAGGTTTCCCCCTTCAAATAGGACCTCTTCACCCATAATTACCTCTTTTATCCCCAAAAGAGGACAGTTTCTGCCAGAAATGCAAGATTTCTCCCAAATATATCACATCTTCTCCAAGAAATACCAGCTTTCCCCCTTCAAATAGGAACTTTTCACCCACAAATACCTCTTTTATCCCCAAAATTGGACAGTTTCATCCAGAAATGCCACAGTTCTCCCAAGTATATCACAGCTTCTCCAAGAAATACCAGCTATCCCCCTTCAAATAGGAACTTTTCTCCCACAAATACCTCTTTTATCCCCAAAATTGGACATTTTCCTCCAGACATGCCACATTTCTCCCAAATAGATCACATCTTCTCCAAGAAATACCAGGGTTCCCCCTTCAAATAGGACCTTTTCACCCACAAATACCTGCTTTATCCCCAAAAGAGGGCATTTTCTTCCAGGAATGCCAGATTTCTCCCAAATATATCACATCTTCTCCAAGAAATACCACGTTTCCCCCTTCAAATAGGACCTTTTCACCCACAAATACCTCTTTTATCCCCAAAAGAGGACAGTTTCCTCCAGACATGCCACATTTCTCCGAAATAGATCACATCTTCCCCAAGAAATACCAGGGTTCCCCCTTCAAATAGGACCTTTTCACCCACAAATACCTCCTTTATCCCCAAAGTAGATCAGTTTCTTCCAGAAATGCCAGATTTCTCCCAAATAGATCACAGCTTCTCCAAGAAATACCAGGATTCCTCCTGAAATACGACCTTTTCACCAACAAATACTTCTTTTATCCCCAAAATTGGACATTTTCTTCCAGAAATGCCACATTTCTCCCAAATATATCACATCTTCTCCAAGAAATACCACGTTTCCCCCTTCAAATTGGACCTTTTCACCCACAAATACCTCTTTTATACCCAAAATAGGACATTTCCTTCCAGAACTGCGAGATTTCTCCCAAATATATCACATCTTCTCCAAGAAATACCAGGGTTCCTCCTGAAATAGGACCTTTTCTCCAACAAATACCAGCCTTCTCCCCCCAAATTGGCCATTTTCTTCCGGAAATGCCACATTTCTCCCAAATAGATCACATCTTCTTCAAGAAATACCACGTTTCCCCCTTCAAATAGAACCTTTTCACCCACAAATACCTCTTTTATCCCCAAAAGAGGACATTTCCTTCCAGAAATGCCACATTTCTCCCAAATAGATCACATCTTCTCCAAGAAATACCAGGTTTCAACCTTCAAATAGGACCTTTTCTCCCACAAATACCTCTTTTATCCCCAAAAGAGGATAGTTTCTTCCAGACATGCCACATTTCTCCCAAATATATCACATCTTCTCCAAGAAATACCAGCTATCCCCCTTCAAATAGGATCTTTTCACGCACAAATACCAGCTTTATCCCCAAAATTGGACATTTTCTTGCAGAAATGCCACATTTCTCCCAAATATATCACATCTTCTCCAAGAAATACCAGGGTTCCCCCTTCAAATAGGACCTTTTCTCCCACAAATATCTGCTTTTTCCCCAAAATAGGACATTTTCTTCCAGAAATGCCACATTTCTCCCAAATATATCACATCTTCTCCAAGAAATACCAGGTTTCAACCTTCAAATAGGACCTTTTCACCCACAAATACCTGCTTTATCCCCAAAATAGGACATTTTCTTCCAGAAATGCCACATTTCTCCCAAATAGATCACATCTTCTCCAAGAACTAGCAGATTTCCCCCTTCAAATAGGACCTTAATAGCCAGAAATACCTGTTTTATCCCCAAAAGAGGACATATTCTTCCAGAAATGCCACATTTCTCCCAAATATATCACATCTTCTCCAAGAAATACCAGCTTTCCCCCTTCAAATAGGACCTTTTCACCCACAAATACCTCTTTCATCCCCAAAATAGGACATTTCCTTCCAGAACTGCGAGATTTCTCCCAAATATATCACATCTTCTCCAAGAAATACCAGCTTTCCCCCTAAAAATAGGACCTTTTCACCCACAAATACCTCTTTTATCCCCAAAAGAGGACAGTTTCTTCCAGACATGCCAGATTTCTCCCAAATATATCACATCTTCTCCAAGAAATACGAGGATTCCCCCTTCTAATAGGACCTTTTCACCCACAAATACCTCTTTTATCCCCAAAAGAGGACAGTTTCTTCCAGAAATGCCACATTTCTCCCAAATAGATCACATCTTCTCCAAGAAATACCAGGATTCCCCCTTCAAATAGGACCTTTTCACCCACAAATACCAGCCTTCTGCCCCCAGATTGGACATTTTCTTCCAGACATGCCAGATTTCTCCCAAATATATCACATCTTCTCCAAGAAATACCAGCTTTCCCCCTTCAAATAGGACCTTTTCAGCCACAAATACCTCTTTTATACCCAAAATTGAACAGTTTCTTCCAGAAATGCCACATTTCTCCCAAATAGATCACATATTCTCCGAGAAATACCAGGGTTCCTCCTGTAATAGGACCTTTTCTCCCACAAATACCAGCCTTCTCCCCCCAAATTGGACATTTTCTTCCAGAAATGCCCGATTTCTCCCAAATATATCACATCTTCTCCAAGAAATACCACGTATCCCCCTTCAAGTAGGACCTTTTCACCCACAAATACCTCTTTTATCCCCAAAAGAGGACAGTTTCTTCCCGAAAGGCCAGATTTCTCCCAAACATATCACATCTACAAGAAATACCAGGATTCCTCCTGAAATAGGACCTTTTCAACCACAAATACCAGCCTTCTCCCCCGAAAATAGGAAATTGTCTTCCAGAAAGGCCAGATTTCTCCCAAATAGATCACATCTTCTCCAAGAAATACCAGCTTTCCCCCTTGAAATAGAAACTTTTCACCCACAAATACCTCTTTTATCCCCAAAAGAGGACAGTTTATTCCAGACATGCCACATTTCTCCCAAATATATCACATCTTCTCCAAGAAATACCAGCTTTCCCCCTTCAAATAGGACCTTTTCACCCACAAGTACCTCTTTAATTCCGAAAATAGGATATTTTCTTCCAGAAAGGCCAGATTTCTCCCAAATAGATCACATCTTCTCCAAGAAATACCAGGTTTCACCCTTCAAATAGGACCTTTTCACCCACAAATACCCGTTCTATCCCCAAAAGAGGACAGTTTCTTCCAGAAATGCCACATTTCACCCAAATATAGAACATCTTCTCCAAGAAATACCAGCTTTCCCCCTTCAAATAGGACCTTTTCACCCACAAATACCACTTTCATCCCCAAAATAGGACAGTTTCTTCCAGAAATGCCACTTTTCTCCCCAAATAGATCACATCTTCTCCAAGAAATACCAGAATTCCTCCTAAAATAGGAATTTTTCTCCCACAAATATCAGCCTTCTCCCCCCAAATTTGACTTTTTCTTCCAGACATGCCACATTTCTCCCAAATATAGAACATCTTCTCCAAGAAATACCAGGTTTCCCCCTTCAAATAGGACTTTTCACCCACAAATACCTCTTTTATCCCCAAAATAGGACAGGTTCATCCGGACATGCCAGATTTCTCCCAGGTATATCACATCAACTCCAAGAAATACCAGGGTTCCTCCTTCAAATAGGACCTATTCACCCACAAATACCAGCCTTCTTCCCCCAGATTGGACATTTTCTTCCAGAAATGCCACATTTCTCCCAAATATATCACATCTTCTCCAAGAAATACCAGGGTTCCCCCTTCAAATAGGACCTTTTCACCCACAAATACCTCTTTTATACCCAAAAGAGGACAGTTTCTTCCAGAAAGGCCACATTTCTCCCAAATATATCACATCTTCTCCAAGAAATACCAGCTTTCCCCCTTCAAATAGGACCTTTTCTCCCCGAAATACCTCTTTTATCCCCAAAATAGGACATTTCCTTCCAGAACTGCCAGATTTCTCCCAAATATATCACATCTTCTCCAAGAAATACCAGGTTTCCCCCTTCAAATAGGACCTTTTCACCCAGAAATACCTCTTTTATCCCCAAAATAGGACAGGTGCATCCGGACATGCCAGATTTCTCCCAAGTATATCACATCTTCTCCAAGAAATACCAGGGTTCCTCCTGAAATAGGACCTTATCACCCACAAATACCAGACTTCTTCCCCCAGATTGGACAATTTCTTCCAGAAATGCCACATTTCTCCCAAATATATCACATCTTCTCCAAGAAATACCAGGGTTCCCCCTTCAAATAGGACCATTTCTCCCACAAATACCTGTTCTATCCCCAAAATAGGACGATGTATTCCAGACATACCACATTTCTCCCAAATATATCACATCTTCTCCAAGAAATACCAGGTTTCCCCCTTCAAATAGGACCTTTTCACCCACAAATACCTCTTTTATCCCCAAAAGAGGACATTTTCCTGCAGAAAGGCCACATTTCTCCCAAATAGATCACATCTTCTCCAAGAATTACCACGTTTCCCCCTTCAAATAGGACCTTTTCTCCCACAAATACCTCCTTTATCCCCAAAGTAGATCAGTTTCTTCCAGACATGCCACATTTCTCCCAAATATATCACATCTTCTCCAAGAAATACCAGGTTTCCCCCTTCAAATAGGGCCATTTCTCCCACAAATACCGCTTTTATCCCCAAAAGAGGACAGTTTCTTCCAGAAATGCCACATTTCTCCCAAATGTATCACATCTTCTCCAGGAAATACCAGGTTTCCCCCTTCAAATAGGACCTTTTCACCACAAATACCTGTTCTATCCCCAAAAGAGGACAGTTTCTTCCAGAAATGCCACATTTCTCCCAAATATATCACATCTTCTCCAAGAAATACCAGGTTTCATCCTTTAAATTGGACCTTTTCACCCACAAATACCTCTTTTATCCCCAAAATAGGACAGTTTCTGCCAGAAATGCCGCATTTCTCCCAAATATAGCACATCTTCTCCAAGAAATACCAGCTTTCCCCCTTCAAATAGGACCTTTTCACCCACAAATACCTCTTTTATCCCCAAAAGAGGACAGTTTCTTCCAGACATGCCAGATATCTCCCAAATATATCACATCTTCTCCAAGAAATACCAGGTTTCCCCCTTCAAATAGGACCTTTTCACCCACAAATACCTGTTTTATCCCCAAAATAGGATATTTTCTTTCGGAAATGCTAGATTTCTCCCAAATATATCACATCTTCTCCAAGAAATACCAGGTTTCCCCCTTCAAATAGGACCTTTTCACCCACAAATACCTGTTTTATCCCCAAAATAGGACAGTTTCTTCCAGAAATGCCACATTACTCCCAAACATATCACATCTCCAAGAAATACCAGGATTCCTCCTGAAATAGGACATTTCTCCCACAAATACCAGCCTTCTCCCCCGAAAAAAGGACATTTTCTTCCTGACATGCCAGATTTCTTCCAAATATATCACATCTTCTCCAAGAAATACCAGGGTTCCCCCTTCAAATAGGACATTTTCACCCACAAATACCAGCCTTCTGCCCCCAGATTGGACATTTTCTTCCAGAAATGCCACATTTCTCCCAAATAGATCACATCTTCTCCATGAAATACCAGGTTTCCCCCTTCAAATAGGACCTTTTCACCCACAAATACCTCTTTTATCCCCAAAAGAGGACATTTTCCGCCAGAAAGGCCACATTTCTCCCAAATATATCACATCTTCTCATAGAATTACCAGGTTTCCCCCTTCAAATAGGACCTTTTCTCCCACAAATATCTCTTTTATACCCAAAATAGGACAGTTTCTTCCAGAAATGCCACATTTCTCCCAAATAGATCACATCTTCTCCAAGAAATACCAGCTTTCCCCCTTCAAATAGGACCTTTTCTCCCACAAATACCAGCCTTCTTCCCCCAGATTGGACATTTTCTTCCAGAAATGCCACATTTCTCCCAAATATATCACAGCTTCTCCAAGAAATACCAGCTTTCCCCCTTCATATAGGACCTTATCACCCACAAATACCTCTTTTATCCCCAAAATAGGACAGGTTCATCCGGACATGCCAGATATCTCCCAAATAGATCACATCTTCTCCAAGAAATACCAGGGTTCCTCCTGAAATAGGAACTTTTCTCCCACAAATACAAGCCTTCTCCCCCCAAATTGGCCATTTTCTTCCGGAAATGCCAGATTTCTCCCAAATAGATCACATCTGCTCCAAGAAATACCACGTTTCCCCCTTCAAATAGGACCTTTTCACCCACAAATACCTCTTTTATCCCCAAAAGAGGACATTTCCTTCCAGAAATGCCACATTTCTCCCAAATATATCACATCTTCTCCAAGAAATACCAGCTTTCCCCCTTCAAATAGGACCTTTTCACCCACAAATACCTCTTTTATCCCCAAAAGAGGACAGTTTCTTCCAGAAATGCCACATTTCTCCCAAATAGATCACATCTTCTCCAAGAAATACCAGCTTTCCCCCTTCAAATAGGACCTTTTCACCCACAGATACCAGCCTTCTGCCCCCAGATTGGACATTTTCTTCCAGACATGCCCGATTTCTCCCAAATATATCACATCTTCTCCAAGAAATACCAGCTTTCCCCCTTCAAATAGGACCTTTTCACCCACAAATACCTCTTTTATCCCCAAAATAGGACAGTTTGTTCCAGAAATGCCACATTTCTCCCAAACATATCACATCTCCAAGAAATACCAGGATTCCTCCTGAAATAGGACCTTTTCAACAACAAATACCAGCCTTCTCCCCGGAAAATAGGAAATTGTCTTCCAGAAATGCCAGATTTCTCCCAAATAGATCACATCTTCTCCAAGAAATACCAGCTTTCCCCCTTGAAATAGAAACTTTTCACCCACATATACATCTTTTATCCCCAAAATAGGACAGTTTCTTCCAGAAATGCCTGATTTCTCCCAAATATATCACATCTTCTCCAAGAAATACCAGCTTTCCCCCTTCAAATAGGACCTTTTCACCCACAAATACCTCTTTAATTCCGAAAATAGAATATTTTCTTCCAGAAAGGCCAGATTTCTCCCAAATAGATCTCATCTTCTCCAAGAAATACCAGGTTTCACCCTTCAAATAGGACCTTTTCACCCACAAATACCCGTTCTATCTCCAAAATAGGACAGTTTCTGCCAGAAATGCCACATTTCTCCCAAATATATCACATCTTCTCCAAGAAATACCAGCTTTCCCCCTTCAAATAGGACCTTTTCACCCACAAATACCTCTTTTATCCCCAAAAGAGGACAGTTTCTTCCAGAAATGCCACTTTTCTCCCAAATAGATCACATCTTCTCCAAGAAATACCAGAATTCCTCCTAAAATAGGAATTTTTCTCCAACAAATATCAGCCTTCTCCCCCCAAATTTGACTTTTTCTTCCAGACATGCCACATTTCTCCCAAATATAGAACATCTTCTCCAAGAAATACCAGGTTTCCCCCTTCAAATAGGACTTTTCACCCTCAAATACCTCTTTTATCCCCAAAATAGGACAGGTTCATCCGGACATGCCAGATTTCTCCCAGGTATATCACATCTTCTCCAAGAAATACCAGGGTTCCTCCTTCAAATAGGACCTTTTCACCCACAAATACCAGCCTTCTTCCCCCAGATTGGACATTTTCTTCCAGAAATGCCACATTTCTCCCAAATATATCACATCTTCTCCAAGAAATACCAGGTTTCCCCCTTCAAATAGGACCTTTTCTCCCACAAATACCTCTTTTATCCCCAAAATAGGACGATTTATTCCAGACATGCCAAATTTTCTCCCAAATATATCACATCTTCTCCAAGAAATACCAGGGTTCCCCCTTCAAATAGGATCCTTTCACCCACAAATACTTCTTTTTTCCCCAAAATAGGACAGTTTCACCCAGAAATGCCACATTTCTCCAAAATATATCACATCTTCTCCAAGAAATACCAGGTTACAACCTTCAAATAGGACCTTATCACCCACAAATACCTCTTTTATCCCCAAAATAGAACATTTTCTTCCAGAAATGCCACATTTCTCCCAAATAGATCACATCTTCTCCAAGAAATACCAGCTATCCCCCTTCAAATAGGACCTTTTCACCCACAAATACCTGTTTGATCCCCAAAATAGGACTGTTTCTGCCAGAAAGGCCACATTTCTCCCAAATATATCACATCTTCTCCAGGGAATACCAGCTTTCCCCGTTCAAATAGGACCTTTTCACCCACAAATACCTCTTTTATCCCCAAAATAGGACAGTTTCTTCCAGAAATGCCACATTTCTCCCAAATAGATCACATCTTCTCCAAGAAATACCAGCTTTCCCCCTTCAAATAGGACCTTTTCACCCACAAATACCTCTTTTATCCCCAAAAGACGACACTTTGTTCCAGACATGCCACATTACTCCCAAACATATCACATCTCCAAGAAATACCAGGATTCCTCCTGAAATAGGACATTTCTCCCACAAATACCAGCCTTCTCCCCCAAAGATAGGACATTTTCTTCCAGAAATTCCACATTTCTCCCAAATATATCACATCTTCTCCAAGAAATACCAGCTTTCCCCCTTCAAATAGGACCTTTTCACCCACAAATACCTCTTTTATCCCCAAAAGAGGACAGTTTCTTCCTGATATGCCACATTTCTCCCAAATAAATCACATCTTCTCCAAGAAATACCAGCTTTCCCCCTTCAAATAGGATCCTTTCACCCACAAACACCTCTTTTTTCCCCAAAATAGGACAGTTTCACCCAGAAATGCCACATTTCTCCCAAATATATCACATCTTCTCCAAGAAATACCAGGTTTCAACCTTCAAATAGGACCTTATCACCCACAAATACCTCTTTTATCCCCAAAATAGAACATTTTCTTCCAGAAATGCCACATTTCTCCCAAAACAAATCACATCTTCTCCAAGAAATACCAGGTTTCCCCCTTCAAATAGGACCTTTTCACCCACAAATACCAGCCTTCTGCCCCCAGATTGGACATATTCTTCCAGAAATGCCAGATTTCTCCCAAATAGATCACATCTTCTCCAAGAAATAACACGTTTCCCCCTTCAAATAGGACCTTTTCAACCACAAATACCTCTTTTATCCCCAAAATTGGACATTTTCCTCCAGAAATGCCACATTTCTCCCAAATAGATCACATCTTCTCCAAGAAATACCAGCTTTCCCCCTTCAAATAGGACCTTTTCACCCACAAATACCTGCTTTATCCCCAAAAGAGGACATTTTCTTCCAGGAATGCCAGATTTCTCCCAAATATATCACATCTTCACCAAGAAATACCAGGTTTCCCCCTTCAAATACGACCTTTTCACCCACAAATACCTCTTTTATCCCCAAAAGAGGACAGTTTCCTCCAGACATGCCACATTTCTCCGAAATAGATCACATCTTCCCCAAGAAATACCAGGGTTCCCCCTTCAAATAGGACCTTTTCACCCACAAATACCTCCTTTATCCCCAAAGTAGATCAGTTACTTCCAGAAATGCCAGATTTCTCCCAAATATATCACAGCTTCTCCAAGAAATACCAGGATTCCTCATGAAATACGACCTTTTTACCCACAAATACCTGCTTTATCCCCAATATTGGACATTTTCTTCCAGAAATGCCACATTTCTCCCATATATATCAGATCTTCTCCAAGAAATACCACGTTTCCCCCTTCAAATAGGACCTTTTCACCCACAAATACCTCTTTTATCCCCAAAATAGGACAGTTTCTTCCAGAAATGCAACAGTTCTCCCAAATATATCACATCTTCTCCAAGAAATACCAGCTTTCCCCCTTCAAATAGGACCTTATCACCCACAAATACCTCTTTTATCCCCAAAATAGGACAGGTTCATCCGGACATGCCAGATATCTCCCAAATATATCACATCTTCTCCAAGAAATACCAGCTTTCCCCCTTCAAATAGGACCTTTTCACCCACAAATACCTGTTTGATCCCCAAAAGAGGACAGTTTCTTCCAGAAATACCACATTTCTCCCTAATATATCACATCTTCTCCAAGAAATACCAGGTTTCCCCCTTGAAATAGGACCTTTTCACCCACAAATACCTGTTTGATCCCCAAAATTGGACAGTTTCTTCCAGAAATGCCACATTTCTCCCAAATAGATCACATCTTCTCCAAGAAATACCAGCTTTCCCCCTTCAAATAGGACCTTTTCTCCCACAAATACCTCTTTTATACCCAAAATAGGACAATTCTTTCCAGAAATGCCACATTTCTCCCAAATATATCACATCTTCTCCAAGAAATACCAGTTTTCCCCCTTCAAATAGGACCTTTTCACCCACAAATACCTCTTTTATCCCCAAAAGAAGACAGTTTCTTCCAGAAATGCCAGATTTCTCCCAAATAGATCACATCTTCTCCTAGAAGTACCAGGTTTCCCCCTTCAAATAGGACCTCTTCACCCACAAATACCTCTTTTATCCCCAAAAGAGGACAGTTTCTGCCAGAAATGCAAGATTTCTCCCAAATATATCACATCTTCTCCAAGAAATACCAGCTTTCCCCCTTCAAATAGGAACTTTTCACCCACAAATACCTCTTTTATCCCCAAAATTGGACAGTTTCTTCCAGAAATGCCACAGTTCTCCCAAGTATATCACAGCTTCTCCAAGAAATACCAGATATCCCCCTTCAAATAGGAACTTTTCTCCCACAAATACCTCTTTTATCCCCAAAATTGGACATTTTCCTCCAGACATGCCACATTTCTCCCAAATAGATCACATCTTCTCCAAGAAATACCAGGGTTCCCCCTTCAAATAGGACCTTTTCACCCACAAATACCTGCTTTATCCCCAAAAGAGGGCATTTTCTTCCAGGAATGCCAGATTTCTCCCAAATATATCACATCTTCTCCAAGAAATACCACGTTTCCCCCTTCAAATAGGACCTTTTCACCCACAAATACCTCTTTTATCCCCAAAAGAGGACAGTTTCCTCCAGACATGCCACATTTCTCCCAAATAGATCACATCTTCCCCAAGAAATACCAGGGTTCCCCCTTCAAATAGGACCTTTTCACACACAAATACCTCCTTTATCCCCAAAGTAGATAAGTTTCTTCCAGAAATGCCAGATTTCTCCCAAATAGATCACATCTTCTCCAAGAAATACCAGGATTCCTCCTGAAATACGACCTTTTCACCAACAAATACTTCTTTTATCCCCAAAATTGGACATTTTCTTCCAGAAATGCCACATTTCTCCCAAATAGATCACATCTTCTCCAAGAAATACCACGTTTCCCCCTTCAAATATGACCTTTTCACCCACAAATACCTCTTTTATACCCAAAATAGGACATTTCCTTCCAGAAATGCCACATTTCTCCCAAATATATCACATCTTCTCCAAGAAATACCAGGGTTCCTCCTGAAATAGGACCTTTTCTCCCACAAATACCAGCCTTCTCCCCCCAAATTGGCCATTTTCTTCCGGAAATGCCACATTTCTCCCAAATAGATCACATCTTCTTCAAGAAATACCACGTTTCCCCCTTCAAATAGGACCTTTTCACCCACAAATACCTCTTTTATCCCCAATAGAGGACAGTTTCTTCCAGAAATGCCACATTTCTCCCAAATAGATCACATCTTCTCCAAGAAATACCAGGTTTCCCCCTTCAAATAGGACCTTTTCTCCCACAAATACCTCT
Organism: Lophura swinhoii; assembly: GCA_030408155.1. NCBI lineage: Eukaryota > Metazoa > Chordata > Aves > Galliformes > Phasianidae > Lophura > Lophura swinhoii. The sequence goes on from JASCYN010000149.1 coordinate 936,634, forward strand.
TTTATCCCCAAAAGAGGATAGTTTCTTCCAGACATGCCACATTTCTCCCAAATATATCACATCTTCTCCAAGAAATACCAGCTATCCCCCTTCAAATAGGATCTTTTCACGCACAAATACCAGCTATATCCCCAAAATTGGACATTTTCTTCCAGAAATGCCACATTTCTCCCAAATATATCACATCTTCTCCAAGAAATACCATGTTTCCCCCTTCAAATAGGACCTTTTCTCCCACAAATACCTCTTTTATCCCCAAAATAGGACATTTTCTTCCAGAAATGCCACATTTCTCCCAAATATATCACATCTTCTCCAAGAAATACCAGCTTTCCCCCTTGAAATAGGACCTTTTCACCCACAAATACCTGCTTTATCCCCAAAATAGGACATTTTCTTCCAGAAATGCCACATTTCTCCCAAATAGATCACATCTTCTCCAAGAAATACCAGGTTTCCCCCTTCTTATAGGACCTTAATAGCCAGAAATACCTGTTTTATCCCCAAAAGAGGACATATTCTTCCAGAAATGCCACATTTCTCCCAAATATATCACATCTTCTCCAAGAAATACCAGCTTTCCCCCTTCAAATAGGACCTTTTCACCCACAAATACCTCTTTCATCCCCAAAATAGGACATTTCCTTCCAGAACTGCGAGATTTCTCCCAAATATATCACATCTTCTCCAAGAAATACCAGCTTTCCCCCTAAAAATAGGACCTTTTCACCCACAAATACCTCTTTTATCCCCAAAATAGGACAGTTTCTTCCAGAAATGCCACATTTCTCCCAAATAGATCACATCTCCTCCAAGAAATACCAGGAGTCCTCCTGAAATATGACCTTTTCACCCACAAATACCAGCCTTCTTCTCCCAGATTGGACAGTTTCTTCCAGAAATGCCAGATTTCTCCCAAATATATCACATCTTCTCCAAGAAATACCAGGGTTCCCCCTTCTAATAGGACCTTTTCACCCACAAATACTTCTTTTATCCCCAAAAGAGGACAGTTTCTTCCAGAACTGCCACATTTCTCCCAAATATATCACATCTTCTCCAAGAAATACCAGGATTCCCCCTTCATATAGGACCTTTTCACCCACAAATACCAGCCTTCTGCCCCCAGATTGGACATTTTCTTCCAGACATGCCACATTTCTCCCAAATATATCACATCTTCTCCAAGAAATACCAGCTTTCCCCCTTCAAATAGGACCTTTTCAGCCACAAATACCTCTTTTATACCCAAAATTGAACAGTTTCTTCCAGAAATGCCACATTTCTCCCAAATAGATCACATATTCTCCGAGAAATACCAGGATTCCTCCTGTAATAGGACCTTTTCTCCCACAAATACCAGCCTTCTCCCCCCAAATTGGACATTTTCTTCCAGAAATGCCCGATTTCTCCCAAATATATCACATCTTCTCCAAGAAATACCACGTATCCCCCTTCAAATAGGACCTTTTCACCCACAAATACCTCTTTTATCCCCAAAAGAGGACAGTTTCTTCCCGAAAGGCCAGATTTCTCCCAAACATATCACATCTCCAAGAAATACCAGGATTCCTCCTGAAATAGGACCTTTTCAACCACAAATACCAGCCTTCTCCCCCGAAAATAGGAAATTGTCTTCCAGAAAGGCCAGATTTCTCCCAAATAGATCACATCTTCTCCAAGAAATACCAGCTTTCCCCCTTGAAATAGAAACTTTTCACCCACAAATACCTCTTTTATCCCCAAAAGAGGACAGTTTATTCCAGACATGCCACATTTCTCCCAAATATATCACATCTTCTCCAAGAAATACCAGGTTTCCGCCTTCAAATAGGACCTTTTCACCCACAAGTACCTCTTTAATTCCAAAAATAGGATATTTTCTTCCAGAAAGGCCAGATTTCTCCCAAATAGATCACATCTTCTCCAAGAAATACCAGGTTTCACCCTTCAAATAGGACCTTTTCACCCACAAATACCCGTTCTATCCCCAAAAGAGGACAGTTTCTTCCAGAAATGCCACATTTCTCCCAAATATATCACATCTTCTCCAAGAAATACCAGCTTTCCCCCTTCAAATAGGACCTTTTCACCCACAAATACCTCTTTCATCCCCAAAATAGGACAGTTTCTTCCAGAAATGCCACTTTTCTCCCCAAATAGATCACATCTTCTCCAAGAAATACCAGAATTCCTCCTAAAATAGGAATTTTTCTCCCACATATATCAGCCTTCTCCCCCCAAATTGGACATATTCTTCCAGAAATGCCACATTTCTCCCAAATATAGAACATCTTCTCCAAGAAATACCAGGTTTCCCCCTTCAAATAGGACTTTTCACCCACAAATACCTCTTTTATCCCCAAAATAGGACAGGTTCATCCGGACATGCCAGATTTCTCCCAGGTATATCACATCAACTCCAAGAAATACCAGGGTTCCTCCTTCAAATAGGACCTATTCACCCACAAATACCAGCCTTCTTCCCCCAGATTGGACATTTTCTTCCAGAAATGCCACATTTCTCCCAAATATATCACATCTTCTCCAAGAAATACCAGGGTTCCCCCTTCAAATAGGACCTTTTCACCCACAAATACCTCTTTTATACCCAAAAGAGGACAGTTTCTTCCAGAAAGGCCACATTTCTCCCAAATATATCACATCTTCTCCAAGAAATACCAGCTTTCCCCCTTCAAATAGGACCTTTTCTCCCCGAAATACCTCTTTTATCCCCAAAATAGGACATTTCCTTCCAGAACTGCCAGATTTCTCCCAAATATATCACATCTTCTCCAAGAAATACCAGGTTTCCCCCTTCAAATAGGACCTTTTCACCCAGAAATACCTCTTTTATCCCCAAAATAGGACAGGTGCATCCGGACATGCCAGATTTCTCCCAAGTATATCACATCTTCTCCAAGAAATACCAGGATTCCCCCTTCAAATAGGACCTTTTCTCCCACAAATACCAGCCTTCTCCCCCGAAAATAGGACGTTTTCTTCCAGAAATGCCAGATTTCTCCCAAATAGATCACATCTTCTCCAAGAAATACCAGGTTTCCCCCTTCAAATAGGACTTTTCACCCACAAATACCTCTTTTATCCCCAAAATAGGACAGGTTCATCCGGACATGCCAGATTTCTCCCAGGTATATCACATCTTCTCCAAGAAATACCAGGTTTCCCCCTTCAAATAGGACCTATTCACCCACAAATACCAGCCTTCTTCCCCCAGATTGGACATTTTCTTCCAGAAATGCCACATTTCTCCCAAATATATCACATCTTCACCAGTAAATACCAGGATTCCCCCTTCAAATAGGACATTTTCACCCACAAATATCTCTTTTATCCCCAAAATAAGACGATTTATTCCAGACATGCCACATTTCTCCCAAATATATCACATCTTCTCCAAGAAATACCAGGGTTCCCCCTTCAAATAGGACCTTTTCACCGACAAATACCTCTTTTATCCCCAAAAGAGGACAGTTTCTTCCAGAAAGGCCACATTTCTCCCAAATAGATCACATCTTCTCCAAGAAATACCAGCTTTCCCCCTTCAAATAGGACCTTTTCACCCACAAATACCTCTTTCATCCCCAAAATAGGACAGGTGCATCCGGACATGCCAGATTTCTCCCAAGTATATCACATCTTCTCCAAGAAATACCAGGATTCCTCCTGAAATAGGACCTTTTCTCCCACAAATACCAGCCTTCTCCCCCGAAAATAGGACGTTTTCTTCCAGAAATGCCACATTTCTCCCAAATAGATCACATCTTCTCCAAGAAATACCACGTTTCCCCTTTCAAATAGGACCTTTTCCCCACAAATACCTCTTTTATCCCCAAAAGAGGACAGTTTCTTCCTGACATGCCACATTTCTCCCAAATATATCACATCTTCTCGAAGAAATACCAGCTTTCCCCCTTCAAATAGGACCTTTTCACCCACAAATACCTCTTTTATCCCCAAAATTGGACAGTTTCTTCCAAAACTGCCAGATTTCTCCCAAATATATCACAGCTTCTCCAAGAAATACCACGATTCCCCCGTCAAATAGGACCTTTTCACCCACAAAGACTTCTTTTATCCCCAAAATAGTACAGTTTCGTCCAGAAATGCCACATTTCTCCCAAATAGACCACATCTTCTCCGAGAAATACCAGGGTTCCACCTGAAATAGGACCTTTTCTCCCACAAATACCAGCCTTCTCCCCCCAAATTGGCCATTTTCTTCCAGAAATGCCCGATTTCTCCCAAATATATCACATCTTCTCCAAGAAATACCACGTTTCCCCCTTCAAATACGACCTTTTCACCCACAAATAGCTCTTTTATCCCCAAAAGAGGACAGTTTCTTCCAGAACTGCCACATTTCTCCCAAATATATCACATCTCCAAGAAATAACAGGATTCCTCGTGAAATAGGACCTTTTCAACCACAAATACCAGCCTTCTCCCCGGAAAATAGGACATTTTCTTCCAGAAATGCCACATTTCTCCCAAATATATCACATCTTCTCCAAGAACTACCAGATTTCCCCCTTCTAATAGGACCTTTTCACCCACAAATACCTTTTTTATCCCTAAAAGAGGACATTTTCTTCCAGATATGCCAGATTTCTCCCAAATATATCAAATCTTCTCCAAGAAATACCAGGTTTCCCCCTTCAAATAGGACCTTTTCACCCACAAATACCTCTTTTCTCCCCAAAAAAGGACAGGTTCATCAGGACATGCCAGATTTCTCCCAAGTATATCACATCTTCTCCAAGAAATACCAGGGTTCCTCCTGAAATAGGACCTTATCACCCACAAATACCAGCCTTCTTCCCCCAGATTGGACAATTTCTTCCAGAAATGCCACATTTCTCCCAAATATATCACATCTTCTCCAAGAAATACCAGGGTTCCCCCTTCAAATAGGACCATTTCTCCCACAAATACCTGTTCTATCCCCAAAATAGGACGATTTATTCCAGACATACCACATTTCTCCAAAATATATCACATCTTCTCCAAGAAATACCAGCTTTCCCCCTTCAAATAGGACCTTTTCTCCCACAAATACCTCTTTTATCCCCAAAAGAGGACATTTTCCTCCAGAAAGGCCACATTTCTCCCAAATAGATCACATCTTCTCCAAGAATTACCACGTTTCCCCCTTCAAATTGGACCTTTTCTCCCACAAATACCTCCTTTATCCCCAAAGTAGATCAGTTTCTTGCAGACATGCCACATTTCTCCAAAATATATCACATCTTCTCCAAGAAATACCAGCTTTCCCCCTTCAAATAGGACCTTTTCTCCCACAAATACCGCTTTTATCCCCAAAAGAGGACAGTTTCTTCCAGAAATGCCACATTTCTCCCAAATAGATCACATCTTCTCCAAGAAATACCAGGTTTCCCCCTTCAAATAGGACCTTTTCACCACAAGTACCTGTTCTATCCCCAAAAGAGGACAGTTTCTTCCAGAAATGCCACATTTCTCCCAAATATATCACATCTTCTCCAAGAAATACCAGGTTTCCCCCTTTAAATTGGACCTTTTCACCCACAAATACCTCTTTTATCCCCAAAATAGGACAGTTTCTGCCAGAAATGCCGCATTTCTCCCAAATATAGCACATCTTCTCCAAGAAATGCCAGGTTTCCCCCTTCAAATAGGACCTTTTCAACCACAAATACCTGTTTTATCCCTCAAATTGGACATATTCTTCCAGAAATGCCAGATTTCTCCCTAATATATCACATCTTCTCCAAGAAATACCACGTTTCCAACTTCAAATAGGACCTTTTCACCCACAAATACCTCTTTTATCCCCAAAAGAGGACAGTTTCTTCCAGAAATGCCACATTTCTCCCAAATATATCATATCTTCTCCAAGAAATACCAGGTTTCCCCCTTCAAATAGGAAATTTTCACCCACAAATACCTCTTTTATCCCCAAAAGAGGACAGTTTATTCCAGAAATGCCACATTTCTCCCAAATATATCACATCTTCTCCAAGAAATACCAGGGTTCCCCCTTCAAATAGGACCTTTTCACCCACAAATACCTCTTTTATCCCCAAAATAGGACACTTTCTGCCAGAAATGCCAGATTTCTCTCAAATAGATCACATCTCCTCCAAGAAATACCAGCTTTCCCCCTTCAAATAGGACCTTTTCTCCCACAAATACCTGTTTTATCCCCAAAAGAGGACAGTTTCTGCCAGACATGCCACATTTCTCCCAAATAGATCACATCTTCTCCAAGAAATACCAGGTTTCCCCCTTCAAATAGGACCTTATCACCCACAAATACCTCTTTTATCCCCAAAACAGGACAGTTTATTCCAGAAATGCCACATTTCTCCCAAATAGATCACATCTTCTCCAAGAAATACCAGGGTTCCCTCTTCAAATAGGACCTTTTCACCCACACATACCTGTTTTATCCCTCAAATTGGACATATTCTTCCCGAAATGCCAGATTTCTCCCAAATATATCCCATCTTCTCCAAGAAATACCAGGTTTCCCCCTTCAAATAGGACCTTTTCACCCACAAATACCTCTTTTATCCCCAAAAGAGGACAGTTTCTTCCAGAAAGGCCACATTTCTCCCAAATAGATCACATCTTCTCCAAGAAATACCACGATTCCCCCTTCATATAGGACCTTTTCACCCACAAATACCTCCTTTTTTTCCCAATAGAGGACATTTTCTTCCAGAAAGGCCACAATTCTCCCAAATATATCACATCTTCTCCAAGAAATACCAGGTTTCCACCTTCAAATAGGACCTTTTCAACCACAAATACCTGTTTTATGCCCAAAATACGACAGTTTCTTCCAGAAATGCCAAATTTCTCCCAAATATAGCACATCTTCTCCAAGAAATACCAGGTTTCCCCCTTGAATTAGGACCTTTTCTCCATGAAATACCTCTTTTATCCCCAAAAGGGGACATTTTCTTCCAGAAATGCCACATTTCTCCCAAATAGATCACATCTTCTCCAAGAAATACCACGTTTCCCCCTGGAAATAGGACCTTTTCAACCACTAATACCTCTTTTATCCCCAAAAGAGGACAGTTTCTTCCAGAAAGGCCACATTTCTCCCAAATATATCACATCTTCTCCAAGAAATGCCAGGATTCCTCCTGAAATAGGACCTTCTCACGCAAAACTACCAGCCTTCTCTCCCCAAATTGGACATTTTCTTCCAGAAATGCCACATTTCTCCCAAATATATCACATCTTCTCCAAGAAATACCAGGATTCCTCCTGAAATAGGACCTTCTCACCGAAAACTACCAGCCTTCTCCCCCCAAATTGGACATTTTCTTCCAGAAAGGCCACATTTCTCCCAAATAGATCACATCTTCTCCAAGAAATACCACGTTTCCCCCTTCAAATAGGACCTTTTCACCCACAAATACCTCTTTTATCCCCAAAAGAGGACAGTTTCTTCCAGAAATGCCACATTTCTCCCAAATATATCACATCTTCTCCAAGAAATACCAGGGTTCCCCCTTCAAATAGGACCTTTTCACCCACAAATACGTCTTTTATCCCCAAAATAGGACACTTTCTGCCAGAAATGCCAGATTTCTCCCAAATAGATCACATCTCCTCCAAGAAATACCAGGATTCCTCCTGAAATAGGACCTTTTCTCCCACAAATACCAGCCTTCTCCCCCCAAATAGGACATTGTCTTTCAGACAGGCCACATTTCTCCCAAATAGATCACATCTTCTCCAAGAAATACCAGGTTTCCCCCTTCAAATAGGACCTTTTCTCCCACAAATACCTGTTTTATCCCCAAAAGAGGACAGTTACTTCCAGACATGCCACATTTCTCCCAAACATATCACATCTTCTCCAAGAAATACCAGGTTTCCGCCTTCAAATAGGACCTTTTCACCCACAAATACCTCTTTTATCCCCAAAAGAGGACAGTTTCTTCCAGAAATGCCAGATTTGTCCCAAATATATCACATCTTCTCCAAGAAATATCAGCTTTCCCCCTTCAAATAGGACCTTTTCACCCACAAATACCTCTTTTATCTCCAAAAGAGGACAGATTCTTCCAGAAATGCCACATTTCTCCCAAATAGATCACATCTTCTCCAAGAAATACCAGGTTTCCCCCTTCAAATAGGACCTTTTCACCCACAAATACCAGTTTTATCCCCAAAACAGGACACTTTCTTCCAGAAATGCCATATTTCTCCCAAATATATCACATCTTCTCCAAGAAATACCACGTTTCCCCCTTCGAATAGGACCTTTTCACCCACAAATACCTGTTTTATCCCCAAAATAGGACAGCTTCTTCCAGACATGCCACATTTCTCCCAAATATATCACATCTTCTCCAAGAAATACCAGCTTTCCCCCTTCAAATAGGACCTTTTCACCCACAAATACCTCTTTTATCCCCAAAAGAGGACAGTTTCTTCCAGACATGCCACATTTCTCCCAAATATATCATATCTTCTCCAAGAAATACCAGGTTTCCCCCTTCAAATAGGACCTTTTCACCCACAAATACCTCTTTTATCCCCAAAAGAGGACAGTTTCTTCCAGACATGCCACATTTCTCCCAAATAGATCACATCTTCTCCAAGAAATACCAGGGTTCCCCCTTCAAATAGGACCTTTTCACCCACAAATACCTCTTTTATCTCCAAAATAGGACACTTTCTGCCAGAAATGCCAGATTTCTCTCAAATAGATCACATCTCCTCCAAGAAATACCAGCTTTCCCCCTTCAAATAGGACCTTTTCTCCCACAAATACCTGTTTTATCCCCAAAAGAGGACCGTTTCTGCCAGACATGCCACATTTCTCCCAAATAGATCACATCTTCTCCAAGAAATACCACGTTTCCCCCTTCAAATAGGACCTTATCACCCACAAATACCTCTTTTATCCCCAAAATTGGACAGTTTCTTCCAGAAATGCCACATTTCTCCCAAATAGATCACATCTTCTCCAAGAAATACCACGTTTCCCCCTTCAAATAGGACCTTTTCACCCACACATACCTGTTTTATCCCTCAAATTGGACATATTCTTCCAGAAATGCCAGATTTCTCCCAAATATATCACATCTTCTCCAAGAAGTACCAGGTTTCCAACTTCAAATAGGACCTTTTCACCCACAAATACCTGTTTTATCCCCAAAAGAGGACAGTTTCTTCCTGAAATGCCACATTTCTCCCAAATATATCACATCTTCTCCAAGAAATACCAGGTTTTGCCCGTTCAAATAGGACCTTTTCACCCACACATACCTCTTTTATCCCCAAAAGAGGACAGTTTCTTCCAGACATGCCACTTTTCTCCCAAATATATCACATATTCTCCAAGAAATTCCAGGGTTCCCCCTTCAAATAGGACCTTTTCACCCACAAATACCTCTTTTATCCCCAAAAGAGGACAGTTTCTTCCAGAAATGCCACATTTCTCCCAAATAGATCACATCTTCTCCAAGAAATACCAGGATTCCTCCTGAAATAGGACCTTCTCACCCACAACTACCTCTTTTATCTCCAAAATAGGACAGTTTCTTCCAGAAATGCCACATTTCTCCCAAATAGATCACATCTTCTCCAAGAAATACCAGGTTTCCCCCTTCAAATAGGACCTTTTCACCCACAAATACCTGTTCTATCCCCATAAGAGGACACTTTCTTCCAGAAATGCCACATTTCTCCCAAAAATATCACATCTTCTCCAAGAAATACCACGTTTCCCCCTTCAAATAGGACCTTTTCACCCACAAATACCTGTTTTATCCCCTAAGTAGGACAGCTTCTTCCAGACATGCCACATTTCTCCCAAATATATCACATCTTCTCCAAGAAATACCAGCTTTCCCCCTTCAAATAGGACCTTTTCACCCACAAATACCTCTTTTATCCCCAAAAGAGGACAGTTTCTTCCAGAAATGCCACATTTCTCCCAAATATATCATATCTTCTCCAAGAAATACCAGGTTTCCCCCTTCAAATAGGAAATTTTCACCCACAAATACCTCTTTTATCCCCAAAAGAGGACAGTTTCTTCCAGAAATGCCACATTTCTCCCAAATATATCACATCTTCTCCAAGAAATACCAGGTTTCCCCCTTCAAATAGGACCTTTTCACCCACAAATACCTCTTTTATCCCCAAAATAGGACACTTTCTGCCAGAAATGCCAGATTTCTAACAAATAGATCACATCTCCTCCAAGAAATACCAGCTTTCCCCCTTCAAATAGGACCTTTTCTCCCACAAATACCTCTTTTATCCCCAAAAGAGGACAGTTTCTGCCAGACATGCCACATTTCTCCCAAATATAGCACATCTTCTCCAAGAAATACCAGCTTTCCCCCTTCAAATAGGACCTTATCACCCACAAATACCTCTTTTATCCCCAAAATTGGACAGTTTCTTCCAGAATTGCCACATTTCTCCCAAATACATCACATCTTCTCCAAGAAATACCACGTTTCCCCCTTCAAATAGGACCTTTTCACCCACACATACCTGTTTTATCCCTCAAATTGGACATATTCTTCCAGAAATGCCAGATTTCTCCCAAATATACCACATATTCTCCAAGAAATACCAGGTTTCCAACTTCAAATAGGACCTTTTCACCCACAAATACCTCTTTGATCCCCAAAAGAGGACAGTTTCTTCCAGAAATGCCACATTTCTCCCAAATATATCACATCTTCTCCAAGAAATACCAGGTTTTCCCCTGGAAATAGGACCTTCTCACCCACAACTACCAGCCTTCTCCCCACAAATTGGACAGTTTCTTCCAGAAATGCCTCATTTCTCCCAAATAGATCACATCTTCTCCAAGAAATACCATGATTCCCCCTTCATATAGGACCTTTTCACCCACAAATACCTCCTTTTTTTCCCAATAGAGGACATTTTCTTCCAGAAAGGCCTGATTTCTCCCAAATATATCACATCTTCTCCAAGAAATACCACTTTTCCCCCTTCAAATAGGACCTTTTCAACCACAAATACCTGTTTTATGCCCAAAATACGACAGTTTCTTCCAGAAATGCCATATTTCTCCCAAATATAGCACATCTTCTCCAAGAAATACCAGGTTTCCCCCTTGAATTAGGACCTTTTCTCCATGAAATACCTCTTTTATCCCCAAAAGAGGACATTTTCTTCCAGACATGCCAGATTTCTCCCTAATATATCACATCTTCTCCAAGAAATACCTGGTTTCCAACTTCAAATAGGACCTTTTCAACCACTAATACCTCTTTTATCCCCAAAAGACGACAGTTTCTTCCAGAAAGGCCACATTTCTCCCAAATATATCACATCTTCTCCAAGAAATGCCAGGATTCCTCCTGAAATAGGACCTTCTCACGCAAAACTACCAGCCTTCTCTCCCCAAATTGGACATTTTCTTCCAGAAATGCCACATTTCTCCCAAATATATCACATCTTCTCCAAGAAATACCAGGATTCCTCCTGAAATAGGACCTTCTCACCGAAAACTACCAGCCTTCTCCCCCCAAATTGGACATTTTCTTCCAGAAAGGCCACATTTCTCCCAAATAGATCACATCTTCTCCAAGAAATACCACGTTTCCCCCTTCAAATAGGACCTTTTCACCCACAAATACCTGTTTTATCCCCAAAAGAGGACAGCTTCTTCCAGACATGCCACATTTCTCCCAAATAGATCACATCTTCTCCAAGAAATACCAGGGTTCCCCCTTCAAATAGGACCTTTTCACCCACAAATACCTGTTTTATCCCCAAAATAGGACAGTTTCTTCCAGAAATGCCACATTTCTCCCAAATAGATCACATCTTCTCCAAGAAATACCAGGTTTCCCCCTTCAAATACAACGTTTTCACCCACAAATACCTGTTTTATCCCCAAAACAGGACAGTTTCTTCCAGAAATGCCACATTTCTCCCAAATATACCACATCTTCTCCAAGAAATACCAGGGTTCCCCCTTCAAATAGGACCTTTTCACCCACAAATACCTCTTTTATCCCCAAAAGACGACACCTTCTTCCAGAAATGCCACATTTCTCCCAAATATATCACATCTTCTCCAAGAAATACCAGGTTTCCCCCTTCAAATAGGACCTTTTCACCCACAAATACCAGTTTTATCCCCAAAACAGGACACTTTCTTCCAGAAATGCCACATTTCTCCCAAATATATCACATCTTCTCCAAGAAATACCACGTTTCCCCCTTCAAATAGGACCTTTTCACCCACAAATACCTCTTTTATCCCCAAAATAGGACAGCTTCTTCCAGACATGCCACATTTCTCCCAAATATATCACATCTTCTCCAAGAAATACCAGCTTTCCCCCTTCAAATAGGACCTTTTCACCCACAAATACCTCTTTTATCCCCAAAAGACGACAGTTTCTTGCAGAAATGCCACATTTCTCCCAAATAAATCACATCTTCTCCAAGAAATACCAGGTTTCCCCCTTCAAATAGGAAATTTTCACCCACAAATACCTCTTTTATCCCCAAAAGAGGACAGTTTCTTCCAGAAATGCCACATTTCTCCCAAATATATCACATCTTCTCCAAGAAATACCAGGGTTCCCCCTTCAAATAGGACCTTTTCACCCACAAATACGTCTTTTATCCCCAAAATAGGACTCTTTCTGCCAGAAATGCCAGATTTCTCTCAAATAGATCACATCTCCTCCAAGAAATACCAGCTTACCCCCTTCAAATAGGACCTTTTCTCCCACAAATACCTCTTTTATCCCCAAAAGAGGACAGTTTCTGCCAGACATGCCACATTTCTCCCAAATAGATCACATCTTCTCCAAGAAATACCAGGTTTCCCCCTTCAAATAGGACCTTATCACCCACAAATACCTCTTTTATCCCCAAAATTGGACAGTTTCTTCCAGAAATGCCACATTTCTCCCAAATAGATCACATCTTCTCCAAGAAATACCACGTTTCCCCCTTCAAATAGGACCTTTTCACCCACACATACCTGTTTTATCCCTCAAATTGGACATATTCTTCCCGAAATGCCAGATTTCTCCCAAATATATCACATCTTCTCCAAGAAATACCACGTTTCCCCCTTCAAATAGGACCTTTTCACCCACACATACCTGTTTTATCCCTCAAATTGGACATATTCTTCCCGAAATGCCAGATTTCTCCCAAATATATCACATCTTCTCCAAGAAATTCCAGGTTTCCCCCTTCAAATAGGACCTTTTCACCCACAAATACCTCTTTTATCCCTCAAATAGGTCAGTTTCTTCCAGACATGCCACATTTCTCCCAAATAGATCACATCTTCCCCAAGAAATACCAGGATTCCTCCTGAAATAGGACGTTTTCTCCCACAAATACCAGCCTTCTCCCCCCAAACAGGACATTTACTTCCAGAAATGCCACATTTCTCCCAAACATATCACATCTTCTCCAAGAAATACCAGGTTTCCCCCTTCGAATAGGACCTTTTCAACCACAAATACCTCTTTTATCCCCAAAAGGGGACAGTTTCTTCCAGAAAGGCCACATTTCTCCCAAATATATCACATCTTCTCCAAGAAATACCAGATTTCCCCCTTCAAATAGGGCCTTTTCACCCAAAAATACCTCTTTGATCCCCAAAATAGGACAGTTTCTTGCAGAAATGCCACATTTCTCCCAAATAGATCACATCTTCTCCAAGAAATACCAGGTTTCCCCCTTCAAATACAACGTTTTCACCCACAAATACCTGTTTTATCCCCAAAACAGGACAGTTTCTTCCAGAAATGCCACATTTCTCCCAAACATATCACATCTTCTCATAGAATTACCAGGTTTCCCCCTTCAAATAGGACCTTTTCACCCACAAATACCTCTTTTATCCCCAAAATAGGACAGTTTCTTCCAGACATGCCACATTTCTCCCAAATATATCACATCTTCTCCAAGAAATACCACTTTTCCCCCTTCAAATAGGACCTTTTCACCCACAAATACCTGTTTTATCCCCAAAAGAGGACAGTTTCTTGCAGAAATGCCACATTTCTCCCAAATATATCACATCTTCTCCAAGAAATACCTGGTTTCCCCCTTCAAATAGGACCTTTTCACCCACAAATACCTCATTTATCCCCAAAATTGGACAGTTTTTTCCAGACATGCCACATTTCTCCCAAATAGATCACATCTTCTCCAAGAAATACGAGGGTTCCCCCTTCAAATAGGACCTTTTCTCCCACAAATACCTCTTTTATCCCTCAAATTGGACATTTTCTTCCAGAAATACCACATTTCTCCCAAATATATCACAACTCCTCCAAGAAATACCAGGTTTCCCCCTTGAATTAGGACCTTTTCTCCATGAAATACCTCTTTTATCCCCAAAAGAGGACATTTTCTTCCAGAAATGCCACATTTCTCCCAAATAGATCACATCTTCTCCAAGAAATACCAGGTTTCCCCCTTCAAATAGGACCTTTTCACCCACAAATACCTGTTTTATCCCCAAAAGAGGACAGTTTCTTCCAGAAATGCCACATTTCTCCCAAACATATCACATCTTCTCATAGAATTACCAGGTTTCCCCCTTCAAATAGGACCTTTTCACCCACAAATACCTCTTTTATCCCCAAAAGAGGACAGTTTCTTCCAGACATGCCACATTTCTCCCAAATATATCACATCTCCTCCAAGAAATACCACTTTTCCCCCTTCAAATAGGACCTTTTCACCCACAAATACCTCTTTTATCCCCAAAAGAGGACAGTTTCTTGCAGAAATGCCTGATTTCTCACAAATACATCACATCTTCTCCAAGAAATTCCAGGTTTCCCCCTTCAAATAGGACCTTTTCACCCACAAATACCTCTTTTATCCCTCAAATAGGTCAGTTTCTTCCAGACATGCCACATTTCTCCCAAATAGATCACATCTTCCCCAAGAAATACCAGGATTCCTCCTGAAATAGGTCGTTTTCTCCCACAAATACCAGCCTTCTCCCCCCAAACAGGACATTTTCTTCCAGAAATGCCACATTTCTCCCAAACATATCACATCTTCTCCAAGAAATACCAGGTTTCCCCCTTCGAATAGGACCTTTTCAACCACAAATACCTCTTTTATCCCCAAAAGGGGACAGTTTCTTCCAGAAAGGCCACATTTCTCCCAAATATATCACATCTTCTCCAAGAAATACCAGATTTCCCCCTTCAAATAGGGCCTTTTCACCCAAAAATACCTCTTTGATCCCCAAAATAGGACAGTTTCTTCCAGAAATGCCACATTTCTCCCAAATAGATCACATCTTCTCCAAGAAATACCAGGTTTCCCCCTTCAAATACAACGTTTTCACCCACAAATACCTGTTTTATCCCCAAAACAGGACAGTTTCTTCCCGAAATGCCACATTTCTCCCAAACATATCACATCTTCTCATAGAATTACCAGGTTTCCCCCTTCAAATAGGACCTTTTCACCCACAAATACCTCTTTTATCCCCAAAATAGGACAGTTTCTTCCAGACATGCCACATTTCTCCCAAATATATCACATCTTCTCCTAGAAATACCACTTTTCCCCCTTCAAATAGGACCTTTTCACCCACAAATACCTGTTTTATCCCCAAAAGAGGACAGTTTCTTGCAGAAATGCCACATTTCTCCCAAATATATCACATCTTCTCCAAGAAATACCTGGTTTCCCCCTTCAAATAGGACCTTTTCACCCACAAATACCTCATTTATCCCCAAAATTGGACAGTTTTTTCCAGACATGCCACATTTCTCCCAAATAGATCACATCTTCTCCAAGAAATACGAGGGTTCCCCCTTCAAATAGTTCCTTTTCTCCCACAAATACCTCTTTTATCCCTCAAATTGGACATTTTCTTCCAGAAATACCACATTTCTCCCAAATATATCACAACTCCTCCAAGAAATACCAGGTTTCCCCCTTGAATTAGGACCTTTTCTCCATGAAATACCTCTTTTATCCCCAAAAGAGGACATTTTCTTCCAGAAATGCCACATTTCTCCCAAATAGATCACATCTTCTCCAAGAAATACCAGGTTTCCCCCTTCAAATAGGACCTTTTCACCCACAAATACCTGTTTTATCCCCAAAACAGGACAGTTTCTTCCAGGAATGCCACATTTCTCCCAAACATATCACATCTTCTCATAGAATTACCAGGTTTCCCCCTTCAAATAGGACCTTTTCACCCACAAATACCTCTTTTATCCCCAAAAGAGGACAGTTTCTTCCAGACATGCCACATTTCTCCCAAATATATCACATCTCCTCCAAGAAATACCACTTTTCCCCCTTCAAATAGGACCTTTTCACCCACAAATACCTCTTTTATCCCCAAAAGAGGACAGTTTCTTGCAGAAATGCCTGATTTCTCCCAAATACATCACATCTTCTCCAAGAAATACCAGGTTTCCCCCTTCAAATAGGACCTATTCACCCACAAATACCTCTTTTATCCCTCAAATAGGTCAGTTTCTTCCAGACATGCCACATTTCTCCCAAATAGATCACATCTTCTCCAAGAAATACCAGGATTCCTCCTGAAATAGGGCCTTTTCTCCCACAAATACCAGCCTTCTCCCCCCAAACAGGACATTTTCTTCCAGAAATGCCACATTTCTCCCAAACATATCACATCTTCTCCAAGAAATACCACGTTTCCCCCTTCAAATAGGACCTTTTCACCCACAAATACCTCTTCTATCCCCAAAAGAGGACAGTTTCTTCCAGAAAGGCCACATTTCTCCCAAATATATCACATCTTCTCCAAGAAATACCACGTTTCCCCCTTCAAATAGGACCTTTTCATCCAAAAATACCTCTTTGATCCCCATAATAGGACAGTTTCTTGCAGAAATGCCACATTTCTCCCAAATAGATCACATCTTCTCCAAGAAATACCAGGGTTCCCCCTTCAAATACAACGTTTTCACCCACAAATACCTGTTTTATCCCCAAAACAGGACAGTTTCTTCCAGAAATGCCACATTTCTCCCAAACATATGACATCCTCTCCAAGAAATACCAGGTTTCCCCCTTCAAATAGGACCTTTTCACGCACAAATACCTCTTTTATCCCCAAAAGAGGACAGTTTCTTCCAGACATGCCACATTTCTCCCAAATATATCACATCTCCTCCAAGAAATACCACTTTTCCCCCTTCAAATAGGACCTTTTCTCCCACAAATACCTCTTTTATCCCCAGAAGAGGACAGTTTCTTCCAGAAATGCCACATTTCTTCCAAATATATCACATCTTCTCCAAGAAATACCAGGTTTCCCCCTTCAAATTGGACCTTTTCTCCCACAAATACCTCTTTTATACCCAAAATTGGACAGTTTTTTCCAGTCATGCCACATTTCTCCCAAATAGATCACATCTTCTCCAAGAAATACCAGGGTTCCCCCTTCAAATAGGACCTTTTCTCCCACAAATACCTCTTTTATCCCTCAAATTGGACATTTTCTTCCAGAAATACCACATTTCTCCCAAATATATCACAACTCCTCCAAGAAATACCAGGTTTCCCCCTTGAATTAGGACCTTTTCTCCATGAAATACCTCTTTTATCCCCAAAAGAGGACATTTTCTTCCAGAAATGCCACATTTCTCCCAAACATATCACATCTTCTCATAGAATTACCAGGTTTCCCCCTTCAAATAGGACCTTTTCACCCACAAATACCTCTTTTATCCCCAAAAGAGGACAGTTTCTTCCAGACATGCCACATTTCTCCCAAATATATCACATCTCCTCCAAGAAATACCACTTTTCCCCCTTCAAATAGGACCTTTTCACCCACAAATACCTCTTTTATCCCCAAAAGAGGACAGTTTCTTGCAGAAATGCCTGATTTCTCCCAAATACATCACATCTTCTCCAAGAAATTCCAGGTTTCCCCCTTCAAATAGGACCTTTTCACCCACAAATACCTCTTTTATCCCTCAAATAGGTCAGTTTCTTCCAGACATGCCACATTTCTCCCAAATAGATCACATCTTCCCCAAGAAATACCAGGATTCCTCCTGAAATAGGTCGTTTTCTCCCACAAATACCAGCCTTCTCCCCCCAAACAGGACATTTTCTTCCAGAAATGCCACATTTCTCCCAAACATATCACATCTTCTCCAAGAAATACCAGGTTTCCCCCTTCGAATAGGACCTTTTCAACCACAAATACCTCTTTTATCCCCAAAAGGGGACAGTTTCTTCCAGAAAGGCCACATTTCTCCCAAATATATCACATCTTCTCCAAGAAATACCAGATTTCCCCCTTCAAATAGGGCCTTTTCACCCAAAAATACCTCTTTGATCCCCAAAATAGGACAGTTTCTTGCAGAAATGCCACATTTCTCCCAAATAGATCACATCTTCTCCAAGAAATACCAGGTTTCCCCCTTCAAATACAACGTTTTCACCCACAAATACCTGTTTTATCCCCAAAACAGGACAGTTTCTTCCCGAAATGCCACATTTCTCCCAAACATATCACATCTTCTCATAGAATTACCAGGTTTCCCCCTTCAAATAGGACCTTTTCACCCACAAATACCTCTTTTATCCCCAAAATAGGACAGTTTCTTCCAGACATGCCACATTTCTCCCAAATATATCACATCTTCTCCTAGAAATACCACTTTTCCCCCTTCAAATAGGACCTTTTCACCCACAAATACCTGTTTTATCCCCAAAAGAGGACAGTTTCTTGCAGAAATGCCACATTTCTCCCAAATATATCACATCTTCTCCAAGAAATACCTGGTTTCCCCCTTCAAATAGGACCTTTTCACCCACAAATACCTCATTTATCCCCAAAATTGGACAGTTTTTTCCAGACATGCCACATTTCTCCCAAATAGATCACATCTTCTCCAAGAAATACGAGGGTTCCCCCTTCAAATAGGACCTTTTCTCCCACAAATACCTCTTTTATCCCTCAAATTGGACATTTTCTTCCAGAAATACCACATTTCTCCCAAATATATCACAACTCCTCCAAGAAATACCAGGTTTCCCCCTTGAATTAGGACCTTTTCTCCATGAAATACCTCTTTTATCCCCAAAAGAGGACATTTTCTTCCAGAAATGCCACATTTCTCCCAAATAGATCACATCTTCTCCAAGAAATACCAGGTTTCCCCCTTCAAATAGGACCTTTTCACCCACAAATACCTGTTTTATCCCCAAAACAGGACAGTTTCTTCCAGGAATGCCACATTTCTCCCAAACATATCACATCTTCTCATAGAATTACCAGGTTTCCCCCTTCAAATAGGACCTTTTCACCCACAAATACCTCTTTTATCCCCAAAAGAGGACAGTTTCTTCCAGACATGCCACATTTCTCCCAAATATATCACATCTCCTCCAAGAAATACCACTTTTCCCCCTTCAAATAGGACCTTTTCACCCACAAATACCTCTTTTATCCCCAAAAGAGGACAGTTTCTTGCAGAAATGCCTGATTTCTCCCAAATACATCACATCTTCTCCAAGAAATACCAGGTTTCCCCCTTCAAATAGGACCTATTCACCCACAAATACCTCTTTTATCCCTCAAATAGGTCAGTTTCTTCCAGACATGCCACATTTCTCCCAAATAGATCACATCTTCTCCAAGAAATACCAGGATTCCTCCTGAAATAGGGCCTTTTCTCCCACAAATACCAGCCTTCTCCCCCCAAACAGGACATTTTCTTCCAGAAATGCCACATTTCTCCCAAACATATCACATCTTCTCCAAGAAATACCACGTTTCCCCCTTCAAATAGGACCTTTTCACCCACAAATACCTCTTCTATCCCCAAAAGAGGACAGTTTCTTCCAGAAAGGCCACATTTCTCCCAAATATATCACATCTTCTCCAAGAAATACCACGTTTCCCCCTTCAAATAGGACCTTTTCATCCAAAAATACCTCTTTGATCCCCATAATAGGACAGTTTCTTGCAGAAATGCCACATTTCTCCCAAATAGATCACATCTTCTCCAAGAAATACCAGGGTTCCCCCTTCAAATACAACGTTTTCACCCACAAATACCTGTTTTATCCCCAAAACAGGACAGTTTCTTCCAGAAATGCCACATTTCTCCCAAACATATGACATCCTCTCCAAGAAATACCAGGTTTCCCCCTTCAAATAGGACCTTTTCACGCACAAATACCTCTTTTATCCCCAAAAGAGGACAGTTTCTTCCAGACATGCCACATTTCTCCCAAATATATCACATCTCCTCCAAGAAATACCACTTTTCCCCCTTCAAATAGGACCTTTTCTCCCACAAATACCTCTTTTATCCCCAGAAGAGGACAGTTTCTTCCAGAAATGCCACATTTCTTCCAAATATATCACATCTTCTCCAAGAAATACCAGGTTTCCAACTTCAAATTGGACCTTTTCTCCCACAAATACCTCTTTTATACCCAAAATTGGACAGTTTTTTCCAGTCATGCCACATTTCTCCCAAATAGATCACATCTTCTCCAAGAAATACCAGGGTTCCCCCTTCAAATAGGACCTTTTCTCCCACAAATACCTCTTTTATCCCTCAAATTGGACATTTTCTTCCAGAAATACCACATTTCTCCCAAATATATCACAACTCCTCCAAGAAATACCAGGTTTCCCCCTTGAATTAGGACCTTTTCTCCATGAAATACCTCTTTTATCCCCAAAAGAGGACATTTTCTTCCAGAAATGCCACATTTCTCCCAAATAGATCACATCTTCTCCAAGAAATACCAGCTTTCCCCCTTCAAATAGGACCTTTTCACCCACAAATACCTGTTATATCTCCAAAAGAGGACAGTTTCTGCCAGAAAGGCCACATTTATCCCAAACATATCACATCTTCTCCAAGAAATACCAGCTTTCCCCCTTCAAATAGGACCTTTTCTCCCACAAATACCTCTTTTATCCCCAAAAGAGGACAGTTTCTTCCAGAAAGGCCACATTTCTCCCAAGCATATCACATCTTCTCCAAGAAATACCAGCTTTCCCCCTTCAAATAGGACCTTTTCACCCACAAATACCTGTTCTATCCCCATAAGAGGACAGTTTCTTCCTGAAATGCCACATTTCTCCCAAATAGATCACATCTTCTCCAAGAAATACCAGGTTTACCCCTTCAAATAGGACCTTTTCACCCACAAATACATCTTTTATCCCCAAAAGAGGACAGTTTCTTCCAGAAAGGCCACATTTCTCCCAAATATATCACATCTTCTCCAAGAAATACCACGCTTCCCCCTTCAAATAGGACCTTTTCACCCACAAATACCTGTTTTATCCCCTAAATTGGACAGTTTCTACCAGACATGCCACATTTCTCCCAAATAGATCACATCTTCTCCAAGAAATACCACGTTTCCCCCTTCGAATAGGACCTTTTCACCCACAAAAAATTCTTTTATCCCCTAAATAGGACAGTTTCTTCCAGAAAGGCCACATTTCTCCCAAATAGATCACATCTTCTCCAAGAAATACCAGCTTTCCCCCTTGAAATAGGACCTTTTCACCCACAAATACCTCTTTTATCCCCAAAATTGGACAGTTTCTTCCAGACATGCCACATTTCTCCCGAATATACCACATCTTCACCATGAAATACCAGCTTTCCCCCTTCAAATACAACGTTTTCACCCACAAATACCTGTTTCATCCCCAAAAGAGGACAGTTTCATCCAGAAATGCCACATTTCTCCCAAATATATCACATCTTATCCAAGAAATACCAGGGTTCCCCCTTCAAATAGGACCTTTTCACCCACAAACACCTGTATTATCCCTCAAATAGGACATTTTCTTCCAGAAATGCCACATTTCTCCCAAATATAGCACATCTTCTCCATGAAATACCAGGTTTCCCAATTGTAATAAGACCTTTTCACCCACAAGTTCCTCTTTTATCCCCAAAATAGGACAGTTTCTTCCAGACATGCCACATTTCTCCCAAATATATCACATCTTCTCCAAGAAATACCAGGTTTCCCCCTTCAAATAGGACCTTTTCACCCACAAATACCTCTTTTATCCCTCAAATTGGACATATTCTTCCAGAAATGCCTCATTTCTCCCAAATATATCACATCTCCTTCAAGAAATACCAGCTTTCCCCCTTCAAATAGGACCTTTTCACCCACAAATACCTCTTTTATCCCCAAAAGAGGACAGTTTCTTCCAGACATGCCACATTTCTCCCAAATAGATCACATCTTCTCCAAGAAATACCAGGTTTCCCCCTTCAAATAGGACCTTCTCACCCACAAATACCTGTTTCATCCCCAAAAGAGGACAGTTTCTTCCAGAAATGCCACATTTCTCCCAAATACATCACATCTTCTCATAGAATTACCAGGTTTCCCCCTTCAAATAGGAACTTTTCACCCACAAATACCTCTTTTATCCCCAAAAGAGGACAGTTTCTTCCAGAAAGACCACATTTCTCCCAAACATATCACATCTCCTCCAAGAAATACCAGGATTCCTCCTGAGATAGGACTTTTTCTCCCACAAGTACCAGCCTTCTCCCCCAATATAGGACATTTTCTTCCAGAAATGCCACATTTCTCCCAAATAGATCACATCTTCTCCAAGAAATACCAGGTTTTCCCCTGGAAATAGGACCTTTTCACCCACAAATACCTCTTTTATCCCCAAAAGAGGACAGTTTCTTCCAGAAAGGCCACATTTCTCCCAAATAGATCACATCTTCTCCAAGAAATACCTGCTTTCGCCCTTGAATTAGGACCTTTTCTCCATGAAATACCTCTTTTATCCCCAAAAGAGGACAGTTTCTTCCAGAAATGCCACATTTCTCCCAAATATATCACATCTTCTCCAAGAATTACCAGCTTTCCCCCTTCAAATAGGACCTTTTCACCCACAAATACCTCTTTGATCCCCAAAAGAGGACAGTTTCTTCCAGAAACGCCACATTTCTCCCAAATAGATCACATCTTCTCCAAGAAATACCAGGTTTTCCCCTGGAAATAGGACCTTTTCACCCACAAATACCTCTTTTATCCCCAAAAGAGGACAGTTTCTTCCAGAAATGCCACATTTCTCCCAAATATATCACATCTTCTCCAAGAAATACCAGCTTTCCCCCTTCAAATAGGACCTTTTCACCCACAAATACCTCTTTTATCCCCAAAAGAGGACATTTTCTTCCAGACATGCCACATTTCTCCCAAAAATATCACATCTTCTCCAAGAAATACCAGGATTCCTCCTGAAATAGGACCTTCTCACCCACAACTACCACCCTTCTCCCCCCAAATAGGACATTTTCTTCCAGAAATGCCAGATTTCTCCCAAATATATCACATCTTCTCCAAGAAATACCAGGTTTCCCCCTTCAAATAGGACCTTTTCACCCACAAATACCTCTTTTATCCCCAAAAGAGGATAGTTTCTTCCAGAAATGCCACATTTCTCCCAAATATATCACGTCTTCTCCAAGAAATACCAGGTATCCCACTTCAAATAGGACCTTTTCAACCACAAATACCTGTTTTATGCCCAAAATACGACAGTTTCTTCCAGAAATGCCACATTTCTCCCAAATATATCACATCTTCTCCAAGAAATACCAGCTTTCCTTTTTCAAATAGGACCTTTTCACCCACAAATACCTCTTTTATCCCCAAAATAGGACACAATCTTCCAGAAATGCCACATTTCTCCCAAATATATCACATCTTCTCCAAGAAACACCAGGATTCCTCCTGAAATAGGACCTTCTCACCCACTAATACCAGGCTTCTCCCCCCAAACTGGACAGTTTCTTCCAGAAATGCCTCATTTCTCCCAAATACATCACATCTTCTCCAAGAAATACCAGCTTTCCCCCTTCAAATAGGACCTTTTCACCCACAAATACTTCTTTTATCCCCAAAAGAGGACAGTTTCTTCCAGAAATGCCAGATTTCTCCCAAATATATCACATCTTCTCCAAGAAATACCAGGTTTCCCCCTTCAAATAGGACCTTTTCCACCACAAATACCTGTTTTATGCCCAAAATAGGACAGTTTCTTCCAGAAATGCCACATTTATCCCAAATATATCACATCTTCTCCAAGAAATACCAGGTTTCCCCCTTGAATTAGGACTTTTTCTCCATGAAATACCTCTTTTATCCCCAAAAGAGGACATTTTCTTCCAGAAATGCCACATTTCTCCCAAACATATCACATCTTCTCCAAGAAATACCAGGTTTCCCCCTGGAAATAGGACCTTTTCAACCACTAATACCTCTTTTATCCCCAAAAGAGGACAGTTTCTTCCGGAAAGGCCACATTTCTCCCAAATATATCACATCTTCTCCAAGAAATGCCAGGATTCCTCCTGAAATAGGACCTTCTCACCGAAAACTACCAGCCTTCTCCCCCCAAATTGGACATTTTCTTCCAGAAAGGCCACATTTCTCCCAAATAGATCACATCTTCTCCAAGAAATACCAGGTTTCCCCCTTCAAATAGGAACTTTTCACCCACAAATACCTGTATTATCCCCAAAGGTGGACAGCTTCTTCCAGACATGCCACATTTCTCCCAAATAGATCAAATCTTCTCCAAGAAATACCACGTTTCCCCCTTCAAATAGGACCTTTTCACCCACAAATACCTCTTTTATCCCCAAAAGAGGACAGTTTCTTCCAGAAATGCCAGATTTCTCCCAAATAGATCACATCTTCTCCAAGAAATACCAGGATTCCTCCTGAAATAGGACCTTCTCACCGAAAACTACCAGCCTTCTCCCCCCAAATTGGACATTTTCTTCCAGAAAGGCCACATTTCTCCCAAATAGATCACATCTTCTCCAAGAAATACAACGTTTCCCCCTTCAAATAGGACCTTTTCACCCACAAATACCTGTTTTATCCCCAAAAGAGGACAGCTTCTTCCAGACATGCCACATTTCTCCCAAATAGATCACATCTTCTCCAAGAAATACCAGGGTTCCCCCTTCAAATAGGACCTTTTCACGCACAAATACCTCTTTTATCCCCAAAAGAGGACAGTTTCTTCCAGACATGCCACATTTCTCCCAAATATATCACATCTCCTCCAAGAAATACCACTTTTCCCCCTTCAAATAGGACCTTTTCTCCCACAAATACCTCTTTTATCCCCAGAAGAGGACAGTTTCTTCCAGAAATGCCACATTTCTTCCAAATATATCACATCTTCTCCAAGAAATACCAGGTTTCCAACTTCAAATTGGACCTTTTCTCCCACAAATACCTCTTTTATACCCAAAATTGGACAGTTTTTTCCAGTCATGCCACATTTCTCCCAAATAGATCACATCTTCTCCAAGAAATACCAGGGTTCCCCCTTCAAATAGGACCTTTTCTCCCACAAATACCTCTTTTATCCCTCAAATTGGACATTTTCTTCCAGAAATACCACATTTCTCCCAAATATATCACAACTCCTCCAAGAAATACCAGGTTTCCCCCTTGAATTAGGACCTTTTCTCCATGAAATACCTCTTTTATCCCCAAAAGAGGACATTTTCTTCCAGAAATGCCACATTTCTCCCAAATAGATCACATCTTCTCCAAGAAATACCAGCTTTCCCCCTTCAAATAGGACCTTTTCACCCACAAATACCTGTTATATCTCCAAAAGAGGACAGTTTCTGCCAGAAAGGCCACATTTATCCCAAACATATCACATCTTCTCCAAGAAATACCAGCTTTCCCCCTTCAAATAGGACCTTTTCACCCACAAATACCTCTTTTATCCCCAAAAGAGGACAGTTTCTTCCAGAAAGGCCACATTTCTCCCAAGCATATCACATCTTCTCCAAGAAATACCAGCTTTCCCCCTTCAAATAGGACCTTTTCACCCACAAATACCTGTTCTATCCCCATAAGAGGACAGTTTCTTCCTGAAATGCCACATTTCTCCCAAATAGATCACATCTTCTCCAAGAAATACCAGGTTTACCCCTTCAAATAGGACCTTTTCACCCACAAATACATCTTTTATCCCCAAAAGAGGACAGTTTCTTCCAGACATGCCACATTTCTCCCAAATATATCACATCTTCTCCAAGAAATACCACGCTTCCCCCTTCAAATAGGACCTTTTCACCCACAAATACCTGTTTTATCCCCTAAATTGGACAGTTTCTACCAGACATGCCACATTTCTCCCAAATAGATCACATCTTCTCCAAGAAATACCACGTTTCCCCCTTCGAATAGGACCTTTTCACCCACAAAAAATTCTTTTATCCCCTAAATAGGACAGTTTCTTCCAGAAAGGCCACATTTCTCCCAAATAGATCACATCTTCTCCAAGAAATACCAGCTTTCCCCCTTGAAATAGAAACTTTTCACCCACAAATACCTCTTTTATCCCCAAAATTGGACAGTTTCTTCCAGACATGCCACATTTCTCCCGAATATACCACATCTTCACCATGAAATACCAGCTTTCCCCCTTCAAATACAACGTTTTCACCCACAAATACCTGTTTCATCCCCAAAAGAGGACAGTTTCATCCAGAAATGCCACATTTCTCCCAAATATATCACATCTTATCCAAGAAATACCAGGGTTCCCCCTTCAAATAGGACCTTTTCACCCACAAACACCTGTATTATCCCTCAAATAGGACATTTTCTTCCAGAAATGCCACATTTCTCTCAAATATAGCACATCTTCTCCATGAAATACCAGGTTTCCCAATTGTAATAAGACCTTTTCACCCACAAGTTCCTCTTTTATCCCCAAAATAGGACAGTTTCTTCCAGACATGCCACATTTCTCCCAAATATATCACATCTTCTCCAAGAAATACCAGGTTTCCCCCTTCAAATAGGACCTTTTCACCCACAAATACCTCTTTTATCCCTCAAATTGGACATATTCTTCCAGAAATGCCTCATTTCTCCCAAATATATCACATCTCCTTCAAGAAATACCAGCTTTCCCCCTTCAAATAGGACCTTTTCACCCACAAATACCTCTTTTATCCCCAAAAGAGGACAGTTTCTTCCAGACATGCCACATTTCTCCCAAATAGATCACATCTTCTCCAAGAAATACCAGGTTTCCCCCTTCAAATAGGACCTTCTCGCCCACAAATACCTGTTTCATCCCCAAAAGAGGACAGTTTCTTCCAGAAATGCCACATTTCTCCCAAATACATCACATCTTCTCATAGAATTACCAGGTTTCCCCCTTCAAATAGGAACTTTTCACCCACAAATACCTCTTTTATCCCCAAAAGAGGACAGTTTCTTCCAGAAAGACCACATTTCTCCCAAACATATCACATCTCCTCCAAGAAATACCAGGATTCCTCCTGAGATAGGACTTTTTCTCCCACAAGTACCAGCCTTCTCCCCCAATATAGGACATTTTCTTCCAGAAATGCCACATTTCTCCCAAATAGATCACATCTTCTCCAAGAAATACCAGGTTTTCCCCTGGAAATAGGACCTTTTCACCCACAAATACCTCTTTTATCCCCAAAAGAGGACAGTTTCTTCCAGAAAGGCCACATTTCTCCCAAATAGATCACATCTTCTCCAAGAAATACCTGCTTTCGCCCTTGAATTAGGACCTTTTCTCCATGAAATACCTCTTTTATCCCCAAAAGAGGACAGTTTCTTCCAGAAATGCCACATTTCTCCCAAATATATCACATCTTCTCCAAGAATTACCAGCTTTCCCCCTTCAAATAGGACCTTTTCACCCACAAATACCTCTTTGATCCCCAAAAGAGGACAGTTTCTTCCAGAAACGCCACATTTCTCCCAAATAGATCACATCTTCTCCAAGAAATACCAGGTTTTCCCCTGGAAATAGGACCTTTTCACCCACAAATACCTCTTTTATCCCCAAAAGAGGACAGTTTCTTCCAGAAATGCCACATTTCTCCCAAATATATCACATCTTCTCCAAGAAATACCAGCTTTCCCCCTTCAAATAGGACCTTTTCACCCACAAATACCTCTTTTATCCCCAAAAGAGGACATTTTCTTCCAGACATGCCACATTTCTCCCAAAAATATCACATCTTCTCCAAGAAATACCAGGATTCCTCCTGAAATAGGACCTTCTCACCCACAACTACCACCCTTCTCCCCCCAAATAGGACATTTTCTTCCAGAAATGCCACATTTCTCCCAAATATATCACATCTTCTCCAAGAAATACCAGGTTTCCCCCTTCAAATAGGACCTTTTCACCCACAAATACCTCTTTTATCCCCAAAAGAGGACAGTTTCTTCCAGAAATGCCACATTTCTCCCAAATATATCACGTCTTCTCCAAGAAATACCAGGTATCCCACTTCAAATAGGACCTTTTCAACCACAAATACCTGTTTTATGCCCAAAATACGACAGTTTCTTCCAGAAATGCCACATTTCTCCCAAATATATCACATCTTCTCCAAGAAATACCAGCTTTCCTTTTTCAAATAGGACCTTTTCACCCACAAATACCTCTTTTATCCCCAAAATAGGACACAATCTTCCAGAAATGCCACATTTCTCCCAAATATATCACATCTTCTCCAAGAAACACCAGGATTCCTCCTGAAATAGGACCTTCTCACCCACTAATACCAGGCTTCTCCCCCCAAACTGGACAGTTTCTTCCAGAAATGCCTCATTTCTCCCAAATACATCACATCTTCTCCAAGAAATACCAGCTTTCCCCCTTCAAATAGGACCTTTTCACCCACAAATACTTCTTTTATCCCCAAAAGAGGACAGTTTCTTCCAGAAATGCTAGATTTCTCCCAAATATATCACATCTTCTCCAAGAAATACCAGGTTTCCCCCTTCAAATAGGACCTTTTCCACCACAAATACCTGTTTTATGCCCAAAATAGGACAGTTTCTTCCAGAAATGCCACATTTATCCCAAATATATCACATCTTCTCCAAGAAATACCAGGTTTCCCCCTTGAATTAGGACTTTTTCTCCATGAAATACCTCTTTTATCCCCAAAAGAGGACATTTTCTTCCAGAAATGCCACATTTCTCCCAAACATATCACATCTTCTCCAAGAAATACCAGGTTTCCCCCTGGAAATAGGACCTTTTCAACCACTAATACCTCTTTTATCCCCAAAAGAGGACAGTTTCTTCCGGAAAGGCCACATTTCTCCCAAATATATCACATCTTCTCCAAGAAATGCCAGGATTCCTCCTGAAATAGGACCTTCTCACCGAAAACTACCAGCCTTCTCCCCCCAAATTGGACATTTTCTTCCAGAAAGGCCACATTTCTCCCAAATAGATCACATCTTCTCCAAGAAATACCAGGTTTCCCCCTTCAAATAGGAACTTTTCACCCACAAATACCTGTTTTATCCCCAAAAGAGGACAGCTTCTTCCAGACATGCCACATTTCTCCCAAATAGATCAAATCTTCTCCAAGAAATACCACGTTTCCCCCTTCAAATAGGACCTTTTCACCCACAAATACCTCTTTTATCCCCAAAAGAGGACAGTTTCTTCCAGAAATGCCAGATTTCTCCCAAATAGATCACATCTTCTCCAAGAAATACCAGGATTCCTCCTGAAATAGGACCTTCTCACCGAAAACTACCAGCCTTCTCCCCCCAAATTGGACATTTTCTTCCAGAAAGGCCACATTTCTCCCAAATAGATCACATCTTCTCCAAGAAATACAACGTTTCCCCCTTCAAATAGGACCTTTTCACCCACAAATACCTGTTTTATCCCCAAAAGAGGACAGCTTCTTCCAGACATGCCACATTTCTCCCAAATAGATCACATCTTCTCCAAGAAATACCAGGGTTCCCCCTTCAAATAGGACCTTTTCACCCACAAATACCTGTTTTATCCCCAAAAGAGGACAGTTTCTTGCAGAAATGCCACATTTCTCCCAAATATATCACATCTTCTCCAAGAAATACCAGGTTTCCCCCTTCAAATACAACGTTTTCACCCACAAATACCTGTTTTATCCCCAAAACAGGACAGTTTCTTCCAGAAATGCCCCATTTCTCCCAAATATACCACATCTTCTCCAAGAAATACCAGGGTTCCCCCTTCAAATAGGACCTTTTCACCCACAAATACCTGTTTTATCCCCAAAAGACGACACTTTCTTCCAGAAATGCCAGATTTCTCCCAAATATATCACATCTTCTCAAAGAAATACCAGGTTTCCCCCTTCAAATAGGACCTTTTCACCCACAAATACCAGTTTTATCCCCAAAACAGGACACTTTCTTCCAGAAATGCCACATTTCTCCCAAATATATCACATCTTCTCCAAGAAATACCACGTTTCCCCCTTCAGATAGGACCTTTTCACCCACAAATACCTGTTTTATCCCCAAAATAGGACAGCTTCTTCCAGACATGCCACATTTCTCCCAAATATATCACATCTTCTCCAAGAAATACCAGCTTTCCCCCTTCAAATAGGACCTTTTCACCCACAAATACCTCTTTTATCCCCAAAAGAGGACAGTTTCTTGCAGAAATGCCACATTTCTCCCAAATATATCACATCTTCTCCAAGAAATACCAGGTTTCCCCCTTCAAATACAACGTTTTCACCCACAAATACCTGTTTTATCCCCAAAACAGGACAGTTTCTTCCAGAAATGCCACATTTCTCCCAAATATACCACATCTTCTCCAAGAAATACCACTTTTCCCCCTTCAAATAGGACCTTTTCACCCACAAATACCTGTTTTATCCCCAAAAGACGACACTTTCTTCCAGAAATGCCACATTTCTCCCAAATACATCACATCTTCTCCAAGAAATGCCAGGTTTCCCCCTTCAAATAGGACCTTTTCAACCACAAATACCTGTTTTATCCCTCAAATTGGACATATTCTTCCAGAAATGCCAGATTTCTCCCAAATAGATCACATCTTCTCCAAGAAATACCAGGGTTCCCCCTTCAAATAGGACCTTTTCACCCACAAATACCTCTTTTATCCCCAAAAGAGGACAGTTTCTTCCAGAAATTCCACATTTCTCCCAAATATATCATATCTTCTCCAAGAAATACCAGGTTTCCCCCTTCAAATAGGAAATTTTCACCCACAAATACCTCTTTTATCCCCAAAATACGACAGTTTCCTCCAGAAAGGCCACATTTCTCCCAAATAGATCACATCTTCTCCAAGAAATACCAGGGTTCCCCCTTCAAATAGGACCTTTTCACCCACAAATACGTCTTTTATCCCCAAAATAGGACACTTTCTGCCAGAAATGCCAGATTTCTCTCAAATAGATCACATCTCCTCCAAGAAATACCAGCTTTCCCCCTTCAAATAGGACCTTTTCTCCCACAAATACCTCTTTTATCCCCAAAAGAGGACAGTTTCTGCCAGACATGCCACATTTCTCCCAAATAGATCACATCTTCTCCAAGAAATACCAGGTTTCCCCCTTCAAATAGGACCTTATCACCCACAAATACCTCTTTTATCCCCAAAATTGGACAGTTTCTTCCAGAAATGCCTGATTTCTCCCAAATAGATCACATCTTCTCCAAGAAATACCACGTTTCCCCCTTCAAATAGGACCTTTTCACCCACACATACCTGTTTTATCCCTCAAATTGGACATATTCTTCCCGAAATGCCAGATTTCTCCCAAATATATCACATCTTCTCCAAGAAATACCACGTTTCCCCCTTCAAATAGGACCTTTTCACCCACACATACCTGTTTTATCCCTCAAATTGGACATATTCTTCCCGAAATGCCACATTTCTCCCAAATATATCACATCTTCTCCAAGAAATACCAGGTTTCCCCCTTCAAATAGGACCTTTTCACCCACAAATACCTCTTTTATCCCTCAAATAGGTCAGTTTCTTCCAGACATGCCACATTTCTCCCAAATAGATCACATCTTCCCCAAGAAATACCAGGATTCCTCCTGAAATAGGACGTTTTCTCCCACAAATACCAGCCTTCTCCCCCCAAACAGGACATTTTCTTCCAGAAATGCCACATTTCTCCCAAACATATCACATCTTCTCCAAGAAATACCAGGTTTCCCCCTTCGAATAGGACCTTTTCACCCAAAAATACCTCTTTTATCCCCAAAAGAGGACAGTTTCTTGCAGAAATGCCTCATTTCTCCCAAATAGATCACATCTTCTCCAAGAAATACCAGGTTTCCCCCTTCAAATACAACGTTTTCACCCACAAATACCTGTTTTATCCCCAAAACAGGACAGTTTCTTCCAGACATGCCACATTTCTCCCAAACATATCACATCTTCTCATAGAATTACCAGGTTTCCCCCTTCAAATAGGACCTTTTCACCCACAAATACCTCTTTTATCCCCAAAATAGGACAGTTTCTTCCAGACATGCCACATTTCTCCCAAATATATCACATCTTCTCCAAGAAATACCACTTTTCCCCCTTCAAATAGGAACTTTTCACCCACAAATACCTGTTTTATCCCCAAAAGAGGACAGTTTCTTGCAGAAATAGCACATTTCTCCCAAATATATCACATCTTCTCCAAGAAATACCAGGTTTCCCCCTTCAAATAGGACCTTTTCACCCACAAATACCTCATTTATCCCCAAAATTGGACAGTTTTTTCCAGACATGCCACATTTCTCCCAAATAGATCACATCTTCTCCAAGAAATACCACGTTTCCCCCTTCAAATAGGACCTTTTCTCCCACAAATACCTCTTTTATCCCTCAAATTGGACATTTTCTTCCAGAAATACCACATTTCTCCCAAATATATCACAACTCCTCCAAGAAATACCAGGTTTCCCCCTTGAATTAGGACCTTTTCTCCATGAAATACCTCTTTTATCCCCAAAAGAGGACATTTTCTTCCAGAAATGCCACATTTCTCCCAAATAGATCACATCTTCTCCAAGAAATACCAGCTTTCCCCCTTCAAATAGGACCTTTTCACCCACAAATACCTGTTATATCTCCAAAAGAGGACAGTTTCTGCCAGAAAGGCCACATTAATCCCAAACATATCACATCTTCTCCAAGAAATACCAGCTTTCCCCCTTCAAATAGGACCTTTTCACCCACAAATACCTCTTTTATCCCCAAAAGAGGACAGTTTCTTCCAGACATGCCACATTTCTCCCAAGCATATCACATCTTCTCCAAGAAACACCAGCTTTCCCCCTTCAAATAGGACCTTTTCACCCACAAATACCTGTTCTATCCCCATAAGAGGACAGTTTCTTCCAGAAATGCCACATTTCTCCCAAATAGATCACATCTTCTCCAAGAAATACCAGGTTTACCCCTTCAAATAGGACCTTTTCACCCACAAATACATCTTTTATCCCCAAAAGAGGACAGTTTCTTCCAGAAAGGCCACATTTCTCCCAAATATATCACATCTTCTCCAAGAAATACCACGCTTCCCCCTTCAAATAGGACCTTTTCACCCACAAATACCTCTTTTATCCCCTAAATTGGACAGTTTCTACCAGACATGCCACATTTCTCCCAAATAGATCACATCTTCTCCAAGAAATACCACGTTTCCCCCTTCGAATAGGACATTTTCACCCACAAAAAATTCTTTTATCCCCAAAATAGGACAGTTTCTTCCAGAAAGGCCACATTTCTCCCAAATAGATCACATCTTCTCCAAGAAATACCAGCTTTCCCCCTTCAAATAGGACCTTTTCACCCACAAATACCTCTTTTATCCCCAAAATTGGACAGTTTCTTCCAGACATGCCACATTTCTCCCGAATATACCACATCTTCACCATGAAATACCAGCTTTCCCCCTTCAAATAGGACCTTTTCACCCACAAGTACCTGTTTCGTCCCCAAAAGAGGACAGTTTCATCCAGAAATGCCACATTTCTCCCAAATATATCACATCTTATCCAAGAAATACCAGGGTTCCCCCTTCAAATAGGACCTTTTCACCCACAAACACCTGTATTATCCCTCAAATAGGACATTTTCTTCCAGAAATGCCACATTTCTCCCAAATATAGCACATCTTCTCCATGAAATACCAGGTTTCCCAATTGTAATAAGACCTTTTCACCCACAAGTTCCTCTTTTATCCCCAAAATAGGACAGTTTCTTCCAGACATGCCACATTTCTCCCAAATATATCACATCTTCTCCAAGAAATACCAGGTTTCCCCCTTCAAATAGGACCTTTTCACCCACAAATACCTCTTTTATCCCTCAAATTGGACATATTCTTCCAGAAATGCCTCATTTCTCCCAAATATATCACATCTCCTTCAAGAAATACCAGCTTTCCCCCTTCAAATAGGACCTTTTCACCCACAAATACCTCTTTTATCCCCAAAAGAGGACAGTTTCTTCCAGAAATGCCACATTTCTCCCAAATATATCACATCTTCTCCAAGAAATACCAGGTTTCCCCCTTCAAATAGGACCTTCTCACCCACAAATACCTGTTTTATCCCCAAAAGAGGACAGTTTCTTCCAGAAATGCCACATTTCTCCCAAATACATCACATCTTCTCATAGAATTACCAGGTTTCCCCCTTCAAATAGGAACTTTTCACCCTCAAATAACTCTTTAATCCCCAAAAGAGGACAGTTTCTTCCAGAAAGACCACATTTCTCCCAAACATATCACATCTCCTCCAAGAAATACCAGGATTCCTCCTGAGATAGGACTTTTTCTCCCACAAGTACCAGCCTTCTCCCCCAATATAGGACATTTTCTTCCAGAAATGCCACATTTCTCCCAAATATATCACATCTTCTCCAAGAAATACCAGGTTTTCCCCTGGAAATAGGACCTTTTCACCCACAAATACCTCTTTTATCCCCAAAAGAGGACAGTTTCTTCCAGAAAGGCCACATTTCTCCCAAATAGATCACATCTTCTCCAAGAAATACCTGCTTTCGCCCTTGAATTAGGACCTTTTCTCCATGAAATACCTCTTTTATCCCCAAAAGAGGACAGTTTCTTCCAGAAATGCCACATTTCTCCCAAATATATCACATCTTCTCCAAGAATTACCAGCTTTCCCCCTTCAAATAGGACCTTTTCACCCACCAATACCTCTTTGATCCCCAAAAGAGGACAGTTTCTTCCAGAAACGCCACATTTCTCCCAAATAGATCACATCTTCTCCAAGAAATACCAGGGTTCCCCCTTCAAATAGGACCTTTTCACCCACAAATACCTGCTTTATCCCCAAAAGAGGACAGTTTCTTCCAGAAATGCCACATTTCTCCCAAATATATCATATCTTCTCCAAGAAATACCAGCTTTCCCCCTTCAAATAGGACCTTTTCACCCACAAATACCTCTTTTATCCCCAAAAGAGGACATTTTCTTCCAGACATGCCACATTTCTCCCAAAAATATCACATCTTCTCCAAGAAATACCAGGATTCCTCCTGAAATAGGACCTTCTCACCCACAACTACCAGCCTTCTCCCCCCAAATAGGACAGTTTCTTCCAGAAATGCCACATTTCTCCCAAATATATCACATCTTCTCCAAGAAATACCAGGGTTCCCCCTTCAAATAGGACCTTTTCACCCACAAATACCTCTTTTATCCCCAAAAGAGGACAGTTTCTTCCAGAAATGCCACATTTCTCCCAAATATATCACGTCTTCTCCAAGAAATACCAGGTATCCCACTTCAAATAGGACCTTTTCAACCACAAATACCTGTTTTATGCCCAAAATACGACAGTTTCTTCCAGAAATGCCACATTTCTCCCAAATATATCACATCTTCTCCAAGAAATACCAGCTTTCCCCCTTCAAATAGGACCTTTTCACCCACAAATACCTCTTTTATCCCCAAAAGAGGACAGTTTCTTGCAGAAATGCCACATTTCTCCCAAATAAATCACATCTTCTCCAAGAAATACCAGGTTTCCCCCTTCAAATACAACGTTTTCACCCACAAATACCTGTTTTATCCCCAAAACAGGACAGTTTCTTCCAGAAATGCCACATTTCTCCCAAATATACCACATCTTCTCCAAGAAATACCACTTTTCCCCCTTCAAATAGGACCTTTTCACCCACAAATACCTGTTTTATCCCCAAAAGACGACACTTTCTTCCAGAAATGCCACATTTCTCCCAAATACATCACATCTTCTCCAAGAAATGCCAGGTTTCCCCCTTCAAATAGGACCTTTTCAACCACAAATACCTGTTTTATCCCTCAAATTGGACATATTCTTCCAGAAATGCCAGATTTCTCCCAAATAGATCACATCTTCTCCAAGAAATACCACGTTTCCAACTTCAAATAGGACCTTTTCACCCACAAATACCTCTTTTATCCCCAAAAGAGGACAGTTTCTTCCAGAAATTCCACATTTCTCCCAAATATATCATATCTTCTCCAAGAAATACCAGGTTTCCCCCTTCAAATAGGAAATTTTCACCCACAAATACCTCTTTTATCCCCAAAAGAGGACAGTTTCTTCCAGAAATGCCACATTTCTCCCAAATAGATCACATCTTCTCCAAGAAATACCAGGGTTCCCCCTTCAAATAGGACCTTTTCACCCACAAATACGTCTTTTATCCCCAAAATAGGACACTTTCTGCCAGAAATGCCAGATTTCTCTCAAATAGATCACATCTCCTCCAAGAAATACCAGCTTTCCCCCTTCAAATAGGACCTTTTCTCCCACAAATACCTCTTTTATCCCCAAAAGAGGACAGTTTCTGCCAGAAATGCCACATTTCTCCCAAATAGATCACATCTTCTCCAAGAAATACCAGGTTTCCCCCTTCAAATAGGACCTTATCACCCACAAATACCTCTTTTATCCCCAAAATTGGACAGTTTCTTCCAGAAATGCCTGATTTCTCCCAAATAGATCACATCTTCTCCAAGAAATACCACGTTTCCCCCTTCAAATAGGACCTTTTCACCCACACATACCTGTTTTATCCCTCAAATTGGACATATTCTTCCCGAAATGCCAGATTTCTCCCAAATATATCACATCTTCTCCAAGAAATACCACGTTTCCCCCTTCAAATAGGACCTTTTCACCCACACATACCTGTTTTATCCCTCAAATTGGACATATTCTTCCCGAAATGCCAGATTTCTCCCAAATATATCACATCTTCTCCAAGAAATACCAGGTTTCCCCCTTCAAATAGGACCTTTTCACCCACAAATACCTCTTTTATCCCTCAAATAGGTCAGTTTCTTCCAGACATGCCACATTTCTCCCAAATAGATCACATCTTCCCCAAGAAATACCAGGATTCCTCCTGAAATAGGACCTTTTCTCCCACAAATACCAGCCTTCTGCCCCCAAACAGGACATTTTCTTCCAGAAATGCCACATTTCTCCCAAACATATCACATCTTCTCCAAGAAATACCAGGTTTCCCCCTTCGAATAGGACCTTTTCAACCACAAATACCTCTTTTATCCCCAAAAGGGGACAGTTTCTTCCAGAAAGGCCACATTTCTCCCAAATATATCACATCTGCTCCAAGAAATACCAGCTTTCCCCCTTCAAATAGGACCTTTTCACCCAAAAATACCTCTTTTATCCCCAAAAGAGGACAGTTTCTTGCAGAAATGCCACATTTCTCCCAAATAGATCACATCTTCTCCAAGAAATACCAGGTTTCCCCCTTCAAATACAACGTTTTCACCCACAAATACCTGTTTTATCCCCGAAACAGGACAGTTTCTTCCAGACATGCCACATTTCTCCCAAACATATCACATCTTCTCATAGAATTACCAGGTTTCCCCCTTCAAATAGGACCTTTTCACCCACAAATACCTCTTTTATCCCCAAAAGAGGACAGTTTCTTCAAGAAATGCCACATTTCTCCCAAATATATCACATCTTCTCCAAGAAATACCACTTTTCCCCCTTCAAATAGGAACTTTTCACCCACAAATACCTGTTTTATCCCCAAAAGAGGACAGTTTCTTGCAGAAATGCCACATTTCTCCCAAATATATCACATCTTCTCCAAGAAATACCAGGTTTCCCCCTTCAAATAGGACCTTTTCACCCACAAATACCTCATTTATCCCCAAAATTGGACAGTTTTTTCCAGACATGCCACATTTCTCCCAAATAGATCACATCTTCTCCAAGAAATACCAGGGTTCCCCCTTCAAATAGGACCTTTTCTCCCACAAATACCTCTTTTATCCCTCAAATTGGACATTTTCTTCCAGAAATACCACATTTCTCCCAAATATATCACAACTCCTCCAAGAAATACCAGGTTTCCCCCTTGAATTAGGACCTTTTCTCCATGAAATACCTCTTTTATCCCCAAAAGAGGACATTTTCTTCCAGAAATGCCACATTTCTCCCAAATAGATCACATCTTCTCCAAGAAATACCAGCTTTCCCCCTTCAAATAGGACCTTTTCACCCACAAATACCTGTTATATCTCCAAAAGAGGACAGTTTCTGCCAGAAAGGCCACATTTATCCCAAACATATCACATCTTCTCCAAGAAATACCAGCTTTCCCCCTTCAAATAGGACCTTTTCACCCACAAATACCTCTTTTATCCCCAAAAGAGGACAGTTTCTTCCAGAAAGGCCACATTTCTCCCAAGCATATCACATCTTCTCCAAGAAATACCAGCTTTCCCCCTTCAAATAGGACCTTTTCACCCACATATACCTGTTCTATCCCCATAAGAGGACAGTTTCTTCCAGAAATGCCACATTTCTCCCAAATAGATCACATCTTCTCCAAGAAATACCAGGTTTACCCCTTCAAATAGGACCTTTTCACCCACAAATACATCTTTTATCCCCAAAAGAGGACAGTTTCTTCCAGAAAGGCCAAATTTCTCCCAAATATATCACATCTGCTCCAAGAAATACCACGCTTCCCCCTTCAAATAGGACCTTTTCACCCACAAATACCTCTTTTATCCCCTAAATTGGACAGTTTCTACCAGACATGCCACATTTCTCCCAAATAGATCACATCTTCTCCAAGAAATACCACGTTTCCCCCTTCGAATAGGACATTTTCACCCACAAAAAATTCTTTTATCCCCAAAATAGGACAGTTTCTTCCAGAAAGGCCACATTTCTCCCAAATAGATCACATCTTCTCCAAGAAATACCAGCTTTCCCCCTTCAAATAGGACCTTTTCACCCACAAATACCTCTTTTATCCCCAAAATACGACAGTTTCTTCCAGAAAGGCCACATTTCTCCCAAGCATATCACATCTTCTCCAAGAAATACCAGCTTTCCCCCTTCAAATAGGACCTTTTCACCCACAAATACCTGTTTCATCCCCAAAAGAGGACAGTTTCATCCAGAAATGCCACATTTCTCCCAAATATATCACATCTTATCCAAGAAATACCAGGGTTCCCCCTTCAAATAGGACCTTTTCCACCACAAATACCTGTTTTATGCCCAAAATAGGACAGTTTCTTCCAGAAATGCCACATTTCTCCCAAATATAGCACAACTTCTCCATGAAATACCAGGTTTCCCAATTGTAATAAGACCTTTTCACCCACAAGTTCCTCTTTTATCCCCAAAATAGGACAGTTTCTTCCAGACATGCCACATTTCTCCCAAATATATCACATCTTCTCCAAGAAATACCAGCTTTCCCCCTTCAAATAGGACCTTTTCACCCACAAATACCTCTTTTATCCCTCAAATTGGACATATACTTCCAGAAATGCCTCATTTCTCCCAAATATATCACATCTCCTTCAAGAAATACCAGCTTTCCCCCTTCAAATAGGACCTTTTCACCCACAAATACCTCTTTTATCCCCAAAAGAGGACAGTTTCTTCCAGAAATGCCACATTTCTCCCAAATAGATCACATCTTCTCCAAGAAATACCAGGTTTCCCCCTTCAAATAGGACCTTCTCACCCACAAATACCTGTTTTATCCCCAAAAGAGGACAGTTTCTTCCAGAAATGCCACATTTCTCCCAAATACATCACATCTTCTCATAGAATTACCAGGTTTCCCCCTTCAAATAGGAACTTTTCACCCTCAAATAACTCTTTAATCCCCAAAAGAGGACAGTTTCTTCCAGAAAGACCACATTTCTCCCAAACATATCACATCTCCTCCAAGAAATACCAGGATTCCTCCTGAGATAGGACTTTTTCTCCCACAAGTACCAGCCTTCTCCCCCAATATAGGACATTTTCTTCCAGAAATGCCACATTTCTCCCAAATATATCACATCTTCTCCAAGAAATACCAGGTTTTCCCCTGGAAATAGGACCTTTTCACCCACAAATACCTCTTTTATCCCCAAAAGAGGACAGTTTCTTCCAGAAAGGCCACATTTCTCCCAAATAGATCACATCTTCTCCAAGAAATACCTGCTTTCGCCCTTGAATTTGGACCTTTTCTCCATGAAATACCTCTTTTATCCCCAAAAGAGGACAGTTTCTTCCAGAAATGCCACATTTCTCCCAAATATATCACATCTTCTCCAAGAATTACCAGCTTTCCCCCTTCAAATAGGACCTTTTCACCCACCAATACCTCTTTGATCCCCAAAAGAGGACAGTTTCTTCCAGAAACGCCACATTTCTCCCAAATAGATCACATCTTCTCCAAGAAATACCAGGTTTTCCCCTGGAAATAGGACCTTCTCACCCACAAATACCTCTTTTATCCCCAAAAGAGGACAGTTTCTTCCAGAAATGCCACATTTCTCCCAAATATATCACATCTTCTCCAAGAAATACCACGTTTCCCCCTTCAAATAGGACCTTTTCACCCACAAATACCTCTTTTATCCCCAAAAGAGGACATTTTCTTCCAGACATGCCACATTTCTCCCAAAAATATCACATCTTCTCCAAGAAATACCAGGATTCCTCCTGAAATAGGACCTTCTCACCCACAACTACCAGCCTTCTCCCCCAAAATAGGACATTTTCTTCCAGAAATGCCACATTTCTCCCAAATATATCACATCTTCTCCAAGAAATACCAGGGTTCCCCCTTCAAATAGGACCTTTTCACCCACAAATACCTCTTTTATCCCCAAAAGAGGACAGTTTCTTCCAGAAATGCCACATTTCTCCCAAATATATCACATCTTCTCCAAGAAATACCAGGTATCCCACTTCAAATAGGACCTTTTCAACCACAAATACCTGTTTTATGCCCAAAATACGACAGTTTCTTCCAGAAATGCCACATTTCTCCCAAATATATCACATCTTCTCCAAGAAATACCAGCTTTCCTTTTTCAAATAGGACCTTTTCACCCACAAATACCTCTTTTATCCCCAAAATAGGACACAATCTTCCAGAAATGCCACATTTCTCCCAAATATATCACATCTTCTCCAAGAAATACCACGTTTCCCCCTGGAAATAGGACCTTTTCAACCACTAATACCTCTTTTATCCCCAAAAGAGGACAGTTTCTTCCGGAAAGGACACATTTCTCCCAAATATATCACATCTTCTCCAAGAAATGCCAGGATTCCTCCTGAAATAGGACCTTCTCACCGAAAACTACCAGCCTTCTCCCCCCAAATTGGACATTTTCTTCCAGAAAGGCCACATTTCTCCCAAATAGATCACATCTTCTCCAAGAAATACCAGGTTTCCCCCTTCAAATAGGAACTTTTCACCCACAAATACCTGTTTTATCCCCAAAAGAGGACAGCTTCTTCCAGACATGCCACATTTCTCCCAAATAGATCAAATCTTCTCAAAGAAATACCAGGTTTCCCCCTTCAAATAGGACCTTTTCACCCACAAATACCTCTTTTATCCCCAAAAGAGGACAGTTTCTTGCAGAAATGCCACATTTCTCCCAAATATATAACATCTTCTCCAAGAAATACCAGGTTTCCCCCTTCAAATACAATGCTTTCACCCACAAATACCTGTTTTATGCCCAAAATAGGACAGTTTCTTCCAGAAATGCCACATTTCTCCCAAATATACCACATCTTCTCCAAGAAATACCACTTTTCCCCCTTCAAATAGGACCTTTTCAACCACAAATACCTGTTTCATCCCACAAATTGGACATATTCTTCCAGAAATGCCACATTTCTCCCAAATATATCACATCTTCTCCAAGAAATACCACGATTCCCCCTTCAAATAGGACCTTTTCACCCACAAATACCTCTTTTATCCCCAAAAGAGGACAGTTTCTTCCAGAAATGCCACATTTCTCCCAAATATATCATATCTTCTCCAAGAAATACCAGGTTTCCCCCTTCAAATAGGAAATTTTCACCCACAAATACCTCTTTTATCCCCAAAAGAGGACAGTTTCTGCCAGAAATGCCACATTTCTCCCAAATATATCACATCTTCTCCAAGAAATACCAGGGTTCCAACTTCAAACAGGAACTTTTCACCCCCAAATACCTCTTTTATCCCCAAAAGAGGACACTTTCTACAAGAAATGCCAGATTTCTCCCAAATAGATCACATCTCCTCCAAGAAATACCAGGATTCCTCCTGAAATAGGACCTTTTCTCCCACAGATACCAGCCTTCTCCCCCCAAATAGGACATTTTCTTTCAGGAAGGCCACATATCACCCAAATAGATCACATCTTCTCCAAGAAATACCAGGTTTCCCCCTTCAAATAGGACCTTTTCACCCACAAATACCTCTTTTATCCCCAAAATACGACAGTTTCTTCCAGAAAGGCCACATTTCTCCCAAGCATATCACATCTTCTCCAAGAAATACCAGCTTTCCCCCTTCAAATAGGACCTTTTCACCCACAAATACCTCTTTTATCCCCAAAATACGACAGTTTCTTCCAGACATGCCACATTTCTCCCAAATAGATCACATCTTCTCCAAGAAATACCAGGTTTCCGCCTTAAAATAGGACCTTTTCACCCACAAATACCTCTTTTATCCCCAAAATGGACGGTTTCTTCCAGAAAGGCCACATTTCTCCCAAATATATCACATCTTCTCCAAGAAATATCAGCTTTCCCCCTTCAAATAGGACCTTTTCACCCACAAATACCTCTTTTATCCCCAAAAGAGGACAGTTTCTTCCAGAAATGCCACATTTCTCCCAAATAGATCACATCTTCTCCAAGAAATACCAGGTTTCCCCCTTCAAATAGGACCTTTTCTCCCACAAATACCTGTTTATTCCTCAAAAGAGGACACTTTCTTCCAGAAATGCCACATTTCTCCCAAATATATCACATCTTCTCCAAGAAATACCACGTTTCCCCCTTCAAATAGGACCTTTTCACCCACAAATACCCGTTTTATACCCAAAAGAGGACAGTTTCTTCCAGAAAGGCCACATTTCTCCCAAATATATAACATCTTCTCCAAGAAATACCAGCTTTCCCCCTTAAAATACAACGCTTTCACCCACAAATACCTGTTTTATGCCCAAAATAGGACAGTTTCTTCCAGAAATGCCACATTTCTCCCAAATATACCACATCTTCTCCAAGAAATACCACTTTTCCCCCTTCAAATAGGACCTTATCACCCACAAATACCTCTTTTATCCCCAAAAGACGACACTTTCTTCCAGAAATGCCACATTTCTCCCAAATAGATCACATCTTCTCCAAGAAATGCCACGTTTCCCCCTTCAAATAGGACCTTTTCAACCACAAATACCTGTTTCATCCCTCAAATTGGACATATTCTTCCAGAAATGCCACATTTCTCCCAAATATATCACATCTTCTCCAAGAAATACCACGATTCCCCCTTCAAATAGGACCTTTTCACCCACAAATACCTCTTTTATCCCCAAAAGAGGACAGTTTCTTCCAGAAATGCCACATTTCTCCCAAATAGATCACATCTTCTCCAAGAAATATCAGCTTTCCCCCTTCAAATAGGACCTTTTCACCCACAAATACCTGTTTTATGCCCAAAATAGGACAGTTTCTTCCAGAAATGCCACATTTCTCCCAAATAGATCACATCTTCTCCAAGAAATACCAGGTTTCCCCCTTCAAATAGGACCTTTTCTCCCACAAATACCTGTTTATTCCTCAAAAGAGGACACTTTCTTCCAGAAATGCCACATTTCTCCCAAATATATCACATCTTCTCCAAGAAATACCACGTTTCCCCCTTCAAATAGGACCTTTTCACCCACAAATACCTGTTTTATCCCCAAAAGAGGACAGTTTCTTCCAGAAAGGCCACATTTCTCCCAAATATATCACATCTTCTCCAAGAAATACCACGCTTCCCCCTACAAATAGGACCTTTTCACCCACAAATACCTCTTTTATCCCCTAAATTGGACAGTTTCTTCCAGAAAGGCCACATTTCTCCCAAATAGATCACATCTTCTCCAAGAAATACCACGCTTCCCCCTTCGAATAGGACCTTTTCACCCACAAAAAATTCTTTTATCCCCAAAATAGGACAGTTTCTTCCAGAAATGCCACATTTCTCCCAAATATATCACATCTTCTCCAAGAAATACCAGGGTTCCCCCTTCAAATAGGACCTTTTCACCCACAAATACCTCTTTTATCCCCAAAATTGGACAGTTTCTTCCAGACATGCCACATTTCTCCCAAATATACCACATCTTCTCCATGAAATACCAGCTTTCCCCCTTCAAATAGGAACTTTTCACCCACAAATACCTGTTTCATCCCCAAAAGAGGACAGTTTCTTCCAGAAATGCCACATTTCTCCCAAATATATCACATCTTCTCCAAGAAATACCAGGGTTCCCCCTTCAAATAGGACCTTTTCACCCACAAACACCTGTATTATCCCT
The DNA here is from genome assembly GCA_030408155.1 of Lophura swinhoii. Taxonomy (NCBI): domain Eukaryota; kingdom Metazoa; phylum Chordata; class Aves; order Galliformes; family Phasianidae; genus Lophura; species Lophura swinhoii. The sequence goes on from JASCYN010000149.1 coordinate 981,408, forward strand.
CAAATAGGACATTTTCTTCCAGAAATGCCACATTTCTCCCAAATATAGCACATCTTCTCCATGAAATACCAGGTTTCCCAATTGTAATAAGACCTTTTCACCCACAAATACCTCTTTTATCCCCAAAAGAGGACAGTTTCTTCCAGACATGCCACATTTCTCCCAAATATATCACATCTTCTACAAGAAATACCAGCTTTCCCCCTTCAAATAGGACCTTTTCACCCACAAATACCTCTTTTATCCCTCAAATTGGACATATTCTTCCAGAAATGCCTCATTTCTCCCAAATATATCACATCTCCTTCAAGAAATACCAGCTTTCCCCCTTCAAATAGGACCTTTTCACCCACAAATACCTCTTTTATCCCCAAAAGAGGACAGTTTCTTCCAGAAAGGCCACATTTCTCCCAAGCATATCACATCTTCTCCAAGAAATACCAGCTTTCCCCCTTCAAATAGGACCTTTTCACCCACAAATACCTTTTTTATCCCCAAAAGAGGACAGTTTCTTCCAGAAATGCCACATTTCTCCCAAATATACCACATCTTCTCCAAGAAATACCAGGTTTCCCCCTTCAAATACAACGTTTTCACCCACAAATACCTGTTTCATCCCCAAAAGAGGACAGTTTCTTCCAGAAATGCCACATTTCTCCCAAATATATCACATCTTATCCATGAAATACCAGGGTTCCCCCTTCAAATAGGAACTTTTCACCCGCAAACACCTGTATTATCCCTCAAATAGGACATTTTCTTCCAGAAATGCCACATTTCTCCCAAATATAGCACATCTTCTCCAAGAAATACCAGGTTTCCCCCTTCAAATAGGACCTTTTCACCCACAAATACCTCTTTTATCCCCAAAATAGGACAGTTTCCTCCAGAAATGCCACATTTCTCCCAAATATATCACATCTTCTCCAAGAAATACCAGGTTTCCCCCTTCAAATAGGACCTTTTCCCCCACAAATACCTCTTTTATCCCTCGAATTGGACATATTCTTCCAGAAATGCCTCATTTCTCCCAAATATATCACATCTCCTTCAAGAAATACCAGCTTTCCCCCTTCAAATAGGACCTTTTCACCCACAAATACCTCTTTTATCCCCAAAAGAGGACAGTTTCTTCCAGACATGCCTCATTTCTACCAAATAGATCACATCTTCTCCAAGAAATACCAGGTTTCCCCCTTCAAATAGGACCTTCTCACCCACAAATACCTGTTTTATCCCCAAAAGAGGACACTATCTTCCAGAAATGCCACATTTCTCCCAAATACATCACATCTTCTCATAGAATTACCTGGTTTCCCCCTTCAAATAGGACCTTTTCACCCACAAATACCTCTTTTATCCCCAAAAGAGGACAGTTCCTTCCAGAAAGACCACATTTCTCCCAAACATATCACATCTCCTCCAAGAAATACCAGGATTCCTCCTGAAATAGGACTTTTTCTCCCACAAGTACCAGCCTTCTCCCCCAATATAGGACATTTTCTTCCAGAAATGCCACATTTCTCCCAAATATATCACATCTTCTCCAAGAAATACCAGGTTTTCCCCTTCAAATAGGACCTTTTCACCCACAAATACCTCTTTTATCCCCAAAAGAGGACAGTTTCTTCCAGACATGCCACATTTCTCCCAAACATATCACATCTTCTCAAAGAAATACCTGCTTTCCCCCTTGAATTAGGAACTTTTCTCCATGAAATACCTCTTTTATCCCCAAAAGAGGACAGTTTCTTCCAGAAATGCCACATTTCTCCCAAATATATCACATCTTCTCCAAGAAATACCAGCTTTCCTTTTTCAAATAGGACCTTTTCACCCACAAATACCTCTTTGATCCCCAAAAGAGGACAGTTTCTTCCAGAAATGCCACATTTCTCCCAAATATATCACATCTTCTCCAAGAAATACCACGTTTCCCCCTTCAAATAGGACCTTTTCACCCACAAATACCTGTTTTATCCCCAAAACAGGACAGTTTCTTCCAGAAAGGCCACATTTCTCCCAAATATATCACATCTTCTCCAAGAAATACCAGCTTTCCCCCTTCAAATAGGACCTTTTCACCCACAAATACCTCTTTTATCCCCAAAAGAGGACATTTTCATCCAGACATGCCACATTTCTCCCAAAAATATCATATCTTCTCCAAGAAATACCAGGATTCCTCCTGAAATAGGACCTTCTCACCCACAACTACCACCCTTCTCCCCCCAAATAGGACATTTTCTTCCAGAAAGGCCACATTTCTCCCAAATATATCACATCTTCTCCAAGAAATACCAGGGTTCCCCCTTCAAATAGGACCTTTTCACCCACAAATACATCTTTTATCCCCAAAAGAGGACAGTTTCTTCCAGAAAGGCCACATTTCTCCTAAATAGATCACGTCTTCTCCAAGAAATACCAGGTATCCCACTTCAAATAGGACCTTTTCAACCACAAATACCTGTTTTATGCCCAAAATACGACAGTTTCTTCCAGAAATGCCACATTTCTCCCAAATATATCACATCTTCTCCAAGAAATACCAGCTTTCCTTTCTCAAATAGGACCTTTTCACCCACAAATACCTCTCTTATCCCCAAAAGAGGACATTTTCTTCCAGAAAGGCCACATTTCTCCCAAATATATCACATCTTCTCCAAGAAATACCAGGATTCCTCCTGAAATAGGACCTTCTCACCCACTAATACCAGGCTTCTCCCCCCAAACTGGACAGTTTCTTCCAGAAATGCCTCATTTCTCCCAAATATATCACATCTTCTCCAAGAAATACCAGCTTTCCCCCTTCAAATAGGACCTTTTCACCCGCAAATATTTCTTTTATCCCCAAAAAGAGGACAGTATCTTCCAGAAAGGCCACATTTCTCCCAAATACATCACATCTTCTCCAAGAAATACCAGGTTTCCCCCTTCAAATAGGACCTTTTCCACCACAAATACCTGTTTTATGCCCAAAATAGGACAGTTTCTTCCAGAAATGCCACATTTCTCCCAAATAGATCACATCTTCTCCAAGAAATACCAGCTTTCCCCCTTGAATTAGGACTTTTTCTCCATGAAATACCTCTTTTATCCCCAAAAGAGGACATTTTCTTCCAGAAATGCCACATTTCTCCCAAATATATCACATCTTCTCCAAGAAATACCACGTTTCCCCCTTCAAATAGGACCTTTTCAACAACTAATACCTCTTTTATCCCCAAAAGAGGACAGTTTCTTCCGGAAAGGCCACATTTCTCCCAAATATATCACATCTTCTCCAAGAAATGCCAGGATTCCTCCTGAAATAGGACCTTCTCACCCACAACTACCAGCCTTCTCCCCCCAAATTGGACATTTTCTTCCAGAAAGGCCACATTTCTCCCAAATATATCACATCTTCTCCAAGAAATACCAGGATTTCTCCTGAAATAGGACCTTCTCACCGAAAACTACCAGCCTTCTCCCCCCAAATTGGACATTTTCTTCCAGAAAGGCCACATTTCCCCAAATAGATCACATCTTCTCCAAGAAATACCAGGTTTCCCCCTTCAAATAGGACCTTTTCACCCACAAATACCTGTTTTATCCCCAAAATAGGACAGCATCTTCCAGACATGCAACATTTCTCCCAAATAGATCACATCTTCTCAAAGAAATACCAGGTTTCCCCCTTCAAATAGGACCTTTTCACCAACAAATACCTCTTTTATCCCCAAAAGAGGACAGTTTCTTGCAGAAATGCCACATTTCTCCCAAATAGATCACATCTTCTCCAAGAAATACCAGGTTTCCCCCTTCAAATACAACGTTTTCACCCACAAATACCTGTTTTATCCCCAAAAGAGGACAGTTTCTTCCAGAAATGCCACATTTCTCCCAAATATACCACATCTTCTCCAAGAAATACCACTTTTCCCCCTTCAAATAGGACCTTATCACCCACAAATACCTGTTTTATCCCCAAAAGACGACACTTTCTTCCAGAAATGCCTCATTTCTCCCAAATATATCACATCTTCTCCAAGAAATGCCAGGTTTCCCCCTTCAAATAGGACCTTTTCAACCACAAATACCTGTTTCATCCCACAAATTGGACATATTCTTCCAGAAATGCCACATTTCTCCCAAATATATCACATCTTCTCCAAGAAATACCACGATTCCCCCTTCAAATAGGACCTTTTCACCCACAAATACCTCTTTTATCCCCAAAATAGGACAGTTTCTTCCAGACATGCCACATTTCTCCCAAATATATCACATCTTCTCCAAGAAATACCACGTTTCCCCCTTCAGATAGGACCTTTTCAACCACAAATACCTCTTTTATCCCTCAAATTGAACATATTCTTCCAGAAATGCCAGATTTCTCCCAAATATATCACATCTTCTCCAAGAAATACCAGGGTTCCAACTTCAAATAGGAACTTTTCACCCACAAATACCTCTTTTATCCCCAAAATAGGACACTTTCTGCAAGAAATGCCAGATTTCTCCCAAATAGATCATATCTCCTCCAAGAAATACCAGGATTCCTCCTGAAATAGGACCTTTTCTCCCACAAATACCAGCCTTCTCCCCCCAAATAGGACTTTTTCTATCAGAAAGGCCACATATCACCCAAATAGATCACATCTTCTCCAAGAAATACCAGGTTTCCCCCTTCAAATAGGACCTTTTCACCCACAAATACCTGTTTTATCCCCAAAAGAGGACAGTTTCTTCCAGAAAGGCCACATTTCTCCCAAGCATATCACATCTTCTCCAAGAAATACCAGCTTTCCTTTTTCAAATAGGACCTTTTCACCCACAAATACCTCTTTTATCCCCAAAAGAGGACAGTTTCTTCCAGAAAGGCCACATTTCTCCCAAATAGATCACATCTTCTCCAAGAAATATCAGCTTTCCCCCTTCAAATAGGACCTTTTCACCCACAAATACCTCTTTTATCCCCAAAAGAGGACAGTTTCTTCCAGAAAGGCCACATTTCTCCCAAATAGATCACATCTTCTCCAAGAAATACCAGGTTTCCCCCTTCAAATAGGACCTTTTCTCCCACAAATACCTGTTTATTCCTCAAAACAGGACACTTTCTTCCAGAAAGGCCACATTTCTCCCAAATATATCACATCTTCTCCAAGAAATACCAGGGTTCCCCCTTCAAATAGGACCTTTTCACCCACAAATACCTCTTTTATCCCCAAAATAGGACAGCTTCTTCCAGACATGCCACATTTCTCCCAAATATATCACATCTTCTCCAAGAAATACCAGGTTTCCCCCTTCAAATAGGACCTTTTCACCCACAAATACCTCTTTTATCCCCAAAACAAGACACTTTCTTGCAGAAATGCCACATTTCTCCCAAATATATCACATCTTATCCAAGAAATACCAGGTTTCCCCCTTCAAATACAACGTTTTCACCCACAAATACCCGTTTTATCCCCAAAACAGGACAGTTTCTTCCAGAAATGCCACATTTCTCCCAAATATACCACATCTTCTCCAAGAAATACCAGCTTTCCCCCTTCAAATAGGACCTTTTCACCCACAAATACCTCTTTTATCCCCAAAAGAGGACAGTTTCTTCCAGAAATGCCACATTTCTCCCAAATATACCACATCTTCTCCAAGAAATACCACTTTTCCCCCTTCAAATAGGACCTTTTCACCCACAAATACCTGTTTTATCCCTAAAAGACGACACTTTCTTCCAGAAATGCCACATTTCTCCCAAATATATCACATCTTCTCCAAGAAATGCCAGGTTTACCCCTTCAAATAGGACCTTTTCAACCACAAATACCTGTTTTATCCCTCAAATTGGACATATTCTTCCAGAAATGCCACATTTCTCCCAAATATATCACATCTTCTCCAAGAAATACCAGGTTTCCCCTTCAAATAGGAACTTTTCACCCACAAATACCTCTTTTATCCCCAAAAGAGGACAGTTTCTTGCAGAAATGCCACATTTCTCCCAAATATATCATATCTTCTCCAAGAAATGCCAGGTTTCCCCCTTCAAATAGGAAATTTTCACCCACAAATATCTCTTTTATCCCCAAAATAGGACACTTTCTGCAAGAAATGCCAGATTTCTCCCAAATATATCACATCTTCTCCAAGAAATACCAGGGTTCCCCCTTCAAATAGGACCTTTTCACCCACAAATACCTCTTTTATCCCCAAAATAGGACACTTTCTGCCAGAAATGCCACATTTCTCCCAAATAGATCACATCTCCTCCATGAAATACCAGGATTCCTCCTGAAATAGGACCTTTTCTCCCACAGATACCAGCCTTCTCCCCCCAAATAGGACATTTTCTTTCAGGAAGGCCACATATCACCCAAATATATCACATCTTCTCCAAGAAATACCAGGTTTCCGCCTTCAAATAGGACCTTTTCACCCACAAATACCTGTTTTATCCCCAAAACAGGACAGTTTCTTCCAGACATGCCACATTTCTCCCAAATATATCACATCTTCTCCAAGAAATACCACGTTTCCCCCTTCAGATAGGACCTTTTCAACCACAAATACCTCTTTTATCCCTCAAATTGAACATATTCTTCCAGAAATGCCAGATTTCTCCCAAATATATCACATCTTCTCCAAGAAATACCAGGGTTCCAACTTCAAATAGGAACTTTTCACCCACAAATACCTCTTTTATCCCCAAAATAGGACACTTTCTGCAAGAAATGCCAGATTTCTCCCAAATAGATCATATCTCCTCCAAGAAATACCAGGATTCCTCCTGAAATAGGACCTTTTCTCCCACAAATACCAGCCTTCTCCCCCCAAATAGGACTTTTTCTATCAGAAAGGCCACATATCACCCAAATAGATCACATCTTCTCCAAGAAATACCAGGTTTCCCCCTTCAAATAGGACCTTTTCACCCACAAATACCTGTTTTATCCCCAAAAGAGGACAGTTTCTTCCAGAAAGGCCACATTTCTCCCAAGCATATCACATCTTCTCCAAGAAATACCAGCTTTCCTTTTTCAAATAGGACCTTTTCACCCACAAATACCTCTTTTATCCCCAAAAGAGGACAGTTTCTTCCAGAAAGGCCACATTTCTCCCAAATAGATCACATCTTCTCCAAGAAATATCAGCTTTCCCCCTTCAAATAGGACCTTTTCACCCACAAATACCTCTTTTATCCCCAAAAGAGGACAGTTTCTTCCAGAAAGGCCACATTTCTCCCAAATAGATCACATCTTCTCCAAGAAATACCAGGTTTCCCCCTTCAAATAGGACCTTTTCTCCCACAAATACCTGTTTATTCCTCAAAACAGGACACTTTCTTCCAGAAAGGCCACATTTCTCCCAAATATATCACATCTTCTCCAAGAAATACCAGGGTTCCCCCTTCAAATAGGACCTTTTCACCCACAAATACCTCTTTTATCCCCAAAATAGGACAGCTTCTTCCAGACATGCCACATTTCTCCCAAATATATCACATCTTCTCCAAGAAATACCAGGTTTCCCCCTTCAAATAGGACCTTTTCACCCACAAATACCTCTTTTATCCCCAAAACAAGACACTTTCTTGCAGAAATGCCACATTTCTCCCAAATATATCACATCTTATCCAAGAAATACCAGGTTTCCCCCTTCAAATACAACGTTTTCACCCACAAATACCCGTTTTATCCCCAAAACAGGACAGTTTCTTCCAGAAATGCCACATTTCTCCCAAATATACCACATCTTCTCCAAGAAATACCAGCTTTCCCCCTTCAAATAGGACCTTTTCACCCACAAATACCTCTTTTATCCCCAAAAGAGGACAGTTTCTTCCAGAAATGCCATATTTCTCCCAAATATACCACATCTTCTCCAAGAAATACCACTTTTCCCCCTTCAAATAGGACCTTTTCACCCACAAATACCTGTTTTATCCCTAAAAGACGACACTTTCTTCCAGAAATGCCACATTTCTCCCAAATATATCACATCTTCTCCAAGAAATGCCAGGTTTACCCCTTCAAATAGGACCTTTTCAACCACAAATACCTGTTTTATCCCTCAAATTGGACATATTCTTCCAGAAATGCCACATTTCTCCCAAATATATCACATCTTCTCCAAGAAATACCAGGTTTCCCCTTCAAATAGGACCTTTTCACCCACAAATACCTCTTTTATCCCCAAAAGAGGACAGTTTCTTCCAGAAATGCCACATTTCTCCCAAATATATCATATCTTCTCCAAGAAATGCCAGGTTTCCCCCTTCAAATAGGAAATTTTCACCCACAAATATCTCTTTTATCCCCAAAATAGGACACTTTCTGCAAGAAATGCCAGATTTCTCCCAAATATATCACATCTTCTCCAAGAAATACCAGGGTTCCCCCTTCAAATAGGACCTTTTCACCCACAAATACCTCTTTTATCCCCAAAATAGGACACTTTCTGCCAGAAATGCCACATTTCTCCCAAATAGATCACATCTCCTCCATGAAATACCAGGATTCCTCCTGAAATAGGACCTTTTCTCCCACAGATACCAGCCTTCTCCCCCCAAATAGGACATTTTCTTTCAGGAAGGCCACATATCACCCAAATATATCACATCTTCTCCAAGAAATACCAGGTTTCCGCCTTCAAATAGGACCTTTTCACCCACAAATACCTGTTTTATCCCCAAAACAGGACAGTTTCTTCCAGAAAGGCCACATTTCTCCCAAATATATCACATCTTCTCCAAGAAATATCAGCTTTCCCCCTTCAAATAGGACCTTTTCACCCACAAATACCTCTTTTATCCCCAAAAGAGGACATTTTCTTCCAGAAATGCCACATTTCTCCCAAATAGATCACATCTTCTCCAAGAAATACCAGGTTTCCCCCTTCAAATAGGACCTTTTCTCCCACAAATGCCTGTTTTATCCCCAAAACAGGACACTTTCTTCCAGAAATGCCACATTTCTCCCAAATACATCACATCTTCTCCAAGAAATACCACGTTTCCCCCTTCAAATAGGACCTTTTCACCCACAAATACCTGTTTTATCCCCAAAATAGGACACTATCTTCCAGAAATGCCAGATTTCTCCCAAATGTATCACATCTTCTCCAAGAAATACTAGGTATCCCACTTCAAATAGAACCTTTTCAACCACTAATACCTCTTTTATCCCCAAAAGAGGACAGTTTCTTCCGGAAAGGCCACATTTCTCCCAAATATATCACATCTTCTCCAAGAAATACCAGGATTTCTCCTGAAATAGGACCTTCTCACCCACAACTACCAGCCTTCTCCCCCCAAATTGGACATTTTCTTCCAGAAAGGCCACATTTCTCCCAAATATATCACATCTTCTCCAAGAAATACCAGGATTCCTCCTGAAATAGGACCTTCTCACCGAAAACAACCAGCCTTCTTCCCCCAAATTGGACATTTTCTTCCAGACCTGCCACATTTCTCCCAAATAGATCACATCTTCTCCAAGAAATACCAGGCTTCCCCCTTCAAATAGGACCTTTTCTCCATGAAATACCTGTTTTATCCCCAAAAGAGGACAGTTTCTTCCAGAAATGCCACATTTCTCCCAAATATATCACATCTTCTCCAAGAAATACCAGGTTTCCCCCTTCAAATAGGACCTTTTCACCCACAAATACCTCTTTTATCTCCAAAAGAGGACAGTTTCTTCCAGAAATGCCACATTTCTCCCAAATAGATCATATCTTCTCCAAGAAATACCAGGGTTCCCCCTTCAAATAGGAAATTTTCACCAACAAATACCTGTTTTATCCCCAAAACAGGACACTTTCTTCCAGAAATGCCAGATTTCTCCCAAATATATCACATCTTCTCCAAGAAATACCAGGGTTCCAACTTCAAATAGGAACTTTTCACCCACAAATACCTCTTTTATCCCCAAAACAGGACAGTTTCTGCAAGAAATGCCAGATTTCTCCCAAATATATCACATCTTCTCCAAGAAATACCAGGGTTCCCCCTTCAAATAGGACCTTTTCACCCACAAATACCTCTTTTATCCCCAAAAGAGGACAGTTTCTTCCGGGAATGCCAGATTTCTCCCAAATATATCACATCTTCTCCAAGAAATACCACGTTTCCCCCTTCAAATAGGACCTTTTCACCCACAAATACCTCTTTTATCCCCAAAATAGGACAGTTTCTTCCAGAAAGGCCACATTTCTCCCAAGCATATCACATCTTCTCCAAGAAATACCAGCTTTCCCCCTTCAAATAGGACCTTTTCACCCACAAATACCTCTTTTATCCCCAAAATACGACAGTTTCTTCCAGACATGCCACATTTCTCCCAAATATATCACATCTTCTCCAAGAAATACCAGGTTTCCGCCTTCAAATAGGACCTTTTCACCCACAAATACCTCTTTTATCCCCAAAAGAGGACAGTTTCTTCCAGAACTGCCACATTTCTCCCAAATATATCACTTCTTCTCCAAGAAATATCAGCTTTCCCCCTTCAAATAGGACCTTTTCACCCACAAATACCTCTTTTATCCCCAAAAGAGGACAGTTTCTTGCAGAAAGGCCAGATTTCTCCCAAATAGATCACATCTTCTCCAAGAAATACCAGGTTTCCCCCTTCAAATAGGACCTTTTCTCCCACAAATACCTGTTTATTCCTCAAAACAGGACACTTTCTTCCAGAAAGGCCACATTTCTCCCAAATATATCACATCTTCTCCAAGAAATACCAGGTTTCCCCCTTCAAATAGGACCTTTTCACCCACAAATACCTGTTTTATCCCCAAAATAGGACAGCTTCTTCCAGACATGCCACATTTCTCCCAAATATATCACATCTTCTCAAAGAAATACCAGGTTTCCCCCTTCAAATAGGACCTTTTCACCCACAAATACCTCTTTTATCCCCAAAACAAGACACTTTCTTGCAGAAATGCCACATTTCTCCCAAATATATCACATTCTATCCAAGAAATACCAGGTTTCCCCCTTCAAATACAACGTTTTCACCCACAAATACCCGTTTTATCCCCAAAACAGGACAGTTTCTTCCAGAAATGCCACATTTCTCCCAAATATACCACATCTTCTCCAAGAAATACCAGCTTTCCCCCTTCAAATAGGACCTTTTCACCCACAAATACCTCTTTTATCCCCAAAAGAGGACAGTTTCTTCCAGAAATGCCACATTTCTCCCAAATATACCACATCTTCTCCAAGAAATACCACTTTTCCCCCTTCAAATAGGACCTTTTCACCCACAAATACCTGTTTTATCCCTAAAAGACGACACTTTCTTCCAGAAATGCCACATTTCTCCCAAATAGATCACATCTTCTCCAAGAAATGCCAGGTTTACCCCTTCAAATAGGACCTTTTCAACCACAAATACCTGTTTTATCCCTCAAATTGGACATATTCTTCCAGAAATGCCAGATTTCTCCCAAATATATCACATCTTCTCCAAGAAATACCAGGTTTCCCCTTCAAATAGTACCTTTTCACCCACAAATACCTCTTTTATCCCCAAAAGAGGACAGTTTCTTCCAGAAATGCCACATTCCTCCCAAATATATCATATCTTCTCCAAGAAATGCCAGGTTTCCCCCTTCAAATAGGAAATTTTCACCCACAAATATCTCTTTTATCCCCAAAATAGGACACTTTCTGCAAGAAATGCCAGATTTCTCCCAAATATATCACATCTTCTCCAAGAAATACCAGCTTTCCCCCTTCAAATAGGACCTTTTCACCCACAAATACCTCTTTTATCCCCAAAATAGGACACTTTCTGCCAGAAATGCCACATTTCTCCCAAATAGATCACATCTCCTCCAAGAAATACCAGGATTCCTCCTGAAATAGGACCTTTTCTCCCACAGATACCAGCCTTCTCCCCCCAAATAGGACATTTTCTTTCAGGAAGGCCACATATCACCCAAATATATCACATCTTCTCCAAGAAATACCAGGTTTCCCCCTTCAAATAGGACCTTTTCACCCACAAATACCTGTTTTATCCCCAAAACAGGACAGTTTCTTCCAGACATGCCACATTTCTCCCAAATATATCACATCTTCTCCAAGAAATATCAGCTTTCCCCCTTCAAATAGGACCTTTTCACCCACAAATACCTCTTTTATCCCCAAAAGAGGACAGTTTCTTCCAGAAATGCCACATTTCTCCCAAATAGATCACATCTTCTCCAAGAAATACCAGGTTTCCCCCTTCAAATAGGACCTTTTCTCCCACAAATGCCTGTTTTATCCCCAAAACAGGACACTTTCTTCCAGAAATGCCACATTTCTCCCAAATACATCACATCTTCTCCAAGAAATACCAGGTTTCCCCCTTCAAATAGGACCTTTTCACCCACAAATACCTCTTTTATCCCCAAAATAGGACACTATCTTCCAGAAATGCCAGATTTCTCCCAAATATATCACATCTTCTCCAAGAAATACTAGGTATCCCACTTCAAATAGAACCTTTTCAACCACTAATACCTCTTTTATCCCCAAAAGAGGACAGTTTCTTCCGGAAAGGCCACATTTCTCCCAAATATATCACATCTTCTCCAAGAAATACCAGGATTTCTCCTGAAATAGGACCTTCTCACCCACAACTACCAGCCTTCTCCCCCCAAATTGGACATTTTCTTCCAGAAAGGCCACATTTCTCCCAAATATATCACATCTTCTCCAAGAAATACCAGGATTCCTCCTGAAATAGGACCTTCTCACCGAAAACTACCAGCCTTCTTCCCCCAAATTGGACATTTTCTTCCAGACATGCCACATTTCTCCCAAATAGATCACATCTTCTCCAAGAAATACCAGGCTTCCCCCTTCAAATAGGACCTTTTCTCCATGAAATACCTGTTTTATCCCCAAAATAGGACAGTTTCTTCCAGAAATGCCACATTTCTCCCAAATATATCACATCTTCTCCAAGAAATACCAGGTTTCCCCCTTCAAATAGGACCTTTTCACCCACAAATACCTCTTTTATCCCCAAAAGAGGACAGTTTCTTCCAGAAATGCCACATTTCTCCCAAATAGATCATATCTTCTCCAAGAAATACCAGGGTTCCCCCTTCAAATAGGAAATTTTCACCCACAAATACCTGTTTTATCCCCAAAACAGGACACTTTCTTCCAGAAATGCCAGATTTCTCCCAAATATATCACATCTTCTCCAAGAAATACCAGGGTTCCAACTTCAAATAGGAACTTTTCACCCACAAATACCTCTTTTATCCCCAAAATAGGACACTTTCTGCAAGAAATGCCAGATTTCTCCCAAATAGATCACATCTTCTCCAAGAAATACCAGGGTTCCCCCTTCAAATAGGACCTTTTCACCCACAAATACCTCTTTTATCCCCAAAAGAGGACAGTTTCTTCCGGGAATGCCAGATTTCTCCCAAATATATCACATCTTCTCCAAGAAATACCACGTTTCCCCCTTCAAATAGGACCTTTTCACCCACAAATACCTCTTTTATCCCCAAAACAGGACAGTTTCTACCAGAAAGGCCACATTTCTCCCAAGCATATCACATCTTCTCCAAGAAATACCAGCTTTCCCCCTTCAAATAGGACCTTTTCACCCACAAATACCTCTTTTATCCCCAAAATACGACAGTTTCTTCCAGACATGCCACATTTCTCCCAAATATATCACATCTTCTCCAAGAAATACCAGGTTTCCGCCTTCAAATAGGACCTTTTCACCCACAAATACCTCTTTTATCCCGAAAACAGGACAGTTTCTTCCAGAAAGGCCACATTTCACCCAAATATATCACATCTTCTCCAAGAAATATCAGCTTTCCCCCTTCAAATAGGACCTTTTCACCCACAAATACCTCTTTTATCCCCAAAAGAGGACAGTTTCTACCAGAAAGGCCACATTTCTCCCAAATAGATCACATCTTCTCCAAGAAATACCAGCTTTCCCCCTTCAAATAGGACCTTTTCTCCCACAAATACCTGTTTATTCCTCAAAACAGGACACTTTCTTCCAGAAATGCCACATTTCTCCCAAATATATCACATCTTCTCCAAGAAATACCAGGTTTCCCCCTTCAAATAGGACCTTTTCACCCACAAATACCTGTTTTATCCCCAAAATAAGACAGCTTCTTCCAGACATGCCATATTTCTCCCAAATAGATCACATCTTCTCCAAGAAATACCACGTTTCCCCCTTCAAATAGGACCTTTTCACCCACAAATACCTCTTTTATCCCCAAAACAAGACACTTTCTTGCAGAAATGCCACATTTCTCCCAAATATATCACATCTTATCCAAGAAATACCAGGTTTCCCCCTTCAAATACAACGTTTTCACCCACAAATACCCGTTTTATACCCAAAAGAGGACAGTTTCTTCCAGAAATGCCACATTTCTCCCAAATATACCACATCTTCTCCAAGAAATACCAGCTTTCCCCCTTCAAATAGGACCTTTTCACCCACAAATACCTCTTTTATCTCCAAAAGAGGACAGTTTCTTCCAGAAATGCCACATTTCTCCCAAATATACCACATCTTCTCCAAGAAATACCACTTTTCCCCCTTCAAATAGGACCTTTTCACCCACAAATACCTGTTTTATCCCTAAAAGACGACACTTTCTTCCAGAAATGCCACATTTCTCCCAAATATATCACATCTTCTCCAAGAAATGCCAGGTTTACCCCTTCAAATAGGACCTTTTCAACCACAAATTCCAGTTTTATCCCTCAAATTGGACATATTCTTCCAGAAATGCCAGATTTCTCCCAAATATATCACATCTTCTCCAAGAAATACCAGGTTTCCCCCTTCAAATAGGACCTTTTCACCCACAAATACCTCTTTTATCCCCAAAAGAGGACAGTTTCTTCCAGAAATGCCACATTTCTCCCAAATATATCATATCTTCTCCAAGAAATGCCAGGTTTCCCCCTTCAAATAGGAAATTTTCACCCACAAATACCTCTTTTATCCCCAAAATAGGACACTTTCTGCAAGAAATGCCAGATTTCTCCCAAATATATCACATCTTCTCCAAGAAATACCACGATTCCCCCTTCAAATAGGACCTTTTCACCCACAAATACCTCTTTTATCCCCAAAATAGGACACTTTCTGCCAGAAATGCCACATTTCTCCCAAATAGATCACATCTCCTCCAAGAAATACCAGGATTCCTCCTGAAATAGGACCTTTTCTCCCACAGATACCAGCCTTCTCCCCCCAGATAGGACATTTTCTTTCAGGAAGGCCACATATCACCCAAATAGATCACATCTTCTCCAAGAAATACCAGGTTTCCCCCTTCAAATAGGACCTTTTCACCCACAAATACCTGTTTTATCCCCAAAACAGGACAGTTTCTTCCAGAAAGGCCACATTTCTCCCAAATATATCACATCTTCTCCAAGAAATAACAGGTTTCCCCCTTCAAATAGGACCTTTTCACCCACAAATACCTCTTTTATCCCCAAAAGAGGACATTTTCTTCCAGAAATGCCACATTTCTCCCAAATAGATCACATCTTCTCCAAGAAATACCAGGTTTCCCCCTTCAAATAGGACCTTTTCTCCCACAAATACCTGTTTTATCCCCAAAACAGGACACTTTCTTCCAGAAATGCCACATTTCTCCCAAATACATCACATCTTCTCCAAGAAATACCACGTTTCCCTCTTCAAAAAGGACCTTTTCACACACAAATACCTGTTTTATCCCCAAAATAGGACACTATCTTCCAGAAATGCCAGATTTCTCCCAAATATATCACATCTTCTCCAAGAAATACTAGGTATCCCACTTCAAATAGGACCTTTTCAACCACTAATACCTCTTTTATCCCCAAAAGAGGACAGTTTCTTCCGGAAAGGCCACATTTCTCCCAAATATATCACATCTTCTCCAAGAAATACCAGGATTCCTCCTGAAATAGGACCTTCTCACCCACAACTACCAGCCTTCTCCCCCCAAATTGGACATTTTCTTCCAGAAAGGCCACATTTCTCCCAAATATATCACATCTTCTCCAAGAAATACCAGGATTCCTCCTGAAATAGGACCTTCTCACCGAAAACTACCAGCCTTCTTCCCCCAAATTGGACATTTTCTTCCAGACATGCCACATTTCTCCCAAATAGATCACATCTTCTCCAAGAAATACCAGGCTTCCCCCTTCAAATAGGACCTTTTCTCCATGAAATACCTGTTTTATCCCCAAAAGAGGACAGTTTCTTCCAGAAATGCCACATTTCTCCCAAATATATCACATCTTCTCCAAGAAATACCAGGTTTCCCCCTTCAAATAGGACCTTTTCACCCACAAATACCTCTTTTATCCCCAAAAGAGGACAGTTTCTTCCAGAAATGCCACATTTCTCCCAAATAGATCATATCTTCTCCAAGAAATACCAGGGTTCCCCCTTCAAATAGGAAATTTTCACCCACAAATACCTGTTTTATCCCCAAAACAGGACACTTTCTTCCAGAAATGCCAGATTTCTCCCAAATATATCACATCTTCTCCAAGAAATACCAGGGTTCCAACTTCAAATAGGAACTTTTCACCCACAAATACCTCTTTTATCCCCAAAATAGGACACTTTCTGCAAGAAATGCCAGATTTCTCCCAAATAGATCACATCTTCTCCAAGAAATACCAGGGTTCCCCCTTCAAATAGGACCTTTTCACCCACAAATACCTCTTTTATCCCCAAAAGAGGACAGTTTCTTCCGGGAATGCCAGATTTCTCCCAAATATATCACATCTTCTCCAAGAAATACCACGTTTCCCCCTTCAAATAGGACCTTTTCACCCACAAATACCTCTTTTATCCCCAAAAGAGGACAGTCTCTTCCAGAAAGGCCACATTTCTCCCAAGCATATCACATCTTCTCCAAGAAATACCAGCTTTCCCCCTTCAAATAGGACCTTTTCACCCACAAATACCTCTTTTATCCCCAAAATACGACAGTTTCTTCCAGACATGCCACATTTCTCCCAAATATATCACATCTTCTCCAAGAAATACCAGGTTTCCGCCTTCAAATAGGACCTTTTCACCCACAAATACCTCTTTTATCCCCAAAAGAGGACAGTTTCTTCCAGAACTGCTCTTTTCTCCCAAATATATCACATCTTCTCCAAGAAATATCAGCTTTCCCCCTTCAAATAGGACCTTTTCACCCACAAATACCTCTTTTATCCCCAAAAGAGGACATTTTCTTCCAGAAAGGCCACATTTCTCCCAAATAGATCACATCTTCTCCAAGAAATACCAGGTTTCCCCCTTCAAATAGGACCTTTTCTCCCACAAATACCTGTTTATTCCTCAAAACAGGACACTTTCTTCCAGAAAGGCCACATTTCTCCCAAATATATCACATCTTCTCCAAGAAATACCAGGTTTCCCCCTTCAAATAGGACCTTTTCACCCACAAATACCTGTTTTATCCCCAAAATAGGACAGCTTCTTCCTGACATGCCACATTTCTCCCAAATATATCACATCTTCTCAAAGAAATACCAGGTTTCCCCCTTCAAATAGGACCTTTTCACCCACAAATACCTCTTTTATCCCCAAAACAAGACACTTTCTTCCAGAAATGCCACATTTCTCCCAAATATATCACATCCTATCCAAGAAATACCAGGTTTCCCCCTTCAAATACAACGTTTTCACCCACAAATACTCGTTTTATCCCCAAAACAGGACAGTTTCTTCCAGAAAGGCCACATTTCTCCCAAATATACCACATCTTCTCCAAGAAATACCAGCTTTCCCCCTTCAAATAGGACCTTTTCACCCACAAATACCTCTTTTATCCCCAAAAGAGGACAGTTTCTTCCAGAAATGCCACATTTCTCCCAAATATACCACATCTTCTCCAAGAAATACCACTTTTCCCCCTTCAAATAGGACCTTTTCACCCACAAATACCTGTTTTATCCCTAAAAGACGACACTTTCTTCCAGAAATGCCACATTTCTCCCAAATATATCACATCTTCTCCAAGAAATGCCAGGTTTACCCCTTCAAATAGGACCTTTTCAACCACAAATACCTGTTTTATCCCTCAAATTGGACATATTCTTCCAGAAATGCCACATTTCTCCCAAATATATCACATCTTCTCCAAGAAATACCAGGTTTCCCCTTCAAATAGGACCTTTTCACCCACAAATACCTCTTTTATCCCCAAAAGAGGACAGTTTCTTCCAGAAATGCCACATTTCTCCCAAATATATCATATCTTCTCCAAGAAATGCCAGGTTTCCCCCTTCAAATAGGAAATTTTCACCCACAAATATCTCTTTTATCCCCAAAATAGGACACTTTCTGCAAGAAATGCCAGATTTCTCCCAAATATATCACATCTTCTCCAAGAAATACCAGCTTTCCCCCTTCAAATAGGACCTTTTCACCCACAAATACCTCTTTTATCCCCAAAATAGGACACTTTCTGCCAGAAATGCCACATTTCTCCCAAATAGATCACATCTCCTCCAAGAAATACCAGGATTCCTCCTGAAATAGGACCTTTTCTCCCACAGATACCAGCCTTCTCCCCCCAAATAGGACATTTTCTTTCAGGAAGGCCACATATCACCCAAATAGATCACATCTTCTCCAAGAAATACCAGGTTTCCCCCTTCAAATAGGACCTTTTCACCCACAAATACCTGTTTTATCCCCAAAACAGGACAGTTTCTTCCAGAAAGGCCACATTTCTCCCAAATAGATCACATCTTCTCCAAGAAATATCAGCTTTCCCACTTCAAATAGGACCTTTTCACCCACAAATACCTCTTTTATCCCCAAAAGAGGACATTTTCTTCCAGAAATGCCACATTTCTCCCAAATAGATCACATCTTCTCCAAGAAATACCAGGTTTCCCCCTTCAAATAGGACCTTTTCTCCCACAAATGCCTGTTTTATCCCCAAAACAGGACACTTTCTTCCAGAAATGCCACATTTCTCCCAAATACATCACATCTTCTCCAAGAAATACCACGTTTCCCCCTTCAAATAGGACCTTTTCACCCACAAATACCTCTTTTATCCCCAAAATAGGACACTATCTTCCAGAAATGCCAGATTTCTCCCAAATATATCACATCTTCTCCAAGAAATACTAGGTATCCCACTTCAAATAGAACCTTTTCAACCACTAATACCTCTTTTATCCCCAAAAGAGGACAGTTTCTTCCGGAAAGGCCACATTTCTCCCAAATATATCACATCTTCTCCAAGAAATACCAGGATTTCTCCTGAAATAGGACCTTCTCACCCACAACTACCAGCCTTCTCCCCCCAAATTGGACATTTTCTTCCAGAAAGGCCACATTTCTCCCTAATAGATCACATCTTCTCCAAGAAATACCAGGATTCCTCCTGAAATAGGACCTTCTCACCGAAAACTACCAGCCTTCTTCCCCCAAATTGGACATTTTCTTCCAGACATGCCACATTTCTCCCAAATAGATCACATCTTCTCCAAGAAATACCAGGCTTCCCCCTTCAAATAGGACCTTTTCTCCATGAAATACCTGTTTTATCCCCAAAAGAGGACAGTTTCTTCCAGAAATGCCACATTTCTCCCAAATATATCACATCTTCTCCAAGAAATACCAGGTTTCCCCCTTCAAATAGGACCTTTTCACCCACAAATACCTCTTTTATCCCCAAAAGAGGACAGTTTCTTCCAGAAATGCCACATTTCTCCCAAATAGATCATATCTTCTCCAAGAAATACCAGGGTTCCCCCTTCAAATAGGAAATTTTCACCCACAAATACCTGTTTTATCCCCAAAACAGGACACTTTCTTCCAGAAATGCCAGATTTCTCCCAAATATATCACATCTTCTCCAAGAAATACCAGGGTTCCAACTTCAAATAGGAACTTTTCACCCACAAATACCTCTTTTATCCCCAAAATAGGACACTTTCTGCAAGAAATGCCAGATTTCTCCCAAATATATCACATCTTCTCCAAGAAATACCAGGGTTCCCCCTTCAAATAGGACCTTTTCACCCACAAATACCTCTTTTATCCCCAAAAGAGGACAGTTTCTTCCGGGAATGCCAGATTTCTCCCAAATATATCACATCTTCTCCAAGAAATACCACGTTTCCCCCTTCAAATAGGACCTTTTCACCCACAAATACCTCTTTTATCCCCAAAATAGGACACTTTCTTCCAGAAAGGCCACATTTCTCCCAAGCATATCACATCTTCTCCAAGAAATACCAGCTTTCCCCCTTCAAATAGGACCTTTTCACCCACAAATACCTCTTTTATCCCCAAAATAGGACAGTTTCTTCCAGACATGCCACATTTCTCCCAAATACATCACATCTTCTCCAAGAAATACCAGGTTTCCGCCTTCAAATAGGACCTTTTCACCCACAAATACCTCTTTTATCCCCAAAAGAGGACAGTTTCTTCCAGAAAGGCCACATTTCTCCCAAATATATCACATCTTCTCCAAGAAATATCAGCTTTCCCCCTTCAAATAGGACCTTTTCACCCACAAATACCTCTTTTATCCCCAAAAGAGGACAGTTTCTTCCAGAAAGGCCACATTTCTCCCAAATAGATCACATCTTCTCCAAGAAATACCAGGTTTCCCCCTTCAAATAGGACCTTTTCTCCCACAAATACCTGTTTATTCCTCAAATTGGACACTTTCTTCCAGAAATGCCACATTTCTCCCAAATATATCACATCTTCTCCAAGAAATACCAGGTTTCCCCCTTCAAATAGGACCTTTTCACCCACAAATACCTGTTTTATCCCCAAAATAGGACAGCTTCTTCCAGACATGCCACATTTCTCCCAAATAGATCACATCTTCTCCAAGAAATACCACGTTTCCCCCTTCAAATAGGACCTTTTCACCCACAAATACCTCTTTTATCCCCAAAACAAGACACTTTCTTGCAGAAATGCCACATTTCTCCCAAATATATCACATCTTATCCAAGAAATACCAGGTTTCCCCCTTCAAATACAACGTTTTCACCCACAAATACCCGTTTTATCCCCAAAAGAGGTCAGTTTCTTCCAGAAATGCCACATTTCTCCCAAATATACCACATCTTCTCCAAGAAATACCACGTTTCCCCCTTCAAATAGGACCTTTTCACCCACAAATACCTCTTTTATCCCCAAAAGAGGACAGTTTCTTCCAGAAATGCCACATTTCTCCCAAATATACCACATCTTCTCCAAGAAATACCACTTTTCCCCCTTCAAATAGGACCTTTTCACCCACAAATACCTCTTTTATCCCTAAAAGACGACACTTTCTTCCAGAAATGCCACATTTCTCCCAAATATATCACATCTTCTCCAAGAAATGCCAGGTTTACCCCTTCAAATAGGACCTTTTCAACCACAAATTCCTGTTTTATCCCTCAAATTGGACATATTCTTCCAGAAATGCCAGATTTCTCCCAAATATATCACATCTTCTCCAAGAAATACCACGTTTCCCCCTTCAAATAGGACCTTTTCACCCACAAATACCTCTTTTATCCCCAAAAGAGGACAGTTTCTTCCAGAAATGCCACATTTCTCCCAAATATATCATATCTTCTCCAAGAAATGCCAGGTTTCCCCCTTCAAATAGGAAATTTTCACCCACAAATACCTCTTTTATCCCCAAAATAGGACACTTTCTGCAAGAAATGCCAGATTTCTCCCAAATATATCACAGCTTCTCCAAGAAATACCAGGTTTCCCCCTTCAAATAGGACCTTTTCACCCACAAATACCTCTTTTATCCCCAAAATAGGACACTTTCTGCCAGAAATGCCACATTTCTCCCAAATAGATCACATCTCCTCCAAGAAATACCAGGATTCCTCCTGAAATAGGACCTTTTCTCCCACAGATACCAGCCTTCTCCCCCCAAATAGGACATTTTCTTTCAGGAAGGCCACATATCACCCAAATAGATCACATCTTCTCCAAGAAATACCAGGTTTCCCCCTTCAAATAGGACCTTTTCACCCACAAATACCTGTTTTATCCCCAAAACAGGACAGTTTCTTCCAGAAAGGCCACATTTCTCCCAAATATATCACATCTTCTCCAAGAAATAACAGGTTTCCCCCTTCAAATAGGACCTTTTCACCCACAAATACCTCTTTTATCCCCAAAAGAGGACATTTTCTTCCAGAAATGCCACATTTCTCCCAAATAGATCACATCTTCTCCAAGAAATACCAGGGTTCCCCCTTCAAATAGGACCTTTTCTCCCACAAATACCTGTTTTATCCCCAAAACAGGACACTTTCTTCCAGAAATGCCACATTTCTCCCAAATACATCACATCTTCTCCAAGAAATACCACGTTTCCCTCTTCAAAAAGGACCTTTTCACCCACAAATACCTGTTTTATCCCCAAAAGAGGACACTATCTTCCAGAAATGCCAGATTTCTCCCAAATATATCACATCTTCTCCAAGAAATACTAGGTATCCCACTTCAAATAGGACCTTTTCAACCACTAATACCTCTTTTATCCCCAAAAGAGGACAGTTTCTTCCGGAAAGGCCACATTTCTCCCAAATATATCACATCTTCTCCAAGAAATACCAGGATTTCTCCTCAAATAGGACCTTCTCACCCACAACTACCAGCCTTCTCCCCCCAAATTGGACATTTTCTTCCAGAAAGGCCACATTTCTCCCAAATATATCACATCTTCTCCAAGAAATACCAGGATTCCTCCTGAAATAGGACCTTCTCACCGAAAACTACCAGCCTTCTTCCCCCAAATTGGACATTTTCTTCCAGACATGCCACATTTCTCCCAAATAGATCACATCTTCTCCAAGAAATACCAGGCTTCCCCCTTCAAATAGGACCTTTTCTCCATGAAATACCTGTTTTATCCCCAAAAGAGGACAGTTTCTTCCAGAAATGCCACATTTCTCCCAAATATATCACATCTTCTCCAAGAAATACCAGGTTTCCCCCTTCAAATAGGACCTTTTCACCCACAAATACCTCTTTTATCCCCAAAAGAGGACAGTTTCTTCCAGAAATGCCACATTTCTCCCAAATAGATCATATCTTCTCCAAGAAATACCAGGGTTCCCCCTTCAAATAGGAAATTTTCACCCACAAATACCTGTTTTAATCCCAAAACAGGACACTTTCTTCCAGAAATGCCAGATTTCTCCCAAATATATCACATCTTCTCCAAGAAATACCAGGGTTCCAACTTCAAATAGGAACTTTTCACCCACAAATACCTCTTTTATCCCCAAAATAGGACACTTTCTGCAAGAAATGCCAGATTTCTCCCAAATAGATCACATCTCCTCCAAGAAATACCAGGATTCCTCCTGAAATAGGACCTTTTCTCCCACAAATACCAGCCTTCTCCCCCCTAATAGGACTTTTTCTATCAGAAAGGCCACATATCACCCAAATAGATCACATCTTCTCCAAGAAATACCAGGTTTCCCCCTTCAAATAGGACCTTTTCACCCACAAATACCTGTTTTATCCCCAAAAGAGGACAGTTTCTTCCAGAAAGGCCACATTTCTCCCAAGCATATCACATCTTCTCCAAGAAATACCAGCTTTCCCCCTTCAAATAGGACCTTTTCACCCACAAATACCTCTTTTATCCCCAAAATACGACAGTTTCTTCCAGAAAGGCCACATTTCTACCAAATATATCACATCTTCTCCAAGAAATACCAGGTTTCCGCCTTCAAATAGGACCTTTTCACCCACAAATACCTCTTTTATCCCCAAAAGAGGACAGTTTCTTCCAGAAAGGCCACATTTCTCCCAAATATATCACATCTTCTCCAAGAAATATCAGCTTTCCCCCTTCAAATAGGACCTTTTCACCCACAAATACCTCTTTTATCCCCAAAAGAGGACAGTTTCTTCCAGAAAGGCCAGATTTCTCCCAAATAGATCACATCTTCTCCAAGAAATACCAGGTTTCCCCCTTCAAATAGGACCTTTTCTCCCACAAATACCTGTTTATTCCTCAAAACAGGACACTTTCTTCCAGAAAGGCCACATTTCTCCCAAATATATCACATCTTCTCCAAGAAATACCAGGTTTCCCCCTTCAAATAGGACCTTTTCACCCACAAATACCTGTTTTATCCCCAAAATAAGACAGCTTCTTCCAGACATGCCACATTTCTCCCAAATAGATCACATCTTCTCCAAGAAATACCAGGGTTCCCCCTTCAAATAGGACCTTTTCACCCACAAATGCCTCTTTTATCCCCAAAACAAGACACTTTCTTCCAGAAATGCCACATTTCTCCCAAATATATCACATCTTATCCAAGAAATACCAGGTTTCCCCCTTCAAATACAACGTTTTCACCCAAAAATACCCGTTTTATCCCCAAAACAGGACAGTTTCTTCCAGAAATGCCACATTTCTCCCAAATATACCACATCTTCTCCAAGAAATACCAGCTTTCCCCCTTCAAATAGGACCTTTTCACCCACAAATACCTCTTTTATCCCCAAAACAAGACACTTTCTTGCAGAAATGCCACATTTCTCCCAAATATACCACATCTTCTCCAAGAAATACCAGGTTTCCCCCTTCAAATAGGACCTTTTCACCCACAAATACCTCTTTTATCCCCAAAATAGGACACTTTCTGCCAGAAATGCCACATTTCTCCCAAATAGATCACATCTCCTCCATGAAATACCAGGATTCCTCCTGAAATAGGACCTTTTCTCCCACAGATACAAGCCTTCTCCCCCCAAATAGGACATTTTCTTTCAGAAAGGCCACATATCACCCAAATATATCACATCTTCTCCAAGAAATACCAGCTTTCCCCCTTCAAATAGGACCTTTTCTCCCACAAATACCTGTTTTATCCCCATAAGAGGACAGTTTCTTCCAGACATGCCACATTTCTCCCAAATATATCACATCTTCTCCAAGAAATATGAGCTTTCCCCCTTCAAATAGGACCTTTTCACCCACAAATACCTCTTTTATCCCCAAAAGAGGACATTTTCTTCCAGAAATGCCACATTTCTCCCAAATAGATCACATCTTCTCCAAGAAATACCAGGTTTCCCCCTTCAAATAGGACCTTTTCACCCACAAATACCTGTTTTATCCCCAAAACAGGACACTTTCTTCCAGAAATGCCACATTTCTCCCAAATACATCACATCTTCTCCAAGAAATACCACGTTTCCCTCTTCAAATAGGACCTTTTCACCCACAAATACCTGTTTTATCCCCAAAAGAGGACACTATCTTCCAGAAATGCCACATTTCTCCCAAATATATCACATCTTCTCCAAGAAATACTAGGTATCCCACTTCAAATAGAACCTTTTCAACCACTAATACCTCTTTTATCCCCAAAAGAGGACAGTTTCTTCCGGAAAGGCCACATTTCTCCCAAATATATCACATCTTCTCCAAGAAATACCAGGATTTCTCCTGAAATAGGACCTTCTCACCCACAACTACCAGCCTTCTCCCCCCAAATTGGACATTTTCTTCCAGACATGCCACATTTCTCCCAAATATATCACATCTTCTCCAAGAAATACCAGGATTCCTCCTGAAATAGGACCTTCTCACCGAAAACTACCAGCCTTCTTCCCCCAAATTGGACATTTTCTTCCAGACCTGCCACATTTCTCCCAAATAGATCACATCTTCTCCAAGAAATACCAGGCTTCCCCCTTCAAATAGGACCTTTTCTCCATGAAATACCTCTTTTATCCCCAAAAGAGGACAGTTTCTTCCAGAAATGCCACATTTCTCCCAAATAGATCACATCTTCTCCAAGAAATACCAGGTTTCCCCCTTCAAATAGGACCTTATCACCCACAAATACCTGTTTTATCTCCAAAACAGGGCAGTTTCTTCCAGAAATGCCACATTTCTCCCAAATAGATCACATCTTCTCCAAGAAATACCACTTTTCCCCCTTCAAATACGTCCTTTTCACCCACAAATACCTGTTTTATCCCCAAAAGACGACACTTTCTTCCAGAAATGCCACATTTCTCCCAAATAGATCACATCTTCTCCCAGAAATGCCAGCTTTCCCCCTTCAAATAGGACCTTTTCACCCACAAATACCTGTTTAATCCCTCAAATTGGACATATTCTTCCAGAAATGCCAGATTTCTCCCAAATATATCACATCTTCTCCAAGAAATACCACGTTTCCCCCTTCAAATAGGACCTTTTCACCCACAAATACCTCTTTTATCCCCAAAAGAGGACAGTTTCTTCCAGAAATGCCACATTTCTCCCAAATAGATCACATCTTCTCCAAGAAATGCCAGGTTTCCCCCTTCAAATAGGACCTTTTCAACCACAAATACCTGTTTCATCCCTCAAATTGGACATATTCTTCCAGAAATGCCACATTTCTCCCAAATATATCACATCTTCTCCAAGAAATACCACGTTTCCCCCTTCGAATAGGACCTTTTCACCCACAAAAAATTCTTTTATTCCCAAAATAGGACAGTTTCTTCCAGAAATGCCACATTTCTCCCAAATATATCATATCTTCTCCAAGAAATACCAGGTTTCCCCCTTCAAATAGGAAATTTTCACCCACAAATACCTCTTTTATCCCCAAAAGAGGACAGTTTCTTCCAGAAATGCCACATTTCTCCCAAATATATCACATCTTCTCCAAGAAATACCAGGGTTCCAACTTCAAATAGGAACTTTTCACCCACAAATACCTCTTTTATCCCCAAAATAGGACACTTTCTGCCAGAAATGCCACATTTCTCCCAAATAGATCACATCTCCTCCAAGAAATACCAGGATTCCTCCTGAAATAGGACCTTTTCTCCCACAAATACCAGCCTTCTCCCCCCAAATAGGACTTTTTCTATCAGAAAGGCCACATATCACCCAAATAGATCACATCTGATCCAAGAAATACCAGGTTTCCCCCTTCAAATAGGACCTTTTCTCAAACAAATACCTGTTTTATCCCCAAAATAGGACAGTTTCTTCCAGAAAGGCCACATTTCTCCCAAGCATATCACATCTTCTCCAAGAAATACCAGCTTTCCCCCTTCAAATAGGACCTTTTCACCCACAAATACCTCTTTTATCCCCAAAATACGACAGTTTCTTCCAGACATGCCACATTTCTCCCAAATAGATCACATCTTCTCCAAGAAATACCACGTTTCCCCCTTCAAATAGGACCTTTTCACCCTCAAATACCTGTTTTATCCCCAAAATAGGACAGTTTCTTCCAGAAAGGCCACATTTCTCCCAAATATATCACATCTTCTCCAAGAAATATCAGCTTTCCCCCTTCAAATAGGACCTTTTCACCCACAAATACCTCTTTTATCCCCAAAAGAGGACAGTTTCTTCCAGAAATGCCAGATTTCTCCCAAATATATCACATCTTCTCCAAGAAATACCAGGTTTCCCCCTTCAAATAGGACCTTTTCTCCCACAAATACCTGTTTATTCCTCAAAACAGGACACTTTCTTCCAGAAATGCCACATTTCTCCCAAATATATCACCTATTCTCCAAGAAATACCACGTTTCCCCCTTCAAATAGGACCTTTTCACCCACAAATACTTGTTTTATCCCCAAAACAGGACATTTTCTTCCAGAAATGCCACATTTCTCCCAAATAGATCACATCTTCTCCAAGAAATACCACGTTTCCCCCTTCAAATAGGACCTTTTCACCCACAAATACCTCTTTTATCCCCAAAACAAGACACTTTCTTGCAGAAATGCCACATTTCTCCCAAATATATCACATCTTCTCCAAGAAATACCAGGGTTCCCCCTTCAAATACAACGTTTTCACCCACAAATACCCGTTTTATCCCCAAAACAGGACAGTTTCTTCCAGAAATGCCACATTTCTCCCAAATATATCACATCTTCTCCAAGAAATACCAGCTTTCCCCCTTCAAATAGGACCTTTTCACCCACAAATACCTCTTTTATCCCCAAAAGAGGACAGTTTCTTCCAGAAATGCCACATTTCTCCCAAATATACCACATCTTCTCCAAGAAATACCACTTTTCCCCCTTCAAATAGGACCTTTTCACCCACAAATACCTCTTTTATCCCTAAAAGACGACACTTTCTTCCAGAAATGCCACATTTCTCCCAAATATATCACATCTTCTCCAAGAAATGCCAGGTTTACCCCTTCAAATAGGACCTTTTCAACCACAAATACCTGTTTTATCCCTCAAATTGGACATATTCTTTCAGAAATGCCAGATTTCTCCCAAATATATCACATCTTCTCCAAGAAATACCAGCTTTCCCCCTTCAAATAGGACCTTTTCACCCACAAATACCTCTTTTATCCCCAAAAGAGGACAGTTTCTTCCAGAAATGCCACATTTCTCCCAAATATATCCTATCTTCTCCAAGAAATACCAGGTTTCCCCCTTCAAATAGGAAATTTTCACCCACAAATACCTCTTTTATCCCCAAAAGAGGACAGTTTCTTCCAGAAATGCCACATTTCTCCCAAATATATCACATCTTCTCCAAGAAATACCAGGTTTCCCCCTTCAAATAGGACCTTTTCACCCACAAATACCTCTTTTATCCCCAAAATAGGACACTTTCTGCCAGAAATGCCACATTTCTCCCAAATAGATCACATCTCCTCCAAGAAATACCAGGATTCCTCCTGAAATAGGACCTTTTCTCCCACAGATACCAGCCTTCTCCCCCCAAATAGGACATTTTCTTTCAGAAAGGCCACATATCACCCAAATATATCACATCTTCTCCAAGAAATACCAGCTTTCCCCCTTCCAATAGGACCTTTTCACCCACAAATACCTGTTTTATCCCCAAAACAGGACAGTTTCTTCCAGAAAGGCCACATTTCTCCCAAATATATCACATCTTCTCCAAGAAATATCAGCTTTCCCCCTTCAAATAGGACCTTTTCACCCACAAATACCTCTTTAATCCCCAAAAGAGGACATTTTCTTCCAGAAATGCCACATTTCTCCCAAATAGATCACATCTTCTCCAAGAAATACCACGTTTCCCCCTTCAAATAGGACCTTTTCTCCCACAAATACCTGTTTTATCCCCAAAACAGGACACTTTCTTCCAGAAATGCCACATTTCTCCCAAATACATCACATCTTCTCCAAGAAATACCACGTTTCCCTCTTCAAATAGGACCTTTTCACCCACAAATACCTGTTTTATCCCAAAAGAGGACACTATCTTCTAGAAATGCCAGATTTCTCCCAAATATATCACAACTCCTCCAAGAAATACCAGGTATCCCACTTCAAATAGGACCTTTTCAACCACTAATACCTCTTTTATCCCCAAAAGAGGACAGTTTCTTCCGGAAAGGCCACATTTCTCCCAAATATATCACATCTTCTCCAAGAAATACCAGGATTTATCCTGAAATAGGACCTTCTCACCCACAACTACCAGCCTTCTCCCCCCAAATTGGACATTTTCTTCCAGAAAGGCCACATTTCTCCCAAATATATCACATCTTCTCCAAGAAATACCAGGATTCCTCCTGAAATAGGACCTTCTCACCGAAAACTACCAGCCTTCTTCCCCCAAATTGGACATTTTCTTCCAGACATGCCACATTTCTCCCAAATAGATCACATCTTCTCCAAGAAATACCAGGCTTCCCCCTTCAAATAGGACCTTTTCTCCATGAAATACCTCTTTTATCCCCAAAAGAGGACAGTTTCTTCCAGAAATGCCACATTTCTCCCAAATATATCACATCTTCTCCAAGAAATACCACGTTTCCCCCTTCAAATAGGACCTTTTCACCCACAAATACCTCTTTTATCCCCAAAATAGGACAGCTTCTTCCAGACATGCCACATTTCTCCCAAATAGATCACATCTTCTCCAACAAATACCACGTTTCCCCCTTCAAATAGGACCTTTTCACCCACAAATACCTGTTTTATCTCCAAAACAGGACAGTTTCTTCCAGAAATGCCACATTTCTCCCAAATATACCACATCTTCTCCAAGAAATACCACTTTTCCCCCTTCAAATAGGACCTTTTCACCCACAAATACCTGTTTTATCCCCAAAAGACGACACTTTCTTCCAGAAATGCCACATTTCTCCCAAATATTTCACATCTTCTCCAAGAAATACCACGTTTCCCCCTTCAAATAGGACCTTTTCTCCATGAAATACCTCTTTTATCCCCAAAAGAGGTCATTTTCTTCCAGAAATGCCACATTTCTCCCAAATATATCACATCTTCTCCAAGAAATACCAGGTTTCCCCCTTCAAATAGGACCTTTTCAACCACAAATACCTCTTTTATCCCCAAAAGAGGACAGTTTCTTCCGGAAAGGCCACATTTCTCCCAAATATATCACATCTTCTCCAAGAAATACCAGGATTTATCCTGAAATAGGACCTTCTCACCCACAACTACCAGACTTCTCCCCCCAAATTGGACAATTTCTTCCAGAAAGGCCACATTTCTCCCAAATATATCACATCTTCTCCAAGAAATACCAGGATTCCTCCTGAAATAGGACCTTCTCACCGAAAACTACCAGCCTACTCCCCCCAAATTGGACATTTTCTTCCAGACATGCCACATTTCTCCCAAATAGATCTCATCTTCTCCAAGAAATACCACGTTTCCCCCTTCAAATAGGACCTTTTCTCCATGAAATACCTCTTTTATCCCCAAAAGAGGACAGTTTCTTCCAGAAATGCCTCATTTCTCCCAAATATATCACCTCTTCTCCAAGAAATACCGGGTTTCCCCCTTCAAATAGGACCTTTTCACCCACAAATACCTCTTTTATCCCCAAAATAGGACACTTTCTTCCAGAAATGCCACATTTCTCCCAAATAGATCACATCTTCTCCAAGAAATACCAGGATTCCCCCTTCAAATAGGACCTTATCACCCACAAATACCTCTTTTATCCCCAAAAGAGGACAGTTTCTTCCAGAAATGCCACATTTCTCCCAAATATATCATATCTTCTCCATGAAATACCAGGTTTCCCCCTTCAAATAGGACCTTTTCACCCACAAATACCTCTTTTATCCCCAAAAGAGGACAGTTTCTTCCAGAAAGGCCACATTTCTCCCAAACATATCACATCTCCTCCAAGAAATACCAGGATTCCTCCTGAAATAGGACCTTTTCTCCCACAAGTACCAGCCTTCTCCCCCCAAATAGGACATTTTCTTCCAGAAAGGCCACATTTCTCCCAAATATATCACATCTTCTCCAAGAAATACCAGGTTTTCCCCTTCAAATAGGACCTTTTCACCCACACATACCTCTTTTATCCCCAAAAGAGGACAGTTTCTTAAAGAAATGCCACATTTCTCCCAAATATATCACATCTTCTCCAAGAAATACCAGGGTTCCCCCTCGAAATAGGACCTTTTCACCCACAAATACCTCTTTTATCCCCAAAAGAGGACAGTTTCTTCCAGAAATGCCACATTTCTCCCAAATAGATCACATCTTCTCCAAGAAATACCAGCTTTCCCCCTTCAAATAGGACCTTTTCACCCACAAATACCTCCTTTATCCCCAAAAGAGGACAGTTTCTTCCAGAAAGGCCACATTTCTCCCTAACATATCACATCTCCTCCAAGAAATACCAGGATTCCTCCTGAAATAGGACCTTTTCTCCCACAAGTACCACCCTTCTCCCCCCAAATAGGACAGTTTCTTCCAGAAATGCCTCATTTCTCCCAAATATATCACATCTTCTCCAAGAAATACCAGCTTTCCCCCTTCAAATAGGGCCTTTTCACCCACAAATACCTCTTTTATCCCCAAAAGAGGACAGTTTCTTCCAGAAATGCCACATTTCTCCCAAATAGATCACATCTTCTCCAAGAAATACCAGGATTCCCTCTTCAAATAGGACCTTTTCTCCCACAAATACCTCTTTTATCCCCAAAAGAGGACAGTTTCTTCCAGAAATGCCACATTTCTCCCAAATATATTACATCTCCAAGAAAAACCAGGTTTCCTCCTTAAATAGGACCATGTCAGCCACAGATTCCTGTTTTATCCCTTTGTTCCGAGCGACTTTTCGTTTTGGAGTGTTTATCCGATGCTACACTTCAGCATTCTGTGACGAATAAAATAGAAGAGAAAAGCCCCACTAATAAGGCAGCTAGAAGGTCCAGTAGCCACACACATTGTGCATTCAGGGAGGACGTTCCAGAAAGTCGAGAGTTGTGGCTTCTTTCCTGCGGAGAAAAAAACCCCTGTTTTCAGGCAATGCAGGACGCTGAATTCGCTCCTTCTCGGCATTTCAATACCGCTCCTTCGCTCTCGTGGCTCGAACGCGGCACTCGCGCTGAACCGCTCCGGAGAGTCTGCAGTTGCCGTCCGGTCCATCGCGGTTCTGCCCGAGTGCCGCTTGCAGCCTTCAGCAGCGCTCTCGTTTCTCTCGGATGCCGGGAAAGAGCGACTTCAGCCGGATGCTTTGCTCCGACGAGTGAGCGGCTTCTTCTGCGCACATCGCAATGGAGCGCTTCTGACTTCTCCATGTGTCCATGCAGAATGCACTACGCTTCTCTCTCATTCTTATCCCTTCCTTCCGAGCGACATTTCGTTTTGGAGTGTTTATCCGATGCTACACTTCAGCATTCTGTGACGATTAGAGTAGAAGAGAAAAGCCCCACTAATAAGGCAGCTAGAAGCTCCAGAAGCCACACACGTTGTGCTTTCAGGGAGGACTTTCCAGAAAGTCGAGAGTTGTGGCTTCTTTCCTGCGGAGAAAAAAACCCCTGTTTTCAGGCAATGCAGTAGGCTGAATTCGCATCTTCTCGGCATAGGAATACCGCTCCTTCGCTCTCGTGGCTCGAAAGCGGCACTCGCGCTGAACCGCTCCGGAGAGTCTGCAGTTGCTGTCCGGTCCATCGCGGTTCTGCCAGAGTGCCGCTTGCAGCCTTCAGCAGCGCTCTCGTTTCTCTCGGATGCCGGGAAAGAGCGACTTCAGCCGGATGCTTTGCTCCGACGAGTGAGCGGCTTCTTCTGCGCACATCGCAATGGAGAGCTTCTGACTTCTCCATGTGTCCATGCAGAATGCACTACGCTTCTCTCTCATTCTTATCCATTTCTTCCGAGCGACTTTTCGTTTTGGAGTGTTTATCCGATGCTACACTTCAGCATTCTGTGACGAATAGAGTAGAAGAGAAAAGCCCCACTAATAAGGCAGCTAGAAGTTCGAGGAGCAACGCACGTAGTGCTTTCAGGGAGGACGTTCCAGAAAGTCGAGAGTTGTGCCTTGTTTCCTGCGGAGAAAAAACCCCCTGTTTTCAGGCTATTCAGTAGTCTGCAACTGCAGACTGTCCGGTGTGGTTCAGCGCAAATGCCGCTTTCGAGCCACGAGAGAGGAGGAGCGGCATTCCTATGCCGAGAACGAGCGAATTCAGCGTCCTGCATTGCCTGAAAACAGGGGCTTTTTTCTCCGCAGGAAACAAGCCACAACTCTCGACTTTCTGGAAAGTCCTCCCTGAAAGCACAACGTGTGTGGCTTCTGGAGCTTCTAGCTGCCTTATTAGTGGGGCTTTTCTCTTCTACTCTATTCGTCACAGAATGCTGAAGTGTAGCATGGGATAAACACTCCAAAACGAAATGTCGCTCGGAAAAAGGGATAAGAATGAGAGAGAAGCGTAGTGCATTCTGCATGGACACATGGAGAAGTCAGAAGCTCTCCATTGCGATGTGCGCAGAAGAAGCCGCTCACTCGTCGGAGCAAAGCATCCGGCTGAAGTCGCTCTTTCCCGGCATCCGAGAGAAACGAGAGCGCTGCTGAAGGCTGCAAGCGGCACTCGGGCAGAACCGCGATGGACCGGACAGCAACTGCAGACTCTCCGGAGCGGTTCAGCGCGAGTGCCGCGTTCGAGCCACGAGAGCGAAGGAGCGGTATTGAAATGCCGAGAAGGAGCGAATTCAGCGTCCTGCATTGCCTGAAAACAGGGGTTTTTTTCTCCGCAGGAAAGAAGCCACAACTCTCGACTTTCTGGAACGTCCTCCCTGAAAGCACAACGTGTGTGGCTTCTGGAGCTTCTAGCTGCCTTATTAGTGGGGCTTTTCTCTTCTACTCTATTCGTCACAGAATGCTGAAGTGTAGCATCGGATAAACACTCCAAAACGAAAAGTCGCTCGGAACAAAGGGATAAAACAGGTATTTGTGGGTGACAGGGTCCTATTTCAGGAGGAAACCAGGTATTTCTTGGAGATGTGATATATTTGGGAGAAATGTGGCATTTCTGGAAGAAACTGTCCTCTTTTGGGGATAAAAGAGGTATTTGTGGGTGAAAAGGTCCTATTTGAAGGGGGAAAGCTGGTATTTCTTGGAGAAGATGTGATCTATTTGGGAGAAATGTGGCATTTCTGGAAGAAACTGTCCTCTTTTGGGGACAAAACATGTATTTGTGGTTGAAAAGGTCCTTTTCAAGGGGGGAACCTGGTATTTCTTGGAGAAGATGTGATATATTTGGGAGAAATGTGGCATTTCTGGCAGAAAGTGTCCTATTTTGGGGATAAAAGAGGTATTTGTGGGTGAAAAGGTCCTATTTGAAGGGGGAAAGCTGGTATTTCTTGGAGAAGATGTGATATATTTGGGAGAAAGGTGGCATTTCTGGAAGAAACTGTCCTCTTTTGGGGATAAAACAGGTACTTGTGAGTGAAAAGGTCCTATTTGAAGGGGGAAACGTGGTATTTCTTGGAGAAGATGTGATATATTTGGGAGAAATGTGGCCTTTCTATAAGAAACTGTCCTCTTTTGGGGATAAAAGAGGTATTTGTGGGTGAAAACTTTGTATTTGAAGGGGGAACCCTGGTATTTATTGGAGAAGATGTGATATATTTGGGAGAAATGTGGCATGTCTGGAAGAAAGTGTCCTGTTTTGGGGATAAAACAGGTATTTGTGGGAGAAAAGGTCCTATTTGAAGGGGGAAAGCTGGTATTTCTTGAAGGAGATGTGATATATTTGGGAGAAATGTGGCATGTCTGGAAGAAACTGTCCTCTTTTGGGGATAAAAGAGGTATTTGTGAGTGAAAAGGTCCTATTTCCAGGGGGAAACCTGGCATTTCTTGGAGAAGATGTGATATATTTGGGAGAAATGTGGCATTTCTGGAAGAAACTGTCTTATTTGGGGGAGAAGCTTGCTATTAGTGGGTGAAAAGGTCCTATATGAAGGGGGAAAGCTGGTATTTCTTGGAGAAGATGTGATATATTTGGGAGAAATGTGGCATTTCTGGTAGAAACTGTCCAATTTAGGGGATAAAATAGGTATTTGTGGGTGATAAGGTCCTATTTGAAGGGGGAAAGCTGGTATTTCTTGGAGAAGATGTGATATATTTGGGAGAAATGTGGCATTTCTGGAAGAAACTGTCCTATTTGGGGGGAGAAGGCTGGTATTTGTGGGAGAAAAGGTCCTATTTGAAGGGGGAAACCTGGTATTTCTTGGAGAAGATGATATATATTTGGGAGAAATGTGGCATTTCTGGAACAAACTGTCCTCTTTTGGGGATGAAAGAGGTATTTCATGGAGAAAAGGTCATAATTCAAGGGGGAAACCTGGTATTTCTTGGAGGAGACGTGATATGTTTGGGAGAAATGTGGCATTTCTGGAAGAAACTGTCCTCTTTTGGGGATAAAACAGGTATTTGTGGGAGAAAAGTTCCTATTTGAAGGAGGAAAGCGGGTATTTCTTGGAGAAGATGTGATATATTTGGGAGAAATGAGGCATTTCTGGAGGAAACTGTCCTCTTTTGGGGATAAAAGAGGTATTTGTGGGTGAAAAGGTCCTATTTGAAGGGGGAAACCTGGTATTTCTTGGAAGAGATGTGATATGTTTGGGAGAAATGTGGCCTTTCTATAAGAAACTGTCCTGTTTTGGGGATAAAAGAGGTATTTGTGGGTGAAAAGGTCCTATTTGAAGGGGGAAACGTGGTATTTCTTGGAGAAGATGTGATATATTTGGGAGAAATGTGGCATTTCTGGAAGAAAGTGTCCTGTTTTGAGGAATAAAACAGCTATTTGTGGGAGAAAAGGTCCTATTTGAAGGGGGAAAGCTGGTATTTCTTGAAGGAGATGTGATATATTTGGGAGAAATGTGGCATGTCTGGAAGAAACTGTCCTCTTTTGGGGATAAAAGAGGTATTTGTGGGTGAAAAGGTCCTATTTGAAGGGGGAAACTTGGTATTTCTTGGAGAAGATGTGATATATTTTGGAGAAATGTGTCATGTCAGGAAGAAACTGTCCTCTTTTGTGGATAAAACAGGTATTTGTGGGTGAAAAGTTCCTATTTGAAGTTGGAAACCGGGTATTTCTTGGAGAAGATGTGATATGTTTCGGAGAAATGTGGCATTTCTGGAAGAAACTGTCCTATTTTGGGGATAAAAGTGGTATTTGTGGGTGATAAGGTCCTATTTGAAGGGGGAAACCTGGTATTTCTTTGAGAAGATGTGATCTATTTGGGAGAAATGTGGCCTTTCCGGCAGAAACTGTCCTATTTTGGGGATAAAAGAGGTATTTGTGGGTAAAAAGGTCCTATTTGAAGGGGGAAACCTGGTATTTCTTGGAGAAGATGTGATATATTTGGGAGAAATGTGGCATTTCTGGAAGAAACTGTCCTCTTTTGGGGATCAAACAGGTATTTGTGGGAGAAAAGGTCCTCTTTCAGGAGGAATCCTGGTATTTCTTGGAGAACCTGTGATATATTTGGGAGAAATGTGGCATTTCTGGAAGAAACTGTCCTATTTGAGTGATAAAAGAGGTATTTGTGGGTGAAAAGGTCTTATTACAAGGGGGAAACCTGGTATTTCTTGGAGAAGATGTGCTATATTTGGGAGAAATATGGCATTTCTGGAAGAAAATGTCCTATTTGAGGGATAATACAGGTATTTGTGGGAGAAAAGGTCCTATTTGAAGGGGGAAACCTGGTATTTCTTGGAGAAGATGTGTTCTATTTGGGAGAAATGTGGCATGTCTGGAAGAAACTGTCCTCTTTTGGGGATAAAACAGGTATTTGTGGGAGAAAAGGTCCTATTTGAAGGGGGAAAGCTGGTATTTCTTGAAGGAGATGTGATATATTTGGGAGAAATGTGGCATGTCTGGAAGAAACTGTCCTCTTTTGGGGATAAAAGAGGTATTTGTGGGTTAAAATGTCCTATTTGAAGGGGGAAACCTGGCATTTCTTGGAGAAGATGTGATCTATTTGGGAGAAATGTGGCATGTCTGGAAGAAACTGTCCTCTTATGGGGATAGAACAGGTATTTGTGGGAGAAAAGGTCCTATTTGAAGGGGGAAACGTGGTATTTCTTGGAGAAGATGTGATATATTTGGGAGAAATGTGGCCTGTCTGGAAGAAAATGTCCTATTTGAGGGATAATACCGGTATTTTTGGGAGAAAATGTCCTATTTGAAGGGGGAAAGCTGGTATTTCTTGGAGAAGATGTGGTATATTTGGGAGAAATGTGGCATTTCTGGAAGAAACTGTCCTCTTTTGGGGATGAAACAGGTATTTTTGGGTGATAAGGTCCTATTTGAAGGGGGAAAGCTGGTAGTTCTTGCAAGAGATGTGATAAATTTGGGAGAAATGTGGCATGTCTGGAAGAAACTGTCCTATTTTGGGGATAAAAGAGGTATTTGTGGGTGAAAAGGTCCTATTTGAAGGGGGAACCCTGGTATTTCTTGGAGAAGATGTGATATATTTGGGAGAAATGTGGCATTTCTGGAAGAAACTGTCCTCTTTGGGCGATGAAACAGGTATTTGTGGGAGAAAAGGTCCTATTTGAAGGGGGAAAGCTGGTATTTCTTGGAGAAGATATGATATATTTGGGAGAAATGTGGCATTTCTGGAAGAAAATGTCCAATTTGGGGGGAGAAGGCTGGTAGTTTTCGGTGAGAAGGTCCTATTTCAGGAGGAATCCTGGTATTTCTTGGAGAAGATGTGCTGTATTTGGGAGAAATGTGGCCTTTCTGGAAGAAAATGTCCAATTTTGGGGAGAAGGCTGGTAGTTTTGGGTGAGAAGGTCCTATTTCAGGAGGAATCCTGGCATTTCTTGGAGAAGATGTGATCTATTTGGGAGAAATGTGGCATTTCTGAAAGAAACTGTCCTATTTTGGGGATAAAAGAGGTATTAGTGGTTGAAAAGGTCCTATTTGAAGGG
The DNA here is from genome assembly GCA_030408155.1 of Lophura swinhoii. Classification (NCBI taxonomy): domain Eukaryota; kingdom Metazoa; phylum Chordata; class Aves; order Galliformes; family Phasianidae; genus Lophura; species Lophura swinhoii. The sequence continues at coordinate 1,019,632 of JASCYN010000149.1, forward strand.
GGAAACCTGGTATTTCTTGGAGAAGATGTGATATATTTGGGAGAAATGTGGCCTTTCTGGAAGAAAATGTCCTCTTTTGGGGATCAAACAGGTATTTGTGGGTGAAAAGGTCCTATTTGAAGGGGGAACCCTGGTATTTCTTGGAGAAGATGTGATCTATTTGGGAGAAATGTGGCATTTCTGGAAGAAACTGTCCTCTTTTGGGGATAAAAGTGGTATTTGTGGGAGAAAAGTTCCTATTCGAAGGGGGAAACCTGGTATTTCTTGGAGAAGATGTGATATATTTGGGAGAAAAGTGGCATTTCTGGAAGAAACTGTCCTATTTTGGGGTTAAAAGAGGTATTTGTGGGTGAAAAGGTCCTATTTGAAGGGGGAAACCTGGTATTTCTTGGAGAAGATGTGATCTATTTGGGAAAAATCAGCATTTATGGAAGAAACTGTCCTCTTTTGGGGATAAAACAGGTATTTGTGGGTGAAAAGGTCTATGTGAAGGGGGAAACGTGGTATTTCTTGGAGAAGATGTGATATGTTTGGGATAAATGTGGCCTTTCTGGCAGAAACTGTCGTATTTTGGGCACAAAACAGGTATTTGTGGGTGAAAAGGTCGTATTTGAAGGGGGAAACCTGGTATTTCTCGGAGAAGATGTGGTATATTTGGGAGAAATGTGGCATTTCCGGAAGAAACTGTCCTCTTTTGGGGATAAAAGAGGTATTTGTGGGTGAAAACGTTGTATTTGAAGGGGGAAACCTGTTATTTCATGGAGAAGATGTGATATATTTGGGAGAAATGTGGCATTCCTGGAAGAAACTGTCCTCTTTTGGGGATAAAAGAGGTATTTGTGGGTGAAAAGGTCCTATTTGAAGGGGGAAACATGGTATTTCTTGGAGAAGATGTGATCTATTTGGGAGAAATGTGCCATTTCTGGAAGAAACTGTACTCTTTTGGGGATATAAGAGGTATTTGTGGGTGATAAGGTCCTATTTGAAGGGGGAACCCTGGTATTTCTTGGAGAAGATGTGATATATTTGGGAGAAATGTGGCATGTCAGGAAGAAGCTCTCCTCTTTTGGGGATAAAAGAGGTATTTCTTGGTGAAAAGGTCCTATTTGAAGGGGGAAACCTGGTATTTCTTGGAGAAGATGTGATATATTTGGGAGAAATGTGGCATGTCTGGAAGAAAATGTCCAATTTGGGGGGAGAAGGCTGGTAGTTTTCGGTGAGAAGGTCCTATTTCAGGAGTAATCCTGGTATTTCTTGGAGAAGATGAGATATGTTTGGGAGAAATGTGGCATTTCTGGAAGAAATTGTCCAATTTGGGGGGAGAAGGCTGGTAGTTTTGTGTGAGAAGGTCCTATTTCAGGAGGAATCCTGGCATTTCTTGGAGAAGATGTGATATATTTGGGAGAAATGTGGCCTTTCCGGAAGAAACTGTCCTATTTTGGGGATAAAAGAGGTATTAGTGGTTGAAAAGGTCCTATTTGAAGGGGGAAAGCTGGTATTTCTTGGAGAAGGTGTGATCTATTTGGGAGAAATGTGGCATTTCTGGAAGAAAATGTCCTCTTCTGGGGATAAAAGAGGTATTTCATGGAGAAAAGGTCCTAATTCAAGGGGGAAACCAGGTATTTCTTGGAGAAGATGTGATATATTTGGGAGAAATCTGGCATTTCTGGTTGAAACTGTCGTATTTTGGGAATGAAACAGGTATTTGTGGGTGAAAAGGTCGTATTTGAAGGGGGAAACCTGGTATTTCTTGGAGAAGATGTGATATATTTGGGAGAAATGTGGCACGTCCGGAAGAAACTGTTCTATTTGGGGGATAAAAAAGGTATTTGTGGGTGAAAAGGTCCTATTTGAAGGGGGAAAGCTGGTATTTCTTGGAGAAGATGTGATGTATTTGGGAGAAATGTGGCATTTCTGAAAGAAACTGTCCTATTTTGGGGAAAAAAGAGGTATTTGTGGGTGAAAAGGTCCTATTTGAAGGGGGAAACCTGGTATTTCTTGGAGAAGATGTGATATGTTTCGGAGAAATGTGGCATTTCTGGAAGAAACTGTCCTCTTTTGAGGGGAAAAGGCTGGTTTCTGTGGGAGAAAATGTACTATTTCAGGAGAAATCCTGGTATTTCTTGGAGGAGATGTGATATGTTAGGGAGAAATGTGGCATTTCTGGAAGAAACTGTCCTATTTTGGGGATAAAAGGGGAATTTTTGGGCGAAAAGTTCCTATTTGAAGGGGGAACCCTGGTATTTCTTGGAGAAGATGTGATATATTTGGGAGAAATGTGGCATTTCTTGAAGAAAATGTCCAATTTGGGGGGAGAAGGCTGTTAGTTTTGGGTGAGAAGGTCCTATTTCAGGAGGAATCCTGGCATTTCTTGGAGAAGATGTGATATATTTGGGAGAAATGTGGCCTTTCCAGAAGAAACTGTACTCTTTTGGGGATAAAAGAGGTATTAGTGGTTGAAAAGATCCTATTTCCAGGGGGAAACGTGGTATTTCTTGGAGAAGATGTGATATATTTGGGAGAAATGTGGCATTTCTGGAAGAAACTGTCCTCTTTTGGGGATAAAAGAGGTATTTCATGGAGAAAAGGTCCTAATTCAAGGGGGAAACGTGGTATTTCTTGGAGAAGATGTGATATATTTGGGAGAAATGTGGCATTTCTGGAAGAAACTGTCCTCTTTTGGGGATAAAAGAGGTATTTGTGGGTGAAAAGGTCCTATTTCGAGGGGGAAACCTGGTATTTCTTGGAGAAGATGTGATCTATTTGGGAGAAATGTGGCATTTCTGGAAGAATATGTCCAATTTGTGGGGAGAAGCCTGGTATTAGTGGGTGAGAAGGTCCTATTTCAGGAGTAATCCTGGTATTTCTTGGAGAAGATGTGATATATTTGGGAGAAATGTGGCATTTCTGGAAGAAACTGTCCTCTTTTGGGGATAAAAGAGGTATTTGTGGGTGATAAGGTCCTATTTGAATTGGGAAAGCTGGTATTTCTTGGAGAAGATGTGATATATTTGGGAGAAATGTGGCATTTCTGGAAGAAACTGTCCTCTTTTGGGGATAAAAGAGGTATTTGTGGGTGAAAAGGTCCTATTTGAAGGGGGAACCCTGGTATTTCATGGAGAAGATGTGATATATTTGGGAGAAATGTGGCATTTCTGGAAGAAACTGTCCTCCTTTGGGGATAAAAGAGGTATGTGTGGGTGACAAGGTCCAATTTGAAGGGGGAAAGCTGGTATTTCTTGGAGAAGATGTGATATATTTGGGAGAAATGTGGCCTTTCCAGAAGAAACTGTACTCTTTTGGGGATAAAAGAGGTATTAGTGGTTTAATAGATCCTATTTCCAGGGGGAAACGTGGTATTTCTTGGAGAAGATGTGATATATTTGGGAGAAATGTGGCATTTCTGGAAGAAAATGTCCTCTTTTGGGGATAAAAGAGGTATTTCATGGAGAAAAGGTCCTAATTCAAGGGGGAAACGTGGTATTTCTTGGAGAAGATGTGATATATTTGGGAGAAATGTGGCATTTCTGGAAGAAACTGTCATATTTTGGGCATAAATCAGGTATTTGTGGTTGAAAAGGTCCTATTTGAAGGGGGAAAGCTGGTATTTCTTGGAGAAGATGTGATATATTTGGGAGAAATGTGGCATTTCTGGAAGAAACTGTCCTCTTTTGGGGATAAAAGAGGTATTTGTGGGTGAAAAGGTCCTATTTCGAGGGGGAAACCTGGTATTTCTTGGAGAAGATGTGATCTATTTGGGAGAAATGAGGCATTTCTGGAAGAAACTGTCCAATTTGTGGGGAGAAGCCTGGTATTAGTGGGTGAGAAGGTCCTATTTCAGGAGTAATCCTGGTATTTCTTGGAGAAGATGTGATATATTTAGGAGAAATGTGGCATTTCTGGAAGAAACTGTCCTCTTTTGGGGATAAAACAGGTATTTGTGGGTGATAAGGTCCTATTTGAATTGGGAAAGCTGGTATTTCTTGGAGAAGATGTGATATATTTGGGAGAAATGTGGCATTTCTGGAAGAAACTGTCCTCTTTTGGGGATAAAAGAGGTATTTGTGGGTGAAAAGGTCCTATTTGAAGGGGGAACCCTGGTATTTCATGGAGAAGATGTGATATATTTGGGAGAAATGTGGCATTTCTGGAAGAAACTGTCCTCCTTTGGGGATAAAAGAGGTATGTGTGGGTGACAAGGTCCAATTTGAAGGGGGAAAGCTGGTATTTCTTGGAGAAGATGTGATATATTTGGGAGAAATGTGGCATGTCTGGAAGAAAATGTCCGATTTGGGGGGAGAAGGCTGGTACTTGTGGGAGAAAAGGTCCTAATTCAGGAGGAATCCTGGTATTTCTTGGAGGAGATGTGATCTATTTGGGAGAAATCTGGCCTTTCTGGAAGAAACTGTCCTCTTTTGGGGATAAAAGAGGTATTTGTGGGTGAAAAGGTCCTATTTGAAGGGGGAAAGCTGGTATTTCTTGGAGAAGATGTGATCTATTTGGGAGAAATCTGGCATTTCTGGAAGAAACTGTCCTATTTTGGGGATAAAAGAGGTATTTGTGGGTGAAAAGGTCCTATTTGAAGGGGGAAACCTGGTATTTCTTGGAGAAGATATGATATATTTGGGAGAACTGTGGCATTTCTGGAAGAAACTGTCCTCTTTTGGGGATAAAAGAGGTAATTTTGGGTGAAAAGGTCCTATTTCCAGGGGGAAACGTGTATATATTGGAGAAGATGTGATATATTTGGGAGAAATCTGGCCTTTCTGGAAGAAACTGTCCTCTTTTGGGGATAAAAGAGGTATTTGTGGGTGAAAAGGTCCTATTTGAAGGGGGAAACGTGGTATTTCTTGGAGAAGATGTGATATATTTGGGAGAAATGTGGCATGTCTGGAAGAAACTGTCCTATTTTGGGGATAAAACAGGTATTTGTGGGTGAAAAGGTCCTATTTGAAGGGGGAAACCTGGAATTTCTTGGAGAAGATGTGGTATATTTGGGAGAAATGTGGCATTTCTGGAAGAAACTGTCCTCTTTTGGGGATAAAAGAGGTATTTGTGGGTGAAAACGTTGTATTTGAAGGGGGAAACCTGTTATTTCATGGAGAAGATGTGGTATATTTGGGAGAAATGTGGCATTCCTGGCAGAAACTGTCCTCTTTTGGGGACAAAAGAGGTATTTGTGGGAGAAAAGGTCCTATTTGAAGGGGGAACCCTGGTATTTCTTGGAGAAGATGTGATCTATTTGGGAGAAATGTAGCATTTCTGGAAGAAACTGTCCTCTTTGGGGGATAAAAGACGTATGTGTGGGTGAAAAGGTCCTATTTGAAGGGGGAAAGCTGGTATTTCTTGGAGAAGATGTGATCTATTTGGGAGAAATGTGGCATGTCAGGAAGAAGCTCTCCTCTTTTGGGGATAAAAGAGGTATTTGTGGGTGAAAAGGTCCTATTTGAAGGGGGAAACCTGGTATTTCTTGGAGAAGATGTGATATATTTGGGAGAAATGTGGCATTTCTGGAAGAAACTGTCCTCTTTTGGGGATAAAAGAGGTATTTGTGGGTGATAAGGTCCTATTTGAAGGGGGAAAGCTGGTATTTCTTGGAGAAGATGTGATCTATTTGGGAGTAATGTGGCATGTCTGGAAGAAAATGTCCAATTTGGGGGGAGAAGGCTGGTAGTTTTCGGTGAGAAGGTCCTATTTCAGGAGTAATCCTGGTATTTCTTGGAGAAGATGTGATATGTTTGGGAGAAATGTGGCATTTCTGGAAGAAATTGTCCAATTTGGGGGGAGAAGGCTGGTAGTTTTGTGTGAGAAGGTCCTATTTCAGGAGGAATCCTGGTATTTCTTGGAGAAGATGAGATATGTTTGGGAGAAATGTGGCATGTCAGGAAGAAGCTCTCCTCTTTTGGGGATAAAAGAGGTATTAGTGGTTGAAAAGGTCCTATTTGAAGGGGGAAACCTGGTATTTCTTGGAGAAGCTGTGATCTATTTGGGAGAAATGTGGCATTTCTGGAAGAAAATGTCCTCTTCTGGGGATAAAAGAGGTATTTCATGGAGAAAAGGTCCTAATTCAAGGGGGAAACCAGGTATTTCTTGGAGAAGATGTGATATATTTGGGAGAAATGAGGCATTTCTGGATGAAACTGTCGTATTTTGGGAATGAAACAGGTATTTGTGGGTGAAAAGGTCGTATTTGAAGGGGGAAACCTGGTATTTCTTGGAGAAGATGTGATATATTTGGGAGAAATGTGGCACGTCCGGAAAAAACTGTTCTATTTTGGGGGATAAAAAAGGTATTTGTGGGTGAAAAGGTCCTATTTCCAAGGGGAATGCTGGTATTTCTTGGAGAAGATGTGATGTATTTGGGAGAAATGTGGCCTTTCTGAAAGAAACTGTCCTATTTTGGGGATAAAAGAGGTATTTGTGGGTGAAAAGGTCCTATTTGAAGGGGGAAACCTGGTATTTCTTGGAGAAGATGTGATATGTTTCGGAGAAATGTGGCATTTCTGGAAGAAACTGTTCTCTTTTGAGGGGAAACGGCTGGTTTTTGTGGGAGATAATGTACTATTTCAGGAGAAATCCTGGTATTTCTTGGAGGAGATGTGATATGTTAGGGAGAAATGTGGCATATCTGGAAGAAACTGTCCTATTTTGGGGATAAAAGGGGAATTTTTGGGCGAAAAGTTCCTATTTGAAGGGGGAACCCTGGTATTTCTTGGAGAAGATGTGATATATTTGGGAGAAATGTGGCATTTCTTGAAGAAAATGTCCAATTTGGGGGGAGAAGGCTGTTAGTTTTGGGTGAGAAGGTCCTATTTCAGGAGGAATCCTGGCATTTCCTGGAGAAGATGTGATATATTTGGGAGAAATGTGGCCTTTCCAGAAGAAACTGTACTCTTTTGGGGATAAAAGAGGTATTAGTGGTTGAAAAGATCCTATTTCCAGGGGGAAACGTGGTATTTCTTGGAGAAGATGTGATATATTTGGGAGAAATGTGGCATTTCTGGAAGAAACTGTCCTCTTTTGGGGATAAAAGAGGTATTTCATGGAGAAAAGGTCCTAATTCAAGGGGGAAACGTGGTATTTCTTGGAGAAGATGTGATATATTTGGGAGAAATGTGGCATTTCTGGAAGAAACTGTCGTATTTTGGGCATAAATCAGGTATTTGTGGGTGAAAAGGTCCTATTTGAAGGGGGAAAGCTGGTATTTCTTGGAGAAGATGTGATCTATTTGGGAGAAATGTGGCATTTCTGGAAGAAACTGTCCTCTTTTGGGGATAAAAGAGGTATTTGTGGGTGAAAAGGTCCTATTTCGAGGGGGAAACCTGGTATTTCTTGGAGAAGATGTGATCTATTTGGGAGAAATGAGGCATTTCTGGAAGAAACTGTCCAATTTGTGGGGAGAAGCCTGGTATTAGTGGGTGAGAAGGTCCTATTTCAGGAGTAATCCTGGTATTTCTTGGAGAAGATGTGATATATTTAGGAGAAATGTGGCATTTCTGGAAGAAACTGTCCTCTTTTGGGGATAAAAGAGGTATTTGTGGGTGATAAGGTCCTATTTGAATTGGGAAAGCTGGTATTTCTTGGAGAAGATGTGATATATTTGGGAGAAATGTGGCATTTCTGGAAGAAACTGTCCTCTTTTGGGGATAAAAGAGGTATTTGTGGGTGAAAAGGTCCTATTTGAAGGGGGAACCCTGGTATTTCATGGAGAAGATGTGATATATTTGGGAGAAATGTGGCATTTCTGGAAGAAACTGTCCTCCTTTGGGGATAAAAGAGGTATGTGTGGGTGAGAAGGTCCAATTTGAAGGGGGAAAGCTGGTATTTCTTGTAGAAGATGTGATATATTTGGGAGAAATGTGGCATGCCTGGAAGAAAATGTCCGATTTGCGGGGAGAAGGCTGGTACTTGTGGGAGAAAAGGTCCTATTTCAGGAGGAATCCTGGTATTTCTTGGAGGAGATGTGATCTATTTGGGAGAAATCTGGCCTTTCTGGAAGAAACTGTCCTCTTTTGGGGATAAAAGAGGTATTTGTGGGTGAAAAGGTCCTATCTGAAGGGGGAAAGCTGGTATTTCTTGGAGAAGATGTGATCTATTTGGGAGAATTCTGGCATTTCTGGAAGAAATTGTCCTCTTTTGGGGATAAAACTGGTATTTGTGGGTGAAAAGGTCCTATTTGAAGGGGGAAAGCTGGTATTTCTTGGAGAAGATATGATATATTTGGGAGAACTGTGGCATTTCTGGAAGAAACTGTCCTCTTTTGGGGATAAAAGAGGTATTTGTGGGTGAAAAGGTCCTATTTGAAGGGGGAAACTTGTATATATTGGAGAAGATGTGATATATTTGGGAGAAATCTGGCCTTTCTGGAAGAAACTGTCCTCTTTTGGGGATAAAACAGGTATCTGTGGGATAAAAGGTCCTATTTGAAGGGGGAAACGTGGTATTTCTTGGAGATGATGTGATATATTTGGGAGAAATGTGGCATGTCTGGAAGAAACTGTCCTATTTTGGGGATAAAACAGGTATTTGTGGGTGAAAAGGTCCTATTTGAAGGGGGAAACCTGGAATTTCTTGGAGAAGATGTGGTATATTTGGGAGAAATGTGGCATTTCTGGAAGAAACTGTCCTCTTTTGGGGATAAAACAGGTATTTGTGGGTGAAAACGTTGTATTTGAAGGGGGAAACCTGTTATTTCATGGAGAAGATGTGATATATTTGGGAGAAATGTGGCATGTCTGGAAGAAACTGTCCTCTTTTGGGGATAAAAGAGGTATTTGTGGGTGAAAAGGTCCTATTTGAAGGGGGAAAGCTGGTATTTCTTGGAGAAGATGTGATATATTTGGGAGAAATGTGGCATGTCAGGATGAAGCTCTCCTCTTTTGGGGATAAAAGAGGTATTTCTTGGTGAAAAGGTCCTATTTGAAGGGGGAAACCTGGTATTTCTTGGAGAAGATGTGATATATTTGGGAGAAATGTGGCATTTCTGGAAGAAACTGTCCTCTTTTGGGGATAAAAGAGGTATTTGTGGGTGAAAAGGTCCTATTTGAAGGGGTAAAGCTGGTATTTCTTGGAGAAGATGTGATCTATTTGGGAGTAATGTGGCATGTCTGGAAGAAAATGTCCAATTTGGGGGGAGAAGGCTGGTAGTTTTCGGTGAGAAGGTCCTATTTCAGGAGGAATCCTGGTATTTCTTGGAGTAGATGTGATATGTTTGGGAGAAATGTGGCATTTCTGGAAGAAATTGTCCAATTTGGGGGGAGAAGGCTGGTAGTTTTGTGTGAGAAGGTCCTATTTCAGGAGGAATCCTGGCATTTCTTGCAGAAGATGTGATATATTTGGGAGAAATGTGGCCTTTCCGGAAGAAACTGTCCTATTTTGGGGATAAAAGAGGTATTAGTGGTTGAAAAGGTCCTATTTGAAGGGGGAAAGCTGGTATTTCTTGGAGAAGATGTGATCTATTTGGGAGAAATGTGGCATTTCTGGAAGAAAATGTCCTCTTCTGGGGATAAAAGAGGTATTTCATGGAGAAAAGGTCCTAATTCAAGGGGGAAACCAGGTATTTCTTGGAGAAGATGTGATATATTTGGGAGAAATGAGGCATTTCTGGATGAAACTGTCGTATTTTGGGAATGAAACAGGTATTTGTGGTTGAAAAGGTCCTATTTGAAGGGGGAAAGCTGGTATTTCTTGGAGAAGATGTGATCTATTTGGGAGAAATGTGGCATTTCTGGAAGAAACTGTCCTCTTTTGGGGATAAAAGAGGTATTTGTGGGTGAAAAGGTCCTATTTGTAGGGGGAATCGTGGTATTTCTTGGAGAAGATGTGATATATTTGGGAGAAATGTGGCATTTCTGGAAGAAAATGTCCAATTTGTGGGGAGAAGGCTGGTAGTTGTGGGTGAGAATGTCCTATTTCAGGAGGAATCCTGGTATTTCTTGGAGAAGATGTGATCTATTTGGGAGAAATGTGGCATTTCTGGAAGAAACTGTCCTCTTTTGGGGATAAAAGAGGTATTTGTGGGTGAAAAGGTCCTATTTGATGGGGGAAACCTGTTATTTCTTGGAGAAGATGTGATATATTTGGGAGAAATGTGGCCTTTCTGGAAGAAACTGTCCCCTTTTGGGGATAAAACAGGTATTTGTGGGTGAAAAGGTCCTATTTGAAGGGGGAAACGTGGTATTTCTTGGAGAAGATGTGATCTATTTGGGAGAAATGTGGCATTTCTGGATGAATATGACCAATTTGAGGGATAAAACAGGTATTTGTGGTTGAAAAGGTCCTATTTGAAGGGGGAAACCTGGTATTTCTTGGAGGAGATGTGATATATTTGGGAGAAATGTGGCATTTCTGGAAGAAACTGTCCTCTTCTGGGGATAAAAGAGGTATTTGTGGTTGAAAAGGTCCTATTTGAAGGGGGAAACGTGGTATTTCTTGGAGAAGATGTGATATATTTGGGAGAAATCTGGCATTTCTGGAAGAATATGTCCAATTTGAGGGATAAAACAGGTATTTGTGGTTGAAAAGGTCCTATTTGAAGGGGGAAAGCTGGTATTTCTTGGAGAAGATGTGATATATTTGGGAGAAATGTGGCATGTCTGGAAGAAACTGTCCTACTTTGGGGATAAAAATGGTATTTCTGGGTGAAAAGGTCCTATTTGAAGGGGGAAACGTGGTATTTCTTGGAGAAGATGTGGTATATTTGGGAGAAATGTGGCATTTCTGGAAGAAACTGTCCTCTTTTGGGGATAAAAGAGGTATTTGTGGGTGAAAAGTTCCTATTTGAAGGGGGAAACCTGGTATTTCTTGGAGAAGATGTGATATGTTTGGGAGAAATGTGGCATTTCTGAAAGAAACTGTCCTCTTTTGGGGATAAAAGTGGTACTTGAGGGTGAAAAGGTCCTATTTGAAGGGGGAAACCTGGTATTTCTTGGAGAAGATGTGATCTATTTGGGAGAAATGTGGCATGTCAGGAAGAAACTGTCCTATTTTGGGGATAAAACAGGTATTTGTGGGTGATAAGGTCCTATTTGAAGGGGGAAACCTGGTATTTCTTGGAGAAGCTGTGATCTATTTGGGAGAAATGTGGCATTTCTGGAAGAAACTGTCCTCTTTTGGGGATAAAAGAGGTATTTGTGGGAGAAAAGGTCCTATTTGAAGGGGGAAACCTGGTATTTCTTGGAGAAGATGTGATCTATTTGGGAGAAATGTGGCATTTCTGGAAGAAACTGTCCTCTTTTGGGGATAAAAGAGGTATTTGTGGGTGAGAAGGTCCTATTTGAAGGGGGAAACCTGGTATTTCTTGGAGAAGAGGTGATATATTTGGGAGAAATGTGGCATGTCTGGCAGAAACTGTCCTATTTGGGGGATAAAACAGGTATTTGTGGGAGAAAAGGTCCTATTTGAAGTTGGAAAGCTGGTAATTCTATGAGAAGATGTGATCTATTTGGGAGAAATCTGGCATTTCTGGAAGAAAATGTCCTATTTGGGGGGAGAAGGCTGGTAGTTTTGGGTGAGAAGGTCCTATTTCAGGAGGAATCCTGGCATTTCTTGGAGAAGATGTGATCTATTTGGGAGAAATGTGGCATGTCTGGAAGAAACTGTCCTCTTTTGGGGATAAAACAGGTATTTGTGGGTGAAAAGGTCCTATTTGAAGGGGGAAAGCTGGTATTTCTTGGAGAAGATGTGATCTATTTGGGAGAAATGTGGCATGTCTGGAAGAAAATGTCCTATATTGGGGGAGAAGGCTGGTACTTGTGGGAGAAAAGGTCCTATTTCAGGAGGAATCCTGGTATTTCTTGGAGGAGATGTGATATGTTTGGGAGAAATGTGGCATTTCTGGAAGAAACTGTCCTCTTTTGGGGATAAAAGAGGTATTTGTGGGTGAAAAGGTCCTATTTGAAGGGGGAAACCTGGTATTTCTTGGAGAAGATGTGATCTATTTGGGAGAAATGTGGCATTTCTGGAAGAAACTGTCCTCTTTTGGGGATAAAAGAGGTATTTGTGGGTGAAAATTTCCTATTTGAAGGGGGAAACCTGTTAATTCTTGGAGAAGATATGATATATTTGGGAGAAATGTGGCATTTCTGGAAGAAACTGTCCTATTTTGGGGATAAAACAGGTATTTGTGGGTGAAAAGGTCCTATTTGAAGAGGGAAACGTGGTATTTCTTGGAGAAGATGTGATATATTTGGGAGAAATGTGGCATTTCTGAAAGAAACTGTCCTATTTTGGGGATAAAAGAGGTATTTGTGGGTGAAAAGGTCCTATTTGAAGGGGGAAACCTGGTATTTCTTGGAGAAGATGTGATATATTTGGGAGAAATCTGGCATTTCTGGAAGAATATGTCCAATTTGAGGGATAAAACAGGTATTTGTGGTTGAAAAGGTCCTATTTGAAGGGGGAAACCTGGTATTTCTTGGAGAAGATGTGATATGTTTAGGAGAAATATGGCATGTCTGGAAGAAACTGTCCTACTTTGGGGATAAAAAAGGTATTTGTGGGTGAAAAGGTCCTATTTGAAGGGGGAAACGTGGTATTTCTTGGAGGAGATGTGATCTATTTGGGAGAAATGTGGCATTTCTGGAAGAAACTGTCCTCTTATGGGGATAAAAGAGGTATTTGTGGGTGAAAAGGTCCTATTTGAAGGGGGAAAGCTGGTATTTCTTGGAGAAGATGTGATCTATTTGGGAGAAATGTGGCATTTCTGGAAGAAACTGTCCCCTTTTGGGGATAAAAGAGGTATTTGTGGGTGAAAATTTCCTATTTGAAGGGGGAAACGTGGTATTTCTTGGAGAAGATGTGATCTATTTGGGAGAAATGTGGCATTTCTGGAAGAAACTGTCCTCTTTTGGGGATAAAAGAGGTATTTGTGGGTGAAAAGGTCCTATTTGAAGGGGGAAAGCTGGTATTTCTTGGAGAAGATGTGATATATTTGGGAGAAATGTGGCATGTCTGGAAGAAGCTGTCCTATTTTGGGGATAAAACAGGTATTTGTGGGTGATAAGGTCCTATTTGAAGGGGGAAACCTGGTATTTCTTGGAGAAGAGGTGATATATTTGGGAGAAATGTGGCATGTCTGGAAGAAACTGTCCAATTTGGGGCGAGAAGGCCTGTAGTTTTGGGTGAGAAGGTCCTATTTCAGGCGGAATCCAGGCATTTCCTGGAGAAGATGTGATATATTTCGGAGAAATGTGGCCTTTCCGGAAGAAACTGTCCTCTTTTGGGGATAAAAGAGGTATTAGTGGTTGAAAAGGTCCTATTTCCAGGGGGAAACCTGGTATTTCTTGGAGAAGATGTGATATATTTGGGAGAAATGTGGCATTTCTGGAAGAAAATGTCCTCTTTTGGGGATAAAACAGGTATTTCATGGAGATAAGGTCCTAATTCAAGGGGGAAACCTGGTATTTCTTGGAGAAGATGTGATCTATTTGGGAGAAATGTGGCATGTCAGGAAGAAACTGTCCTCTTTTGGGGATAAAAGAGGTATTTGTGGGTGAGAAGGTCCTATTTGAAGGGGGAAGCCTGGTATTTCTTGGAGAAGCTGTGATCTATTTGGGAGAAATGTGGCATTTCTGGAAGAAACTGTCCTCTTTTGGGGATAAAACAGGTATTTGTGGGTGAAAAGGTCCTATTTGAAGGGGGAAACCTGGTATTTCTTGGAGAAGATGTGATCTATTTGGGAGAAATGTGGCATTTCTGAAAGAAACTGTCCTATTTTGGGGATAAAAGAGGTATTTGTGGGTGAAAAGGTCCTATTTGAAGGGGGAAACCTGGTATTTCTTGGAGAAGATGTGATATATTTGGGAGAAATCTGGCATTTCTGGAAGAATATGTCCAATTTGAGGGATAAAACAGGTATTTGTGGTTGAAAAGGTCCTATTTGAAGGGGGAAACCTGGTATTTCTTGGAGAAGATGTGATATGTTTAGGAGAAATATGGCATGTCTGGAAGAAACTGTCCTACTTTGGGGATAAAAAAGGTATTTGTGGGTGAAAAGGTCCTATTTGAAGGGGGAAACGTGGTATTTCTTGGAGGAGATGTGATCTATTTGGGAGAAATGTGGCATTTCTGGAAGAAACTGTCCTCTTATGGGGATAAAAGAGGTATTTGTGGGTGAAAAGGTCCTATTTGAAGGGGGAAAGCTGGTATTTCTTGGAGAAGATGTGATCTATTTGGGAGAAATGTGGCATTTCTGGAAGAAACTGTCCCCTTTTGGAGATAAAAGAGGTATTTGTGGGTGAAAATTTCCTATTTGAAGGGGGAAACGTGGTATTTCTTGGAGAAGATGTGATCTATTTGGGAGAAATGTGGCATTTCTGGAAGAAACTGTCCTCTTTTGGGGATAAAAGAGGTATTTGTGGGTGAAAAGGTCCTATTTGAAGGGGGAAAGCTGGTATTTCTTGGAGAAGATGTGATATATTTGGGAGAAATGTGGCATGTCTGGAAGAAGCTGTCCTATTTTGGGGATAAAACAGGTATTTGTGGGTGATAAGGTCCTATTTGAAGGGGGAAACCTGGTATTTCTTGGAGAAGAGGTGATATATTTGGGAGAAATGTGGCATGTCTGGAAGAAACTGTCCTCTTTTGGGGATAAAACAGGTATTTGTGGGAGAAAAGGTCCTATTTGAAGGGGGAAAGCTGGTATTTCTTGGAGAAGATGTGATCTATTTGGGAGAAATGTGGCCTTTCTGGAAGAAAATGTCCAATTTGGGGCGAGAAGGCCTGTAGTTTTGGGTGAGAAGGTCCTATTTCAGGCGGAATCCAGGCATTTCCTGGAGAAGATGTGATATATTTCGGAGAAATGTGGCCTTTCCGGAAGAAACTGTCCTCTTTTGGGGATAAAAGAGGTATTAGTGGTTGAAAAGGTCCTATTTCCAGGGGGAAACCTGGTATTTCTTGGAGAAGATGTGATATATTTGGGAGAAATGTGGCATTTCTGGAAGAAAATGTCCTCTTTTGGGGATAAAAGAGGTATTTGTGGGTGAGAAGGTCCTATTTGAAGGGGGAAGCCTGGTATTTCTTGGAGAATCTGTGATCTATTTGGGAGAAATGTGGCATTTCTGGAAGAAACTGTCCTCTTTTGGGGATAAAACAGGTATTTGTGGGTGAAAAGGTCCTATTTGAAGGGGGAAATCTGGTATTTCTTGGAGAAGATGTGATATATTTGGGAGAAATGTGGCATTTCTGGAAGAAACTGTCCTCTTTTGGGGATAAAAGAGGTACTTGTGGGTGAAAAGGTCCTATTTGAAGGGGGAAACCTGGTATTTCTTGGAGAAGATGTGATCTGTTTGGGAGAAATGTGGCATTTCTGAAAGAAAGTGTCCTCTTTTGGGGATAAAAGAGGTACTTGTGGGAGAAAAGGTCCTATTTGAAGGGGGAAACCTGGTATTTCTTGGAGAAGATGTGATCTATTTGGGAGAAATGTGGCATGTCAGGAAGAAACTGTCCTCTTTTGGGGATAAAACAGGTATTTGTGGGTGATAAGGTCCTATTTGAAGGGGGAAACCTGGTATTTCTTGGAGAAGCTGTGATCTATTTGGGGTAATGTGGCATTTCTGGAAGAAACTGTCCTCTTTTGGGGATAAAAGAGGTATTTGTGGGTGAAAAGGTCCTATTTGAAGGGGGAAACGTGGTATTTCTTGGAGAAGAGGTGATATATTTGGGAGAAATGTGGCATGTCTGGCAGAAACTGTCCGATTTTGGGGATAAAACAGGTATTTGTGGGAGAAAAGGTCCTATTTGAAGTTGGAAAGCTGGTATTTCTTGGAGAAGATGTGATCTATTTGGGAGAAATCTGGCATTTCTGGAAGAAAATGTCCAATTTGGGGGGAGAAGGCTGGTAGTTTTGGGAGAGAAGGTCCTATTTCAGGAGGAATCCTGGTATTTCTTGGCGAAGATGTGATCTATTTGGGAGAAATGTGGCATGTCTGGAAGAAACTGTCCTCTTCTGGGTATAAAAGAGGTATGTGTGTGTGAAAAGGTCCTATTTCCAGGGGAAAACCTGCTATTTCTTGGAGAAGATGTGATCTATTTGGGAGAAATGTGGCATGTCTGGAAGAAAATGTCCTATATTGGGGGAGAAGGCTGGTACTTCTGGGAGAAAAGGTCCTATTTCAGGAGGAATCCTGGTATTTCTTGGAGGAGATGTGATCTATTTGGGAGAAATGTGGCATTTCTGGAAGAAAATGTCCTCTTTTGGGGATAAAAGAGGTATTTGTGGGTGAAAAGGTCCTATTTGAAGTTGGAAACCTGGTATTTCTTGGAGAAGATGTGATCTATTTGGGAGAAATGTGGCATTTCTGGAAGAAACTGTCCTCTTTTGGGGATAAAAGAGGTATTTGTGGGTGAAAAGGTCCTATTTGAAGGGGGAAACGTGGTATTTCTTGGAGAAGATGTGATATATTTGGGAGAAATGTGGCATTTCTGGAAGAAACTGTCCTATTTTGGGGATAAAAGAGGTATTTGTGGGTGAAAAGGTCCTATTTGAAGGGGGAGACCTGGTATTTCTTGGAGAAGATGTGATATATTTGGGAGAAATCTGGCATTTCTGGAAGAATATGTCCAATTTGAGGGATAAAACAGGTATTTGTGGTTGAAAAGGTCCTATTTGACGGGGGAAAGCTGGTATTTCTTGGAGAAGATGTGATATATTTGGGAGAAATGTGGCATTCCAGGAAGAAACTGTCCTCTTTTGGGGATAAAAAAGGTATTTGTGGGTGAAAAGGTCCTATTTGAAGGGGGAAACGTGGTATTTCTTGGAGAAGATGTGGTATATTTGGGAGAAATGTGGCATTTCTGGAAGAAACTGTCCTCTTTTGGGGATAAAACAGGTATTTGTGGGTGAAAAGGTCCTATTTGAAGGGGGAAAGCTGGTATTTCTTGGAGAAGATGTGATGTATTTGGGAGAAATGTGGCATGTCTGGAAGAAACTGTCCTCTTTTGTGGATAAAACAGGTATTTGTGGGTGAAAAGGTCCTATTTGAAGGGGGAACCCTGGTATTTCTTGGAGAAGATGTGATATATTTGGGAGAAATGTGGCCTTTCTGGAAGAAACTGTCCTCTTTTGGGGATAAAAGAGGTATTTGTGGGTGATAAGGTCCTATTTGAAGGGGGAAAGCTGGTAATTCTATGAGAAGATGTGATATATTTGGGAGAAATGTGGCATGTCTGGAAGAAGCTGTCCTATTTTGGGGATAAAAGAGGTATTTGTGGGTGATAAGGTCCTATTTGAAGGGGGAAACCTGGTATTTCTTGGAGAAGAGGTGATATATTTGGGAGAAATGTGGCATGTCTGGAAGAAACTGTCCTATTTGGGGGATAAAACAGGTATTTGTGGGAGAAAAGGTCCTATTTGAAGGGGGAACCCTGGTATTTCTTGGAGAAGATGTGATATATTTGGGAGAAATGTGGCATTTCTGGAAGAAACTGTCCTCTTTTGGGGATAAAAGAGGTATTTGTGGGTGAAAAGGTCCTCTTTGAAGGGGGAACCCTGGTATTTCCTGGAGAAGATGTGATCTATTTGGGAGAAATGTGGCATGTCTGGAAGAAACTGTCCTCTTTTGGGGATAAAAGAGGTATGTGTGGGTGATAAGGTCCTATTTGAAGGGGGAAACCTGGTATTTCTTGGAGAAGCTGTGATCTATTTGGGAGAAATGCGGCATTTCTGGAAGAAACTGTCCTCTTTTGGGGATAAAAGAGGTATTTGTGGGTGAAAAGGTCCTATTTGAAGGGGGAAACGTGGTATTTCTTGGAGAAGAGGTGATATATTTGGGAGAAATGTGGCATGTCTGGCAGAAACTGTCCGATTTTGGGGATAAAACAGGTATTTGTGGGAGAAAAGGTCCTATTTGAAGTTGGAAAGCTGGTATTTCTTGGAGAAGATGTGATCTATTAGGGAGAAATCTGGCATGTCTGGAAGAAAATGTCCAATTTGGGGGGAGAAGGCTGGTAGTTTTGGGTGAGAAGGTCCTATTTCAGGAGGAATCCTGGTATTTCTTGGCGAAGATGTGATCTATTTGGGAGAAATGTGGCATGTCTGGAAGAAACTGTCCTCTTCTGGGTATAAAAGAGGTATGTGTGTGTGAAAAGGTCCTATTTCCAGGGGAAAACCTGCTATTTCTTGGAGAAGATGTGATCTATTTGGGAGAAATGTGGCATGTCTGGAAGAAAATGTCCTATATTGGGGGAGAAGGCTGGTACTTGTGGGAGAAAATGTCCTATTTCAGGAGGAATCCTGGTATTTCTTGGAGGAGATGTGATCTATTTGGGAGAAATGTGGCATTTCTGGAAGAAAATGTCCTCTTTTGGGGATAAAAGAGGTATTTGTGGGTGAAAAGGTCCTATTTGAAGGGGGAAAGCTGGTATTTCTTGGAGAAGATGTGATCTATTTGGGAGAAATGTGGCATTTCTGGAAGAAACTGTCCTCTTTTGGGGATAAAAGAGGTATTTGTGGGTAAAAATTTCCTATTTGAAGGGGGAAACCTGTTAATTCTTGGTGAAGATATGATATATTTGGGAGAAATGTGGCATTTCTGGAAGAAACTGTCCTATTTTGGGGATAAAACAGGTATTTGTGGGTGAAAAGGTCCTATTTGAAGGGGGAAACGTGGTATTTCTTGGAGAAGATGTGATATATTTGGGAGAAATGTGGCATTTCTGGAAGAAACTGTCCTATTTTGGGGATAAAAGAGGTATTTGTGGGTGAAAAGGTCCTATTTGAAGGGGGAGACCTGGTATTTCTTGGAGAAGATGTGATATATTTGGGAGAAATCTGGCATTTCTGGAAGAATATGTCCAATTTGAGGGATAAAACAGGTATTTGTGGGTGAAAAGGTCCTATTTGACGGGGGAAAGCTGGTATTTCTTGGAGAAGATGTGATATATTTGGGAGAAATGTGGCATTCCAGGAAGAAACTGTCCTCTTTTGGGGATAAAAAAGGTATTTGTGGGTGAAAAGGTCCTATTTGAAGGGGGAAACCTGGTATTTCTTGGAGAAGATGTGGTATATTTGGGAGAAATGTGGCATTTCTGGAAGAAACTGTCCTATTTTGGGGATAAAACAGGTATTTGTGGGTGAAAAGGTCCTATTTGAAGGGGGAAAGCTGGTATTTCTTGGAGAAGATGTGATGTATTTGGGAGAAATGTGGCATGTCTGGAAGAAACAGTCCTCTTTTGGGGATAAAACAGGTATTTGTGGGTGAAAAGGTCCTATTTGAAGGGGGAACCCTGGTATTTCTTGGAGAAGATGTGATATATTTGGGAGAAATGTGGCCTTTCTGGAAGAAACTGTCCTCTTTTGGGGATAAAAGAGGTATTTGTGGGTGATAAGGTCCTATTTGAAGGGGGAAAGCTGGTAATTCTATGAGAAGATGTGATATATTTGGGAGAAATGTGGCATGTCTGGAAGAAACTGTCCTATTTTGGGGATAAAAGAGGTATTTGTGGGTGATAAGGTCCTATTTGAAGGGGGAAACCTGGTATTTCTTGGAGAAGAGGTGATATATTTGGGAGAAATGTGGCATGTCTGGAAGAAACTGTCCTATTTGGGGGATAAAACAGGTATTTGTGGGAGAAAAGGTCCTATTTGAAGGGGGAACCCTGGTATTTCTTGGAGAAGATGTGATATATTTGGGAGAAATGTGGCATTTCTGGAAGAAACTGTCCTCTTTTGGGGATAAAAGAGGTATTTGTGGGTGAAAAGGTCCTCTTTGAAGGGGGAACCATGGTATTTCTTGGAGAAGATGTGATCTATTTGGGAGAAATGTGGCATGTCTGGAAGAAACTGTCCTCTTTTGGGGATAAAAGAGGTATGTGTGGGTGAAAAGGTCCTATTTCCAGGGGAAAACCTGGTATTTCTTGGAGAAGATGTGATATATTTGGGAGGAATGTGGCATGTCTGGAGGAAAATGTCCTATTTGGGGGGAGAAGGGTGGTACTTGTGGGAGAAAAGGTCCTATTTCAGGAGGAATCCTGGCATTTCTTGGAGGAGATGTGATATGTTAGGGAGAAATGTGGCCTTTCTGGAAGAAACTGTCCTCTTTTGGGGATAAAACAGGTATTTGTGGGTGAAAAGGTCCTATTTGAAGGGGGAAAGCTGGTATTTCTTGGAGAAGATGTGATCTATTTGGGAGAAATGTGGCATGTCAGGAAGAAACTGTCCTCTTTTGGGGATAAAAGAGGTATTTGTGGGTGAAAAGGTCCTATTTGAAGGGGGAAACCTGGTATTTCTTGGAGAAGCTGTGATCTATTTGGGAGAAATGTGGCATTTCTGGAAGAAACTGTCCTGTTTTGGGGATAAAAGAGGTATTTGTGGGTGATAAGGTCCTATTTGAAGGGGGAAACCTGGTATTTCTTGGAGAAGATGTGATCTATTTGGGAGAAATGTGGCATTTCTGGAAGAAACTGTCCTATTTTGGGGATAAAACAGGTATTTGTGGGTGAAAAGTTCCTATTTGAAGGGGGAAAGCTGGTATTTCTTGGAGAAGATGTGATATATTTGGGAGAAATGTGGCATTTCTGGAAGAAACTGTCCTCTTTTGGGGATAAAAGAGGTATTTGTGGGTGAAAAGGTCCTATTTGAAGGGGGAAACCTGGTATTTCTTGGAGAAGAGGTGATATATTTGGGAGAAAAGTGGCATGTCTGGCAGAAACTGTCCTATTTGGGGGATAAAAGAGGTACTTGTGGGTGAAAAGGTCCTATTTGAATGGGGAAAGCTGGTATTTCTTTGAGAAGATGTGATCTATTTGGGAGAAATGTGGCATTTCTGGAAGAAAATGTCCAATTTGGGGGGAGAAGGCTGGTAGTTTTGGGTGAGAAGGTCCTATTTCAGGAGGAATCCTGGTATTTCTTGGAGAAGATGTGATATATTTGGGAGAAATGTGGCCTTTCTGGAAGAAAATGTCCTATTTGGGGGGAGAAGGCTGGTAGTTTTGGGTGAGAAGGTCCTATTTCAGGTGGAATCCTGGCATATCTTGGAGAAGATGTGATCTATTTGGGAGAAATGTGGCCTTTCTGGAAGAAACTGTCCTCTTTTGGGGATAAAAGAGTTATTAGTGGTAGAAAAGGTCGTATTTGAAGGGGGAAACCTGGTATTTCTTGGAGAAGATGTGATATATTTGGGAGAAATGTGGCATTTCTGGAAGAAAATGTCCTCTTTTGGGGATAAAAGAGGTATTTCATGGAGAAAAGGTCCTAATTGAAGGGGGAAAGCTGGTATTTCTTGGAGAAGATGTGATCTATTTGGGAGAAATGTGGCATTTCTGGAAGAAACTGTCCTCTTTTGGGGATAGAACAGGTATTTGTGGGTGAAAAGGTCCTATCTGAAGGGGGAAACGTGGCATTTCTTGGAGAAGATGTGATCTATTTGGGAGAAATGTGGCATTTCTGGAAGAAACTGTCCTCTTTTGGGGATAAATGAGGTATTTGTGGGTGAAAAGGTGCTATTTGAAGGGGGAAACGTGGTATTTCTTGAAGAAGATGTGATCTATTTGGGAGAAATGTGGCATTTCTTGAAGAAACTGTCCTCTTTTGGGGATAAAACAGGTACATGTGGGTGAAAAGGTCCTATTTGAAGGGGGAAAGCTGGTATTTCTTGGAGAAGATGTGGTATATTTGGGAGAAATGTGGCATTTCTGGAAGAAACTGTCCTATTTTGGGGATAAAAGAGGTATGTGTGGGTGAAAAGGTCCTATTTCCAGGGGAAAACCTGGTATTTCTTGGAGAAGATGTGATATATTTGGGAGAAATGTGGCATGTCTGGAAAAAACTGTCCTCTTTTGGGGATAAAAGAGGTATTTGTGGGTGAAAATGTCCTATTTGAAGTTGGATACCTGGTATTTCTTGGAGAAGATGTGATCTATTTGGGAGAAATGTGGCATTTCTGGAAGAAACTGTCCTCTTTTGGGGATAAAAGAGGTATTTGTGGGAGAAAAGGTCCTATTTCAAGGGGGAAAGCCGGTATTTCTTGGAGAAGATGTGATATATTTGGGAGAAATCAGGCATTTCTGGAAGAAACTGTCCTATTTTGGGGATAAAAGAGGTATTTGTGGGTGAAAAGGTCCTATTTGAAGGGGGAAACGTGGTATTTCTTGGAGAAGATGTGATATACTTGGGAGAAATCTGGCATTTCTGGAAGAATATGTCCAATTTGAGGGATAAAACAGGTATTTGTGGTTGAAAAGGTCCTATTTGACGGGGGAAAGCTGGTATTTCTTGGAGAAGATGTGATATATTTGGGAGAAATCTGGCATTTCTGGAAGAAAATGTCCAATTTTGGGGGGAGAAGGCTGGTAGTTTTGGGTGAGAAGGTCCTATTTCAGGAGGAATCCTGGTATTTCTTGGAGAAGATGTGATCTATTTGGGAGAAATGTGGCCTTTCTGGAAGAAAATGTCCAATTTGGGGGGAGAAGGCTGGTAGTTTTGGGTGAGAAGGTCCTATTTCAGGAGGAATCCTGGCATATCTTGGAGAAGATGTGATATATTTGGGAGAAATGTGGCATTTCTGGAAGAAACTGTCCTCTTTTGGGGATAAAAGAGGTATTAGTGGTTGAAAAGGTCCTATTTGAAGGGGAATTCCCGGAATGCCAGATTTCTCCAAAATATATCACATCTTCTCCAAGAAATACCACGTTTCCCCCTTCAAATAGGACCTTTTCACCCACAAATACCTCTTTTATCCCTTGAAGAGGACAGTTTCTTCCTGACATGCCACATTTCTCCCAAATATATCTCATCTCCTTATAGAAATACCAGCTTTCTCCCTTCAAATAGGACCTTTTCACCCACAAATACCTGTTTTATCCCCAAAAGAGGACAGTTTCTTCCAGAAATGCCACATTTCTCCCAAATATACCACATCTTCTCCAAGAAATACCACGTTTCCCACTTCAAATAGGACCTTTTCATCCACAAATACCTCTTTTATCCCCAAAATAGAACAGTTTCTTGCAGAAATGCCATATTTCTCCCAAACATATCACATCTTCTCCAAGAAATACCACCTTTCCCCCTTCAAATAGGAGCTTTTTACCGACAAATACCTCTTTTATCCCCAAAATAGGACAGTTTCTTCCAGAAAGGCCACATTTCTCCCAAACATATCACACCTCCTCCAAGAAATACCAGGATTCCTCCTGAAATAGGACCTTTTCTCCCACAAGTTCCAGCCTTCTCCCCCCAAATAGGACATTTTCTTCCAGAAAGGCCACATTTCTCCCAAATATATCACATCTTCTCTAAGAAATACCAGCTTTCCCCCTTCAAATAGGACCTTATCACCCACAAATACCTCTTTTATCCCCAAAAGAGGACAGTTTCTTTCAGAAATGCCACATTTCTCCCAAATATATCACATCTTCTCCAAGACATACCAGGTTTCCCCCTTCAAATAGGACCTTTTCACCCACAAATACCTCTTTTATCCCCAAAATAGGACAGTTTCTTCCAGAAATGCCAGATTTCTCCCAAATATATCACATCTTCTCCAAGAAATAACAGGTTTCCCCCTTCAAATACAACGTTTTCACCCAAAAATACCTCTTTTATCCCCAAAAGAGGACAGTTTCTTCCAGAAATGCCACATTTCTCCCAAATATACCACATCTTCTCCAAGAAATACCACGTTTCCGCCTTCAAATAGGACCTTTTCACCCACAAATACCTCTTTTATCCCCAAAAGAGGACAGTTTTTTCCAGACATGCCACATTTCTCCCAAATAGATCACATCTTCTCCAAGAAATACCAGGTTTCCCCCTTCAAATAGGACCTTTTCAACCACAAATACCTGTTTTATCCCTCAAATTGGACATATTCTTCAAGAAATGCCACATTTCTCCCAAATATATCACATCTTCTCCAAGAAATACCAGGGTTCCCCCTTCAAATAGGACCTTTTCACCCACAAATACCTCTTTTATCCCCAAAAGAGGACAGTTTCTTCCAGAAATGCCACATATCTCCCAAATATATCATATCTTCTCCAAGAAATACCAGCTTTCCCCCTTCAAATAGGACCTTTTCAAACACAAATACCTGTTCTATCCCCAAAAGAGGACAGTTTCTTCCAGAAATGCCCGATTTCTCCCAAATAGATCACATCTTCTCCAAGAAATATCAGGTTTTCCCCTGGAAATAGGACCTTTTCACCAACACATACCTGTTTTATCCCCAAAAGAGGACAGTTTCTTCCAGACATGCCACATTTCTCCCAAATATATCACATCTTCTCCAAGAAATACCAGGGTTCCCCCTTCAAATAGGACCTTTTCACCCACAAATACCTCTTTTATCCCCAAAAGAGGACAGTTTCTACCAGACATGCCACATTTCTACCAAATATATCACATCTTCTCCAAGAAATACCAGAATTCCTCCTGAAATAGGACCTTCTCACCCAAAACTACCAGCCTTCTCCCCACAAATTGGACATTTTCTTCCAGAAATGCCACATTTCTCCCAAATAGATCACATCTTCTCCAAGAAATAACAGGTTTCCCCCTTCAAATAGGACCTTTTCAACCACAAATACCTGTTTTATCCCCAAAAGAGGACAGTTTCTTCCAGAAATGCCACATTTCTCCCAAATATATCACACCTTCTCCAAGAAATACCAGGTTTCCCCCTTGAATTAGGACCTTTTCTCCATGAAATACCTGTTTTATCCCCAAAAGAGGACATTTTCTTCCAGAAATGCCACATTTCTCCCAAATATATCACATCTTCTCCAAGAAATACCAGCTTTCCCCCTTCAAATAGGACCTTTTCTACCACTAATACATATTTTATCCCCAAAAGAGGACAGTTTCTTCCAGAAAGGCCACATTTCTCCCAAATAGATCACATCTTCTCCAAGAAATACCACGATTCCTCCTGAACTAGGACTTTCTCACCCAAAACTACCAGCCTTCTCCCCCCAAATTGGACATTTTTTCCAGAAATGCCACATTTCACCCAAATATATCACATCTTCTCCAAGAAATACCAGGATTCCTCCTGAAATAGGACCTTCTCACCCAAAACTACCAGTCTTCTCCCCCCAAATTGGACATTTTCTTCCAGAAAGGCAACATTTCTCCCAAATAGATCACATCTTCTCCAGGAAATACCAGGTTTCCCCCTTCAGATAGGACCTTTTCTCCCACAAATACCTGTTTTATCCCCACAATAGGACAGTTTCTTCCAGACATGCCACATTCCTCCCAAATATATCACATCTTCTCCAAGAAATACCAGGGTTCCCCCTTCAAATAGGACCTTTTCACCCACAAATACCTCTTTTATCCCCAAAATAGGACAGCTTCTTCCAGACATGCCACATTTCTCCCAAATATATCACATCTTCTCCAAGAAATACCAGGGTTCCCCCTTCAAATAGGACCTTTTCACCCACAAATACCTCTTTTATCCCCAAAAGAGGACAGTTTCTTACAGAAATGCCACATTTCTCCCAAATAGATCACATCTTCTCCAAGAAATAACAGGTTTCCCCCTTCAAATAGGACCTTTTCACCCACAAATACCTCTTTTATCCCCAAAAGAGGACAGTTTCTGCCAGAAATGCCACATTTCTCCCAAATATATCACATCTTCTCCAAGAAATAACAGGTTTCCCCCTTCAAATACAACGTTTTCACCCACAAATACCTGTTTTATCCCCAAAAGAGGACAGTTTCTTCCAGAAATGCCACATTTCTCCCAAATATACCACATCTTCTCATAGAATTACCAGGTTTCCCCCTTCAAATAGGACCTTTTCACCCACACATACCTCTTTTATCCCCAAAAGAGGACAGTTTCTTCCAGACATGCCACATTTCTCCCAAATATAGCACATCTTCTCCAAGAAATACCAGGTTTCCCCCTTCAAATAGGACCTTTTCAACCACAAATACCTGTTTTATCCCTCAAATTGGACATATTCTTCCAGAAATGCCACATTTCTCCCAAATATATCACATCTTCTCCAAGAAATACCACGTTTCCCCCTTCAAATAGGACCTTTTCACCCACAAATACCTCTTTTATCCCCAAAAGAGGACAGTTTCTTCCAGAAATGCCACATTTCTCCCAAATATATCATATCTTCTCCAAGAAATACCAGCTTTCCCCCTTCAAATAGGACCTTTTCACACACAAATACCTGTTCTATCCCCAAAAGAGGACAGTTTCTTCCAGAAATGCCCGATTTCTCCCAAATATATCACATCTTCTCCAAGAAATATCAGGTTTTCCCCTTCAAATAGGACCTTTTCACCCACACATACCTCTTTTATCCCCAAAAGAGGACAGTTTCTTCCAGAAAGGCCACATTTCTCCCAAATGTATCACATCTTCTCCAAGAAATACCAGGGTTCCCCCTTCAAATAGGACCTTTTCACCCACAAATACCTCTTTTATCCCCAAAAGAGGACAGTTTCTTCCAGACATGCCACATTTCTCCCAAATATATCACATCTTCTCCAAGAAATACCAGAATTCCTCCTGAAATAGGACCTTCTCACCCAAAACTACCAGCCTTCTCCCCACAAATTGGACATTTTCTTCCAGAAATGCCACATTTCTCCCAAGTAGATCACATCTTCTCCAAGAAATGCCATGTTTCCCCCTTCAAATAGGACCTTTTCAACCACAAATACCTGTTTTATCCCCAAAATAGGACATTTTCTTCCAGAAAGGCCACATTTCTCCCAAATATATCACATCTTCTCCAAGAAATACCAGTTTTCCCCCTTGAATTAGGACCTTTTCTCCATGAAATACCTCTTTTATCCCCAAAAGAGGACATTTTCTTCCAGAAATGCCACATTGCTCCCAAATATATCACATCTTCTCCAAGAAATACCAAGGTTCCCCCTTCAAATAGGACCTTTTCACCCACAAATACCTCTTTTATCCCCAAAAGAGGACAGTTTCTTCCAGACATGCCACATTTCTCCCAAATATATCACATCTTCTCCAAGAAATACCAGGTTTCCCCCTTCAAATAGGACCTTTTCACCCACAAATACCTGTTTTATCCCTCAAATTGGACATATTCTTCCAGAAATGCCAGATTTCTCCCAAATATATCACATCTTCTCCAAGAAATACCACTTTTCCCCCTTCAAATAGGACCTTTTCACCCACAAATACCTCTTTTATCCCCAAAAGAGGACAGTTTCTTCCAGACATGCCACATTTCTCCCAAATATATCATATCTGCTCCAAGAAATACCAGCTTTTCCCCTTCAAATAGGACCTTTTCACACACAAATACCCGTTCTATCCCCAAAAGAGGACAGTTTCTTCCAGAAATGCCCGATTTTTCCCAAATAGATCACATCTTCTCCAAGAAATACCAGGTTTTCCCCTGGAAATAGGACCTTTTCACCCACACATACCTCTTTTATCCCCAAAAGAGGACCGTTTCTTCCAGACATGCCACATTTCTCCCAAATATATCACATCTTCTCCAAGAAATACCAGGGTTGCCCCTTCAAATAGGACCTTTTCACCCACAAATACCTCTTTTATCCCCAAAAGAGGACAGTTTCTGCCAGAAATGCCACATTTCTCCCAAATATACCACATCTTCTCCAAGAAATACCACGTTTCCCCCTTCAAATAGGACCTTTTCACCCACAAATACCTCTTTTATCCCGAAAAGAGGACAGTTTCTTCCAGACATGCCACATTTCTCCCAAATATATCACATCTCCTCCAAGAAATACCAGGTTTCCCCCTTCAAATAGGACCTTTTCAACCACAAATACCTGTTTTATCCCTCAAATTGGTCATATTCATCCAGAAATGCCACATTTCTCCCAAATATATCACATCTTCTCCAAGAAATACCACGTTTCCCCCTTCAAATAGGACCTTTTCACCCACAAATACCTGTTTTATCCCCAAAAGAGGACAGTTTCTTCCAGAAATGCCACATTTCTCCCAAATATATCATATCTTCTCCAAGAAATACCAGGTTTCCCCCTTCAAATAGGACCTTTTCACACACAAATACCTGTTCTATCCCCAAAAGAGGACAGTTTCTTCCAGACATGCCCGATTTCTCCCAAATAGATCACATCTTCTCCAAGAAATACCAGGTTTCCCCCTTCAAATAGGACCTTTTCACCCACAAATACCTGTTTTATCCCCAAAAGAGGACAGTTTCTGCCAGAAAGGCCACATTTCTCCCTAACATATCACATCTCCTCCAAGAAATACCGGGATTCCTCCTGAAATAGGACCTTTTCTCCCACAACTACCAGCCTTCTCCCCCCAAATAGGACAGTTTCTTCCAGAAATGCCACATTTCTCCCAAATATATCACATCTTCTCCAAGAAATACCAGGTTTCCCCCTTCAAATAGGACCTTTTCACCCACAAATACCTGTTTTATCCCCAAAAGAGGACAGTTTCTTCCAGAAATGCCACATTTCTCCCAAATAGATCACATCTTCTCCAAGAAATACCAGGTTTCCCCCTTCAAATAGGACCTTTTCACCCACACATACCTCTTTTATCCCCAAAAGAGGACCGTTTCGTCCAGAAATGCCACATTTCTCCCAAATAGATCACATCTTCTCCAAGAAATACCAGCTTTCCCCCTTCAAATAGGACCTTTTCACCCACAAATACCTCTTTTATCCCCAAAAGATCACAGTTTCTTCCAGAAATGCCAAATTTCTCCCAAATAGATCACATCTTCTCCTAGAAATACCAGGATTCCTCCTGAAATAGGACCTTCTCACCCACAACTACCAGCCCTCTCCCCACAAATTGGACATTTTCTTCCAGAAATGCCTCATTTCTCCCAAATATATCACATCTTCTCCAAGAAATACCAGGCTTCCCCCTTCAAATAGGACCTTTCCTCCATGAAATACCTCTTTTATCCCCAAAAGAGGACAGTTTCTTCCAGAAATGCCACATTTCCCCCAAATATATCACATCTTCTCCAAGAAATACCAGGTTTTCCCCCTCAAATACGACCTTTTCACCCACAAATACCTGTTTTATGCCCAAAATACGACAGTTTCTTCCAGAAATGCCAGATTTCTCCCAAATATATCACATCTTCTCCAAGAAATACCAGGTTTCCCCCAGGAAATAGGACCTTTTCACCCACAAATACCTGTATTATGCCCAAAATACGACATTTTCTTCCAGAAATGCCACATTTCTCCCAAATATATCACATCTTCTCCAAGAAATACCAGGTTTCCCCCTTCAAATAGGACCTTTTCAACCACTAATACCTCTTTTATCCCCAAAAGAGGACAGTTTCTTCCAGAAATGCCACATTTCTCCCAAATATATCACATCTCCAAGAAATGCCAGGATTCCTCCTGAAATAGGACCTTCTCACCCAAAACTACCAGCCTTCTCCCCCCAAATTGGACATTTTCTTCCAGAAATGCCACATTTCTCCCAAATATATCACATCTTCTCCAAGAAATGCCAGGATTCCTCCTGAAATAGGACCTTCTCACCCAAAACTACCAGCCTTCTGCCCCCAAATTGGACATTTTCTTCCAGAAAGGCCACATTTCTCCCAAATATATCACCTCTTCTCCAAGAAATACCAGGTTTCCCCCTTCAAATAGGACCTTTTCACCCGCAAATACCTGTTTGATCCCCAAAAGAGGACAGCTTCTTCCAGAAATGCCATATTTCTCCCAAATATATCACATCTTCTCCAAGAAATACCAGGGTTCCCCCTTCAAATAGGACCTTTTCACCCACAAATACCTCTTTTATCCCCAAAATAGGACAGTTTCTTCCAGACATGCCACATTTCTCCCAAATATATCACATCTTCTCCAAGAAATACCAGGGTTCCCCCTTCAAATAGGACCTTTTCACCCACAAATACCTCTTTTATCCCCAAAAGAGGACAGTTTCTTCCAGAAATGCCACATTTCTCCCAAATATATCACATCTTCTCCAAGAAATACCACGATTCCCCCTTCAAATAGGACCTTTTCAACCACTAATACCTCTTTTATCCCCCAAATAGGACAGTTTCTTCCAGACATGCCACATTTCTCCCAAATATATCACATCTTCTCCAAGAAATACCAGGATTCCTCCTGAAATAGGACCTTCTCACCCACTAATACCAGGCTTCTCCCTCCAAATAGGACAGTTTCTTCCAGAAATGCCAGATTTCTCCCAAATATATCACATCTTCTCCAAGAAATACCAGCTTTCCCCCTTCAAGTAGGACCTTTTCACCCACAGATACCTCTTTTATCCCCAAAAGAGGACATTTTCTTCCAGAAATGCCACATTTCTCCCAAATATATCACATCTTCTCCAAGAAATACCAGCTTTCCCCCTTCAAGTAGGACCTTTTCACCCACAGATACCTCTTTTATCCCCAAAAGAGGACATTTTCTTCCAGAAATGCCACATTTCTCCCAAATATATCACATCTTCCCCAAGAAATACCAGGTTTCCCCCTTCAAATAGGACCTTTTCCACCACAAATACCTGTTTTATGCCCAAAAGAGGACAGTTTCTTCCAGAAATGCCACATTTCTCCCAAATATATCACTTCTTCTCCAAGAAATACCAGGTTTCCCCCTTCAAATAGGACCTTTTCTCCCACAAATACCTGTTTTATCCCCAAAAGACGACACTTTCCTCCAGACATGCCACATTTCTCCCAAATAGATCACATCTTCTCCAAGAAATACCACGTTTCCCCCTTCAAATAGGACCTTTTCACCCACAAATACCTCTTTTATCCCCAAAATTGGACATATTCTTCCAGAAATGCCAGATTTCTCCCAAATATATCACATCTTCTCCAAGAAATACCGGATTTCCCCCTTCAAATAAGACCTTTTCACCCACAAATACCTGTTTTATCCCCCAAATAGGACAGTTTCTTCCAGAAATGCCACATTTCTCCCAAATATATCATATCTTCTCCAAGAAATACCAGGTTTCCCCCTTCAAATAGGAAATTTTCACCCACAAATACCTGTTATATCCCCAAAAGAGGACAGTTTCTTCCAGAAATGCCAGATTTCTCCCAAATATATCACATCTTCTCCAAGAAATACCAGGGTTCCCCCTTCAAATAGGACCTTTTCACCCACAAATACGTCTTTTATCCCCAAAATAGGACACTTTCTGCAAGAAATGCCAGATTTCTCCCAAATAGATCACATCTCCTCCAAGAAATACCAGGATTCCTCCTGAAATAGGACCTTTTCTCCCACAAATACCAGCCTTCTCCCCCCAAATAGGACTTTTTCTTTCAGAAAGGCCACATATCACCCAAATATATCACATCTTCTCCAAGAAATACCAGCTTTCCACCTTCAAATAGGACCTTTTCACCCACAAATACCTCTTTTATCCCCAAAATAGGACAGTTTCTTCCAGAAATGCCAGATTTCTCCCAAATATATCACATCTTCTCCAAGAAATACCAGGTTTCCCCCTTCAAAAAGGACCTTTTCACCCTCACATACCTCTTTTATCCCCAAAAGAGGACAGTTTCTACCAGACATGCCACATTTCTCCCAAATAGATCACATCTTCTCCAAGAAATACCAGGTTTCCCCCTGGAAATAGGACCTTTTCACCCACACATACCTCTTTTATCCCCAAAAGAGGACAGTTTCTTCCAGAAATGCCACATTTCTCCCAAATATATCACATCTTCTCCAAGAAATACCAGCTTTCCAACTTGAAATAGGACCTTTTCACCCACAAATACCTCTTTTATCCCCAAAATAGGACTATTTCTTCCAGAAATGCCACATTTCTAACAAATATATCACATCTCCTCCAAGAAATAACAGGTTTCCCCCTTCAAATACAGCGTTTTCACCCACAAATACCTGTTTTATCCCCAAAAGAGGACAGTTTCTTCCAGAAATGCCACATTTCTCCCAAATATATCACATCTTCTCCAAGAAATACCACGTTTCCCCCTTCAAATAGGACCTTTTCACCCACAAATACCTCTTATATCCCCAAAATAGGACAGTTTCTTCCAGACATGCCACATTTCTCCCAAATATATCACATCTTCTCCAAGAAATACCAGGTTTCCAACTTCAAATAGGACCTTTTCACCAACAAATACCTGTTTTATCCCTCAAATTGGACATATTCTTCCAAAAATGCCACATTTCTCCCAAATATATCACATCTTCTCCAAGAAATACCAGGTTTCCCCCTTCAAATAGGACCTTTTCACCCACAAATACCTCTTTTATCCCCAAAAGAGGACAGTTTCTTCCAGAAATGCCACATTTCTCCCAAATATATCATATCTTCTCCAAGAAATACCACGTTTCCCCCTTCAAATAGGACCTCTTCACCCACAAATACCTCTTTTATCCCCAAAAGAGGACAGTTTCTTCCAGAAATGCCACATTTCTCCCAAATATATCACATCTTCTCCAAGAAATACCAGCTTTCCCCCTTCAAATAGGAACTTTTCACCCTCACATACCTCTTTTATCCCCCCAAATTGGACCGTTTCTTCCAGAAATGCCACATTTCTCCCAAATAGATCACATCTTCTCCAAGAAATACCAGCTTTCCCCCTTCAAATAGGACCTTTTCACCCACAAATACCTCTTTTATCCCCAAAAGAGCACAGTTTCTTCCAGAAATGCCACATTTCTCCCAAATATATCACATCTTCTCCAAGAAATACCAGGATTCCTCCTGAAATAGGACCTTCTCACCCACAACTACCAGCCCTCTCCCCACAAATTGGACATTTTCTTCCAGAAATGCCTCATTTCTCCCAGATATATCACATCTTCTCCAAGAAATACCAGGCTTCCCCCTTCAAATAGGACCTTTTCTCCATGAAATACCTCTTTTATCCCCAAAAGAGGACAGTTTCTTCCAGAAATGCCACATTTCTCCCAAATATATCACATCTTCTCAAAGAAATACCAGGTTTTCCCCCTCAAATAGGACCTTTTAACCCACAAATACCTGTTTTATGCTCAAAATACGACAGTTTCTTCCAGAAATGCCAGATTTCTCCCAAATAGATCACATCTTCTCCTAGAAATACCATGTTTCCCCCTGGAAATAGGACCTTTTCCACCACAAATACCTGTTTTATGCCCAAAATACGACAGTTTCTTCCAGAAATGCCACATTTCTCCCAAATATATCTCATCTTCTCCAAGAAATACCAGGTTTCCCCCTTCAAATAGGACCTTTTCTCCATGAAATACCTCTTTAATCCCCAAAAGAGGACCGTTTCTTCCAAACATGCCACATTTCTCCCAAATATATCACATCTTCTCCAAGAAATACCAGGGTTCCCCCTTCAAATAGGACCTTTTCACCAACAAATACCTCTTTTATCCCCAAAAGAGGACAGTTTCTTCCGGAAAGGACACATTTCTCCCAAATATATCACATCTCCAAGAAATGCCAGGATTCCTCCTGAAATAGGACCTTCTCACCCAAAACTACCAGCCTTCTCCCCCCAAATTGGACATTTTCTTCCAGAAAGGCCACATTTCTCCCAAATATATCACATCTTCTCCAAGAAATACCAGGGTTCCCCCTTCAAATAGGACCTTTTCTCCCACAAATACCTGTTTTATCCCCAAAAGACAACACTTTCCTCCAGAAAGGCCACATTTCTCCCAAATATATCACATCTTCTCCAAGAAATACCAGCTTTCCCCCTTCAAATAGGACCTTTTCACCCACACATACCTCTTTTATCCCCAAAAGAGGACAGTTTCTTCCAGACATGCCACATTTCTCCCAAATATATCACATATTCTCCAAGAAATACCAGGGTTCCCCCTTCAAATAGGACCTTTTCACCCACAAATACCTCTTTTATCCCCCAAATAGGACAGTTTCTTCCAGAAATGCCATATTTCTCCCAAATATATCACATCTTCTCCAAGAAATACCAGGTTTCCCCCTTCAAATAGGAAATTTTCAACCACAAATACCTCTTTTATCCCCAAAAGAGGACAGTTTCTTTCAGAAATGCCACATTTCTCACAAATAGATCACATCTTCCCCAAGAAATACCAGGTTTCCCCCTTGAATTCGGACCTTTTCTCCATGAAATACCTCTTTTATCCCCAAAAGAGGACAGTTTCTTCCAGAAATGCCTCATTTCTCCCAAATATATCACATCTTCTCCAAGAAATACCAGGTTTTCCCCTTCAAATAGGACCTTTTCAACCACAAATACCTGTTTTATCCCCAAAATATGACATTTTCTTCCAGAAATGCCACATTTCTCCCAAATATATCACATCTTCTCCAAGAAATACCACGTTTCCCCCTTCAAATAGGACCTTTTCACCCACTAATACCTGTATTATGCCCAAAATACGACACTTTCTTCCAGAAATGCCACATTTCTCCAAAATATATCACATCTTCTCCAAGAAATACCAGCTTTCCCCCTTCAAATAGGACCTTTTCAACCACTAATACCTCTTTTATCCCCAAAAGAGGACAGTTTCTTCCAGAAATGCAACATTTCTCCCAAATATATCACATCTTCTCCAAGAAATGCCAGGATTCCTCCTGAAATAGGACCTTCTCACCGAAAACTACCAGCCTTCTCCCCCCAAATTGGACATTTTCTTCCAGAAAGGCCACATTTCTCCCAAATATATCACATCTTCTCCAAGAAATACCAGCTTTCCCCCTTCAAATAGGACCTTTTCACCCGCAAATACCTGTTTGATCCCCAAAAGAGGAAAGCTTCTTCCAGACATGCCACATTTCTCCCAAATATATCACATCTTCTCCAAGAAATACCAGCTTTCCCCCTTCAAATAGGACCTTATCACCCACAAATACCTCTTTTATCCCCAAAAGAGGACAGTTTCTTCCAGACATGCCACATTTCTCCCAAATATATCACATCTTCTCCAAGAAATACCAGGGTTCCCCCTTCAAATAGGACCTTTTCACCCACAAATACCTCTTTAATCCCCAAAAGAGGACAGTTTCTTCCGGACATGCCACATTTCTCCCAAATATATCACATCTTCTCCAAGAAATGCCAGGATTCCTCCTGAAATAGGACCTTCTCACCGAAAACTACCAGCCTTCTCCCCCCAAATTGGACATTTTCTTCCAGACATGCCACATTTCTCCCAAATATATCACATCTTCTCCAAGAAATACCAGCTTTCCCCCTTCAAATAGGACCTTTTCACCCACAAATACCTGTTTTATCCCCAAAAGACGACACTTTCCTCCAGAAATTCCACATTTCTCCCAAATAGATCTCATCTTCTCCAAGAAATACCACGTTTCCCCCTTCAAATAGGACCTTTTCAACCACAAATACCTGTTTTATCCCTCAAATTGGACATATTCTTCAAGAAATGCCAGATTTCTCGCAAATATATCACATCTTCTCCAAGAAATACCACGTTTCCCCCTTCAAATAGGACCTTTTCACCCACAAATACCTTTTTATCCCCCAAATAGGACAGTTTCTTCCAGAAATGCCACATTTCTCCCAAATATATCATATCTTCTCCAAGAAATACCACGTTTCCCCCTTCAAATAGGAAATTTTCACCCACAAATATCTCTTTTATCCCCAAAAGAGGACAGTTTCTTCCAGAAATGCCACATTTCTCCCAAATATATCACATCTTCTCCAAGAAATACCAGCTTTCCCCCTTCAAATAGGACCTTTTCACTCACAAATACGTCTTTTATCCCCAAAATAGGACACTTTCTGCCAGAAATGCCACATTTCTCCCAAATAGATCACATCTCCTCCAAGAAATACCAGGATTCCTCCTGAAATAGGACCTTTTCT
Organism: Lophura swinhoii; assembly: GCA_030408155.1. NCBI lineage: Eukaryota > Metazoa > Chordata > Aves > Galliformes > Phasianidae > Lophura > Lophura swinhoii. The sequence continues at coordinate 1,055,422 of JASCYN010000149.1, forward strand.
CCCACAAATCCCTCTTTTATCCCCAAAAGAGGACAGTTTCTTCCAGAAATGCCACATTTCTCCCAAATATATCACATCTTCTCCAAGAAATACCACGTTTCCCCCTTCAAATAGGACCTTTTCACCCACAAATACCTGATCTATCCACAAAACAGGACAGTTTCTTCCAGAAATGCCACATTTCTCGCAAATATATCACATCTTCTCCAAGAAATACCACGTTTCCCCCTTCAAATAGGACCTTTTCACCCACAAATACCTCTTTTATCCCCAAAAGAGGACAGTTTCTTCCAGAAATGCCACATTTCTCCCAAATATATCATATCTTCTCCAAGAAATACCAGGTTTCCCCCTTCAAATAGGAAATTTTCACCCACAAATATCTCTTTTATCCCCAAAAGAGGACAGTTTCTTCCAGAAATGCCACATTTCTCCCAAATATATCACATCTTCTCCAAGAAATACCAGCTTTCCCCCTTCAAATAGGACCTTTTCACTCACAAATACGTCTTTTATCCCCAAAATAGGACACTTTCTGCCAGAAATGCCACATTTCTCCCAAATAGATCACATCTCCTCCAAGAAATACCAGGATTCCTCCTGAAATAGGACCTTTTCTCCCACAAATCCCTCTTTTATCCCCAAAAGAGGACAGTTTCTTCCAGAAATGCCACATTTCTCCCAAATATATCACATCTTCTCCAAGAAATACCACGTTTCCCCCTTCAAATAGGACCTTTTCACCCACAAATACCTGATCTATCCACAAAACAGGACAGTTTCTTCCAGAAATGCCACATTTCTCGCAAATATATCACATCTTCTCCAAGAAATACCACGTTTCCCCCTTCAAATAGGACCTTTTCACCCACAAATACCTCTTTTATCCCCAAAAGAGGACAGTTTCTTCCAGAAATGCCACATTTCTAACAAATATATCACATCTTTTCCAAGAAATACCAGCTTTCCCCCTTCAAATAGGACCTTTTCACCCACAAATACATGTTTTGTCCCCAAAAGAGGACAGTTTCTTCCAGAACGGCCAGATGTCTCCCAAATAGATCACATCTTCTCCAAGAAATACCAGGTTTCCCTCTTCAAATAGGACCTTTTCTCCCACAAATACCTCTTTTATCCCCAAAATAGGACAGTTTCTACCAGAAATGCCACATTTCTCCCAAACATATCACATCTCCAAGAAATACCTGGTTTCCTCTTGAAATAGGACCTTGTCACCCACAGATTCCCTGTTTTATCCCTTTGTTCCGAGCGGCTTTTCGTTTTGGAGTGTTTATCCGATGCTGCACTTCAGCATTCTGTGACGAATAGAGTAGAAGAGAAAAGCCCCACTAATAAGGCAGCTAGAAGCTCCAGAAGCCACACACGTTGTGCTTTCAGGGAGGACGTTCCAGAAAGTCGAGAGTTGTGGCTTCTTTCCTGCGGAGAAAAAAACCCCTGTTTTCAGGCAATGCAGGACGCTGAATTCGCTCCTTCTCGGCATTTCAATACCGCTCCTTCGCTCTCGTGGCGCGAACGCGGCACACGCGCTGAACCGCTCCGGAGAGTCTGCAGTTGCTGTCCGGTCCATCGCGGTTCTGCCCGAGTGCCGCTTGCAGCCTTCAGCAGCGCTCTCGTTTCTCTCGGATGCCGGGAAAGAGCGACTTCAGCCGGATGCTTTTCTCCGACGAGTGAGCGGCTTCTTCTGCGCACATCGCAATGGAGCGCTTTTGACTTCTCCATGTGTCCATCCAGAATGCACTACGCTTCTCTCTCATTCTTATCCCTTCCTTCTGAGCGACATTTCGTTTTGGAGTGTTTATCCCATGCTACACTTCAGCATTCTGTGACGAATAGAGTAGAAGAGAAAAGCCCCACTAATAAGGCAGCTAGAAGCTCCAGAAGCCACACACGTTGTGCTTTCAGGGAGGACGTTCCAGAAAGTCGAGAGTTGTGGCTTGTTTCCTTCGGAGAAAAAACCCCCTGTTTTCAGGCAATGCAGTAGGCTGAATTCGCATCTTCTCGGCATAGGAATACCGCTCCTTCGCTCTCGTGGCTCGAAAGCGGCACTCGCGCTGAACCGCTCCGGAGAGTCTGCAGTTGCTGTCCGGTCCATCGCGGTTCTGCCCGAGTGCCGCTTGCAGCCTTCAGCAGCGCTCTCGTTTCTCTCGGATGCCGGGAAAGAGCGACTTCAGCCGGATGCTTTTCTCCGACGAGTGAGCGGCTTCTTCTGCGCACATCGCAATGGAGAGCTTCTGACCTCTCCTTCTGTCCATGCAGAATGCACTACGCTTCTCTCTCATTCTTATCCCTTTCTTCCGAGCGACATTTCGTTTTGGAGTGTTTATCCGATGCTACACTTCAGCATTCTGTGACGAATAGAGTAGAAGAGAAAAGCCCCACTAATAAGGCAGCTAGAATGTCCAGTAGCCACACACGTTGTGCTTTCAGGGAGGACGTTCCAGAAAGTCGAGAGTTGTGGCTTCTTTCCTGCGGAGAAAAAACCCCCTGTTTTCAGGCTATTCAGTAGTCTGCAACTGCAGACTGTCCGGTGTGGTACAGCGCAAATGCCGCTTTCGAGCCACGAGAGAGGAGGAGCGGTATTGAAATGCCGAGAAGATGCGAATACAGCCTACTGCAGTGCCTGAAAACAGGGGTTTTTTTCTCCGCAGGAAAGAAGCCACAACTCTCGACTTTCTGGAACGTCCTCCCTGAAAGCACAATGTGTGTGGCTACTAGACCTTCTAGCTGCCTTATTAGTGGGGCTTTTCTCTTCTACTCTATTCGTCACAGAATACTGAAGTGTAGCATCGGATAAACACTCCAAAACGAAATGTCGCTCGGAAAAAGGGATAAAACAGGTATTTGTGGGTGACAGGGTCCTATTTCAGGAGGAAACCTGGTATTTCTTATATATGTGATATATTTGGGAGAAATGTGGCATTTCTGGAAGAAACTGTCCTCTTTTGGGGATAAAAGAGGTATTTGTGGGTTAAAAGGACCTATTTGAAGAGGGAAACCTGGTATTTCTTGGAGAAGATGTGATATATTTGGGAGAAATCTGGCCGTTCAGGAAGAAACTGTCCTCTTTTGGGGACAAAACATGTATTTGTGGGTGAAAAGGTCCTTTTGAAGGGGGGAAGCTGGTATTTCTTGGAGAAGATGTGATATATTTGGGAGAAATGTGGCATTTCTGGAAGAAACTGTCCTCTTTTGGGGATAAAAGAGGTATTTGTGGGTGATAAGATCCTATTTGAAGGGGGAAACCTGGTATTTCTTGGAGAAGATGTGATATATTTGGGAGAAATGTGGCATTTCTGGAAGAAACTGTCCTCTTTTGGGGATAAAAGAGGTATTTGTGGGTGAAAAGGTCCTATTTGAAGGGGGAAAGCTGGTATTTCTTGGAGAAGATGTGGTATATTTGGGAGAAATGTAGCATTTCTGGAAGAAACTGTCCTCTTTTGGGGATAAAAGAGGTATTTGTGGGTGAAAAGTTCCTATTTGAAGGAGGAATCCTGGTATTTCTTGGAGGACACGTGAGATGTTTGGGAGAAATCTGGCATTTCTGGAAGAAACTGTCCTATTTTGGGGATAAAAGAGGTATTTGTGGGTGAAAAGGTCCTATTTGAAGGGGGAAACCTGGTATTTCTTGGAGAAGATGTGATATATTTGGGAGAAATATGGCATTTCTGCAAGAAACTGTTCTATTTTGGGGATAAAAGAGGTATTTGTGGGTGAAAAGGTCCTATTTGAAGGGGGAAACCTGGTATTTCTTGGAGAAGATGTGGTATATTTGGGTGAAATGTGGCATTTCTGGAAGAAACTGTCCTCTTTTGGGGATAAAAGAGGTATTTGTGGGTGAAAAGGTCCTATTTGAAGGGGGAACACTGGTATTTCTTGGAGAAGATGTGATATATTTGGGAGAAATGTGGCATGTCTGGAAGAAACTGTCCTATTTTGGGGATAAAAGAGGTATTTGTGGGTGAGAAGGTCCTATTTGAAGGGGGAAACGTGGTATTTCTTGGAGAAGATGTGATGTATTTGGGAGAAATGTGGCATTCCTGGAAGAAACTGTCCTCTTTTGGGGATAAAACAGGTATTTGTGGGTGAAAAGGTCCTATTTGAAGGGGCAAACGTGGTATTTCTTGGAGAAGATGTGATATGTTTGGGAGAAATGTGGCATGTATGGAAGAAACTGTCCTATTTTGGGGATAAAAAAGGTATTTGTGGGTGAAAAGGTCCTATTTGAAGGGGGAAATCTGGTAATTCTATGAGAAGATGTGATATATTTGGGAGAAATGTGGCATTTCTGGAAGAAACTGTCCTACTTGGGGGAGAAGCCTGCTATTAGTGGTTGAAAAGGTCCTATTACAAGGGGGAAACCTGTATTTCTTGGAGAAGATGTGATATATTTGGGAGAAATGTGGCATGTCTGGATGAAACTGTCCTATTTTGGGGATAAAAGAATTTTTTGTGGGAGAAAAGGTCCTATTTGAAGGGGGGAAGCTGGTATTTCTTGGAGAAGATGTGATATGTTTGGGAGAAATGTGGCATTTCTGGAAGAAACTGTCCTATTTGAGGGATAAAGTGGTATTTGTGGGTGAAAAGGTCCTATTTGAAAGGGGAAACCTGGTATTTCTTGGAGAAGATGTGATCTATTTGGGAGAAATGTGGCATGTCCGGAAGAAAATGTCCTCTTTTGGGGATAAAAGAGGTATTTGTGGGTGAAAAGTTCCTATTTCTAGGGGGAAACCTGGTATTTCTTGGAGAAGATGTGATCTATTTGGGAGAAATGTGGCATGTCTGGAAAAAACTGTCCTATTTTGGGGATAAAACAGGTATTTGTTGGTGAAAAGGTCCTATTTGAAGGGGGAAAGCTGGTATTTCTTGGAGAAGATGTGATATATTTGGGAGAAATGTGGCATTTCAGGAAGAATGTGTCCTGTTTTGGGGATAAAAGAGTTATTTGTGGGAGAAAAGGTCCTATTTGAAGGGGGAAACTTGGTATTTCTTGAAGGAGATGTGATATATTTGGGCGAAATATGGCATGTCTGGAAGAAACTGTCCTCTTTTGGGGATAAAAGAGGTATTTGTGGGTGAAAAGGTCCTATTTGAGGGGGGAAACCTTGTATTTCTTGGAGAAGATGTGATCTATTTGGGAGAAATGTGGCCTTTCTAGAAGAAACTGTCCTACTTGGGGGAGAAGCCTGGTATTAGTGGGTGAAAAGGTCCTATTTGAAGGGGGAATCCTGGTATTTCTTGGAGAAGATGTGATATATTTGGGAGAAATTTGGCATTTCTGTAAGAAACTGTCCAATTTAGGGGATAAAACAGGTATTTGTGGGTGAAAAGGTCCTATTTGAAGGGGGAAACCTGGTATTTCTTCGAGAAGATGTGATATGTTTGGGAGAAATGTGGCATTTCTGGAAGAAACTGTCCTATTTGGGCGGAGAAGGCTGGTATTTGTGGGAGAAAAGGTCCTATTTGAAGGGGGAAAGCAAGTATTTCTTGGAGAAGATGTGATATATTTGGGAGAAATGTGGCATGTCCGGAAGAAACTGTCCTATTTGAGGGATAAAGAGGTATTTGTGGGTGAAAAGTTCCTATTTGAAGGGGGAACCCGGTATTTCTTGGAGAAGATGTGATCTATTTGGGAGAAATGTGGCATTTCTGGAAGAAACTGTCCTATTTTGGGGATAAAAGAATTTTTTGTGGGTGAAAAGTTCCTATTTGAAGGGGGAAAGCTGGTATTTCTTGGAGAAGATGTGATATGTTTGGGAGAAATGTGGCCTTTCTGGCAGAAACTGTCCTATTTCGGGGATAAAAGTGGTATTTGTGGGTGATAAGGTCGTATTTGAAGGGGGAAACCTGGTATTTCTTGGAGAAGATGTGATATATTTGGGGGAAATGTTTCATGTCAGGAAGAAACTGTCCTATTTTGGGGATTAAAGAGGTATTTGTGGGTGAAAAGGTCCTATTTGAAGGGGGAAACGTGGTATTTCTTGGAGAAGATGTGATATATTTGGGAGAAATGTGGCATTTCTGCAAGAAACTGTCCTCTTTTGGGGATAAAAGAGGTATTTGTGGGTGAAAAGGGCCTATTGGAAGGGGGAACCCTGGTATTTCTTGGAGAAGATGTGATCTATTTGGGAGAAATGTGGCCTTTCTGGAAGAAAATGTCCAATTTGGGGGGAGAAGTCTGGTAGTTTTCTTTGAGAAGGTCCTATTTCAGGAGGAATCCTGTTATTTCTTGGAGAAGATGTGATATATTTGGGAGAAATGTGGCATGTCTGGAAGAAAATGTCCAATTTGGGGGGAGAAGGCTGGTAATTTTGGGTGAGAAGGTCCTCTTTCAGGAGGAATCCTGGCATTTCTTGGAGAAGATGTGATATATTTGGGAGAAATGTGGCATTTCTGGAAGAAACTGTCCTCTTTTGGGGATAAAAGAGGTATTAGTGGTTGAAAAGGTCCTATTTGAAGGGGGAAACCTGGTATTTCTTGGAGAAGATGTGATATATTTGGGAGAAATGTGGCCTTTCTGGAAGAAACTGTCCTATTTTGGGGATAAAAGAGGTATTTCATAGAGAAAAGGTCCTAATTGAAGGGGGAAACCTGGTATTTCTCGGAGGAGTTGTGATATATTTGGGAGAAATGTGGCATTTCTGGAAGAAACTGTCCTCTTTTGGGGATAAAAGAGGTATTTGTGGGAGAAAAGTTCCTATTTGAAGGGGGAACCCTGGTATTTCTTGGAGAAGATGTGATATATTTGGGAGAAATGTGGCATGTCTGGAAAAAACTGTCCTATTTTGGGGATAAAAGAGGTATTTGTGGGTGAAAAGGTCCTATTTGAAGGGGGAAACATGGTATTTCTTGGAGAAGATGTGATGTATTTGGGAGAAATCTGGCATTCCTGGAAGAAACTGTCCTCTTTTGGGGATCAAACAGGTTTTTTAGGGGAAAAGGTCCTATTGGAAGGGGGAAAGCTGGTATTTCTTGGAGAAGATGTGATACATTTGGGAGAAATGTGGCATTTCTGGAAGAATGTGTCCTGTTTTGGGGATAAAAGAGTTATTTGTGGGAGAAAAGGTCCTATTTGAAGGGGGAAACTTGGTATTTCTTGAAGGAGATGTGATATATTTGGGCGAAATGTGGCATGTCTGGAAGAAACTCTCCTCTTTTGGGGATAAAAGAGGTATTTGTGGGTGAAAAGGTCCTATTTGAAGGGGGAAACCTTGTATTTCTTGGAGAAGATGTGATATATTTGGGAGAAATGTGGCCTTTCTAGAAGAAACTGTCCTATTTGGGGGAGAAGCCTGGTATTAGTGGGTGAAAAGGTCCTATTTGAAGGGGGAATCCTGGTATTTCTTGGAGAAGATGTGATATATTTGGGAGAAATGTGGCATTTCTGTAAGAAACTGTCCAATTTAGGGGACAAAACAGGTATTTGTGGGTGAAAAGGTCCTATTTGAAGGGGGAAACCTGGTATTTCTTGGAGAAGATGTGATATGTTTGGGAGAAATGTGGCATTTCTGGAAGAAACTGTCCTATTTGGGGAGAGAAGGCTGGTATTTGTGGGAGAAAAGGTCCTATTTGAAGGGGGAAAGCAAGTATTTCTTGGAGAAGATGTGATATATTTGGGAGAAATGTGGCATGTCTGGAAGAAACTGTCCTATTTGAGGGATAAAGAGGTATTTGTGGGTGAAAAGTTCCTATTTGAAGGGGGAACCCGGTATTTCTTGGAGAAGATGTGATCTATTTGGGAGAAATGTGGCATTTCTGGAAGAAACTGTCCTATTTTGGGGATAAAAGAATTTTTTGTGGGTGAAAAGTTCCTATTTGAAGGGGGAAAGCTGGTATTTCTTGGAGAAGATGTGATATGTTTGGGAGAAATGTGGCCTTTCTGGCAGAAACTGTCCTATTTTGGGGATAAAAGTGGTATTTGTGGGAGATAAGGTCGTATTTGAAGGGGGAAACCTGGTATTTCTTGGAGAAGATGTGATCTATTTGGGAGAAATGTGGCATGTCTGGAAAAAACTGTCCTCTTTTGGGGATAAAAGAGGTATTTGTGGGTGAAAAGGTCCTATTTGAAGGGGGAAACATGGTATTTCTTGGAGAAGATGTGATGTATTTGGGAGAAATCTGGCATTCCTGGAAGAAACTGTCCTCTTTTGGGGATAAAAGAGGTTTTTTAGGGGAAAAGGTCCTATTGGAAGGGGGAAACCTGGTATTTCTTGGAGAAGATGTGATATATTTGGGAGAAATGTGGCATTTCTGGAAGAATGTGTCCTGTTTTGGGGATAAAAGAGTTATTTGTGGGTGAAAAGGTCCTATTTGAAGGGGGAAACTTGGTATTTCTTGAAGGAGATGTGATATATTTGGGCGAAATGTGGCATGTCTGGAAGAAACTCTCCTCTTTTGGGGATAAAAGAGGTATTTGTGGGTGAAAAGGTCCTATTTGAAGGGGGAAACCTTGTATTTCTTGGAGAAGATGTGATCTATTTGGGAGAAATGTGGCCTTTCTAGAAGAAACTGCCCTATTTGGGGGAGAAGCCTGGTATTAGTGGGTGAAAAGGTCCTATTTGAAGGGGGAATCCTGGTATTTCTTGGAGAAGATGTGATATATTTGGGAGAAATTTGGCATTTCTGTAAGAAACTGTCCAATTTAGGGGATAAAACAGGTATTTGTGGGTGAAAAGGTCCTATTTGAAGGGGGAAACCTGGTATTTCTTGGAGAAGATGTGATATGTTTGGGAGAAATGTGGCATTTCTGGAAGAAACTGTCCTATTTGGGGGGAGAAGGCTGGTATTTGTGGGAGAAAAGGTCCTATTTGAAGGGGGAAAGCAAGTATTTCTTGGAGAAGATGTGATATATTTGGGAGAAATGTGGCATGTCCGGAAGAAACTGTCCTATTTGAGGGATAAAGAGGTATTTGTGGGTGAAAAGTTCCTATTTGAAGGGGGAACCCGGTATTTCTTGGAGAAGATTTGATCTATTTGGGAGAAATGTGGCATTTCTGGAAGAAACTGTCCTATTTTGGGGATAAAAGAATTTTTTGTGGGTGAAAAGTTCCTATTTGAAGGGGGAAACGTGGTATTTCTTGGAGAAGATGTGATATATTTGGGAGAAATGTGGCATTTCTGGAAGAAACTGTCCTCTTTTGGGGATAAAAGAGGTATTTGTGGGTGAAAAGGTCCTATTGGAAGGGGGAAACCTGGTATTTCTTGGAGAAGATGTGATCTATTTGGGAGAAATGTGGCCTTTCTGGAAGAAAATGTCCAATTTGGGGGGAGAAGTCTGGTAGTTTTCTGTGAGAAGGTCCTATTTCAGGAGGAATCCTGTTATTTCTTGGAGAAGATGTGATATATTTGGGAGAAATGTGGCATGTCTGGAAGAAAATGTCCAATTTGGGGGGAGAAGGCTGGTAATTTTGGGTGAGAAGGTCCTCTTTCAGGAGGAATCCTGGCATTTCTTGGAGAAGATGTGATATATTTGGGAGAAATGTGGCATTTCTGGAAGAAACTGTCCTCTTTTGGGGATAAAAGAGGTATTAGTGGTTGAAAAGGTCCTATTTGAAGGGGGAAACCTGGTATTTCTTGGAGAAGATGTGATATATTTGGGAGAAATGTGGCCTTTCTGGAAGAAACTGTCCTATTTTGGGGATAAAAGAGGTATTTCATAGAGAAAAGGTCCTAATTGAAGGGGGAAACCTGGTATTTCTAGGAGGAGTTGTGATATATTTGGGAGAAATGTGGCATGTCTGGAAGAAACTGTCCTCTTTTGGGGATAAAAGAGGTATTTGTGGGAGAAAAGTTCCTATTAGAAGGGGGAACCCTGGTATTTCTTGGAGAAGATGTGATATATTTGGGAGAAATGTGGCATGTCTGGAAAAAACTGTCCTATTTTGGGGATAAAAGAGGTATTTGTGGGTGAAAAGGTCCTATTTGAAGGGGGAAACATGGTATTTCTTGGAGAAGATGTGATGTATTTGGGAGAAATCTGGCATTCCTGGAAGAAACTGTCCTCTTTTGGGGATAAAACAGGTTTTTTAGGGGAAAAGGTCCTATTGGAAGGGGGAACCTGGTATTTCTTGGAGAAGATGTGATACATTTGGGAGAAATGTGGCATTTCTGGAAGAAACTGTCCTCTTATGGGGATAAAAGAGGTATTTGTGGGTGAAAAGGTCCTATTTGAAGGGGGAAAGCTGGTATTTCTTGGAGAAGATGTGATATATTTGGGAGAAATGTGGCATGTCTGGAAGAAAATGTCCTATTTGTGGGGAGAAGGGTGGTATTTGTGGGTGAAAAGTTCCTCTTTCAGGGGGAATCCTGGTATTTCTTGGAGGACACGTGAGATGTTTGGGAGAAGTGTGCCATTTCTGGAAGAAACTGTCGTATTTTGGGGATAAAAGAGGTATTTGTGGGTGAAAAGGTCCTATTTGAAGGGGGAAACCTGGTATTTCTTGGAGAAGATGTGATATGTTTGGGAGAAATGAGGCATTTCTGGAGGAAACTGTCCTATTTTGGGGATAAAAGAGGTATTTGTGGGTGAAAAGGTCCTATTTGAAGGGGGAAAGCTGGTATTTCTTGGAGAAGATGTGATATGTTTGGGAGAAATGTGGCATGTCTGGAAGAAACTGTCCTATTTTGGGGATAAAACAGGTATTTGTGGGTGAAAAGGTCCTATTTGAAGGGGGAAACCTGGTATTTCTTGGAGAAGATGTGATATATTTGGGAGAAATGTGGCATTTCTGGAAGAAAGTGTCCTCTTTTGGGGATAAAACAGGTATTTGTGGTTGAAAAGGTCCTATTTGAAGGGGGAAAGCTGGTATTTCTTGAAGGAGATGTGGTATATTTGGGAGAAATGTGGCATGTCTGGAAGAAACTGTCCTCTTTTGGGGATAAAAGAGGTATTTGTGGGTGAAAAGGTCCTATTTGAAGGGGGAACCCTGGTATTTCTTGGAGAAGATGTGATATATTTGGGAGAAATGTGGCATTTCTGGAAGAAACTGTCCTATTTGGGGGAGAAGCTTGCTATTAGTTGGTGAAAAGGTCCTATTTGAAGGGGGAAAGCTGGTATTTCTTGGAGAAGATGTGATCTATTTGGGAGAAATGTGGCATTTCTGGAAGAAACTGTCCTCTTTTGGGGATAAAAGAGGTATTTGTGGGTGAAAAGGTCCTATTTGAAGGGGGAAACCTGGTATTTCTTGGAGAAGATGTGATATGTTTGGGAGAAATGTGGCATTTCTGGAAGAAACTGTCTTATTTGGGGGGAGAAGGCTGGTATTTGTGGGAGAAAAGGTCGTATTTGAAGGGAGAAACCTGGTATTTCTTGGAGAAGATGTGGTATATTTTGGAGAAATGTGGCCTTTCTGGAAGAAACTGTCCTCTTTTGGGGATCAAAGAGGTATATGTGGGTGAAAATGTCCTATTTCAAGGGGGAAACGTGGTATTTCTTGGAGAAGATGTGATATATTTGGGACAAATCAGGCATTTCTGGCAGAAACTGTCCTATTTTGGGGATAAAAGAATTTTTTGTGGGTGAAAAGGTCCTATTTGAAGGGGGAAACCTGGTATTTCTTGGAGAAGATGTGATATGTTTGGGAGAAATGTGGCCTTTCTGGAAGAAACTGTCCTCTTTTGGGGATAAAAGTGGTATTTGTGGGTGATAAGGTCCTATTTGAAGGGGGAACCCTGGTATTTCTTGGAGAAGATGTGATCTATTTGGGAGAAATGTGGCCTTTCTGGCAGAAACTGTCCTATTTTGGGGATAAAAGAGGTATTTGTGGGTGAAAAGGTCCTATTTGAAGGGGGAAACGTGGTATTTCTTGGAGAAGATGTGATATATTTGGGAGAAATGTGGCATGTCTGGAAGAAACTGTCCTCTTTTGGGGATATAAGAGGTATTTGTGGGTGAAAAGTTCCTATTTCTAGGGGGAAACCTGGTATTTCTTGGAGAAGATGTGATATATTTGGGAGAAATGTGGCATTTCTGGAAGAAACTGTCCTCTTTTGGGGATAAAAGAGGTATTTGTGGGTGAAAAGGTCTTATTACAAGGGGGAAACCTGGTATTTCTTGGAGAAGATGTGGTATATTAGGGAGAAATGTGGCATTTCTGGAAGAAAATGTCCTCTTATGGGGATAAAACAGGTATTTGTGGGAGAAAAGGTCCTATTTGAAGGGGGAAAGCTGGTATTTCTTGGAGAAGATGTGGTATATTTGGGAGAAATGTGGCATGTCTGGAAGAAAATGTCCTATTTGGGGATAAAACAGGTATTTGTTGGTGAAAAGTTCCTATTTGAAGGGGGAACCCCGGTATTTCTTGGAGAAGATGTGATATATTTGGGAGAAATGTGGCATGTCTGGAAGAAACTGTCCAATTTAGGGGATAAAAGAGGTATTTGTGGGTGAAAAGGTCCTATTTGAAGGGGGAAACTTGGTATTTCTTGGAGAAGATGTGATCTATTTGGGAGAAATGTGGCATTTCTGGAAGAAACTGTCCATTTTAGGGATAAAACAGGTATTTGTGGGTGAAAAGGTCTTATTTGAAGGGGGAACCCTGGTATTTCTTTGAGAAGATGTGATATGTTTGGGAGAAATGTGGCATTTCTGGAAGAAACTGTCCTATTTGGGGGGAGAAGGCTGGTATTTGTGGGAGAAAAGGTCCTATTTGAAGGGGGAAACCTGGTATTTCTTGGAGAAGATGTGATATATTTGGGAGAAATGTGGCATGTCTGGAAGAAACTGTCCAATTTAGGGGATCAAAGAGGAATTTGTGGGTGAAAAGGTCCTATTTCAAGGGGGAAACGTGGTATTTCTTGGAGAAGATGTGATATATTTGGGAGAAATGTGGCATGTCTGGAAGAAACTGTCCTATTTTGGGGATAAAAGAATTTTTTGTGGGTGAAAAGGTCCTATTTGAAGGGGGAAAGCTGGTATTTCTTGGAGAAGATGTGATATGTTTGGGAGAAATGTGGCCTTTCTGGCAGAAACTGTCCTATTTTGGGGATAAAAGTGGTATTTGTGGGTGATAAGGTCCTATTTGAAGGGGGAAACCTGGTATTTCTTGGAGAAGATGTGATATATTTGGGAGAAATGTGGCCTTTATGACAGAAACTGTCCTATTTTGGGGATAAAAGAGGTATTTGTGGGTGAAAAGTTCCTATTTGAAGGGGGAAACCTGGTATTTCTTGGAGAAGCTGTGATATATTTGGGAGAAATGTGGCATTTCTGGAAGAAACTGTCCTATTTTGGGGATAAAAGAGGTATTTGTGGGTGGAAAGGTCCTATTTGAAGGGGGAAACCTGGTATTTCATGGAGAAGCTGTGATATATTTGGGAGAAATGTGGCATTTCTGGAAGAAACTGTCCTATTTTGGGGATAAAAGAGGTATGTGTGGGTGAAAAGGTCTTATTACAAGGGGGAAACCTGGTATTTCTTGGAGAAGATGTGCTATATTTGGGAGAAATGTGGCATTTCTGGAAGAAAATGTCCTCTTATGGGGATAAAAGAGGTATTTGTGGGAGAAAAGGTCCTATTTGAAGGGGGAAACCTGGTATTTCTTGGAGAAGATGTGGTATATTTGGGAGAAATGTGGCATGTCTGGAAGAAACTGTCCAATTTTGGGGATAAAACAGGTATTTGTGGGAGAAAAGGTCCTATTTGAAGGGGGAACCCTGGTATTTCTTGGAGAAGATGTGCTATATTTGGGAGAAATGTGGCATGTCTGGAAGAAACTGTCCTCTTTTGGGGATAAAAGAGGTATTAGTGGGTGAAAAGGTCCTATTTGAAGGGGCAAAGCCGGTATTTCTCGGAGAAGATGTGATCTATTTGGGAGAAATGTGGCATTTCTGGAAGAAACTGTCCTCTTATGGGGATAGAACAGGTATTAGTGGTTGAAAAGGTCCTATTTGAAGGGGGAAACCTGGTATTTCTTGGAGAAGATGTGGTATCTTTGGGAGAAATGTGGCATTTCTGGAAGAAACTGTCCTATTTTGGGGAGAAGGCTGATATTTGTGGGAGAAAAGTTCCTATTTGAAGGGGGAAAGCTGGTATTTCTTGGAGAAGCTGTGATATATTTGGGAGAAATGTGGCATTTCTGGAAGAAACTGTCCTCTTTTGGGGATAAAAGAGGTATTTGTGGGAGAAAAGGTCCTATTTGAAGGGGGAAACCTGGTATTTCTTGGAGAAGATGTGATCTATTTGGGAGAAATGTGGCATTTCTGGAAGAAAATGTCTAATTTGAGGGATAGAAGAGGTATTTGTGGGTGAAAAGGTCCTATTTCCAGGGGGAAACGTTGTATTTCTTGGAGAAGATGTCGTATATTAGGGAGAAATGTGGCCTTTCTGGAAGAAACTGTCCTCTTTTGGGGATAAAAGAGGTATTTGTGGGTGAAAAGGTCCTATTTTAAGGGGAAACCTGGTATTTCTTGGAGAAGATGTGATATATTTGGGAGAAATGTGGCATTTCTGGAAGAAAATGTCCTATTTTGTGGATGAAACTGGTATTTGTGGGTGAAAAGGTCCTATTTGAAGGGGGAAACCTGGTATTTCTTGGAGAAGATGTGATCTATTTGGGAGAAATATGGCCTTTCTGGAAGAAACTGTCCTCTTTTGGGGATAAAAGAGGTATTTGTGGGTGAAAAGGTCCTATTTGAAGGGGGAAACCTGGTATTTCTTGGAGGAGATGTGATATATTTGGGAGAAATGTGGCCTTTCTTGAAGAAACTGTCCTCTTTTGGGGATAAAAGAGGTATTTGTGGGTGAAAAGGTCCTATTTCTAGGGGGAAACGTGGTATTTCTTGGAGAAGATGTGATATATTTGGGAGAAATGTGGCATTTCTGGAAGAAACTGTCCTATTTTGGGGATAAAACAGGTATTTGTGGTTGAAAAGGTCCTATTTGAAGGTGGAAACCTGGTATTTCTTGGAGAAGATGTGATATATTTGGGAGAAATGTGGCCTTTCTGGAAGAAACCGAGCTCTTTTGGGGTAAAAGAGGTATTTGTGGGTGAAAAGGTCCTATTAGAAGGGGGAACCCTGGTACTTCTTGGAGAAGATGTGATGTATTTGTGAGAAATGTGGCATTTCTGTAAGAAACTGTCCTCTTTTGGGGGTAAAAGAGGTATTTGTGGGTGAAAAGTTCCTATTTCTAGGGGGAAACCTGGTATTTCTTGGAGAAGATGTGATCTATTTGGGAGAAATGTGGCATTTCTGGAAGAAACTGTCCAATTTGAGGGATAAAAGAGGTATTTGTGGGTGAAAAGTTCCTATTTCCAGGGGTAAACCTGGTATTTCTTGGAGAAGATGTGATATATTTGGGAGAAATGTGGCATGTCTGGAAGAATCTGTCCTCTTTTGGGGATAAAAGAGGTATTTGTGGGTGAAAAGGTCCTATTTGAAGGGGGAAACCTGGTTTTGCTTTGAGAAGATGTGATATATTTGGGAGAAATCTGGCCTTTCTGGAAGAAACTGTCCTCTTTTGGGGATAAAACAGGTATCTGTGGGAGAAAAAGTCCTATTTGAAGGGGGAAAGCTGGTATTTCTTGGAGAAGATGTGATCTATTAGGGTGAAATGTGGCATTTCTGGAAGAAACTTTCCTATTTTGGGGATAAAAGTGGTATTTGTGGGTGAAAAGGTCCTATTTGAAGGGGGAAACCTGGTATTTCTTGGAGAAGATGTGATATATCTGGGAGAAATGTGGCATTTCTGGAAGAAACTGTCCTCTTTTGGGGATCAAACAGGTATCTGTGGGTGAAAAGGTCCTATTTGAAGGGGGAAACCTGGTATTTCTTGGAGAAGATGTGATATGTTTGGGAGAAATGTGGCCTTTCTGGCAGAAATCGTCCTATTTAGGGGATAAAAGAGGTATTTGTGGGTGATAAGGTCCTATTTGAAGGGGGAAACGTGGTATTTCTTGGAGAAGATGTGATATATTTGGGAGAAATGTGGCCTTTCTTGAAGAAACTGTCCTCTTTTGGGGATAAAAGATGTATTTGGGGGTGAAAAGGTCCTATTTGAAGGGGGAAACGTGGTATTTCTTGGAGAAGATGTGATATATTTGGGAGAAATGTGGCATGTCTGGAAGAAACTGTCCTCTTTTGGGGATAAAAGAGGTATTTGTGGGTGAAAAGGTCTTATTACAAGGGGGAAACCTGGTATTTCTTGGAGAAGATGTGCTATATTTGGGAGAAATGTGGCATTTCTGGAAGAAAATGTCCTATTTGAGGGATCAAACAGGTATTTGTGGGAGAAAAGGTCCTATTTGAAGGGGGAAAGCTGGTATTTCTTGGAGAAGATGTGGTATATTTGGGAGAAATGTGGCATGTCTGGAAGAAAATGTCCTATTTGGGGATAAAACAGGTATTTGTGGGAGAAAAGTTCCTATTTGAAGGGGGAACACTGGTATTTCTTGGAGAAGATGTGATATATTTTGGAGAAATGTGGCATGTCTGGAAGAAACTGTCCAATTTAGGGGATAAAAGAGGTATTTGTGGGTGAAAAGGTCCTATTTGAAGGGGGAAACTTGGTATTTCTTGGAGAAGATGTGATATATTTGGGAGAAATGTGGCATTTCTGGAAGAAACTGTCCATTTTAGGGATAAAACAGGTATTTGTGGGTGAAAAGGTCTTATTTGAAGGGGGAACCCTGGTATTTCTTTGAGAAGATGTGATATGTTTGGGAGAAATGTGGCATTTCTGGAAGAAACTGTCCTATTTGGGGGGAGAAGGCTGGTATTTGTGGGAGAAAAGGTCCTATTTGAAGGGGGAAACCTGGTATTTCATGGAGAAGATGTGATATATTTGGGAGAAATGTGGCATTTCTGGAAGAAACTGTCCTATTTTGGGGATCAAAGAGGTATTTGTGGGTGAAAAGGTCCTATTTCAAGGGGGAAACGTGGTATTTCTTGGAGAAGATGTGATATATTTGGGAGAAATGTGGCATGTCTGGAAGAAACTGTCCTATTTTGGGGATAAAAGAATTTTTTGTGGGTGAAGAGGTCCAATTTGAAGGGGGAAACCTGGTATTTCTTGGAGAAGATGTGATATGTTTGGGAGAAATGTGGCCTTTCTGGCAGAAACTGTCCTATTTTGGGGATAAAAGTGGTATTTGTGGGTGAAAAGGTCCTATTTGAAGGGGGAAACCTGGTATTTCTTGGAGAAGATGTGATATATTTGGGAGAAATGTGGCCTTTCTGACAGAAACTGTCCTATTTTGGGGATAAAAGAGGTATTTGTGGGTGAAAAGTTCCTATTTGAAGGGGGAAACCTGGTATTTCTTGGAGAAGCTGTGATATATTTGGGAGAAATGTGGCATTTCTTGAAGAAACTGTCCTCTTTTGGGGATAAAACAGGTATTTGTGGGTGAAAAGGTCCTATTTGAAGGGGGAAACCTGGTATTTCTTGGAGAAGATGTGATATATTTGGGAGAAATGTGGCATTTCTGGAAGAAACTGTCCTCTTTTGGGGATAAAAGAGGTATGTGTGGGAGAAAAGTTCCTATTTGAAGGGGGAAAGCTGGTATTTCTTGGAGAAGATGTGATATATTTGGGAGAAATGTGGCATGTCTGGAAGAAACTGTCCAATTTAGGGGATAAAAGAGGTATTTGTGGGTGAAAAGGTCCTATTTGAAGGGGGAAACTTGGTATTTCTTGGAGAAGATGTGATATATTTGGGAGAAATGTGGCATTTCTTTAAGAAACTGTCCTCTTTTGGGGATAAAACAGGTATTTGTGGGTGAAAAGGTCCTATTTGAAGGGGGAAACCTGGTATTTCTTGGAGAAGATGTGATCTATTTGGGAGAAATGTGGCATTTCTGGAAGAAACTGTCCTCTTATGGGGATAGAACAGGTATTTGTGGGAGAAAAGGTCCTATTTGAAGGGGGAAACCTGGTATTTCTTGGAGAAGATGTGGTATCTTTGGGAGAAATGTGGCCTGTCTGGAAGAAAATGTCCTATTTGAGGGACAATACAGGTTTTTGTTGGTGAAAATGTCCTATTTGAAGGGGGAAACCTGGTATTTCTTGGAGGAGATGTGATATATTTGGGATAAATGTGGCCTTTCTGGAAGAAACTGTCCTCTTTTGGCGATGAAACAGGTATTTTTCGGTGAAAAGGTCCTATTTCAAGGGGGAAAGCTGGTAGTTCTTGCAAGAGATGTGATATATTTGGGAGAAATGTGGCATGTCTGGAAGAAACTGTCCAATTTGTGGGGATAAAAGAGGTATTTGTGGGTGAAAAGGTCCTATTTGAAGGGGGAAACCTGGTATTTCTTGGAGAAGATGTGATATATTTGGGAGAAATGTGGCATTTCTGGAAGAAACCGTCCTATTTGAGGGATAAAAGAGGTATTTGTGGGAGAAAAGATCCTATTTGAAGGGCGAAAGCTGGTATTTCTTGGAGAAGATGTGATATATTTGGGAGAAATGTGGCATGTCTGGAATAAACTGTCCAATTTAGGGGCTAAAAGAGGTGTTTGTGGGTGAAAAGGTCCTATTTGAAGGGGGAAACTTGGTATTTCTTGGAGAAGATGTGATCTATTTGGGAGAAATGTGGCATTTCTTGAAGAAACTGTCCTATTTTGGGGATAAAAGAGGTATTTGTGTGTGAAAAGCTCCTATTCGAAGGGGGAACCCTGGTATTTCTTGGAGAAGATGTGATATATTTGGGAGAAATCTGGCATTCCTGGAAGAAACTGTCCTCTTATGGGGATAGAAGAGGTATTTGTGGGTGAAAAGGTCCTATTTGAAGGGGGAACCCTGGTATTTCTTGGAGAAGATGTGATATATTTCGGAGAAATGTGGCCTGTCTGGAAGAAAATGTCCTAGTTGAGGGATAATACAGGTATTTGTGGGAGAAAATGTCCTATTTGAAGGGAGAAACCTGGTATTTCTTGGAGAAGATGTGGTATATTTGGGAGAAATGTGGCCTTTCTGGCAGAAACTGTCCTCTTTTGGGGATGAAACAGGTATTTGTGGGTGAAAAGGTCCTATTTCAAGGGGGAAAGCTGGTAGTGCTTGCAAGAGTTGTGATATATTTGGGAGAAATGTGGCATGTCTGGAAGAAACTGTCCCCTTTTGGGGATAAAAGAGGTATTTGTGGGTGAAAAGGTCCTATTTGAAGGGGGAAAGCTGGTATTTCTTGGAGAAGATGTGATATATTTGGGAGAAATGTGGCATTTCTGGAAGAAACTGTCCTCTTTGGGGGATAAAACAGGTATTTGTGGGAGAAAAGGTCCTATTTGAAGGGGGAAAGCTGGTATTTCTTGGAGAAGATGTGATCTATTTGGGAGAAATGTGGCCTTTCTGGAAGATAAATTCCAATTTGGGGGGAGAAGGCTGGTAGTTTTCGGTGAGAAGGTCCTATTTCAGGAGGAATCCTGGTATTTCTTGGAGAAGATGTGCTATATTTGGGAGAAATGTGGCCTTTCTGGAAGAAAATGTCCAATTTTGGGGAGAAGGCTGGTAGTTTTGGGTGAGAAGGTCCTATTTCAGGAGGAATCCTGGCATTTCTTGGAGAAGATGTGATATATTTGGGAGAAATGTGGCATTTCTGGAATAAACTGTCCTCTTTTGGGGATAAAACAGGTATTAGTGGTTGAAAAGGTCCTATTTGAAGGGGGAAACCTGGTATTTCTTGGAGAAGATGTGATCTGTTTGGGAGAAATGTGGCATTTCTGGAAGAAACTGCCCTCTTTTGGGGATAAAAGAGGTATTTGTGGGTGAAAAGTTCCTATTTCTCGGGGGAAACCTGGTATTTCTTGGAGAAGATGTAATCTATTTGGGAGAAATGTGGCATTTCTGGAAGAAACTGTCCAATTTGAGGGATATAAGAGGTATTTGTGGGTGAAAAGTTCCTATTTGAAGGGGTAAACCTGGTATTTCTTGGAGAAGATGTGATATATTTGGGAGAAATCTGGCATGTCTGGAAGAATCTGTCCTCTTTTGGGGATAAAAGAGGTATTTGTGGGTGAAAAGGTCCTATTTGAAGGGGGAAAGCTGGTATTTCTTGGAGAAGATGTGATATATTTGGAAGAAATGTGGCATGTCTGGAAGAAACTGTCCTCTTTTGGGGATAAAACAGGTATCTGGGAGAAAAAGTCCTATTTGAAGGGGGAACCCTGGTATTTCTTGGAGAAGATGTGATCTATTAGGGTGAAATGTGGCATTTCTGGATGAAACTTTCCTATTTTGGGGATAAAAGTGGTATTTGTGGGTGAAAAGGTCCTATTTGAAGGGGGAAACGTGGTATTTCTTGGAGAAGATGTGATATATTTGGGAGAAATGTGGCATTTCTGGAAGAAACTGTCCTCTTTTGGGGATAAAACAGGTATTTGTGGGTGAAAAGGTCCTATTTGAAGGGGGAAAGCTGGTATTTCTACGAGGAGATGTGATATATTTGGGAGAAATGTGGCATTTCTGGAAGAAACTGTCCTCTTTTGGGGATAAAAGAGGTATTTGTGGGTGAAAAGGTCCTATTTCAGGTGGAAACCTGTTATTTCTTGGAGAAGATGTGATCTATTTGGGAGAAATGTGGCATGTCCGGAAGAAACTGTCCTATTTTGGGGATAAAAGAGGTATTTGTGGGTGAAAAGTTCCTATTTGAAGGGGGAAAGCAGGTATTTCTTGGAGAAGATGTGATCTATTTGGGAGAAATGTGGCATTTCTGGAAGAAACTGTCCTCTTTTGGGGATAAAAGTGGTATTTGTGGGTGAGAAGGTCCTATTTGAAGGGGGAAACCTGGTATTTCTTGGAGAAGATGTGATATATTTGGGAGAAATGTGGCATTTCTGGAAGAAACTGTCCTATTTTGGGGATAAAAGAGGTATTTGGGGCTGATAAGGTCCTATTTCCAGGGGGAAACCTGGTATTTCTTGGAGAAGATGTGATATATTTGGGAGAAATCTGGCCTTTCTGGAAGAAACTGTCCTCTTTTGGGGATAAAACAGGTATCTGTGGGTGAAAAGGTCCTATTTGAAGGGGGAAAGCTGGTTTTTCTTGGAGAAGATGTGATCTATTTGGGAGAAATGTGGCATTTCTGGAAGAAACTGTGCTCTTTTGGGGATAAAAGAGGTATTTGTGGGTGAAAAGGTCCTATTTGAAGGGGGAAACCTGGTATTTCTTGGAGAAGATGTGATATATTTGTGAGAAATGTGGCATTTCTGGAAGAAACTGTCCTCTTTTGGGGATAAAAGAGGTATTTGTGGGTGAAAAGGTCCTATTTGAAGGGGGAAAGCTGGTATTTCTAGGAGGAGATGTGATATATTTGGGAGAAATGTGGCATTTCTGGAAGAAACTGTCCTGTTTTGGGGATAAAAGAGGTATTTGTGGGAGAAAAGGTCCTATTTGAAGGGGGAAACCTGGTATATCTTGGAGAAGATGTGATATATTTGGGAGAAATCAGGCATTTCTGGCAGAAACTGTCCTATTTTGGGGATAAAAGAATTTTTTGTGGGAGAAAAGTTCCTATTTGAAGGGGGAAGCGTGGTATTTCTTGGAGAAGATGTGATATATTTGGGAGAAATGTGGCATTTCTGGAAGAAACTGTCCTCTTTGGGGGATAAAACAGGTATTTGTGGGAGAAAAGGTCCTATTTCCAGGGAGGAACGTTGTATTTCTTGGAGAAGATGTGGTATATTAGGGAGAAATGTGGCCTTTCTGGAAGAAAATGTCCTCTTTTGGGGATAAAAGAGGTATTTGTGGGTGAAAAGGTCCTATTTGATGGGGGAATCCTGGTATTTCTTGGAGGAGATGTGATCTATTTGAGAGAAATGTGGCATTTCTGGAAGAAACTGTGCTCTTTTGGGGATAAAAGAGGTATTTGTGGGTGAAAAGGTCCTATTTGAAGGGGGAAACCTGGTATTTCTTGGAGAAGATGAGATATATTTGGGAGAAATGTGGCCTTTCTGGAAGAAACTGTCCTATTTTGGGGATAAAAGAGGTATTTGTGGGTGAAAAGGTCCTATTTGAAGGGGGAAAGCTGGTATTTCTTGGAGAAGATGTGATATATTTGGGAGAAATGTGGCATTTCTGGAAGAAACTGTCCTCTTTTGGGGATAAAAGAGGTATTTGTGGGTGAAAAGGTCCTATTTGAAGGGGGAACCCTGGTATTTCTTGGAGAAGATGTGATCTATTTGGGAGAAATGTGGCATTTCTGGAAGAAAATGTCCAATTTGAGGGATAAAAGAGGTATTTGTGGGTGAAAAGTTCCTATTTCCAGTGTTCGACCAGGTATTTCTTAGAGAAGATATGATATATTTGGGAGAAATCTGGCATGTCTGGAAGAATCTGTCCTATTTTGGGGATAAAAGAGGTATTTGTGGGTGAAAAGTTCCTATTTGAAGGGGGAAACGTGGTATTTCTTGGAGAAGATGTGATATATTTGGGAGAAATCTGGCCTTTCTGGAAGAAACTGTCCTCTTTTGGGGATAAAACAGGTATCTGTGGGTGAAAAGGTCCTATTTGAAGGGGGAAAGCTGGTATTTCTTGGAGAAGATGTGATATATTTGGGAGAAATGTGGCATTTCTGGAAGAAACTGTCCTCTTTTGGGGATAAAAGAGGTATTTGTGGGTGAAAAGGTCCTATTTGAAGGGGGAAACGTGGTATTTCTTGGAGAAGATGTGATATGTTTGGGAGAAATGTGGCATTTCTGGAAGAAACTGTCCTATTTTGGGGATAAAAGAGGTATTTGTGGGTGAAAAGGTCCTATTTGAAGGAGGAAAGCTGGTATTTCTTGGAGAAGATGTGCTATATTTGGGAGAATTGTGGCCTTTCTGGAAGAAACTGTCCTATTTTGGGAAAAAAAGAGGTATTTGTGGGTGATAAGGTCCTATTTGAAGGGGGAAACCTGGTATTTCTTGGAGAAGATGTGATATATTTGGGAGAAATGTGGCATTTCTGGAAGGAACTGTCCTCTTTTGGGGATAAAAGAGGTATTTGTGGGTGAAAAGGTCCTATTTGAAGGGGGAAACGTGGTATTTCTTGGAGAAGATGTGATCTATTTGGGAGAAATGTGGCATTTCTGGAAGAAACTGTCCTCTTTTGGGGATAAAACAGGTATTTGTGGTGGAAAAGGTCCTATTTGAAGGGGGAAACCTGTTATTTCTTGGAGAAGATGTGATATATTTGGGAGAAATGTGGCATTTCTGGCAGAAACTGTCCTCTTTTGGGGATAAAAGAGGTATTTGTGGGTGAAAAGGTCCTATTTGAAGGGGGAAACCTGGTATTGCTTTGAGAAGATGTGATATATTTGGGAGAAATCTGGCATTTCTGGAAGAAACTGTCCTCTTTTGGGGATAAAACAGGTATTTGTGGGTGAAAAGGTCCTATTTGAAGGGGGAAACCTGGTATTTCTTGGAGAAGATGTGATATATTTGGGAGAAATGTGGCATTTCTGGAAGGAACTGTCCTCTTTTGGGGATAAAAGAGGTATTTGTGGGAGAAAAGGTCCTATTTGAAGGGGGAACCTGGTATTTCTTGGAGAAGATGTGATATATTTTGGAGAAATGTGGCATGTCTGGAAGAAACTGTCCTATTTTGGGGATCAAAGAGGTATTTGTGGGAGAAAAGTTCCTATTTGAAGGGGGAAAGCTGGATGTTCTTGCAGGAGATGTGATCTATTTGGGAGAAATGTGGCCTTTCTGGAAGAAACTGTCCTCTTTTGGGGGTAAAAGAGGTATTTGTGGTTGAAAAGATCCTATTTCAAGGGGGAAACCTGGCATTTCTTGGAGAAGATGTGATCTATTTGGGAGAAATGTGGCATTTCTGGAAGAAACTGTCCTATTTTGGGGATAAAAGAGGTATTTGTGGGTGAAAAGGTCCTATTTGAAGGGGGAAACGTGGTATTTCTTGGAGAAGATGTGATCTATTTGGGAGAAATGTGGCCATTCTGGCAGAAACTGTCCTCTTTTGGGGATAAATGAGGTATATGTGGGTGAAAAGGTCCTATTTGAAGGGGGAAAAATGGTATTTCTTGGAGAAGATGTGATACATTTGGGAGAAATGTGGCCTTTCTGGCAGAAACTGTCCTATTTTGGGGATAAAAGAGGTATTTGTGGGTGAAAAGTTCCTATTTCAAGGGGGAAAGCTGGTATTTCTGTGGCCTTTCTGGAAGAAACTGTCCTCTTTTGGGGTTCAAACAGGTATTTGTGGGAGAAAATGTCCTATTTGAAGGGGGAAAGCTGGTAATTCTATGAGAAGATGTGATATGTATGGGAGAAATGTGGCATTTCTGGAAGAAACTGTCCTCTTTTGGGGATAAAAGAGGTATTTGTGGGTGAAAAGGTCCTATTTGAAGGGGGAAAGCTGGTATTTCTTGGAGAAGATGTGATATATTTGGGAGAAATGTGGCCTTTCTGGAAGAAAATGTTCAATTTTGGGGGAGAAGGCTGGTAGTATTGGGTGAGAAGGTCCTATTTCAGGAGGAATCCTGGTATTTCTTGGAGAAAATGTGATATATTTGGGAGAAATGTGGCCTTTCTGGAAGAAACTGTCCTCTTTTGGGGATAAAAGAGGTATTTGTGGGAGAAAAGGTCCTATTTGAAGGGGGAATCCTGGTATTTCTTGGAGAAGATGTGATATATTTGGGAGAAATGTGGCATTTCTGGAAGAAACTGTCCTCTTTTGGGGATCAAACAGGTATTTGTGGGTGAAAAGGTCCTATTTGAAGGGGGAACCTGGTATTTCTTGGAGAAGATGTGATCTATTTGGGAGAAATGTGGCCTTTCTGGAAGAAACTGTCCTATTTTGGGGATAAAAGAGGTATTTGTGGGAGAAAAGGTCCTATTCGAAGGGGGAAACCTGGTATTTCTTGGAGAAGATGTGATATATTTGGGAGAAATCAGGCATTTCTGGAAGAAACTGTCCTCTTTTGGGGATAAAAGAGGTATTTGTGGGTGAAAAGGTCCTATTTGAAGGGGGAAAGCTGGTATTTCTTGGAGAAGATGTGATATATTTGGGAGAAATGTGGCATGTCTGGAAGAAACTGTCCTATTTTGGAGATAAAAGAGGTATTTGTGGGTGAAAAGGTCCTATTTGAAGGGGGAAACCTGGTATTTCTTGGAGAAGATGTGATATGTTTCGGAGAAATGTGGCATGTCTGGAAGAAACTGTCCTATTTTGGGGATAAAAGAGGTATTTGTGGGTGAAAAGGTCCTCTTTCAAGGGGGAAACCTGGTATTTCTTGGAGAAGATGTGATCTATTTGGGAGAAATCTGGCCTTTCTGGAAGAAACTGTCCTATTTTGGGGATAAAAGAGGTATTTGTGGGTGAAAAGGTCCTATTTCTAGGGGGAAACCTGGTATTTCTTGGAGAAGATGTCATATATATAGAGAAACCTGGCATTTATGGAAGAAACAGTCCTCTTTTGGGGATACAACAGGTATATGTAGGTTAAATGTTCCTATTTCAGGAGGAATCCTTGCATTTCTTGGAGAAGATTTGATATGTTTGGGAGAAATGTGGCATGTCAGGAAGAAACTGTCCTATCTTGGGGTTAAACCAGGTATTTGTGGGTGAAAAGGTCCTATTTGAAGGGGAAAACCTGGTATTTCTTGGAGAAGATGTGATATATTTGGGAGAAATGTGGCATTTCTGGAAGAAACTGTCCTCTTTTGGGGATAAAAGAGGTATTAGTGGGTGAAAAGGTCCTATTTGAAGGGGGAAACCTGGTATTTCTTGGAGAAGATGTGATATGTTTGGGAGAAACCTGGCATTTCTGGAAGAAACTGTCCTCTTTTGGGGATAAAAGAGGTATTTGTGGGTGAAAAGGTCCTATTTGAAGGGGGAAACCTGGTATTTCTTGGATAAGATGTGATCTATTTGGGAGAAATCAGCCTTTATGGAAGAAACTGTCCTCTTTTGGGGATAAAAGAGGTATTTGTGGGAGAAAAGGTCCTATTTGAAGGGGGAAACCTGGTATTTCTTGGAGAAGATGTGATCTATTTGGGATAAATGTGGCCTTTCTGGCAGAAACTGTCCTCTTTTGGGGATATAACAGGTATATGTGGGTGAAAAGGTCCTATTTGAAGGGGGAAACCTGGTATTTCTTGGAGAAGATGTGATATATTTGGGAGAAATGTGGCATTTCCGGAAGAAACTGTTCTATTTTGGGGATAAAACAGGTATTTGTGGGTGAAAAGGTCCTATTTCCAGGGGGAAAGCTGGTATTTCTTGGAGAAGATGTGATATATCTGGGAGAAATGTGGCATTTCTGGAAGAAACTGTCCAATTTGGGGGGAGAAGGCTGGTAGTTTTGGGTGAGAAGGTCCTATTTCAGGAGGAATCCTGGCATTTCTTGGAGAAGATGTGATATATTTGGGAGAAATGTGGCATGTCTGGAAGAAAATGTCCAATTTGGGGGGAGAAGGCTGGTAGTTTTGGGTGAGAAGGTCCTATTTCAGGAGGAATCCTGGCATTTCTTGGAGAAGATGTGATATATTTGGGAGAAATGTGGCATTTCTGGAAGAAAATGTCCTCTTTTGGGGATAAAAGAGGTATTAGTGGTTAAAAAGGTCCTATTTGAAGGGGGAAACCTGGTATTTCTTGGAGAAGATGTGCTATATTTGGGAGAAATGTGGCCTTTCTGGAAGAAACTGTCCTATTTTGGGGATAAAAGAGGAATTTTTGGGCGAAAAGGTCCTATTTGAAGGGGGAACCCTGGTATTTCATGGAGAAGATGTGATATATTTGGGAGAAATGTGGCCTTTCTTGAAGAAACTGTCCTATTTGAGTGATAAAAGAGGTATTTGTGGGTGAAAAGGTCCTATTTGAAGGGGGAAAGCTGGTAGTTTTACCTCTTTTAATCCCCAAGATAGAACAGTTTCTTCCAGTAAGGCCACATTTCTCCCAAATATATCACTTCTTCTCCAAGAAATACCAGCTTTCCCCCTTCAAATAGGACCTTTTCACCCACAAATACCTCTTTTATCCTGAAAATAGTACATTTTCTGCCATACATGCCATATTTCTCCCAAATATACCACATCTTCTCCATGAAATACCAGATTTCCCCCTTCAAATAGGACCTTTTTACCCAAAAATGCCTGTTTCATCCCCAAAAGAGGACAGTTTCTTCCTGACATGCCACATTTCTCCCAAATATATCACATCTTCTCCAAGAAATAACAGGTTTCCCCCTTCAAATAGGGCCTTATCACCCACAAATACCACTTTTATCCCCAAAATAGGACAGTTTCTTCCAGAAAGGCCACATTTCTCCCAAACATATCACATCTTCTCCAAGAAATACCAGGTTTCCCCCTTCAAATAGGACCTTTTCACCCACAAAAAATTCTTTTATCCCCAAAATAGGACAGTTTCTGCCAGAAATGCCTGATTTCTCCCAAATATATCACATCTTCTCCAAGAAATACCACGTTTCCCCCTTCAAATAGGACCTTTTCACGCACAAATACCTCTTTTATGCCTCAAATAGGTCAGTTTCTTCCAGACATGCCACATTTCTCCCAAATATATCACATCTTCTCCAAGAAATACCAGGATTCCTCCGGAAATAGGACCTTTTCTCCCACAAATACCAGCCTTCTCCCCCCAAACAGGACAGTTTCTTCCAGAAATGCCACATTTCTCCCAAACATATCACATCTTCTCCAAGAAATACCAGCTTTCCCCCTTCAAATAGGACCTTTTCACCCACAAATACCTCTTTTATCCCCAAAAGAGGACAGTTTCTTCCAGAAAGGCCACATTTCTCCCAAATATAGCACATCATCTCCAAGAAATACCAGCTTTCCCCCTTCAAATAGGATATTTTCACCCACTAATAGCAGGCTTCTTCCCCCAAATAGGACAGTTTCTTCCAGAAATGCCACATTTCTCCCAAATAGATCACATCTTCTCCAAGAAATAACAGGTTTCCCCCTTCAAATAGGACCTTATCACCCACAAATACCTCTTTTATCCTCAAAAGAGGACAGTTTCTTCCAGAAATGCCACATTTCTCCCAAATATATCACATCTCCTCCAAGAAATACCACGTTTCCCCCTTCAAATAGGACCTTTTCTCCCACAAATACCTGTTTCATCTACATAACAGGACACTTTCTTCCAGAAATGCCACATTTCTCCCAAATATATCACATCTTCTCCAAGAAATACCACGTTTCCCCCTTCAAATAGGACCTTTTCACCCACAAATACCTCTTTTATCCCCTAAATTGGACAGTTTCTTCCAGACATGCCACATTTCTCCCAAATAGATCACATCTTCTCCAAGAAATACCACGTTTCCCCCTTCAAATAGGACCTTTTCACCCACAAATACCTGTTCTATCCCCAAAAGAGGACAGTTTCTTCCAGAAAGGCCAGATTTCTCCCATATAGATCACATCTTCTCCAAGAAATACCACGTTTCCCCCTTCAAATAGGACCTTTTCACCCACAAATACCTCTTTTTTTCCCAAAATAGGACAGTTCCTTCCAGAAATGCCACATTTCTCCCAAACATATCACATCTTCTCCAACAAATGCCAGGGTTCCCCCTTCAAATAGGACCTTTTCACCCACAAATACCTCTTTTATCCCCAAAACAGGAGAGTTTCTTCCAGAAATGCCACATTTCTCCCAAATAGATCACATCTTCTCCAAGAAATACCACGTTTCCCCCTTCAAATAGGACCTTATCACCCACAAATACCTGTTTTATCCCCAAAAGAGGACAGTTTCTTCCAGAAATGCCATATTTCTCCCAAACATATCACATCTTCTCCAAGAAATACCAGGTTTCCCCCTTCAAATAGGACCTTTTCAACCACTAATACCTCTTTTATCCCCAAAATAGGACAGTTTCTTCCGGAAAGGCCACATTTCTCCCAAATATATCACATCTTCTCCAAGAAATGCCAGGATTCCTCCTGAAATAGGACCTTCTCACACAAAACTACCAGCCTTCTCCCCCCAAATTGGACAATTTCTTCCAGAAATGCCACATTTCTCCCAAATATATCGCATCTTCTCCAAGAAATACCAGGATTCCTCCTGAAATAGGAACTTTTCTCCCACAAATACCACCCTTCTCCCCCCAAATAGGACATTTTCTTCCAGACATGCCACATTTCTCCCAAATAGATAACATCTTCTCCAAGAAATACCAGGTTTTCCCCTGGAAATAGGACCTTTTCACCCACAAATACCTGTTCTATCCCCAAAAGAGGACAGTTTCTTCCAGAAATGCCACATTTCTCCCAAAAATATCACATCTTCTCCAAGAAATAACAGCTTTCCCCCTTCAAATAGGACCTGTTCCCCAAAAAAACCTCTTTTATCCCCAAAAGAGCACAGTTTCTTCCAGACATGCCACATTTCTCCGAAATATACCACATCTTCTCCAAGAAATACCAGCTTTCCCCCTTCAAATAGGACCTTTACTCCTGCAAATACCTCTTTTATCCCCAAAATAGGACAGTTTCTGACAGAAATGCCTGATTTCTCCCAAATATACCACATCTTCTCCATGAAATACCTGCTTTCCCCCTTCAAATAGGACCTTTTCTCCCACAAATACCTGTTTTATCCCCAAAAGAGGACAGTTTCTTCCAGAAATGCCACATTCCTCCCAAATATATCACATCTTCTCCAAGAAATACCAGGTTTCCCCCTTCAAATAGGACCTTTTCACCCACAAATACCTCTTTTATCCCCAAAAGAGGACAGTTTCTTCCAGAAAGGCCACATTCCTCCCAAATATATCACATCTTCTCCAAGAAATACCAGGGTTCCCCCTTCAAATAGGACCTTTTCACCCACAAATACCTCTTTTATCCCCAAAAGAGGACAGTTTCTTCCAGAAAGGCCGGATTTCTCCCAAATATAGCACATCTTCTCCAAGAAATACCACGTTTCCCCCTTCAAATAGGACCTTTTCACCCACAAATACCTCTTATCTCCCCCCAAATAGGACAGTTTCTTCCAGACATGCCAGTTTTCTCCTAAATATATCACATCTTCTCCAAGAAATACCACGTTTCCCCCTTCAAATAGGACCTTATCACCCACAAATACCTCTTTTATCCCCAAAATAGGACAGTTTCTTCCAGAAATGCCACATTTCTCCCAAATAGATCACATCTTCTCCAAGAAATACCAGCTTTCCCCCTTCAAATAGGACCTTTTCACCCACAAATACCTCTTTTATCCCCAAAATAGGACAGTTTCTTCCAGACATGCCACATTTCTCCCAAACATATCACATCTTCTCCAAGAAATACCAGGTTTCCCCCTTCAAATAGGACCTTTTCACCCACAAATACCTGTTTGATCCTCAAAAGAGGACAGTTTCTTCCAGAAAGGCCATATTTCACCCAAATAGATCACATCTTCTCCAAGAAATACCACGTTTCCCCCTTCAAATAGGACCTTTTCACCCACAAATACCTGTTTTATCCCCAAAAGAGGACAGTTTCTTCCAGACATGCCACATTTCTCCCAAATATATCACATCTTCTCCAAGAAATACCAGCTTTCCCCCTTCAAATAGGACCTTTTCACCCACAAATACCTGTTTCATTCCAAAAGAGGACAGTTTCTTCCAAAAATGCCACATTTCTCCCAAATATAGCACATCTTCTCCAAGAAATACCACGTTTCCCCCTTCAAATAGGACCTTTTCTCCCACAAATACCTGTATTATCCCTCAGATAGGACATTTTCTTCCAGAAATGCCACATTTCTCCCAAATATATCACATCTTCTCCAAGAAATACCAGGTTTTCCCCTTCAAATAAGACCTTTTCACCCACAAATACCTGTTCTATCCCCATAAGAGGACAGTTTCTTCCAGAAATGCCACATTTCTCCCAAATAGATCACATCTTCTCCAAGAAATAACAGGTTTCCCCCTTCAAATAGGACCTTTTCTCCCACAAATACCTCTTTTATCCCCAAAATAGGACAGTTTCTTCAAGAAATGCCACATTTCTCCCAAATATATCACATCTTCTCCAAGAAATACCAGGTTTCCCCCTTCAAATAGGACCTTTTCACCCACAAATACCTCTTATCCCCTAAATTGGACAGTTTCTTCCAGACATGCCACATTTCTCCCAAATATATCACATCTTCTCCAAGAAATACCACGTTTCCCCCTTCAAATATGACCTTTTCACCCACAAATACCTGTTCTATCCCCAAAAGAGGACAGTTTCTTCCAGAAAGGCCAGATTTCTCCCAAATAGATCACATCTTCTCCAAGAAATACCAGGTTTCCCCCTTCAAATAGGACCTTTTCACCCACAAATACCTCTTTTTTTCCCAAAATAGGACAGTTTCATCCAGAAAGGCCACATTTCTCCCAAATAGATCACATCTTCTCCAAGAAATACCACGTTTCCCCCTTCAAATAGGACCTTTTCACCCACAAATACCTCATTTATCCCCAAAAGAGGACAGTTTCTTCCAGAAAGGCCACATTTCTCCCAAACATATCACATCTTCTCCAAGAAATACCAGCTTTGCCCCTTCAAATAGGACCTTTTCACCCACAAAAAATTCTTTTATCCCCAAAAGAGGACAGTTTCTTCCAGAAATGCCACATTTCTCCCAAATATATCACATCTTCTCCTAGAAATACCAGGTTTCCCCCTTCAAATAGGACCTTTTCACCCACAAATACCTCATTTATCCCTCAAATAGGACAGTTTCTTCCAGACATGCCACATTTCTCCCAAATATATCACCTCTTCTCCAAGAAATACCAGGATTCCTCCTGAAAGAGGACATTTTCTACCACAAATAGCAGCCTTCTCCCCCCAAATACGAGAGTTTCTTCCAGAAATGCCACATTTCTCCCAAATAGATCACATCTTCTCCAAGAAATACCAGGTTTTCCCCTGGAAATAGGACCTTTTCACCCACAAATACCTGTTCTATCCCCAAAAGAGGACAGTTTCTTCCAGAAATGCCACATTTCTCCCAAAAATATCACATCTTCTCCAAGAAATAACAGCTTTCCCCCTTCAAATAGGACCTGTTCCCCAAAAAAACCTCTTTTATCCCCAAAAGAGCACAGTTTCTTCCAGACATGCCACATTTCTCCGAAATATACCACATCTTCTCCAAGAAATACCAGCTTTCCCCCTTCAAATAGGACCTTTACTCCTACAAATACCTCTTTTATCCCCAAAATAGGACAGTTTCTGCCAGAAATGCCTGATTTCTCCCAAATATACCACATCTTCTCCATGAAATACCTGCTTTCCCCCTTCAAATAGGACCTTTTCTCCCACAAATACCTGTTTTATCCCCAAAAGAGGACAGTTTCTTCCAGAAATGCCACATTCCTCCCAAATATATCACATCTTCTCCAAGAAATACCAGGTTTCCCCCTTCAAATAGGACCTTTTCACCCACAAATACCTCTTTTATCCCCAAAAGAGGACAGTTTCTTCCAGAAAGGCCACATTCCTCCCAAATATATCACATCTTCTCCAAGAAATACCAGGTTTCCCCCTTCAAATAGGACCTTTTCACCCACAAATACCTCTTTTATCCCCAAAAGAGGACAGTTTCTTCCAGAAAGGCCAGATTTCTCCCAAATATAGCACATCTTCTCCAAGAAATACCACGTTTCCCCCTTCAAATAGGACCTTTTCACCCACAAATACCTCTTATCTCCCCCCAAATAGGACAGTTTCTTCCAGACATGCCACATTTCTCCCAAATATATCACATCTTCTCCAAGAAATACCACGTTTCCCCCTTCAAATAGGACCTTATCACCCACAAATACCTCTTTTATCCCCAAAATAGGACAGTTTCTTCCAGAAATGCCACATTTCTCCCAAATAGATCACATCTTCTCCAAGAAATACCAGCTTTCCCCCTTCAAATAGGACCTTTTCACCCACAAATACCTCTTTTATCCCCAAAATAGGACAGTTTCTTCCAGACATGCCACATTTCTCCCAAACATATCACATCTTCTCCAAGAAATACCAGGTTTCCCCCTTCAAATAGGACCTTTTCACCCACAAATACCTGTTTGATCCCCAAAAGAGGACAGTTTCTTCCAGAAAGGCCATATTTCTCCCAAATAGATCACATCTTCTCCAAGAAATACCACGTTTCCCCCTTCAAATAGGACCTTTTCACCCACAAATACCTGTTTTATCCCCAAAAGAGGACAGTTTCTTCCAGACATGCCACATTTCTCCCAAATATATCACATCTTCTCCAAGAAATACCAGCTTTCCCCCTTCAAATAGGACCTTTTCACCCACAAATACCTGTTTCATTCCAAAAGAGGACAGTTTCTTCCAAAAATGCCACATTTCTCCCAAATATACCACATCTTCTCCAAGAAATACCAGCTTTCCCCCTTCAAATAGGACCTTTTCTCCCACAAATACCTGTATTATCCCTCAGGTAGGACATTTTCTTCCAGAAATGCCACATTTCTCCCAAATATATCACATCTTCTCCAAGAAATACCAGGTTTTCCCCTTCAAATAGGACCTTTTCACCCACAAATACCTGTTCTATCCCCATAAGAGGACAGTTTCTTCCAGAAATGCCACATTTCTCCCAAATAGATCACATCTTCTCCAAGAAATACCACGTTTCCCCCTTCAAATAGGACCTTTTCTCCCACAATTACCTCTTTTATCCCCAAAATAGGACAGTTTCTTCAAGAAATGCCACATTTCTCCCAAATATATCACATCTTCTCCAAGAAATACCACGTTTCCCCCTTCAAATAGGACCTTTTCACCCACAAATACCTCTTATCCCCTAAATTGCACAGTTTCTTCCAGACATGCCACATTTCTCCCAAATATATCACATCTTCTCCAAGAAATACCACGTTTCCCCCTTCAAATATGACCTTTTCACCCACAAATACCTGTTCTATCCCCAAAAGAGGACAGTTTCTTCCAGAAAGGCCACATTTCTCCCAAATAGATCACATCTTCTCCAAGAAATACCAGGTTTCCCCCTTCATATAGGACCTTTTCACCCACAAATACCTCTTTTTTTCCCAAAATAGGACAGTTTCATCCAGAAAGGCCACATTTCTCCCAAATATATCACATCTTCTCCAAGAAATACCAGGTTTCCCCCTTCAAATAGGACCTTTTCACCCACAAATACCTCTTTTATCCCCAAAAGAGGACAGTTTCTTCCAGAAAGGCCACATTTCTCCCAAACATATCACATCTTCTCCAAGAAATACCAGCTTTCCCCCTTCAAATAGGACTTTTTCACCCACAAAAAATTCTTTTATCCCCAAAATAGGACAGTTTCTTCCAGAAATGCCACATTTCTCCCAAATATATCACATCTTCCCCAAGAAATACCAGGGTTCCCCCTTCAAATAGGACCTTTTCACCCACAAATACCTCTTTTATCCCTCAAATAGGACAGTTTCTTCCAGACATGCCACATTTCTCCCAAATATATCACCTCTTCTCCAAGAAATACCAGGATTCCTCCTGAAAGAGGACCTTTTCTACCACAAATAGCAGCCTTCTCCCCCCAAATACGACAGTTTCTTCCAGAAATGCCACATTTCTCCCAAACATATCACATCTTCTCCAAGAAATGCCAGGGTTCCCCCTTCAAATAGGACCTTTTCACCCACAAATACCTCTTTTAACCCCAAAACAGGAGAGTTTCTTCCAGAAATGCCACATTTCTCCCAAATAGATCACATCTTCTCCAAGAAATACCACGTTTCCCCCTTCAAATAGGACCTTTTCACCCACAAATACCTGTTTTATCCCCAAAAGAGGACAGTTTCTTCCAGAAATGCCATATTTCTCCCAAACATATCACATCTTCTCCAAGAAATACCAGGTTTCCCCCTTCAAATAGGACATTCTCACCCACAAATACCTCTTTTATCCCTCAAATAGGACAGTATCTTCCAGACATGCCACATTTCTCCCAAATATATCGCATCTTCTCTAAGAAATACCAGGATTCCTCCTGAAATAGGAACTTTTCTCCCACAAATACCACCCTTCTCCCCCCAAATAGGACATTTTCTTCCAGACATGCCACATTTCTCCCAAATAGATCACATCTTCTCCAAGAAATACCAGGTTTTCCCCTGGAAATAGGACCTTTTCACCCACAAATACCTGTTCTATCCCCATAAGAGGACAGTTTCTTCCAGAAATGCCACATTTCTCCCAAAAATATCACATCTTCTCCAAGAAATAACAGCTTTCCCCCTTCAAATAGGACCTGTTCCCCAAAAAAACCTCTTTTATCCCCAAAAGAGCACAGTTTCTTCCAGACATGCCACATTTCTCCGAAATATACCACATCTTCTCCAAGAAATACCAGCTTTCCCCCTTCAAATAGGACCTTTACTCCTACAAATACCTCTTTTATCCCCAAAATAGGACAGTTTCTGCCAGAAATGCCTGATTTCTCCCAAATATACCACATCTTCTCCATGAAATACCTGCTTTCCCCCTTCAAATAGGACCTTTTCTCCCACAAATACCTGTTTTATCCCCAAAAGAGGACAGTTTCTTCCAGAAATGCCACATTCCTCCCAAATATATCACATCTTCTCCAAGAAATACCAGGTTTCCCCCTTCAAATAGGACCTTTTCACCCACAAATACCTCTTTTATCCCCAAAAGAGGACAGTTTCTTCCAGAAAGGCCACATTCCTCCCAAATATATCACATCTTCTCCAAGAAATACCAGGTTTCCCCCTTCAAATAGGACCTTTTCACCCACAAATACCTCTTTTATCCCCAAAAGAGGACAGTTTCTTCCAGAAAGGCCAGATTTCTCCCAAATATAGCACATCTTCTCCAAGAAATACCAGGTTTCCCCCTTCAAATAGGACCTTTTCACCCACAAATACCTCTTATCTCCCCCCAAATAGGACAGTTTCTTCCAGACATGCCAGTTTTCTCCTAAATATATCACATCTTCTCCAAGAAATACCACGTTTCCCCCTTCAAATAGGACCTTATCACCCACAAATACCTCTTTTATCCCCAAAAGAGGACAGTTTCTTCCAGAAATGCCACATTTCTCCCAAATAGATCACATCTTCTCCAAGAAATACCACGTTTCCCCCTTCAAATAGGACCTTTTCTCCCACAAATACCTCTTTTATCCCCAAAATAGGACAGTTTCTTCCAGACATGCCACATTTCTCCCAAACATATCACATCTTCTCCAAGAAATACCAGGTTTCCCCCTTCAAATAGGACCTTTTCACCCACAAATACCTGTTTGATCCCCAAAAGAGGACAGTTTCTTCCAGAAAGGCCATATTTCTCCCAAATAGATCACATCTTCTCCAAGAAATACCACGTTTCCCCCTTCAAATAGGACCATTTCACCCACAAATACCTCTTTTATCCCCAAAATAGGACAGTTTCTTCCAGAAAGGCCACATTTCTCCCAAATAGATCACATCTTCTCCAAGAAATACCTGCTTTCCCCCTTCAAATAGAACCTTTTCTCCCACAAATACCAGCCTTCTCCCCTTAAATAGGACAGTTTCTTCCAGAAATGCCACATTTCTCCCAAACATATCACATCTTCTCCAAGAAATACCAGGTTTCCCCCTTCAAATAGGACCTTTTCACCCACAAATACCTCTTTTATCCCCAAAAGAGGACAGTTTCTTCCAGAAATGCCACATTTCTCCCAAATATATCACATCTTCTCCAAGAAATACCAGCTTTCCCCCTTCAAATAGGACCTTTTCAACCACTAATAGCAGGCTTCTCCCCCAAATAGGACAGTTTCTTCCAGAAATGCCAGATTTCT
The DNA here is from genome assembly GCA_030408155.1 of Lophura swinhoii. NCBI lineage: Eukaryota > Metazoa > Chordata > Aves > Galliformes > Phasianidae > Lophura > Lophura swinhoii. The sequence continues at coordinate 1,092,176 of JASCYN010000149.1, forward strand.
CCCAAATAGATCACATCTTCTCCAAGAAATACCAGGTTTCCCACTTCAAATAGGACATTTTCACCCACAAATACCACTTTTATCATTAAAATAGGACAGTTTCTTCCAGAAATGCCACATTTCTCCCAAATATATCACATCTCCTTCAAGAAATACCAGCTTTCCCCCTTCAAATAGGACCTTTTCACCCACAAATACCTCTTTTATCCCTCAAATAGAACAGTTTCTTCCAGACATGCCACATTTCTCCCAAATAGATCACATCTTCTCCAAGAAATACCAGGGTTCCCCCTTCAAATAGGACCTTTTCACCCACAAATACCTGTTTTATCCCCAAAATAGGACAGTTTCTTCCTGACATGCCACATTTCTCCCAAACATATCACATCTTCTCCAAGAAATACCAGGTTTCCCCCTTCAAATAGGACCTTTTCACCCACAAATACCTGTTTTATCCTCAAAAGAGGACAGTTTCTTCCAGAAATGGCACATTTCTACCAAACATATCACATCTCCTCCAAGAAATACCAGGATTCCTCCTGAAATACGAACTTTTCTCCCACAAATACCACCCTTCTCCCCCCAAATAGGACATTTTCTTCCAGACATGCCACATTTCTCCCAAATATATCACCTCTTCTCCAAGAAATACCACGTTTCCCCCTTCAAATAGGACCTTTTCACCCACTAATACCTCTTTTATCCCCAAAAGAGGACAGTTTCTTCCAGACCTTCCTCATTTCTCCCAAATATATCACATCTTCTCCAAGAAATACCAGCTTTCCCCCTTCAAATAGGACCTTCTCACCCACAAATACCACTTTTATCCCCAAAAGAGGACAGTTTCTTCCAGACATGTTACATTTCTCCCAAATATATCACATCTTCTCCAAGAAATACCACGTTTCCCCCTTCAAATAGGACCTTTTCAACCACTAATACCTCTTTTATCCCCAAAAGAGGACAGTTTCTTCCAGAAATGCCACATTTCTCCCAAATATATCACATCTTCTCCAAGAAATGCCAGGATTCCTCCTGAAAGAGGACCTTCTCACCCAAAAGTACCAGCCTTCTCCCACCAAATTGGACATTTTCTTCCAGAAAGGCCACATTTCTCCCAAATATATCACATCTTCTCCAAGAAATGCCAGGATTCCTCCTGAAATAGGACCTTCTCACCCAAAACTACCAGCCTTCTCCCCCCAAATTGGACATTTTCTTCCAGACATGCCACATTTCTCCCAAATATATCACATCTTCTCCAAGAAATACCAGGTTTCCCCCTTCAAATAGGACCTTTTCTCCCACAAATACCTCTTTTATCCCCAAAAGAGGACAGTTTCTTCCAGAAATGCCACATTTCTCCCAAATATATCACATCTTCTCCAAGAAATACCACGTTTCCCCCTTCCAATAGGACCTTTTCACCCACAAGTACCTGTTTTATCCCCAAAATAGGACAGTTTCTTCCAGAAATGCCACATTTCTCCCAAATATATCACATCTTCTCCAAGAAATGCCACGTTTCCCCCTTCAAATATGACCTTTTCACCCACAAATACCTCTTTTATCCCCAAAATAGGACAGTTTCTTCCAGAAATGCCACATTTCTCCCAAATAGATCACATCTTCTCCAAGAAATACCAGGTTTCCCCCTTCAAATAGGACCTTTTCAACCACAAATACCTCTTTTATCCCCAAAAGAGGACAGTTTCTTCCAGAAATGCCACATTTCTCCCAAACATATCACATCTTCTCCAAGAAATGCCAGGATTCCTCCTGAAAGAGGACCTTCTCACCCAAAACTACCAGCCGTCTCCCCCCAAATTGGACATTTTCTTCCAGAAATGCCACATTTCTCCCAAATATATCACATCTTCTCCAAGAAATACCAGGATTCCCCCTTCAAATAGGAACTTCTCACCCAAAACTACCAGCCTTCTCCCCCAAAATTGGACATTTTCTTCCAGAAATGCCACATTTCTCTCAAATATATCACATTTTCTCCATGAAATACCAGCTTTCCCCCTTCAAAAAGGACCTTTTCACCCACAAATACCTCTTTTATCCCCAAAAGAGGACAGTTTCTTCCAGAAATGCCACATTTCTCCCAAATATATCACATCTTCTCCAAGAAATACCAGCTTTCCCCCTTCAAATAGGACCTTTTCAACCACTAATAGCAGGCTTCTCCCCCAAATAGGACAGTTTCTTCCAGAAATGCCACATTTCTCCCAAATAGATCACATCTTCTCCAAGAAATACCAGGTTTCCCACTTCAAATAGGACATTTTCACCCACAAATACCACTTTTATCATTAAAATAGGACAGTTTCTTCCAGAAATGCCACATTTCTCCCAAATATATCACATCTCCTTCAAGAAATACCAGCTTTCCCCCTTCAAATAGGACCTTTTCACCCACAAATACCTCTTTTATCCCTCAAATAGAACAGTTTCTTCCAGACATGCCACATTTCTCCCAAATAGATCACATCTTCTCCAAGAAATACCAGGGTTCCCCCTTCAAATAGGACCTTTTCACCCACAAATACCTGTTTTATCCCCAAAATAGGACAGTTTCTTCCTGACATGCCACATTTCTCCCAAACATATCACATCTTCTCCAAGAAATACCAGGTTTCCCCCTTCAAATAGGACCTTTTCACCCACAAATACCTGTTTTATCCTCAAAAGAGGACAGTTTCTTCCAGAAATGGCACATTTCTACCAAACATATCACATCTCCTCCAAGAAATACCAGGATTCCTCCTGAAATACGAACTTTTCTCCCACAAATACCACCCTTCTCCCCCCAAATAGGACATTTTCTTCCAGACATGCCACATTTCTCCCAAATATATCACCTCTTCTCCAAGAAATACCACGTTTCCCCCTTCAAATAGGACCTTTTCACCCACTAATACCTCTTTTATCCCCAAAAGAGGACAGTTTCTTCCAGACCTTCCTCATTTCTCCCAAATATATCACATCTTCTCCAAGAAATACCAGCTTTCCCCCTTCAAATAGGACCTTCTCACCCACAAATACCACTTTTATCCCCAAAAGAGGACAGTTTCTTCCAGACATGTTACATTTCTCCCAAATATATCACATCTTCTCCAAGAAATACCACGTTTCCCCCTTCAAATAGGACCTTTTCAACCACTAATACCTCTTTTATCCCCAAAAGAGGACAGTTTCTTCCAGAAATGCCACATTTCTCCCAAATATATCACATCTTCTCCAAGAAATGCCAGGATTCCTCCTGAAAGAGGACCTTCTCACCCAAAAGTACCAGCCTTCTCCCACCAAATTGGACATTTTCTTCCAGAAAGGCCACATTTCTCCCAAATATATCACATCTTCTCCAAGAAATGCCAGGATTCCTCCTGAAATAGGACCTTCTCACCCAAAACTACCAGCCTTCTCCCCCCAAATTGGACATTTTCTTCCAGACATGCCACATTTCTCCCAAATATATCACATCTTCTCCAAGAAATACCAGGTTTCCCCCTTCAAATAGGACCTTTTCTCCCACAAATACCTCTTTTATCCCCAAAAGAGGACAGTTTCTTCCAGAAATGCCACATTTCTCCCAAATAGATCACATCTTCTCCAAGAAATACCACGTTTCCCCCTTCCAATAGGACCTTTTCACCCACAAGTACCTGTTTTATCCCCAAAATAGGACTGTTTCTTCCAGAAATGCCACATTTCTCCCAAATATATCACATCTTCTCCAAGAAATGCCACGTTTCCCCCTTCAAATATGACCTTTTCACCCACAAATACCTCTTTTATCCCCAAAATAGGACAGTTTCTTCCAGAAATGCCACATTTCTCCCAAATAGATCACATCTTCTCCAAGAAATACCAGGTTTCCCCCTTCAAATAGGACCTTTTCAACCACAAATACCTCTTTTATCCCCAAAAGAGGACAGTTTCTTCCAGAAATGCCACATTTCTCCCAAACATATCACATCTTCTCCAAGAAATGCCAGGATTCCTCCTGAAAGAGGACCTTCTCACCCAAAACTACCAGCCGTCTCCCCCCAAATTGGACATTTTCTTCCAGAAATGCCACATTTCTCCCAAATATATCACATCTTCTCCAAGAAATACCAGGATTCCTCCTGAAATAGGAACTTCTCACCCAAAACTACCAGCCTTCTCCCCCAAAATTGGACATTTTCTTCCAGAAATGCCACATTTCTCTCAAATATATCACATTTTCTCCATGAAATACCAGCTTTCCCCCTTCAAAAAGGACCTTTTCTCCCACAAATACCTGTTTTATTCCCCAAATAGGACAGTTTCTTCCAGAAAGGCCACATTTCTCCCAAATATACCACATCTTCTCCAAGAAATACCAGGTTTCCCCCTTCAAATAGGACCTTTTCACCCACAAATACCTCTTCTATCCCCATAAGAGGACATTTTCTTCCAGAAAGGCCACATTTCTCCCGAATATATCACATCTTCTCCAAGAAATACCTGCTTTCCCCCTTCAAATAGGACCTTTTCTCGCACAAATACCAGCCTTCTCCCCCCAAATAGGACAGTTTCTTAAAGTAATGCCACATTTCTCCCAAACATATCACATCTTCTCCAAGAAATACCAGGTTTCCCCCTTCAAATAGGACCTTTTCACCCACAAATACCTGTTTTATCCCCAAAATAGGAAAGTTTCTTCCAGAAATGCCACATTTCTCCCAAACATATCACATCTTCTCCAAGAAATACCAGGTTTCCCCCTTCAAATAGGACCTTTTCACCGACTAATAGCTGGCTTCTCCCACAAAAGAGGACCGTTTCTTCCTGACATGCCACATTTCTCCCAAATAGATCACATCTTCTCCAAGAAATACCAGGTTTCCCACTTCAAATAGGACCTTTTCACCCACAAATACCTCTTTTATCCCCAAAAGGGGACAGTTTCTTCCAGACATGCCACATTTCTCCCAAATATATCACATCTCCTTCAAGAAATACCAGCTTTCCCACTTCAAATAGGACCTTTTCAACCACAAATACCTGTTTTATCCCAAAACAGGACACTTTCTTCCAGAAATGCCACATTTCTCCCAAATATATCACATCTTCTCATAGAATTACCACGTTTCCCCCTTCAAATAGGACCTTTTCACCCACAAATACCTCTTTTATCCCCAAAAGAGGACAGTTTCTGCCAGACAGGCCACATTTCTCCCAAATAGATCACATCTCTTACAAGCACTACCAGCTTTCCCCCCTGAAATAGGACCTTTTCACCCACAAATACCTGTTTTATCCCCAAAGGAGGACAGTTTCTTCCAGAAATGGCACATTTCTCCCAAACATATCACATCTCCTCCAAGAAATACCAGGATTCCTCCTGAAATAGGAACTTTTCTCCGACAAATACCACCCTTCTCCCCCCAAATAGGACATTTTCTTCCACACATGCCACATTTCTCCCAAATATATCACATCTTCTCCAAGAAATACCAGGTTTTCCCCTGGAAATAGGACCTTTTCACCCACAAATACCTGTTCTATCCCCATAAGAGGACAGTTTCTTCCAGAAATGCCACATTTCTCCCAAATAGATCACATCTTCTCCAAGAAATACCACGTTTCCCCCTTCAAATAGGACCTTTTCCCCCAAAAAACCTCTTTTATCCCCAAAATAGGACAGTTTCTTCCAGAATTGCCACATTTCTCCCAAATAGATCACATCTTCTCCAAGAAATACCAGGTTTCCCCCTTCAAATAGGACCTTTTCACCCACAAATACCTCTTTTATCTCCAGAAGAGGACAATTTCTTCCAGAAAGGCCACATTTCTCCCAAATAGATCACATCTTCTCCAAGAAATACCAGGATTCCTCCTGAAATAGGACCTTTTCTCCCACAAATACCAGCCTTCTCCCCCCAAAATAGGACAGTTTCTTCCAGAAATGCCACATTTCTCCCAAATAGATCACATCTCCTCCAAGAAATACCAGGATTCCTCCTGAAATAGGACCTTTTCACCCACATATACCTCTTTTGTCCCCAAAATAGAACAGTTACGTCCAGAAATGCCACATTTCTCCCAAACATATCACATCTTCTCCAAGAAATACCAGGTTTCCTCCTGAAATACGACCTTTTCACCCACAAATACCTCTTGTATCCCCAAAGAGGACAGTTTCTTCCAGAAAGGCCACATTTCTCCCAAATATATCACATCTTCTCCAAGAAATACCAGGTTTCCCCCTTCAAATAGGACCTTTTCACCCACAAATACCTGTTTTATCCCCAAAAGAGGACAGTTTCTTCCAGAAATGCCAGATTTCTCCCAAATATATCACATCTTCTCCAAGAAATAACAGGTTTCCCCCTTCAAATACAACGTTTTCACCCACAAATACCTGTTTTATCCCCTAAATTGGACAGTTTCTTCCAGAAAGGCCACATTTCTCCCAAATATATCACATCTTCTCCAAGAAATACCATGTTTCCCCCTTCAAATAGGACCTTTTCACCAACAAATACCTCTTTTATCCCCAAAAGAGGACAGTTTCTTCCAGACATGCCACATTTCTCCCAAATAGATCACATCTTCTCCAAGAAATACCAGCTTTCCCCCTTCAAATAGGACCTTTTCAACCACAAATATCTGTTTTATCCCTCAAATTGGACATATTCTTCCAGAAATGCCAGATTTCTCCCAAATATATCACATCTTCTCCAAGAAATACCAGGTTTTCCCGTGGAAATAGGACCTTTTCACCCACAAATACCTGTTTTATCCCCAAAATAGGACAGTTTCTTCCAGAAATGCCTGATTTCTCCCAAATATATCACATCTTCTCCAAGAAATACCAGCTTTCCCCCTTCAAATAGGACCTTTTCTCCCACAAATACCAGGCTTCTCCCCCCAAATAGGACATTTTCTTCCAGAAATGCCACATTTCTCCCAAATATATCATATCTTCTCCAAGAAATACCACGTTTCCCCCTTCAAATAGGAAATTTTCACCCACAAATACCTGTTTTATCCCCAAAAGAGGACAGTTTCTTCCAGAAAGGCCACACTTCTCCCAAATAGATCACATCTTCTCCAAGAAATACCAGGTTTCCCCCTTCAAATAGGAAATTGTCACCCACAAATACCTGTTTTATCCCCAAAAGAGGACAGTTTCTTCCAGAAATGCCACATTTCTCCCAAATATATCACAGCTTCTCCAAGAAATACCAGGTTTCCCACTTCAAATAGGACCTTTTCACCCACTAATACCAGGCTTCTCCCCCCAAATAGGACATTTTCTTCCAGAAATGCCACATTTCTCCCAAATATATCACATCTTCTCCAAGAAATACCAGCTTTCCCCCTTCAAATAGGAAATTTTCACCCACAAGTACCTGTTTTATCCCCAAAATAGGACAGTTTTTTCCAGACATGCCACATTTCTCCCAAATATATCACATCTTCTCCAAGAAATACCAGGGTTCCCCCTTCAAATAGGACCTTTAAACCCACAAATACCTCTTTTATCCCCAAAAGAGGACAGTTTCTTCCAGAAATGCCACATTTCTCCCAAATAGATCACATCTTCTCCAAGAAATACCACGTTTCCCCCTTCAAATAGGACCTTTTCCCCCCAAAAAAATCTTTTATCCCCAAAAGAGGACAGTTTCTCCCAGAAATGCCACATTTCTCCCAAATAGATCATATCTTCTCCAAGAAATACCAGGTTTCCTCATTCAAATAGGACCTTTTCACCAACAAATACCTGTTTTATCCCCAAAAGAGGACAGTTTCTTCCAGATAGGCCACATTTCTCCCAAACATATCATATCTTCTCCAAGAAATACCAGGATTCCTCCTGAAATACGACCTTTTCACCCACAAATACCTCTTTTATCCCTCAAATAGGACAGTTTCTTCCAGAAATGCCACATTTCTCCCAAATATATCACATCTTCTCCAAGAAATACCAGGATTCCTCCTGAAATAGGACCTTTTCACCCACAAATACCTCTTTTATCCCCAAAAGAGGACAGTTTCTTCCAGAACTGCCACATTTCTCCAAAATATATCACATCTTCTCCAAGAAATACCAGGTTTCCCCCTTCAAATAGGACCTTTTCACCCACAAATACCTCTTTTATCCCCAAAAGAGGACAGTTTCTTCCAGAAATGCCACATTTCTCCCAAATATATCACATCTTCTCCAAGAAATACCAGGTTTCCCCCTTCAAATACGACCTTTTCACCCACAAATTCCTGTTTTATCCCCAAAAGAGGACAGTTTCTTCCAGACATGCCACATTTCTCCCAAATAGATCACATCTTCTCCAAGAAATACCAGCTTTCCCCCTTCAAATAGGACCTTTTCAACCACAAATACCTGTTTTATCCCTCAAATTGGGCATATTCTTCCAGAAATGCCACATTTCTCCCAAATACATCACATCTTCTCCAAGAAATACCAGGTTTTCCCCTGGAAATAGGACCTTTTCACCCACAAATACCTGTTTTATCCCCAAAAGAGGACAGTTTCTTCCAGATATGCCTGAATTCTCCCAAATATATCACATCTTCTCCAAGAAATACCAGCTTTCCCCCTTCAAATAGGACCTTTTCACCCACTAATACCAGGCTTCTCCCCCCAAATAGGACATTTTCTTCCAGAAATGCCACATTTCTCCCAAATATATCATATCTTCCCCAAGAAATACCACGTTTCCCCCTTCAAATAGGAAATTTTCACCCACAAGTACCTGTTTTATCCCCAAAAGAGGACAGTTTCTTCCAGAAATGCCACATTTCTCCCAAATAGATCACATCTTCTCCAAGAAATACCAGGTTTCCCCCTTCAAATAGGAAATTTTCACCCACAAATACCTGTTTTATCCCCCCAAATAGGACATTTTCTTCCAGAAATGCCACATTTCTCCCAAATATATCACATCTTCTCCAAGAAATACCAGGTTTCCCACTTCAAATAGAACATTTTCACCCACTAGTACCAGGCTTCTCCCCCCAAATAGGACATTTTCTTCCAGAAATGCCACATTTCTCCCAAATAGATCACATCTTCTCCAAGAAATACCAGGGTTCCCCCTTCAAATAGGAACTTTTCACCCACAAATACCTCTTTTATCCCCAAAAGAGGACAGTTTCTTCCAGAAATGCCAGATTTCTCCCAAATATATCACATCATCTCCAAGAAATACCTGCTTTCCCCATTCAAATAGGACCTTTTCCCCCCAAAAAACTCTTTTATCTCCAAAAGAGGACAGTTTCTTCCAGAGATGCCACATTTCTCCCATATAGATCATATCTTCTCCAAGAAATACCAGGTTTCCTCCTTCAAATAGGACCTTTTCACCCACAAATACCTGTTTTATCCCCAAAAGAGGACAGTTTCTGCCAGACATGCCACATTTCTCCCAAATAGATCTCATCTTCTCCAAGAAATACCTGGATTCCTCCTGAAATCCGACTTTTTCACCCACAAATACCACTTTTATCCCTCAAATAGGACAGTTTCTACCAGAAATGCCACATTTCTCCCAAATAGATCACATCTTCTCCAAGAAATAACAGGTTTCCCCCTTCAAATACAACGTTTTCACCCACAAATACCTGTTTTAACCCCCAAATAGGACAGTTTCTTCCAGAAATGCCACTTTTCTCCCAAATAGATCACATCTTCTCCAATAAATACCAGGATTCCCCTTTCAAATAGGAACTTATCAACCACAAATACCTGTTTTATCCCAAAAATACGACAGTTTCTTCCAGACATGCCACATTTCTCCCAAATATATCACAGCTTCTCCAAGAAATACCACGTTTCCCCCTTCAAATACGACCTTTTCAACCACAAATACCTGTTTTATTCCGCAAATTGGACATATTCTTCCAGAAATGCCACATTTCTCCCAAATAGATCACATCTTCTCCAAGAAATACCAGCTTTCCCCCTTCAAATAGGACCTTATCACCCACAAATACCTCTTTTATCCCCAAAAGAGGACAGTTTCTTCCAGAAATGCCACATTTCTCCCAAATATACCACATCTTCTCCAAGAAATTCCAGGTTTCCCCCTTCGAATAGGACCTTTTCACCCTCAAATACCTGTTATATCCCCAAAATAGGACAGTTTCTTCCAGAAATGCCACATTTCTCCCAAATATATCACATCTTCTCCAAGAAATACCAGGTTTCCCCCTGCAAATAGGACCTTTTCCCCACAAAAAACTCTTTTATCCCCAAAAGAGGACAGTTTCTTCCAGGAATGCCAAATTTCTCCCAAATATATCACATCTTCTCCAAGAAATACCAGGTTTCCCCCTTCAAATAGGACCTTATCACCCACAAATACCTGTTTTATCCCCAAAAGAGGACAGTTTCTTCCAGACATGCCACATTTCTCCCAAATAGATCACATCTTCTCCAAGAAATACCAGGGTTCCCCCTTCAAATAGGACCTTTTCACCCACAAATACCTCTTTTATCCCCAAAAGAGGACAGTTTCTTCAAGAAAGGCCACATTTCTCCCAAATATATCACATCTTCTCATAGAATTACCAGCTTTCCCCCTTCAAATAGGACCTTTTCACACACTAATGCCTGTTTTATCCCCAAAAGAGGACATATTCTTCCAGAAATGCCACATTTCTCCCAAATATATCACATCTTCTCCAAGAAATACCACGTTTCCCCCTTCAAATAGGACCTTTTCACCCACAAATACCTCTTTTATCCACAAAATAGGACAGTTTCTTCCAGACATGCCACATTTCTCCCAAATATATCACATCTTCTCCAAGAAATACCAGCTTTCCCCCTTCAAATAGGACCTTTTCACCCACAGATACCTGTTTTATCCCCAAAAGAGGACAGTTTCTTCCAGAAAGGCCAGATTTCTCCAAATATATCACATCTTCTCCAAGAAATACCAGCTTTCCCCCTTCAAATAGGAACTTTTCACCCACAAATACCTCTTTTATCCCCAAAATAGGACAGATTCTTCCAGACATGCCAGATTTCTCCCAAATATATCATATCTTCTCTAAGAAATACCTGGTCGAACACTGGAAATAGGAACTTTTCACCCACAAATACCTCTTTTATCCCCAAAAGAGGACAGTTTCTTCCAGAAATGCCACATTTCTCCCAAATATATCACATCTCCAAGAAATACCAGGTTTTCCCCTGGAAATAGGACCAGCATTGCCTGAAAACATGGGGTTTTTTCTCCGCAGGAAAGAAGCCACAACTCTCGACTTTCTGGAACGTCCTCCCTGAAAGCACAATGTGTGTGGCTACTGGACCTTCTAGCTGCCTTATTAGTGGGGCTTTTCTCTTCTATTTTATTCGTCACAGAATGCTGAAGTGTAGCACAGGATAAACACCCAAAACGAAAAGTCGCTCGGAACAAAGGGATAAAACAGGAATCAGTGGGTGACAAGGTCCTATTTCAGGAGGAAACCTGGTATTTCTTGGAGATGTGATATATTTGGGAGAAATGTGGCATGTCTGGAAGAAACTGTCCTATTTTGGGGATATAAGAGGTATTTGTGGGTGAAAAGGTCCTATTTGAAGGTGGAAACCTGGCATTTCTTGGAGAAGATGTGATCTATTTGGGAGAAATGTGGTATGTCTGGAAGAAACTTTCCTCTTTGGGGGATACAAGAGGCATTTGTGGGTGATAAGGTCCTATTTCAAGGAGGAAACCTGGTATTTCTTGGAGAAGATGTGATATATTTGGGAGAAATGTGGCATTTCTGGACGTAACTGTTCCATTTTGGGGATAAAAGAGGAATTTGTGGGTGAAAAGGTCCTATTTGAATGGGGAAAGCCGGTATTTCTTGGAGAAGATGTGATATATTTGGGAGAAATCTGCCATTTCTGGAAGAAACTGTCCTATTTGGGGGGAGAAGGCTGGTATTTGTGGGAGAAAAGGTCCTATTTCAGGAGGAATCCTGGTGTTTCTTGGAGAAGATGTGATATATTTGTTAGAAATCTAGCCTTTATTGAAGAAACTGTCCTGTTTTGGGATAAAACAGGAATTTGTGGGAGAAAAGTTCCTATTTGAAGGGGGAAACGTGGTATTTCTTGGAGAAGATGTGATCTATTTGGGAGAAATGTGGCATGTCTGGAAGAAACTGTCCTATTTTGGGGATAAAAGTGGTATTTGTGGGTGAAAAGGTGCTATTTCAAGGGGGAAAGCTGGTATTTCTTGGAGAAGATGTGATATATTTGGGTGATAAGTGGTCTTTCTGAAAGAAAATGTCCTATTTGGGGGGGAAGGCTGGTATTTGTGGGAGAAAAGGTCCTATTTCAGGAGGAATCCTGGTATTTCTTGGAGGAGATGTGATCTATTTGGGAGAAATCTGGCATTTCTGGCAGAAAGTGTCCTATTTTGGGGATAAAAGACGTATTTGTGGGTGAAAAGGTCCTATTTGAAGCGGGAACCCTGGTATTTCTTGGAGACGATGTGATATATTTGGGAGAAATGTGGCCTTTCCGAAAGAAACTGTCCTCTTTTGGGGATAAAAGAGGTATTTGTGGGTGAAAATTTACTAATTGAAGGGGGAAACCTGGTATTTCTTGGAGAAGATATGATATATTTGGGAGAAATGTGGCATTTCTGGAAGAAACTGTCCTCTTTTGGGGATAAAACAGGTATTTGTGGGTGAAAAGGTCCTATTTGAAGGGGGAAACGTGGTATTTCTTGGAGAAGATGTGATATATTTGGGAGAAATCTGGCATTTCTGGAAGACTATGTCCAATTTGAGGGATAAAACAGGTATTTGTGGTTGTAAAGGTCCTATTTGAAGGGGGAAACCTGGCATTTTTTCGAGAAGATGTGATCCATTTGGGAGAAATGAGGCATTTCTGGAGGAAAGTGTCGTCTTTTGGGGATGAAACAGGTATTTGTGGGTGAAAAGGTCCTATTTGAAGCGGGAAAAGTGGTATTTCTTGGAGAAGATGTGGTATATTTGGGAGAAATGTGGCATTTCTGGAAGAAACTGTCCTCTTTTGGGGATAAAAGAGGTATTTGTGGGTGAAAAGGTCCTATTTGAAGGAGGAAACCTGGTATTTCTTGGAGAAGATGTGATATGTTTTGATGAAATGTGGCATTCCTGGAAGAAACTGTCCTCTTTTGGGGATAAAAGAGGTATTTGTGGAGAAAAGGTCCTATTTGAAGGGGGAACCCTGGTATTTCTTGGAGGAGATGTGATATATTTGGGAGAAATGTGGCATTTCTGGAAGAAACTGTCATCTTTGGGGATAAAAGAGGTATTTGTGGGTGAAAATTTCCTATTTGAAGGGGGAACCCCGGGTATTTCTTGGAGAAGATAAGATTTATTTGGGAGAAATGTGGCATTTCTGGAAGAAACTGTCCTCTTTTGGGGATAAAAGAGGTATTTGTGGGCGAAAAGGTCCTATTTGAAGGGGGAAACCTGGTATTTCTTGGAGAAGATGTGATATATTTGGGAGAAATGTGGCATTTCTGGAAGAAACTGTCCTCTTATGGGGATAGAACAGGTATTTGTGGGTGAAAAGGTCCTATTTCCAGGGGAAAACCTGGTATTTCTTGGAGAAGATGTGATATATTTGGGAGAAATGTGGCATGTCTGGAAGAAAATGTCCTATTTGGGGGGAGAAGTGTGCTATTTGTGGGAGAAATGTTCCTATTTCAGGAGGAATCCTGGAATTTCTTGGAGGAGATGTGATATGTTTGGGAGAAATGTGGCATTTCTGGAAGAAACTGTCCTCTTTTGGGGATAAAAGATGTATTTGTGGGTGAAAAGGTCCTATTTGAAGGGGGAAACCTGGTATTTCTTGGGGAAGATGTGATATATTTGGGAGAAATGTGGCATTTCTGGAAGAATATGTCCAATTTGAGGGATAAAACAGGTATTTGTGGTTGAAAAGTTCCTATTTGAAGGGGGAAACGTGGTATTTCTTGGAGAAGATGTGATATATTTGGGAGAAATGTGGCATGTCTGGAAGAAACTGTCCTCTTAAGGGGATACAAGAGGCATTTGTGGGTGAAAAGGTCCTATTTCAAGGAGGAAACCTGGTATTTCTTGGAGAAGATGCGATCTATTTGGGAGAAATGTGGCGTTTCTGGAAGAAACTGTCCTCTTTTGGGGATAAAAGAGGTATTTGTGGGTGATAAGGTCCTTTTTTAAGGGGGAAAGCTGGTATTTCTTGGAGAAGATGTGATCTATTTGGGAGAAATCTGGCATTTCTGGAAGAAACTGTCCTATTTGGGGGGAGAAGGCTGGTATTTTTGCGAGAAAAGGTCCTATTTCAGGAGGAATCCTGGTATTTCTTGGAGAAACTGTGATCTATTTGGGAGAAATGTGGCATTTCTGGAAGAAACTGTCCTATTTGAGGGATAAAAGAGGTATTTGTGGGTGAAAAGATCGTATTTCAGGAGGAATCCTGGCATTTCTTGGAGAAGATGTGATATATTTGGGAGAAATGTGGCATTTCTTGAAGAAACTGTCCTCTTTTGGGGATAAAAGAGGTATTTGTGGGTGAAAAGGTCCTATTTGAAGGGGGAAACCTGGTATTTCTTGGAGAAGATGTGATATGTTTGGGAGAAATGTGGCATTTCTGGAAGAAAATGTCCTATTTTGGGGATAAAACAGGTATTTGTGGGAGAAAAGGTCCTATTTGAAGGGGGAACCGTGGTATTTCTTGGAGGAGATGTGATCTATTTGGGAGAAATGTGTCATGTCTGGAAGAAACTGTCCTCTTTTGGGGATAAAACAGGTATTTGTGGTTGAAAAGGTCCTATTTGAAGGGGGTATCCTGGTATTTCTTGGAGAAGATGTGATATGTTTGGGTGAAATGTGGCATTTCTGGAAGAAACTGTTCTATTTTGGGGATAAAAGAGGTATTTGTAGGTGAAAAGGTCCAATTTGAAGAGGGAAAGCTGGTATATCTTGGAGAAGATGTGATATATTTGGGTGATATTTGGCATGTCTGGAAGAAAATGTCCTATTTGGGGGGAGACGGGTGGTACTTGTGGGAGAAAAGGTCCTATTTCAGGAGAAATCCTGGTATTTCTTGGAGGAGATGTGATCTATTTGGGAGAAATGTGGCCTTTCTGGAAGAAACTGTCCTCTTTTGGGGATAAAACAGGTATTTGTGGGTGAAAAGGTCCTATTTGAAGGGGGAAAGCTGGTATTTCTTGGAGAAGATGTGATCTATTTGGGAGAAATGTGGCATTTCTGGAAGAAACTGTCCTCTTTTGGGGATAAAAGAGGTATTAGAGGGTGAAAATGTCCTATTTGAAGGGGGAAACCTGGTATTTCTTGGAGAAGATATGATATATTTGGGAGAAATGTGGCATTTCT
The DNA here is from genome assembly GCA_030408155.1 of Lophura swinhoii. NCBI lineage: Eukaryota > Metazoa > Chordata > Aves > Galliformes > Phasianidae > Lophura > Lophura swinhoii. The sequence goes on from JASCYN010000149.1 coordinate 1,107,539, forward strand.
GGAAGAAACTGTCCTCTTTTGGGGATAAAACAGGTATTTGTGGGTGAAAAGGTCCTATTTGAAGGGGGAACCCTGGTATTTCGTGGAGAAGATGTGATATATTTGGGAGAAATCTGGCATTTCTGGAAGAATATGTTCAATTTGAGGGATAAAAGAGGTATTTGTGGTTGAAAAGGTCCAATCTGAAGGGGGAAACGTGGTATTTCTTGGAGAAGATGTGATATATTTGGTAGAAATGTGGCATGTCTGGAAGAAACTGTCCTCTTTTGGGGATAAAAGAGGTATTTGTGGGTGAAAAGGTCCTATTTGAAGGGGGAAACGTGGTATTTCTTGGAGAAGATGTGGTATATTTGGGAGAAATGTGGCATTTCTGGAAGAAACTGTCCTCTTTTGGGGATAAAACAGGTATTTGTGGGTGAAAACGTTGTATTTGAAGGGGGAAACCTGTTATATCTTGGAGAAGATGTGATATATTTGGGAGAAATCTGGCATTCCTGGAAGAAACTGTCCTCTTTTGGGGATAAAAGAGGTATTTGTGGGTGAAAAGGTCCTATTTGAAGGGGGAACCCTGGTATTTCTTGGAGAAGAGGTGATATATTTGGGAGAAATGTGGCATGTCTGGAAGAAACTGTCGTATTTTGGGGATAAAACAGGTATTTGTGGGTGATAAGGTCCTATTTGAAGGGGGAAACCTGGTATTTCTTGGAGAAGATGTGATATATTTGGGAGAAATGTGGCATGTCTGGAAGAAGCTGTCCTCTTTTGGGGATAAAAGAGGTATTTGTGGGTGAAAAGGTCCTATTTTAAGGGGGAAACCTGGTATTTCTTGGAGAAGATGTGATATATTTGGGAGAAATGTGGCATTTCTGGAAGAAACTGTCCTCTTTTGGGGATAAAACAGGTATTTGTGGTTGAAAAGGTCCTATTTGAAGGGGGAAAGCTGGTATTTCTTGGAGAAGATGTGATCTATTTGGGAGAAATGTGGCATGTCTGGAAGAAAATGTCCAATTTGGGCGGAGAAGGCTGGTAATTTTGGGTGAGAAGGTCCTATTTCAGGAGGAATCCTGGTATTTCTTGGAGAAGATGTGATCTATTTGGGAGAAATGTGGCCTTTCTGGAAGAAAATGTGCAATTTGGGGGGAGAAGGCTGGTAGTTTTGGGTGAGAAGGTCCTATTTCAGGAGGAATCCTGGCATTTTTTGGAGAAGATGTGATATATTTGGGAGAAATGTGGCCTTTCCGGAAGAAACTGTCCTCTTTTGGGGATAAAAGAGGTATTAGTGGTTGAAAAGGTCCTATTTCCCCGGGGAAACCTGGTATTTCTTGGAGAAGATGTGATATATTTGGGAGAAATGTGGCATTTCTGGAAGAAAATGTCCTCTTTTGGGGATAAAAGAGGTATTTCATGGAGAAAACGTCCTAATTCAAGGGGGAAACCTGATATTTCTTGGAGAAGATGTGATATATTTGGGAGGAATGTGGCATTTCTGGAAGAAACTGTCCTATTTGAGGGATAAAATAGGTATTTGTGGGTGAAAAGGTCCTATTTCAGGAGGAAACCTGGCATTTCTTGGAGAAGATGTGATATATTTGGGAGAAATGTGGCCTTTCTATGAGAAACTGTCTTCTTTTGGGGATCAAAGAGGTATATGTGGGTGAAAAGGTCCTATTTCAAGGGGGAAACCTGGTATTTCTTGGAGAAGATGTGATATATTTGGGAGAAATCTGGCATGTCTGGAAGAAAATGTCCTGTTTTGGGCATAAAAGAGGTATTTGTGGGAGAAAAGGTCCTAATTGAAGGGGGAACCATGGTATTTCTTGGAGGAGATGTGATCTATTTGGGAGAAATGTGGCATGTCTGGAAGAAACTGTCCTCTTTTGGGGATAAAACAGGTACTTGTGGGTGAAAAGGTCCTATTTGAAGGGGGTAAGCAGGTATTTCTTGGAGAAGATGTGATATGTTTGGGTGAAATATGGCATTCCTGGAAGAAACTGTCCTATTTGAGGGATAAAAGAGGTATTTGTGGGAGAAAAGGTCCTATTTCAGGAGGAATCCTGGTATTTCTTGGAGGAGATGTGATCTATTTGGGAGAAATGTGGCATTTCTGGCAGAAACTGTCCTATTTTGGGGATAAAAGAGGTATTTGTGTTTGAAAAGGTCCTATTTGAAGGGGGAACCCTGGTATTTCTTGGAGAAGATGTGATATATTTGGGAGAAATGTGGCATTTCTGGAAGAAACTGTCCTCTTTGGGGATAAAACAGGTATTTGTGGGTGAAAATTTCCTATTTGAAGGGGGAACCCTGGTATTTCTTGGAGACGATATGATATATTTGGGAGAAATGTGGCATTTCTGGAAGAAACTGTCCTATTTTGGGGATAAAACAGGTATTTGTGGGTGAAAAGGTCCTATTTGAAGGGGGAAACCTGGTATTTCTTGGAGAAGATGTGATCTATTTGGGAGAAATGTGGCATTTCTGGAAGAAACTGTCCTCTTATGAGGATAGAACAGGTATTTGTGGGTGATAAGGTCCTATTTCCAGGGGAAAACCTGGTATTTCTTGGAGAAGATGTGATATATTTGGGAGAAATGTGGCATGTCTGGAAGAAAATGTCCTATTTGGGGGGAGAAGGGTGGTATTTGTGGGAGAAATGTTCCTATTTCAGGAGGAATCCTGGTATTTCTTGGAGTAGATGTGATATGTTTGGGAGAAATGTGGCATGTCTGGAAGAAACTGTCCTCTTTTGGGGATAAAAGAGGTATTTGTGGGTGAAAAGGTCCTATTTGAAGGGGGAAACCTGGTATTTCTTGGAGAAGATGTGATATGTTTGGGAGAAATGTGGCATTTCAGGAAGAATATGTCCAATTTGAGGGATAAAACAGGTATTTGTGGGTGAAAAGGTCCTATTTTAAGGGGGAAAGCAGGTATTTCTTGGAGAAGATGTGATATATTTGGGAGAAATGTGGCATTTCTGGAAGAAACTGTCCTCTTTTGGGGATAAAAGAGGTATTTGTCGGTGAAAAGGTCCTATTTGAAGGGGGAAACCTGGTATTTCTTGGAGGAGATGAGATATGTTTGGGAGAAATGTGGCATTTCTGGAAGAAACTGTCCTCTTTTGGGGATAAAAGAGGTATTTGTGGGTGAAAAGGTCCTATTTGAAGGGGGAAACCTGGTATTTCTTGGAGAAGATGTGATATGTTTGGGAGAAATCTGGCATTTCAGGAAGAATATGTCCAATTTGAGGGATAAAACAGGTATTTGTGGTTGAAAAGGTCCTATTTGAAGGGGGAAACGTGGTATTTCTTGGAGAAGATGTGATCTATTTGGGAGAAATGTGGCATGTCTGGAAGAAACTGTCCTCTTTTGGGGATAAAACAGGTATTTGTGGGAGAAAAGGTCCTATTTGAAGGGGGACACGTGGTATTTCTTGGAGAAGATGTGGTATATTTGGGAGAAATCAGGCATTTCTGGAAGAAACTGTCCTCTTTTGGGGATAAAACAGGTATTTGTGGGTGAAAACGTTGTATTTGAAGGGGGATACCTGTTATTTCTTGGAGAAGATGTGATATATTTGGGAGAAATCTGGCATTTCTGGAAGAAACTGTCCTCTTTTGGGGATAAAAGAGGTATTTGTGGGTGAAAAGGTCCTATTTGAAGGGGGAAACCTGGTATTTCTTGGAGAAGATGTGATATATTTGGGAGAAATGTGGCATTTCTGGAAGAAACTGTCCTCTTTTGGGGATAAAAGAGGTATTTGTGGGTGATAAGGTCCTATTTGGAGGGGGAACCCCGGTATTTCTTGGAGAAGATGTGATATATTTGGGAGAAATGTGGCATGTCTGGAAGAAGCTGTCCTATTTCAGGATAAAACTGGCATTTGTGGGTGAAAAGGTCCTATTTGAAGGGGGAAAGCTGGTATTTCTTGGAGAAGATGTGATCTATTTGGGAGAAATGTGGCATGTCTGGAAGTAACTGTCCTATTTTGGGGATAAAACAGGTATTTGTGGGAGAAAAGGTCCTATTTGAAGGGGGAACCCTGGTATTTCTTGGAGAAGATGTGATCTATTTGGGAGAAATGTGGCCTTTCTGGAAGAAAATGTCCAATTTGGGGGGAGAAGGCTGGTAGTTTTGGGTGAGAATGTCCTATTTCAGGAGGAATCCTGGTATTTCTTGGAGAAGATGTGATATATTTGGGAGAAATGTGGCATTTCTGGAAGAAAATGTCCAATGTGGGGGGAGAAGGCTGGTAGTTTTGGGTGAGAAGGTCCTATTTCAGGAGGAATCCTGGCATTTCTTGGAGAAGATGTGATATATATGGGAGAAATGTGGCATTTCTGGAAGAAACTGTCCTCTTATGGGGATAAAAGAGGTATTAGTGGTTGAAAAGGTCCTATTTCCAGGGGGAAACCTGGTATTTCTTGGAGAAGATGTGATATATTTGGGAGAAATGTGGCATTTCTGGAAGAAAATGTCCTCTTTTGGGGATAAAAGAGGTATTTCATGGAGAAAAGGTCCTAATTCAAGGGGGAAACGTGGTATTTCTTGGAGAAGATGTGATATATTTGGGAGAAATGTGGCATTTCTGGAAGAAACTGTCGTATTTTGGGGATAAAACAGGTATTTGTGGTTGAAAAGGTCCTATTTGAAGGGGGAAAGCTGGTATTTCTTGGAGAAGATGTGATTTATTTGGGAGAAATGTGGCATTTCTGGAAGAAACTGTCCTCTTTTGGGGATAAAAGAGGTATTTGTGGGTGAAAAGGTCCTATTTGAAGGGGGAAACCTGGTATTTCTTGGAGAAGATGTGGTATATTTGGGAGAAATGAGGCATTTCTGGAAGTAACTGTCCAATTTGTGGGGAGAAGCCTGGTATTATTGGGTGAGAAGGTCCTATTTCAGGAGGAATCCTGGTATTTCTTGGAGAAGATGTGATATATTTGGGAGAAATGTGGCATTTCTGGAAGAAACTGTCCTCTTTTGGGGATAAAAGAGGTATGTGTGGGTGAAAAGGTCCTATTTGAAGGGGGAAACCTGGTATTTCTTGGAGAAGAGGTGATATATTTGGGAGAAATGTGGCATGTCTGGAAGAAAATGTCCTATTTGAGGGGAGAAGGCTGGTACTTGTGGGAGAAAAGGTCCTATTTAAGGAGGAATCCTGGTATTTCTTGGAGGAGATGTGATATGTTTGGAAGATATGTGGCCTTTCTGGAAGAAACTGTCCTCTTTTGGGGATAAAACAGGTATTTGTGGGTGAAAAGGTCCTATTTGAAGGGGGAAAGCAGGTATTTCACGGAGAAGATGTGATATATTTGGGAGAAATGTGGCATTTCTGGAAGAAACTGTCCTCTTTTGGGGATAAAAGAGGTATTTGTGGGTGAAAAGGTCCTATTTGAAGGGGGAAAGCTGGTATTTCTTGGAGAAGATGTGATATATTTGGGAGAAATCTGGCATTTCTGGAAGAATATGTTCAATTTGAGGGATAAAACAGGTATTTGTGGGAGAAAAGGTCCTATTTGAAGGGGGAAACCTGGTATTTCTTGGAGAAGATGTGATCTATTTGGGAGAAATGTGGCATGTCTGGAAGAAACTATCCTATTTTGGGGATATAACAGGTATTTGAGGGTGAAAAGGTCCTATTCGAAGGGGGAAACCTGGAATTTCTTGGAGAAGATGTGATCTATTTGGGAGAAATGTGGCATTTCTGGAAGAAACTGTCCTCTTTTGGGGATAAAAGAGGTATTTGTTGGTGAAAAGGTCCTATTTGAAGGGGGAAACATGGTATTTCTTGGAGAAGATGTGATATATTTGGGAGAAATGTGCCATTTCTGGAAGAAAATGTCCTCTTTTGGGGATAAAAGAGGTATTTGTGGGTGATAAGGTCCTATTTGAAGGGGGAACCCTGGTATTTCTTGGAGAAGATGTGATCTATTTGGGAGAAATGTGGCATTTCTGGAAGAAACTGTCCTCTTTTGGGGATAAAACAGGTATTTGTGGGAGAAAAGGTCCTATTTGAAGGAGGAAAGCTGGTATTTCTTGGAGAAAATGTGATCTATTTGGGAGTAATGTGGCATGTCTGGAAGAAAATGTCCAATTTGGGGGGAGAAGGCTGGTAGTTTTGGGTGAGAAGGTCCTATTTCAGGAGGAATCCTGGTATTTCTTGGAGAAGATGTGATATATTTGGGAGAAATGTGGCATTTCTGGAAGAAAATGTCCAATGTGGGGGGAGAAGGCTGGTAGTTTTGGGTGAGAAGGTCCTATTTCAGGAGGAATCCTGGCATTTCTTGGAGAAGATGTGATATATTTGGGAGAAATGTGGCCTTTCCGGAAGAAACTGTCCTCTTTTGGGGATAAAAGAGGTATTAGTGGTTGAAAAGGTCCTATTTCCAGGGGGAAAGCTGGTATTTCTTGGAGAAGATGGGATATATTTGGGAGAAATGTGGCATTTCTGGAAGAAAATGTCCTCTTTTGGGGATAAAAGAGGTATTTGTGGGAGAAAAGGTCCTAATTCAAGGGGGAAACCTGGTATTTCTTGGAGAAGATGTGATATATTTGGGAGGAATGTGGCATTTCTGGAAGAAAATGTCGTATTTTGGGGATAAAAGAGGTATTTTTGGTTGAGAAGGTCCTATTTGAAGGGGGAAACCTGGTATTTCTTGGAGAAGATGTGATATATTTGGGAGAAATGTGGCATTTCTGGAAGAAACTGTCCTATTTTGGGGATAAAAGAGGTATTTGTGGGTGAAAAGGTCCTATTTGAAGGGGGAATCGTGGTATTTCTTGGAGAAGATGTGATCTATTTGGGAGAAATGTGGCATTTCTGGAAGAAAATGTTCAATTTGTGGGGAGAAGGCTGGTAGTTGTGGGTGAGAAGGTCCTATTTCAGGAGGAATCCTGGTATTTCTTGGAGAAGATGTGATATATTTGGGAGAAATGTGGCCTTTCTGGAAGAAACTGTCCTATTTTGGGGATAAAAGAGGTATTTGTGGGTGAAAAGGTCCTATTTGATGGGGGAAACCTGTTATTTCTTGGAGAAGATGTGATATATTTGGGAGAAATGTGGCATTTCTGGAAGAAACTGTCCTCTTTTGGGGATAAAAGAGGTATTTGTGGGTGAAAAGGTCCTATTTGAAGGGGGAACCCTGGTATTTCTTGGAGAAGATGTGATCTATTTGGGAGAAATGTGGCATTTCTGGCAGAAACTGTCCTCCTTTGGGGATATAAGAGGTATATGTGGGTGAAAAGGTCCTATTTGAAGGGGGAAAGCTGGTATTTCTTGGAGAAGATGTGATATATTTGGGAGAAATGTGGCATTTCTGGAAGAAAATGTCCAATTTGTGGGGAGAAGGCTGGTAGTTTTGGGTGAGAAGGTCCCATTTCAGGAGGAATCCTGGTATTTCTTGGAGAAGATGTGATATATTTGGGAGAAATGTGGCATGTCTTGTAGATACTGTCCTCTTCTGGGTATAAAAGAGGCATGTGTGGGTGAAAAGGTCCTATTTCCAGGGGAAAACCTGGTATTTCTTGGAGAAGATGTGATATATTTGGGAGAAATGTGGCATGTGTGGAAGAAAATGTCCTATATTGGGGGAGAAGGCTGGTACTTGTAGGAGAAAAGGTCCTATTTCAGGAGGAATCCTGGTATTTCTTGGAGGAGATGTGATATGTTTGGGAGAAATGTGGCATTTCTGGAAGAAACTGTCCTCTTTTGGGGATAAAAGAGGTATTTGTTGGTGAAAAGGTCCTATTTGAAGGGGGAAACCTGGTATTTCTTGGAGAAGATGTGATCTATTTGGGAGAAATGTGGCATTTCTGGAAGAAACTGTCGTATTTTGGGGATAAAAGAGGTATTTGTGGGTGAAAAGGTCCTATTTGAAGGGGGAAACCTGGTATTTCTTGGAGAAGATGTGATCTATTTGGGAGAAATGTGGCATTTCTGGAAGAAACTGTCCTCTTTTGGGGATAAAACAGGTATTTGTGGGTGAAAAGGTCCTATTTGAAGGGGGAAACGTGGTATTTCTTGGAGAAGATGTGATATATATGGGAGAAATGTGGCCTTTCTGTCAGAAACTGTCCTATTTTGGGGATAAAACAGGTATTTGTGGGAGAAAAGGTCCTATTTGAAGGGGGAAAGCTGGTATTTCTTGGAGAAGATGTGATATATTTGGGAGAAATGTGGCATGACTGGAAGAAAATGTCCTATTTGTGGGGAGAAGGCTTGTAGTTTTGGGTGAGAAGGTCCTATTTCAGGAGGAATCCTGGCATTTCTTGGAGAAGATGTGATATATTTGGGAGAAATGTGGCCTTTCCGGAAGAAACTGTCCTCTTTTGGGGATAAAAGAGGTATTAGTGGTTGAAAAGGTCCTATTTCCCCGGGGAAACCTGGTATTTCTTGGAGAAGATGTGATATATTTGGGAGAAATGTGGCATTTCTGGAAGAAACTGTCCTCTTTTGGGGATAAAAGAGGTATTTCATGGAGAAAAGATCCTAATTCAAGGGGGAAAGCAGGTATTTCTTGGAGAAGATGTGATATATTTGGGAGAAATGTGGCATTTCTGGAAGAAACTGTCCTCTTTTGGGGATAAAAGAGGTATTTGTGGGTGAAAAGGTCCTATTTGAAGGGGGAAACCTGGTATTTCTTGGAGAAGATGTGATATATTTGGGAGAAATGTGGCATTTCAGGAAGAAACTGTCCTCTTTTGGGGATAAAAGAGGTATTTGTGGGTGAAAAGGTCCTATTTGAAGGGGGAACCCTGGTATATCTTGGAGAAGATGTGATATATTTGGGAGAAATGTGGCATGTCTGGAGGAAAATGTCCTATTTGCGGTGAGAAGGGTGGTAGTTGTGGGAGATAAGGTCCTATTTCAGGAGGAATCCTGGTATTTCTTGGAGGACATGTGATATGTTTGGGAGAAATGTGCCATTTCTGGAAGAAACTGTCCTCTTTTGGGGATAAAAGAGGTATTTGTGGGTGAAAAGGTCCTATTTGAAGGGGGAAAGCTGGTATTTCTTGGAGAAGATGTGATCTATTTGGGAGAAATGTGGCCTTTCAAAAAGAAACTGTCCTATTTTGGGGATAAAAGAGGTATTTGTGGGAGAAAAGGTCCTATTTGAAGGGGGAAACCTGGTATTTCTTGGAGAAGCTGTGATCTATTTGGGAGAAATGTGGCATTTCTGGAAGAAACTGTCCTCTTTTGGGGATAAAACAGGTATTTGTGGGTGAAAAGGTCCTATTTGAAGGGGGAAACCTGGTATTTCTTGGAGAAGATGTGATATATTTGGGAGAAATGTGGCATTTCTGGAAGAAACTGTCCTATTTTGGGGATAAAAGAGGTATTTGTGGGTGAAAAGTTCCTATTTGAAGGGGGAAAGCTGGTATTTCTTGGAGAAGATGTGATATATTTGGGAGAAATGTGGCATTTCTGGAAGAAACTGTCCTCTTTTGGGGATAAAACAGGTATTTGTGGGAGAAAAGGTCCTATTTGAAGGGGGAAACCTGGTATTTCTTGGAGAAGAGGTGATATATTTGGGAGAAATGTGGCATGTCTGGCAGAAACTGTCCTCTTTTGGGGATAAAAGAGGTATTTGTGGGTGAAAAGGTTCTATTTGAAGGGGGAAACCTGGTATTTCTTGGAGAAGATGTGATCTATTTGGGAGAAATGTGGCATTTCTGGAAGAAACTGTCCTCTTTTGGGGATAAAAGAGGTATTTGTGGGTGAAAAGGTCCTATTTGAAGGGGGAAACCTGGTATTTCTTGGAGAAGATGTGATCTATTTGGGAGAAATGTGGCGTTTCTGGAAGAAACTGTCCTCTTTTGGGGATAAAACAGGTATTTGTGGGTGAAAAGGTCCTATTTGAAGGGGGAAACGTGGTATTTCTTGGAGAAGATGTGATATATATGGGAGAAATGTGGCCTTTCTGTCAGAAACTGTCCAATTTTGGGGATAAAACAGGTATTTGTGGGAGAAAAGGTCCTATTTGAAGGGGGAAAGCTGGTATTTCTTGGAGAAGATGTGATATATTTGGGAGAAATGTGGCATGACTGGAAGAAAATGTCCTATTTGTGGGGAGAAGGCTTGTAGTTTTGGGTGAGAAGGTCCTATTTCAGGAGGAATCCTGGCATTTCTTGGAGAAGATGTGATATATTTGGGAGAAATGTGGCCTTTCCGGAAGAAACTGTCCTCTTTTGGGGATAAAAGAGGTATTAGTGGTTGAAAAGGTCCTATTTCCCCGGGGAAACCTGGTATTTCTTGGAGAAGATGTGATATATTTGGGAGAAATGTGGCATTTCTGGAAGAAACTGTCCTCTTTTGGGGATAAAAGAGGTATTTCATGGAGAAAAGATCCTAATTCAAGGGGGAAAGCAGGTATTTCTTGGAGAAGATGTGATATATTTGGGAGAAATGTGGCATTTCTGGAAGAAACTGTCCTCTTTTGGGGATAAAAGAGGTATTTGTGGGTGAAAAGGTCCTATTTGAAGGGGGAAACCTGGTATTTCTTGGAGAAGATGTGATATATTTGGGAGAAATGTGGCATTTCAGGAAGAAACTGTCCTCTTTTGGGGATAAAAGAGGTATTTGTGGGTGAAAAGGTCCTATTTGAAGGGGGAACCCTGGTATATCTTGGAGAAGATGTGATATATTTGGGAGAAATGTGGCATGTCTGGAGGAAAATGTCCTATTTGCGGTGAGAAGGGTGGTAGTTGTGGGAGATAAGGTCCTATTTCAGGAGGAATCCTGGTATTTCTTGGAGGACATGTGATATGTTTGGGAGAAATGTGCCATTTCTGGAAGAAACTGTCCTCTTTTGGGGATAAAAGAGGTATTTGTGGGTGAAAAGGTCCTATTTGAAGGGGGAAAGCTGGTATTTCTTGGAGAAGATGTGATCTATTTGGGAGAAATGTGGCCTTTCAAAAAGAAACTGTCCTATTTTGGGGATAAAAGAGGTATTTGTGGGAGAAAAGGTCCTATTTGAAGGGGGAAACCTGGTATTTCTTGGAGAAGCTGTGATCTATTTGGGAGAAATGTGGCATTTCTGGAAGAAACTGTCCTCTTTTGGGGATAAAACAGGTATTTGTGGGTGAAAAGGTCCTATTTGAAGGGGGAAACCTGGTATTTCTTGGAGAAGATGTGATATATTTGGGAGAAATGTGGCATTTCTGGAAGAAACTGTCCTATTTTGGGGATAAAAGAGGTATTTGTGGGTGAAAAGTTCCTATTTGAAGGGGGAAAGCTGGTATTTCTTGGAGAAGATGTGATATATTTGGGAGAAATGTGGCATTTCTGGAAGAAACTGTCCTCTTTTGGGGATAAAACAGGTATTTGTGGGAGAAAAGGTCCTATTTGAAGGGGGAAACCTGTTATTTCTTGGAGAAGAGGTGATATATTTGGGAGAAATGTGGCATGTCTGGCAGAAACTGTCCTATTTTGGGGATAAAACAGGTATTTGTGGGAGAAAAGGTCCTATTTGAAGGGGGAAAGCTGGTATTTCTTGGAGAAGATGTGATCTATTTGGGAGAAATTTGGCATTTCTGGAAGAAAATGTCCAATTTGTGGGGAGAAGGCTGGTAGTTGTGGGTGAGAAGGTCCTATTTCAGGAGGAATCCTGGTATTTCTTGGAGAAGATATGATATATTTGGGAGAAATGTGGCATGTCTGGAAGAAACTGTCCTCTTTTGGGGATAAAACAGGTAGTTGTGGGTGAAAAGGTCCTACTTGAAGTTGGAAACCTGGTACTTCTTGGAGAAGATGTGATATATTTTGGAGAAATCTAGCATTTCTGGAAGAATATGTCCAATTTGAGGGATAAAACAGGTATTTGTGGGAGAAAAGGTCCTATTTGACGGGGGAAAGCTGTTATTTCTTGGAGAAGATGTGATCTATTTTGGAGAAATGTGGCATGTTTGGAAGAAAATGTCCAATTTGGTGGGAGAAGGCTGGTAGTTTTGGGTGAGAAGGTCCTATTTCAGGAGGAATCCTGGTATTTCTTGGAGAAGATGTGATCTATTTGGGAGAAATGTGGCCTTTCTGGAAGAAAATGTGCAATTTGGGGGGAGAAGGCTGGTAGTTTTGGGTGAGAAGGTCCTATTTCAATAGGAATCCTGGTATTTCTTGGAGAAGATGTGATATATTTGGGAGAAATGTGGCATTTCTGGAAGAAACTGTCCTCTTTTTGGGATAAAAGAGATATTAGTGGTTGAAAAGGTCCTATTTGAAGGGGAATTCCAGGAATGCCAGATTTCTCCCAAATATATCACATCTTCTCCAAGAAATACCGGCTTTCCCCCTTCAAATAGGACCTTTTCACCCACAAATACCTCTTTTATCCCCAAAAGAGGACAGTTTTTTCCAGACATGCCACATTTCTCCCAAATATATCACATCTTCTCCAAGAAATACCAGGTTTCCCCCTTGTAATAAGACCTTTTCTCCCACAAATACCTCTTTTATCCCCAAAAGAGGACAGTTTCTTCCAGAAATGCCACATTTCTCCCAAATAGATCACATCTTCTCCAAGAAATACCAGGTTTCCCCCTTCAAATAGGGCATTTTCACCCACAAATACCTGTTTTATCCCCAAAAGAGGACAGTTTCTTCCAGAAATGCCATATTTCTCCCAAATATACCACATCTTCTCCAAGAAATACCAGCTTTCCCCCTTCAAATAGGACCTTCTCAACCACTAATACCTCTTTTATCCCCAAAATAGAACAGTTTCTTCCAGAAATGCCATATTTCTCCCAAATATATCACATCTTCTCCAAGAAATACCACCTTTCCCCCTTCAAATAGGTGCTTTTTACCCACAAATACCTCTTTTATCCCCAAAAGAGGACAGTTTCTTCCAGATAGGCCACATTTCTCCGAAATATATCACATCTTCTCCAAGAAATACCACGTTTCCCCCTTCAAATAGGACCTTTTCTACCACTAATACCTCTTTTATCTCCAAAAGAGGACAGTTTCTTCCAGAAATGCCACATTTCTCCCAAATATATCACATCTTCTCCAAGAAATGCCGGGATTCCTCCTGAATTAGGACCTTCTCACCCAAAACTACCAGCCTTCTCCCCCCAAATTGGACATTTTCTTCCAGAAAGGCCACATTTCTCCCAAATATATCACATCTTCTCCAAGAAATACCAGGATTCCTCCTGAAATAGGATCTTCTCACCGAAAACTACCGGCCTTCTCCCCCCAAATTGGACATTTTCTTCCAGAAAGGCCACATTTCTCCCAAATAGATCACATCTTCTCCAAGAAATACCTGGTTTCCCCCTTCAAATAGGACCTTTTCACCCACAAATACCTGTTTTATCCCCAAAATAGGACAGTTTCTTCCAGGAATGCCACATTTCTCCCAAATATATCTCATCTTCTCCAAGAAATACCAGCTTTCCCCCTTCAAATAGGACCTTATCACCCACAAATACCTCTTTTATCCCCAGAAGAGGACAGTTTCTTCCAGACATGCCACATTTCTCCCAAATAGATCACATCTTCTCCAAGAAATACCAGGTTTCCCCCTTCAAATAGGACCTTTTCACCCACAAATACCTCTTTTATCCCCAAAAGAGGACAGTTTCTTCCTGAAATGCCACATTTCTCCCAAATATATCACATCTTCTCCAAGAAATACCAGGTTTCCCCCTTCAAATAGGACCTTTTCACCCACAAATACCTCTTTTATCCCCAAAAGAGGACAGTTTCTTCCAGAAATGCCACATTTCTCCCAAATATACCACATCTTCTCCAAGAAATACCAGCTTTCCCCCTTCAAATAGGACCTTTTCACCCACAAGTACCTCTTTTATCCCCAAAAGAGGACAGTTTCTTCAAGAAATGCCACATTTCTCCCAAATATATCACATCTTCTCCAAGAAATACCACGTTTCCCCCTTCAAATAGGACCTTATCACCCACAAATACCACTTTTATCCCCAAAAGAGGACATTTCCTTCCAGAAATGCCACATTTCTCCCAAACATATCACATCTTCTCCAAGAAATACCACGTTTCCCCCTTCAAATAGGACCTTTTCACCCACAAAAAATTCTTTTATCCCCAAAAGAGGACAGTTTCTTCCTGAAATGCCAGATTTCTCCCAAACATATCACATCTTCTCCAAGAAATACCAGGTTTCCCCCTTCAAATAGGACCTTTTCACCCACAAATACCTCTTTTATCCCCAAAAGAGGACAGTTTCTTCCAGACATGCCACATTTCTCCCAAATAGATCACATCTTCTCCAAGAAATACCAGGATTCCTCCTGAAAGAGGACCTTTTCTCCCACAAATACCAGCCTTCTCCCCCCAAATAGGACAGTTTCTTCCAGAAATGCCCGATTTCTCCCAAACATATCTCATCTTCTCCAAGAAATACCACGTTTCCCCCTTCAAATAGGACCTTTTCACCCACAAATACCTGTTATATCCCCATAAGAGGACAGTTTCTTCCAGAAATGGCATATTTCTACCAAATATATCACCTCTTCTCCAAGAAATACCAGCTTTCCACCTTCAAATAGGACCTTTTCTCCCACTAATAGCAGGCTTCTCCCCCCAAATTGGACAGTTTCTTCCAGAAATGGCACATTTCTCCAAAATATATCACATCTTCTCCAAGAAATACCAGGATTCCTCCTGAAATAGGACCTTCTCAACCACAACTACCAGCCTTCTCCCCACAAATTGGACATTTTCTTCCAGAAATGCCTCATTTCTCCCAAATATATCACATCTTCTCCAAGAAATACCAGCTTTCCCCCTTCAAATAGGACCTTTTCAACCTCAAATACCTGTTTTATGCCCAAAATACGATAGTTTCTTCCAGAAATGCCACATTTCTCCCAAATAGATCACATCTTCTCCAGGAAATACCAGGTTTCCCCCTTCAGATAGGACCTTTTCTCCCACAAATACCTCTTTTATCCCCAAAAGAGGACAGTTTCTTCCAGACATGCCACATTTCTCCCAAATAGATCACATCTTCTCCAAGAAATACCTGCTTTCCCCCTTCAAATAGGACCTTATCACCCACAAATACCTGTTTTATCCCCAAAAGAGGACAGCTTCTTCCAGACATGCCACATTTCTCCCAAATATATCACATCTTCTCCAAGAAATACCAGGGTTGCCCCTTCAAATAGGACCTTATCACCCACAAATACCTCTTTTATCCCCAGAAGATGACAGTTTCTTCCAGAAATGCCAGATTTCTCCCAAATATATCACATCTTCTCCAAGAAATAACAGGTTTCCCCCTTCAAATACAACGTTTTCACCTAAAAATACCTGTTTTATCCCCAAAAGAGGACAGTTTCTTCCAGAAATGCCACATTTCTCCCAAATATATCACCTCTTCTCCAAGAAATACCAGCTTTCCACCTTCAAATAGGACCTTTTCACCCACAGATACCTGTTTTATCCCCAAAAGAGGACAGTTTCTTCCAGAAATGCCACATTTCTCCCAAATATATCACATCTTCTCCAAGAAATACCAGGTTTCCCCCTTCAAATAGGACCTTTTCAACCACAAATACCTGTTTTATCCCTCAAATTGTACATATTCTTCCAGAAATGCCACATTTCTCCCAAATATATCACATCTTCTCCAAGAAATACCAGGTTTCCCCCTTCAAATAGGACCTTTTCACCCACAAATACCTGTTTTATCCCCAAAATAGGACAGTTTCTTCCAGAAATGCCACATTTCTCCCAAATATATCATATCTTCTCCAAGAAATACCAGCTTTCCCCCTTCAAATAGGACCTTTTCACCCACAAATACCTCTTTTATCCCCAAAAGAGGACAGTTTCTTCCAGATAGGCCACATTTCTCCCAAACATATCACATCTCCTCCAAGAAATACCAGCATTCCTCTAGAAATAGGACCTTTTCTCCCACAACTACCAGCCTTCTCCCCCCAAATTGGACATTTTCTTCCAGACATGCCACATTTCTCCCAAATATATCACATCTTCTCCAAGAAATACCAGGTTTTCCCCTGGAAATAGGACCTTCTCACCCTCAAATACCTCTTTTATCCCCAAAAGAGGACAGTTTCTTCCAGACATGCCACATTTCTCCCAAATATATCACATCTTCTCCAAGAAATACCAGGGTTCGCCTTCAAATAGGACCTTTTCACCCACAAATACCTCTTTTATCCCCAAAAGAGGACAGTTTCTTCCAGAAATGCCACATTTCTCCCAAATATATCACATCTTCTCCAAGAAATACCAGGTTTCCCCCTTCAAATAGGACCTTTTCACCCACAAATACCTCTTTATCCCTCAAATAGGACAGTTTCTTCCAGACATGCCACATTTCTCCCAAATAGATCACATCTTCTCCAAGAAATACCAGGATTCCTCCTGAAAGAGGACCTTTTCTCCCACAAATACCAGCCTTCTCCCCCCAAATAGGACAGTTTCTTCCAGAAATGCCCGATTTCTCCCAAACATATCTCATCTTCTCCAAGAAATACCACGTTTCCCCCTTCAAATAGGACCTTTTCACCCACAAATACCTGTTATATCCCCATAAGAGGACAGTTTCTTCCAGAAATGGCACATTTCTACCAAATATATCACCTCTTCTCCAAGAAATACCAGCTTTCCACCTTCAAATAGGACCTTTTCACCCACTAATAGCAGGCTTCTCCCCCCAAATTGGACAGTTTCTTCCAGAAATGCCAGATTTCTCCAAAATATATCACATCTTCTCCAAGAAATACCAGGATTCCTCCTGAAATAGGACCTTCTCAACCACAACTACCAGCCTTCTCCCCACAAATTGGACATTTTCTTCCAGAAATGCCTCATTTCTCCCAAATATATCACATCTTCTCCAAGAAATACCAGCTTTCCCCCTTCAAATAGGACCTTTTCAACCACAAATACCTGTTTTATGCCCAAAATACGACAGTTTCTTCCAGAAATGCCACATTTCTCCCAAATAGATCACATCTTCTCCAGGAAATACCAGGTTTCCCCCTTCAGATAGGACCTTTTCTCCCACAAATACCTCTTTTATCCCCAAAAGAGGACAGTTTCTTCCAGACATGCCACATTTCTCCCAAATAGATCACATCTTCTCCAAGAAATACCTGCTTTCCCCCTTCAAATAGGACCTTATCACCCACAAATACCTGTTTTATCCCCAAAAGAGGACAGCTTCTTCCAGACATGCCACATTTCTCCCAAATATATCACATCTTCTCCAAGAAATACCAGGGTTGCCCCTTCAAATAGGACCTTATCACCCACAAATACCTCTTTTATCCCCAGAAGATGACAGTTTCTTCCAGAAATGCCAGATTTCTCCCAAATATATCACATCTTCTCCAAGAAATAACAGGTTTCCCCCTTCAAATACAACGTTTTCACCTAAAAATACCTGTTTTATCCCCAAAAGAGGACAGTTTCTTCCAGAAATGCCACATTTCTCCCAAATATATCACCTCTTCTCCAAGAAATACCAGCTTTCCACCTTCAAATAGGACCTTTTCACCCACAGATACCTGTTTTATCCCCAAAAGAGGACAGTTTCTTCCAGAAATGCCACATTTCTCCCAAATATATCACATCTTCTCCAAGAAATACCAGGTTTCCCCCTTCAAATAGGACCTTTTCAACCACAAATACCTGTTTTATCCCTCAAATTGTACATATTCTTCCAGAAATGCCACATTTCTCCCAAATATATCACATCTTCTCCAAGAAATACCAGGTTTCCCCCTTCAAATAGGACCTTTTCACCCACAAATACCTGTTTTATCCCCAAAATAGGACAGTTTCTTCCAGAAATGCCACATTTCTCCCAAATATATCATATCTTCTCCAAGAAATACCAGCTTTCCCCCTTCAAATAGGACCTTTTCACCCACAAATACCTCTTTTATCCCCAAAAGAGGACAGTTTCTTCCAGATAGGCCACATTTCTCCCAAACATATCACATCTCCTCCAAGAAATACCAGCATTCCTCTAGAAATAGGACCTTTTCTCCCACAACTACCAGCCTTCTCCCCCCAAATTGGACATTTTCTTCCAGACATGCCACATTTCTCCCAAATATATCACATCTTCTCCAAGAAATACCAGGTTTTCCCCCTTCAAATAGGACCTTCTCACCCTCAAATACCTCTTTTATCCCCAAAAGAGGACAGTTTCTTCCAGACATGCCACATTTCTCCCAAATATATCACATCTTCTCCAAGAAATACCAGGGTTCGCCTTCAAATAGGACCTTTTCACCCACAAATACCTCTTTTATCCCCAAAAGAGGACAGTTTCTTCAAGAAATGCAAGATTTCTCCCAAATATATCACATCTTCTCGAAGAAATACCAGCTTTCCCCCTTCAAATAGGACCTTTTCACCCACAAATACCTCTTTTATCCCCAAAAGAGGACAGTTTCTTCCAGACATGCCACATTTCTCCCAAATATATCACATCTTCTCCAAGAAATACCAGGATTCCTCCTGAAATAGGACCTTCTCACCCACAACTACCAGCCTTCTCCCCACAAATTGGACATTTTCTTCCAGAAATGCCTCATTTCTCCCAAATATATCACATCTTCTCCAAGATATACCAGGGTTCCCCCTTCAAACTGGACCTTTTCACCCACAAATACCTCTTTTATCCCCAAAATAGGACAGTTTCTTCCAGGAATGCCAGATTTCTCCCAAATATATCACATCTTCTCCAAGAAATACCAGGTTTCCCCCTTCAAATAGGACCTTTTCAACCACAAATACCTGTTTTATCCCCAAAATAGGACAGTTTCTTCCAGAAATGCCACATTTCTCCCAAATATATCACAACTCCTCCAAGAAATACCAGGTTTCCCCCTTGAATTAGGACCTTTTCTCCATGAAATACCTCTTTTATCCCCAAAAGAGGACAGTTTCTTCCAGAAATGCCACATTTCTCCCAAATATATCACATCTTCTCCAAGAAATACCACGTTTCCCCCTTCAAATAGGACCTTTTCAACCACTAATACCTCTTTTATCCCCAAAAGAGGACAGTTTCTTCCGGAATGGCCACATTTCTCCAAAATATATCACATCTTCTTCAAGAAATGCCAGGATTCCTCCTGAAATAGGACCTTCTCACCGAAAACTACCAGCCTTCTCCCCCCAAATTGGACATATTCTTCCAGAAATGCCAGATTTCTCCCAAATAGATCACATCTTCTCCAGGAAATACCAGCTTTCCCCCTTCAGATAGGACCTTTTCTCCCACAAATACCTCTTTTATCCCCAAAAGAGGACAGTTTCTTCCAGAAAGGCCACATTTCTCCGAAATATATCACATCTTCTCCAAGAAATACCTGGTTTCCCCCTTAAAATAGGACCTTTTCACCCACAAATACCTGTTTTATCCCCAAAAGAGGACAACTTCTTCCAGACATGCCACATTTCTCCCAAATATATCACATCTTCTCCAAGAAATACCAGGGTTGCCCCTTCAAATAGGACCTTATCACCCACAAATACCTCTTTTATCCCCAAAAGAGGACAGTTTCTTACAGAAATGCCACATTTCTCCCAAATATATCACATCTTCTCCAAGAAATAACAGGTTTCCCCCTTCAAATAGGAACTTTTCACCCACAAATACCTGCTTTATCCCCTAAATTGGACAGTTTCTTCCAGAAATGCCACATTTCTCCCAAATATATCACATCTTCTCCAAGAAATAACAGGTTTCCCCCTTCAAATACAACGTTTTCACCCACAAATACCTGTTTTATCCCCAAAAGAGGACAGTTTCTTCCAGAAATGCCACATTTCTCCCAAATATACCACATCTTCTCCAAGAAATACCAGCTTTCCCCCTTCAAATAGGACCTTTTCACCCACAAATACCTGTTTTATCCCCAAAAGAGGACAGTTTCTTCCAGAAAGGCCACATTTCTCCCAAATATATCACATCTTCTCCAAGAAATACCAGGTTTTCCCCTTCAAATAGGAACTTTTCAACCACTAATACCTCTTTTATCCCCAAAAGAGGACAGTTTCTTCCGGAAAGGCCACATTTCTCCCTAATATATCACATCTTCTCCAAGAAATGCCAGGATTCCTCCTGAAATAGGACCTTCTCACCCAAAACTACCTGCCTTCTCCCCCCAAATTGGACATTTTCTTCCAGAAAGGCCACATTTCTCCCAAATATATCACATCTTCTCCAAGAAATACCAGGGTTCCCCCTTCAAATACAACGTTTTCACCCACAAATACCTCTTTTATCTTCAAAACAGGATAGTTTCTTCCAGAAATGCCACATTTCTCCCAAATATAACACATCTTCTCCTAGAAATACCACTTTTCCGGCTTCAAATAGGACCTTTTCACCCACAAATACCTGTTTCATCCCCAAAAGACGACACTTTCCTCCAGAAGTGCCTCATTTCTCCCAAAAAGATCACATCTTCTCCAAGAAATACCAGGGTTCCCCCTTCAAATAGGACCTTTTCAACCACAAATACCTGTTTTATCCCTCAAATTGGAAATACTCTTCCAGAAATGCCAGATTTCTCCCAAATATATCATATCTTCTCCAAGAAATACCAGGTTTCTTCCTTCAAATATGAAATTTTCACACACAAATACCTCTTTTATCCCCAAAAGAGGACAGTTTCTTTTAGAAAGGCCACATTTCTCCCAAATATATCACATCTTCTCCAAGAAATACCAGGGTTCCCCCTTCAAATAGGACCTTTTCACCCACAAATACGTCTTTTATCCCCAAAATAGGACACTTTCTGCCAGAAATGCCAGATTTCTCCCAAATAGATCACATCTCCTCCAAGAAATACCAGGATTCCTCCTGAAATAGGACCTTTTCTCCCACAAATACCAGCCTTCTCCCCCTAATAGGACATTTTCTTTCAGAAAGACCACATATCACCCAAATATATCACATCTTCTCCAAGAAATACCAGGTTTCCCCCTTCAAATAGGACCTTTTCACCCACAAATACCTCTTTTATCCCCGAAATACGACAGTTTCTTCCAGACATGCCACATTTCTCCCAAATAGATCACATCTTCTCCAAGAACTACCAGCTTTCCCCCTTCAAATAGGACCTTTTCACCCACAAATACCTCTTTTATCCCCAAAAGAGCTCGTTTCTTCCAGACGTGCCACATTTCTCCCAAATATATCACATCTCCTCCACGAAATACCAGGGATCCCCCTTCAAATAGGACCTTATCACCCACAAATACCTCTTTTATCCCCAAAAGAGCACAGTTTCTTCCAGACATGCCACATTTCTCCCCAATAGATCACATCTTCTCCAAGAAATACCACGTTTCCCCCTTCAAATAGGACCTTTTCTCCCACAAATTCCTGTTTTATCCCAAAACAGGACAGTTTCTTCCAGAAAGGCCAGATTTCTAACAAATATATCACATCTTCTCCAAGAAATACCACGTTTCCACCTTCAAATAGGACCTTTTCTCCCACAAATACCTGTTTTATCCCCAAAGAGGACTGTTTCTTCTAGAAATGCCTCATTTCTCCCAAATATATCACATCTCCAAGAAATACCAGGTTTCCTCCTGAAATAGGACCTTGTCACCCACAGATTCCTGTTTTATCCCTTTGTTCCGAGCGACATTTCGTTTTGGAGTGTTTATCCGATGCTACACTTCAGCATTCTGTGACGAATAAAATAGAAGAGAAAAGCCCCACTAATAAGGCAGCTAGAAGCTCCAGAAGCCACACACGTTGTGCTTTTAGGGAGGACGTTGCAGAAAGTCGAGAGTTGTGGCTTCTTTCCTGAAGAGAAAAAAAACCCCTGTTTTCAGGCAATGCAGGACGCTGAATTCGCTCCTTCTCGGCATTTCAATACCGCTCCTTCGCTCTCGTGGCTCGAAAGCGGCACTCGCGCTGAACCGCTCCGGAGAGTCTGCAGTTGCTGGCCGGTCCATCGCGGTTCTGCCCGAGTGCCGCTTGCAGCCTTCAGCAGCGCTCTCGTTTCTCTCGGATGCCGGGAAAGAGCGACTTCAGCCGGATGCTTTGCTCCGACGAGTGAGCGGCTTCTTCTGCGCACATCGCAATGGAGCGCTTTTGACTTCTCCATGTGTCCATGCAGAATGCACTACGCTTCTCTCTCATTCTTATCCCTTCCTTCCGAGCGACATTTCGTTTTGGAGTGTTTATCTCATGCTACACTTCAGCATTCTGTGACGAATAGAGTAGAAGAGAAAAGCCCCACTAATAAGATAGCTAGAAGCTCCAGAAGCCACACACGTTGTGCTTTCAGGGAGGACGTTCCAGAAAGTCGAGAGTTGTGGCTTCTTTCCTGCGGAGAAAAAACCCCCTGTTTTCAGGCAATGCAGGACGCTGAATTCGCTCCTTCTCGGCATAGGAATACCGCTCCTTCGCTCTCGTGGCTCGAAAGCGGCACTCGCGCTGAACCGCTCCGGAGAGTCTGCAGTTGCCGTCCGGTCCATCGCGGTTCTGCCCGAGTGCCGCTTGCAGCCTTCAGCAGCGCTCTCGTTTCTCTCGGATGCCGGGAAAGAGCGACTTCAGCCGGATGCTTTGCTCCGACGAGTGAGCGGCTTCTAATGCGCACATCGCAATGGAGAGCTTCTGACTTCTCCTTCTGTCCATGCAGAATGCACTACGCTTCTCTCTCATTCTTATCCCTTTCTTCCGAGCGACTTTTCGTTTTGGAGTGTTTATCCGATGCTACACTTCAGCATTCTGTGACGAATAGAGTAGAAGAGAAAAGCCCCACTAATAAGGCAGCTAGAAGTTCGAGGGGCGACACACGTAGTGCTTTCAGGGAGGACGTTCCAGAAAATCGAGAGTTGTGGCTTGTTTCCTGCGGAGAAAAAACCCCCTGTTTTCAGGCTATTCAGTAGTCTGCAACTGCAGACTGTCCGGTGTGGTTCAGCGCAAATGCCGCTTTCGAGCCACGAGAGAGGAGGAGCGGCATTCCTATGCCGAGAACGAGCGAATTCAGCCTACTGCATTGCCTGAAAACAGGGGGTTTTTTCTCCGCAGGAAACAAGCCACAACTCTCGACTTTCTGGAACGTCCTCCCTGAAAGCACAACGTGTGTGGCTTCAGGAGCTTCTAGCTGCCTTATTAGTGTGGTTTCCACTTCTACTCTATTCGTCACAGAATGCTGAAGTGTAGCATCAGATAAACACTCCAAAACGAAATGTCTCTCGGAAAAAGGGATAAGAATGAGAGAGAAGCGTAGTGCATTCTGCATGGACAGAAGGAGAAGTCAAAAGCGCTCCATTGCGATGTGCGCTGAAGAAGCCGCTCACTCGTCGGAGCAAAGCATCCGGCTGAAGTCGCTCTTTCCCGGCATCCGAGAGAAACGAGAGCGCTGCTGAAGGCTGCAAGCGGCACTCGGGCAGAACCGCGATGGACCGGCCAGCAACTGCAGACTCTCCGGAGCGGTTCAGCGCGAGTGCCGCTTTCGAGCCACGAGAGCGAAGGAGCGGTATTCCTATGCCGAGAAGATGCGAATTCAGCGTCCTGCATTGCCTGAAAACAGGGGGTTTTTTCTCCGCAGGAAAGAAGCCACAACTCTCGACTTTCTGGAACGTCCTCCCTGAAAGCACAACGTGTGTCGCTCCTCGAACTTCTAGCTATCTTATTAGTGGGGCTTTTCTCTTCTACTCTATTCGTCACAGAATGCTGAAGTGTATCATCGGATAAACACTCCAAAACGAAAAGTCGCTCGGAACAAAGGGATAAAACAGGAACCTGTGGGTGACAAGGTCCTATTTCAGGAGGAACCCTGGTATTTCTTGGAGATGTGATATATTTGGGAGAAATGTGGCATTTCTGGAAGAAACTGTCCTCTTTTGGGGATAAAAGAGGTATTTGTGGGTGAAAAGGTCCTATTTGAAGGGGGAAACCTGGTATTTCTTGGAGAAGATGTGATATATTTGGGAGAAATGTGGCATTTCTGGAAGAAAGTGTTCTCTTTTGGGGACAAAACATGTATTTGTGGGTGAAAAGGTCCTTTTCAAGGGGGGAACCTGGTATTTCTTGGAGAAGATGTGATATATTTGGGAGAAATGTGGCATTTCTGGAAGAAACTGTCCTCTTTTGGGGATAAAAGAGGTATTTGTGGGTGAAAAAGTCCTATTTGAAGGGGGAATCGTGGTATTTCTTGGAGAAGATGTGATATATTTGAGAGAAATGTGGCATTTCTGGAAGAAAATGTCCAATTTGGGGGGAGAAGGCTGGTAGTTGTGGGTGAGAAGGTCCTATTTCAGGAGGAATCCTGGTATTTCTTGGAGAAGATGTGATATATTTGGGTGAAATGTGGCATTTCTGGAAGAAACTGTCCTCTTTTGGGGATAAAAGAGGTATTTGTGGGTGAAAAGGTCCTATTTGAAGGGGGAAAGCTGGTATTTCTTGGAGAAGATGTGATATATTAGGGAGAAATGTGGCATTTCTGGAAGAAAGTGTTCTCTATTGGGGACAAAACATGTATTTGTGGGTGAAAAGGTCCTTTTCAAGGGGGGAACCTGGTATTTCTTGGAGAAGATGTGATATATTTGGGAGAAATGTGGCATTTCTGGAAGAAACTGTCCTCTTTTGGGGATAAAAGAGGTATTTGTGGGTGAAAAGGTCCTATTTGAAGGGGGAAAGCTGGTATTTCTTGAAGGAGATGTGATATATTTGGGCGAAATGTGGCATGTCTGGAAGAAACTGTCCTCTTTTGGGGATAAAAGAGGTATTTTTGTGTGAAAAGGTCCTATTTGAAGGGGGAAAGCTGGTATTTCTTGGAGAAGATGTGATATATTTGGGAGAAATGTGACCTTTCTAGAAGAAACTGTCCTATTTGGGGGAGAAGCCTGCTATTAGTGCGTGAAAAGGTCCTATTTGAAGGGGGAAACCTGGTATTTCTTGGAGAAGATGTCATATGTTTGGGAGAAATGTGGCATTTCTGGAAGAAACTGTCCTATTTGGGGAGAGAAGGCTGGTATTTGTGGGAGAAAAGGTCCTATTTGAAGGGGGATAGCAGGTATTTCTTGGAGAAGATGTGATATATTTGGGAGAAATGTGGCATGTCTGGAAGAAACTGTCCTATTTTGGGGATAAAAGAGGTATTTGTGGGTGAAAAGGTCCTATTTGAAGGGGGAAAGCTGGTATTTCTTGGAGAAGATGTGATCTATTTGGGAGAAATGTGGCCTTTCTGGAAGAAAATGTCCAATTTCGGGGGAGAAGGCTGGTAGTTTTCGGTGAGAAGGTCCTATTTCAGGTGTAATCCTGGCATTTCTTGGAGAAGATGTGATATATTTGGGAGATATCTGGCCTTTCTGGAAGAAAATGTCCAATTTGGGGGGAGAAGGCTGGTAGTTTTGGGTGAGAAGGTCCTCTTTCAGGAGGAATCCTGGCATTTCTTGGAGAAGATGTGATATATTTGGGAGAAATGTGGCATTTCTGGAAGAAACTGTCCTCTTTTGGGGATAAAAGAGGTATTAGTGGTTGAAAAGGTCCTATTTGTAGGGGGAAACCTGGTATTTCTTGGAGAAGATGTGATATGTTTGGGAGAAATGTGGCATGTCTGGAAAAAACTGTCCTATTTTGGGGATAAAAGAGGTGTTTGTGGGTGAAAAGGTCCTATTTGAAGGGGGAAACGTGGTATTTCTTGGAGAAGATGTGATATGTTTGGGAGAAATGTGGCATGTCTGGAAGAAACTGTCCTATTTTGGGGATAAAACAGGCATTTGTGGGTGAAAAGTTCCTATTTTAAGGGGGAAGCGTGATATTTCTTGGAGAAGATGTGATATATTTGGGAGAAATGTGGCATTTCTGGAAGAAACTGTCCTGTTTTGGGGATAAAACAGGTATTTGTGTGAGAAAAGATCCTATTTGAAGGGGGAAAGCTGGTATTTCTTGAAGGAGATGTGGTATATTTGGGAGAAATGTGGCATGTCTGGAAGAAACTGTCCTCTTTTGGGGATAAAAGAGGTATTTGTGGGTGAAAAGGTCCTATTTGAAGGGGGAAACCTGGTATTTCTTGGAGAAGATGTGATATATTTGGGAGAAATGTGGCATTTCTGGAAGAAACTGTCCTATTTGGGGGAGAAGCTTGCTATTAGTGGGTGAAAAGGTCCTATATGAAGGGGGAAAGCTGGTATTTCTTGGAGAAGATGTGATATATTTGGGAGAAATGTGGCATGTCTGGAAGAAACTGTCCTATTTTGGGGATAAAAGAGGTATTTGTGGGTGAAAAGGTCCTATTTGAAGGGGGAAACCTGGTATTTCTTGGAGAAGATGTGATATGTTTGGGAGAAATGTGGCATGTCTGGAAGAAACTGTCCTATTTGGGGAAAGAAGGCTGGTATTTGTGGTTGAAAAGGTCCTATTTGAAGGGGGAAACCTGGTATTTCTTGGAGAAGATGTGATATATTTGGGAGAAATGTGGCATGTCTGGAAGAAACTGTCCTCTTTTGGGGATCAAAGAGGTATTTGTGGGTGAAAAGTTCCTATTCGAAGGGGGAAACGTGGTATTTCTTGGAGAAGATGTGATATATTTGGGACAAATCAGGCATTTCTGGCAGAAACTGTCCTATTTTGGGGATAAAAGAATTTTTTTGGGTGAAAAGTTCCTATTTGAAGGGGGAATCCTGGTATTTCTTGGAGAAGATGTGATATGTTTGGGATAAATGTGGCCTTTCAGGCAGAAACTGTCCTATTTTGGGGATAAAAGTGGTATTTGTGGGTGATAAGGTCCTATTTGAAGGGGGAAGCGTGGTATTTCTTGGAGAAGATGTGATATATTTAGGAGAAATTTGGCCTTTCTGGCAGAAACTGTCCTATTTTGGGGATAAAAGAGGTATTTGTGGGTGAAAAGGTCCTATTTGAAGGTGGAAACGTGGTATTTGTTGGAGAAGATGTGATCTATTTGGGAGAAATGTGGCATTTCTGGAAGAAACTGTCCTCTTTTGGGGATAAAAGAGGTATTTGTGGGTGAAAAGGTCCTATTTGAAGGGGGAAACCTGGTATTTCTTGGAGAAGATGTGATATATTTGGGAGAAATGTGGCATTTCTGGAAGAAACTGTCCTCTTATGGGGATAAAAGAGGTATTTGAGGGTGAAAAGGTCCTATTTGAAGGGGGAATCCTGGTATTTCTTGGAGAAGCTGTGATATATTTGGGAGAAATGTGGCATTTCTGGAAGAAAATGTCCTATTTTGGGGATAAAGGAGGTATTTGTGGGTGAAAAGTTCTTATTACAAGGGGGAAACCTGGTATTTCTTGGAGAAGATGTGCTATATTTGGGAGAAATGTGGTATTTCTGGAAGAAAATGTCCTATTTGAGCGATAATACAGGTATTTGTGGGAGAAAAGGTCCTATTTGAAGGGGGAAACCAGGTATTTCTTGGAGAAGATGTGATATATTTGGGAGAAATGTGGCCTTTCCGGAAGAAACTGTCCTCTTCTGGGGATAAAACAGGTATTTGTGGGAGAAAAGGTCCTATTTGAAGGGGGAAAGCTGGTATTTCTTGGAGAAGATGTGATATATTTGGGAGAAATGTGGCATGTCTGGAAGAAACTGTCCTCTTTTGGGGATAAAAGAGGTATTTGTGGGTGAAAAGGTCCTTTTCAAGGGGGGAACCTGGTATTTCTTGGAGAAGATGTGATATATTTGGGAGAAATGTGGCATTTCTGGAAGAAACTGTCCTCTTTTGGGGATAAAAGAGGTATTTGTGGGTGAAAAAGTCCTATTTGAAGGGGGAATCGTGGTATTTCTTGGAGAAGATGTGATATATTTGAGAGAAATGTGGCATTTCTGGAAGAAAATGTCCAATTTGGGGGGAGAAGGCTGGTAGTTGTGGGTGAGAAGGTCCTATTTCAGGAGGAATCCTGGTATTTCTTGGAGAAGATGTGATATATTTGGGTGAAATGTGGCATTTCTGGAAGAAACTGTCCTCTTTTGGGGATAAAAGAGGTATTTGTGGGTGAAAAGGTCCTATTTGAAGGGGGAAAGCTGGTATTTCTTGGAGAAGATGTGATATATTAGGGAGAAATGTGGCATTTCTGGAAGAAAGTGTTCTCTATTGGGGACAAAACATGTATTTGTGGGTGAAAAGGTCCTTTTCAAGGGGGGAACCTGGTATTTCTTGGAGAAGATGTGATATATTTGGGAGAAATGTGGCATTTCTGGAAGAAACTGTCCTCTTTTGGGGATAAAAGAGGTATTTGTGGGTGAAAAGGTCCTATTTGAAGGGGGAAAGCTGGTATTTCTTGAAGGAGATGTGATATATTTGGGCGAAATGTGGCATGTCTGGAAGAAACTGTCGTATTTTGGGGATAAAAGAGGTATTTGTGGGTGAAAAGGTCCTATTTGAAGGGGGAAAGCTGGTATTTCTTGGAGAAGATGTGATATATTTGGGAGAAATGTGACCTTTCTAGAAGAAACTGTCCTATTTGGGGGAGAAGCCTGCTATTAGTGCGTGAAAAGGTCCTATTTGAAGGGGGAAACCTGGTATTTCTTGGAGAAGATGTCATATGTTTGGGAGAAATGTGGCATTTCTGGAAGAAACTGTCCTATTTGGGGAGAGAAGGCTGGTATTTGTGGGAGAAAAGGTCCTATTTGAAGGGGGATAGCAGGTATTTCTTGGAGAAGATGTGATATATTTGGGAGAAATGTGGCATGTCTGGAAGAAACTGTCCTATTTTGGGGATAAAAGAGGTATTTGTGGGTGAAAAGGTCCTATTTGAAGGGGGAAAGCTGGTATTTCTTGGAGAAGATGTGATCTATTTGGGAGAAATGTGGCCTTTCTGGAAGAAAATGTCCAATTTCGGGGGAGAAGGCTGGTAGTTTTCGGTGAGAAGGTCCTATTTCAGGTGTAATCCTGGCATTTCTTGGAGAAGATGTGATATATTTGGGAGATATCTGGCCTTTCTGGAAGAAAATGTCCAATTTGGGGGGAGAAGGCTGGTAGTTTTGGGTGAGAAGGTCCTCTTTCAGGAGGAATCCTGGCATTTCTTGGAGAAGATGTGATATATTTGGGAGAAATGTGGCATTTCTGGAAGAAACTGTCCTCTTTTGGGGATAAAAGAGGTATTAGTGGTTGAAAAGGTCCTATTTGTAGGGGGAAACCTGGTATTTCTTGGAGAAGATGTGATATGTTTGGGAGAAATGTGGCATGTCTGGAAAAAACTGTCCTATTTTGGGGATAAAAGAGGTGTTTGTGGGTGAAAAGGTCCTATTTGAAGGGGGAAACGTGGTATTTCTTGGAGAAGATGTGATATGTTTGGGAGAAATGTGGCATGTCTGGAAGAAACTGTCCTATTTTGGGGATAAAACAGGCATTTGTGGGTGAAAAGTTCCTATTTTAAGGGGGAAGCGTGATATTTCTTGGAGAAGATGTGATATATTTGGGAGAAATGTGGCATTTCTGGAAGAAACTGTCCTGTTTTGGGGATAAAACAGGTATTTGTGTGAGAAAAGATCCTATTTGAAGGGGGAAAGCTGGTATTTCTTGAAGGAGATGTGGTATATTTGGGAGAAATGTGGCATGTCTGGAAGAAACTGTCCTCTTTTGGGGATAAAAGAGGTATTTGTGGGTGAAAAGGTCCTATTTGAAGGGGGAAACCTGGTATTTCTTGGAGAAGATGTGATATATTTGGGAGAAATGTGGCATTTCTGGAAGAAACTGTCCTATTTGGGGGAGAAGCTTGCTATTAGTGGGTGAAAAGGTCCTATATGAAGGGGGAAAGCTGGTATTTCTTGGAGAAGATGTGATATATTTGGGAGAAATGTGGCATGTCTGGAAGAAACTGTCCTATTTTGGGGATAAAAGAGGTATTTGTGGGTGAAAAGGTCCTATTTGAAGGGGGAAACCTGGTATTTCTTGGAGAAGATGTGATATGTTTGGGAGAAATGTGGCATGTCTGGAAGAAACTGTCCTATTTGGGGAAAGAAGGCTGGTATTTGTGGTTGAAAAGGTCCTATTTGAAGGGGGAAACCTGGTATTTCTTGGAGAAGATGTGATATATTTGGGAGAAATGTGGCATGTCTGGAAGAAACTGTCCTCTTTTGGGGATCAAAGAGGTATTTGTGGGTGAAAAGTTCCTATTCGAAGGGGGAAACGTGGTATTTCTTGGAGAAGATGTGATTTATTTGGGACAAATCAGGCATTTCTGGCAGAAACTGTCCTATTTTGGGGATAAAAGAATTTTTTTGGGTGAAAAGTTCCTATTTGAAGGGGGAATCCTGGTATTTCTTGGAGAAGATGTGATATGTTTGGGATAAATGTGGCCTTTCAGGCAGAAACTGTCCTATTTTGGGGATAAAAGTGGTATTTGTGGGTGATAAGGTCCTATTTGAAGGGGGAAGCGTGGTATTTCTTGGAGAAGATGTGATATATTTAGGAGAAATTTGGCCTTTCTGGCAGAAACTGTCCTATTTTGGGGATAAAAGAGGTATTTGTGGGTGAAAAGGTCCTATTTGAAGGTGGAAACGTGGTATTTGTTGGAGAAGATGTGATCTATTTGGGAGAAATGTGGCATTTCTGGAAGAAACTGTCCTCTTTTGGGGATAAAAGAGGTATTTGTGGGTGAAAAGGTCCTATTTGAAGGGGGAAACCTGGTATTTCTTGGAGAAGATGTGATATATTTGGGAGAAATGTGGCATTTCTGGAAGAAACTGTCCTCTTATGGGGATAAAAGAGGTATTTGAGGGTGAAAAGGTCCTATTTGAAGGGGGAATCCTGGTATTTCTTGGAGAAGCTGTGATATATTTGGGAGAAATGTGGCATTTCTGGAAGAAAATGTCCTATTTTGGGGATAAAGGAGGTATTTGTGGGTGAAAAGTTCTTATTACAAGGGGGAAACCTGGTATTTCTTGGAGAAGATGTGCTATATTTGGGAGAAATGTGGTATTTCTGGAAGAAAATGTCCTATTTGAGCGATAATACAGGTATTTGTGGGAGAAAAGGTCCTATTTGAAGGGGGAAACCAGGTATTTCTTGGAGAAGATGTGATATATTTGGGAGAAATGTGGC
This sequence comes from Lophura swinhoii, assembly GCA_030408155.1. Classification (NCBI taxonomy): domain Eukaryota; kingdom Metazoa; phylum Chordata; class Aves; order Galliformes; family Phasianidae; genus Lophura; species Lophura swinhoii. Next base: position 1,138,550 of record JASCYN010000149.1, read on the forward strand.
CTTTCCGGAAGAAACTGTCCTCTTCTGGGGATAAAACAGGTATTTGTGGGAGAAAAGGTCCTATTTGAAGGGGGAAAGCTGGTATTTCTTGGAGAAGATGTGATATATTTGGGAGAAATGTGGCATGTCTGGAAGAAACTGTCCTCTTTTGGGGATAAAAGAGGTATTTGTGGGTGAAAAGGTCCTATTTGAAGGGGGAAACCTGGTATTTCTTGGAGAAGATGTGATATATTTGGGAGAAATTTGGCCTGTCTGGAAGAAAATGTCCTATTTGAGGGGTAATACAGGTATTTGTGGGAGAAAATGTCCTATTTGAAGGGGGAAACGTGGTATTTCTTGGAGAAGATGTGGTATATTTGGGAGAAATGTGGCATTTCTGGAAGAAACTGTCCTCTTTTGGGGATGAAACAGGTATTTTTGTGTGAAAAGGTCCTATTTGAAGGGGGAAAGCTGGTAGTTCTTGGAGAAGATGTGATATATTTGGGAGAAATGTGGCATGTCTGGAAGAAAATGTCCTATTTTGGGGATAAAAGAGGTATTTGAGGGTGATAAGGTCCTATTTGAAGGGGCAACCCTGGTATTTCTTGGAGAAGATGTGATCTATTTTTGAGAAATGTGGCATTTCTGGAAGAAACTGTCCTCTTTTGGGGATAAAAGAGGTATTTGTGGGTGAAAAGGTCCTATTTGAAGGGGGAAATGTGGTATTTCTTGGAGAAGATGTGATATATTTGGGACAAATCAGGCATTTCTGGCAGAAACTGTCCTATTTTGGGGATAAAAGAATTTTTTGTGGGTGAAAAGGTCCTATTTGAAGGGGGAAACCTGGTATTTCTTGGAGAAGATGTGATATATTTGGGTGAAATGTGGCATTTCTGGAAGAAAATGTCCTCTTTTGGGGATAAAAGAGGTATTTCATGGAGAAAAGGTCCTAATTGAAGGGGGAAACCTGGTATTTCTTGGAGAAGATGTGATATATTGGGGAGAAATGTGGCATTTCTGGCAGAAACTGACCTATTTTGGGGATAAAAGTGCTATTTGTGGGTGATAAGGTCCTATTTGAAGGGGGAAACCTGGTATTTCTTGGAGAAGATGTGATATATTTGGGTGAAATGTGGCATTTCTGGAAGAAACTGTCCTCTTATGGGGATAAAAGAGGTATTTGTGGGTGAAAAGGTCCTATTTGAAGGGGGAAACCTGGTATTTCTTGGAGAAGATGTGATATATTTGGGAGAAATCTGGCCTTTCTGGAAGAAAATGTCCTCTTTTGGGGATGAAACAGGTATTTTTGGGTGAAAAGTTCCTATTTGAAGGGGGAAAGCTGGTAGTTCTTGGAGAAGATGTGATCTATTTGGGAGAAATGTGGCCTTTCTGGAAGAAACTGTCCTCTTTTGGGGATAAAAGAGGTATTTGTGGGTGAAAAGGTCCTATTTGAAGGGGGAAAGCTGGTATTTCTTGGAGAAGATGTGATATATTTGGGAGAAATGTGGCATTTCTGGAAGAAACTGTCCTCTTTGGGGGATGAAACAGGTATTTGTTGGAGAAAAGGTCCTATTTGTAGGGGGAAAGCTGGTATTCCTTGGAGAAGATGTGATCTATTTTGGAGAAATGTGGCATTTCTGGAAGAAAATGTCCAATTTGGGGGGAGAAGGCTGGTAGTTTTGGGTGAGAAGGTCCTATTTCAGGAGGAATCCTCGTATTTCTTGGAGAAGATGTGCTATACTTGGGAGAAATGTGGCCTTTCTGGAAGAAAATGTCAAATTTTGGGGAGAAGGCTGGTAGTTTTGGGTGAGAAGGTCCTATTTCAGGAGGAATCCTGGCATATCTTGGAGAAGATGTGATATATTTGGGAGAAAAGTGGCATTTCTGGAAGAAACTGTCCTCTTTTGGGGATAAAAGAGGTATTAGTGGTTGAAAAGGTCCTATTTGAAGGGGGAACCCTGGTATTTCTTGGAGAAGATGTGATATATTTGGGAGAAATGTGGCATGTCTGGAAGAAACTGTCCTCTTTTGGGGATAAAAGAGGTATTTGTGGGTGAAAAGGTCCTATTTGAAGGGGGAAACCTGGTATTTCTTGGAGAAGATGTGATATATTTGGGAGAAATTTGGCCTGTCTGGAAGAAAATGTCCTATTTGAGGGGTAATACAGGTATTTGTGGGAGAAAATGTCCTATTTGAAGGGGGAAACGTGGTATTTCTTGGAGAAGATGTGGTATATTTGGGAGAAATGTGGCATTTCTGGAAGAAACTGTCCTCTTTTGGGGATGAAACAGGTATTTTTGTGTGAAAAGGTCCTATTTGAAGGGGGAAAGCTGGTAGTTCTTGGAGAAGATGTGATATATTTGGGAGAAATGTGGCATGTCTGGAAGAAAATGTCCTATTTTGGGGATAAAAGAGGTATTTGAGGGTGATAAGGTCCTATTTGAAGGGGCAACCCTGGTATTTCTTGGAGAAGATGTGATCTATTTGGGAGAAATGTGGCATGTCTGGAAGAAACTGTCCTCTTTTGGGGATAAAAGAGGTATTTGTGGGTGAAAAGGTCCTATTTGAAGGGGGAAACGTGGTATTTCTTGGAGAAGATGTGATATATTTGGGACAAATCAGGCATTTCTGGCAGAAACTGTCCTATTTTGGGGATAAAAGAATTTTTTGTGGGTGAAAAGGTCCTATTTGAAGGGGGAAACCTGGTATTTCTTGGAGAAGATGTGATATATTTGGGTGAAATGTGGCATTTCTGGAAGAAAATGTCCTCTTTTGGGGATAAAAGAGGTATTTCATGGAGAAAAGGTCCTAATTGAAGGGGGAAACCTGGTATTTCTTGGAGAAGATGTGATATATTGGGGAGAAATGTGGCATTTCTGGCAGAAACTGACCTATTTTGGGGATAAAAGTGCTATTTGTGGGTGATAAGGTCCTATTTGAAGGGGGAAACCTGGTATTTCTTGGAGAAGATGTGATATATTTGGGTGAAATGTGGCATTTCTGGAAGAAACTGTCCTCTTATGGGGATAAAAGAGGTATTTGTGGGTGAAAAGGTCCTATTTGAAGGGGGAAACCTGGTATTTCTTGGAGAAGATGTGATATATTTGGGAGAAATCTGGCCTTTCTGGAAGAAAATGTCCTCTTTTGGGGATGAAACAGGTATTTTTGGGTGAAAAGTTCCTATTTGAAGGGGGAAAGCTGGTAGTTCTTGGAGAAGATGTGATATATTTGGGAGAAATGTGGCCTTTCTGGAAGAAACTGTCCTCTTTTGGGGATAAAAGAGGTATTTGTGGGTGAAAAGGTCCTATTTGAAGGGGGAAAGCTGGTATTTCTTGGAGAAGATGTGATATATTTGGGAGAAATGTGGCATTTCTGGAAGAAACTGTCCTCTTTGGGGGATGAAACAGGTATTTGTGGGAGAAAAGGTCCTATTTGTAGGGGGAAAGCTGGTATTCCTTGGAGAAGATGTGATCTATTTTGGAGAAATGTGGCATTTCTGGAAGAAAATGTCCAATTTGGGGGGAGAAGGCTGGTAGTTTTGGGTGAGAAGGTCCTATTTCAGGAGGAATCCTGGTATTTCTTGGAGAAGATGTGCTATACTTGGGAGAAATGTGGCCTTTCTGGAAGAAAATGTCCAATTTTGGGGAGAAGGCTGGTAGTTTTGGGTGAGAAGGTCCTATTTCAGGAGGAATCCTGGCATATCTTGGAGAAGATGTGATATATTTGGGAGAAAAGTGGCATTTCTGGAAGAAACTGTCCTCTTTTGGGGATAAAAGAGGTATTAGTGGTTGAAAAGGTCCTATTTGAAGGGGGAAAGCTGGTAATTCTATGAGAAGATGTGATATGTTTGGGAGAAATGTGGCATGTCTGGAAGAAACTGTCCTCTTTTGGGGATAAAAGAGGTATTTGTGGATGAAAAGGTCCTATTTGAAGGGGGAAACCTGGTATTTCTTGGAGAAGATGTGATATGTTTGGGAGAAATGTGGCATTTCTGGAAGAAACTGTCCTCTTTTGGGGATAAAAGAGGTATTTGTGGGTGAAAAGGTCTTATTTCCACGGGAAAACCTGTTATTTCTTGGAGAAGTTGTGATCTATTTGGGAGAAATGTGGCATGTCTGGAAGAAACTGTCCTCTTTTGGGGATAAAAGAGGTATTTGTGGTTGAAAAGGTCCTATTTGAAGGGGGAAACCTGGTATTTCTTGGAGAAGAGTTGATATATTTGGGAGAAATCAGGCATTTCTGGCAGAAACTGTCCTATTTTGGGGATAAAAGAATTTTTTGTGGGAGAAAAGTTCCTATTTGAAGGGGGAAACCTGGTATTTCTTGGAGAAGATGTGATCTATTAGGGAGAAATGTGGCATTTCTGGAAGAAAATGTCTAATTTGAGGGATAGAAGAGGTATTTGTGGGTGAAAAGGTCCTATTTCCAAAGGGGAAACGTTGTATTTCTTGGAGAAGATGTGGTATATTAGGGAGAAATGTGGCCTTTCTGGAAGAAACTGTCCTCTTTTGGGGATAAAAGAGGTATTTGTGGGTGAAAAGGTCCTATTTGAAGGGGGAAACCTGGTATTTCTTGGAGAAGAAGTGATATATTTGGGAGAAATGTGGCCTTTCTGGAAGAAAACGAGCTCTTTTGGGGTAAAAGAGGTATTTGTGGGTGAAAAGGTCCTATTTGAAGGGGGAAACCTGGTATTTCTTGGAGAAGATGTGATATATTTGGGAGAAATATGGCCTTTCTGGAAGAAACTGTCCTCTTTTGGGGATAAAAGAGGTATTTGTGGGTGAAAAGGTCCTATTTGAAGGGGGAAACCTGGTATTTCTTGGAGGAGATGTGATTTATTTGGGAGAAATGTGGCATTTCTTGAAGAAACTGTCCTCTTTTGGGGATAAAAGAGGTATTTGTGGGTGAAAAGGTCCTATTTGAAGGGGGAAACCTGGTATTTCTTGGAGAAGATGAGATATATTTGGGAGAAATGTGGCCTTCCCGGAAGAAACTGTCCCCTGTTGGGGATAAAAGAGGTATTTGTGGGTGAAAAGGTCCTATTTGAAGGGGGAAACCTGGTATTTCTTGGAGAAGATGTGATATATTTGGGAGAAATGTGGCCTTTCTGGAAGAAACCGAGCTCTTTTGGGGTAAAAGAGGTATTTGTGGGTGAAAAGGTCCTATTTGAAGGGGGAAACCTGGTATTTCTTGGAGAAGATGTGATATATTTGGGAGAAATGTGGCATTTCTGGAAGAAACTGTCCTCTTTTGGGGATAAAACAGGTATTTGTGGGTGAGAAGGTCCTATTTGAAGGGGGAAAGCTGGTATTTCTAGGAGGAGATGTGATATATTTGGGAGAAATCTGGCCTTTCTGGAAGAAAATGTCCAATTTGAGGGATAAAAGAGGTATTTGTGGGTGAAAAGGTCCTATTTGAAGGGGGAAACCTGGTATCTCTCGGAGAAGATGAGATATATTTGGGAGAAATGTGGCCTTTCCGGAAGAAACTGTCCTATTTTGGGGATAAAAGAGGTATTTGTGGGTGAAAAGGTCCTATTTGAAGGGGGAAACCTGGTATTTCTTGGAGAAGATGTGATATATTTGGGAGAAATGTGGCATTTCTGGAAGAAACTGTCCTCTTTTGGGGATAAAAGAATTTTTTTGTGTGAAAAGTTCCTATTTGAAGGGGGAATCCTGGTATTTCTTGGAGAAGATGTGATATGTTTGGGAGAAATGTGGCCTTTCTGGCAGAAACTGTCCTATTTTGGGGATAAAAGTGGTATTTGTGGGTGATAAGGTCCTATTTGAAGGGGGAAAGCTGGTATTTCTTGGAGAAGATGTGATATATTTGGGAGAAATGTGGCCTTTCTGGCAGAAACTGTCCTCTTTTGGGGATAAAAGAGGTATTTGTGGGTGAAAAGGTCCTATTTGAAGGTGGAAACGTGGTATTTCTTGGAGAAGATGTGATCTATTTGGGAGAAATGTGGCATTTCTGGAAGAAACTGTCCTCTTTTGGGGATAAAACAGGTATTTGTGGGTGAAAAGGTCCTATTTGAAGGGGGAAACCTGGTATTTCTTGGAGAAGATGTGATATATTTGGGAGAAATGTGGCATTTCTGGAAGAAACTGTCCTCTTTTGGGGATAAAAGAGGTATTTGAGGGTGAAAAGGTCCTATTTGAAGGGGGAATCCTGGTATTTCTTGGAGAAGCTGTGATATATTTGGGAGAAATGTGGCATTTCTGGAAGAAAATGTCCTCTTTTGGGGATAAAGGAGGTATTTGTGGGTGAAAAGTTCTTATTACAAGGGGGAAACCTGGTATTTCTTGGAGAAGATGTGATATATTTGGGAGAAATGTGGTATTTCTGGAAGAAAATGTCCTATTTGAGCGATAATACAGGTATTTGTGGGAGAAAAGGTCCTATTTGAAGGGGGAAACCAGGTATTTCTTGGAGAAGATGTGATATATTTGGGAGAAATGTGGCCTTTCCGGAAGAAACTGTCCTATTTTGGGGATAAAACAGGTATTTGTGGGAGAAAAGGTCCTATTTGAAGGGGGAAAGCTGGTATTTCTTGGAGAAGATGTGATATATTTGGGAGAAATGTGGCATGTCTGGAAGAAACTGTCCTCTTATGGGGATAAAAGAGGTATTTGTGGGTGAAAAGGTCCTATTTGAAGGGGGAAACTTGGTATTTCTTGGAGAAGATGTGATCTATTTGGGAGAAATGTGGCATTTCTTGAAGAAACTGTCCTCTTTTGGGGATAAAAGAGGTATTTGTGGGAGAAAAGGTCCTATTTGAAGGGGGAAAGCTGGTATTTCTTGGAGAAGATGTGATATATTTGGGAGAAATGTGGCATGTCTGGAAGAAACTGTCCTCTTTTGGGGATAAAAGAGGTATTTGTGGGTGAAAAGGTCCTATTTGAAGGGGGAAACCTGGTATTTCTTGGAGAAGATGTGATATATTTGGGAGAAATTTGGCCTGTCTGGAAGAAAATGTCCTATTTGAGGGGTAATACAGGTATTTGTGGGAGAAAATGTCCTATTTGAAGGGGGAAACGTGGTATTTCTTGGAGAAGATGTGGTATATTTGGGAGAAATCTGGCATTTCTGGAAGAAACTGTCCTCTTTTGGGGATGAAACAGGTATTTTTGTGTGAAAAGGTCCTATTTGAAGGGGGAAAGCTGGTAGTTCTTGGAGAAGATGTGATATATTTGGGAGAAATGTGGCATGTCTGGAAGAAAATGTCCTATTTTGGGGATAAAAGAGGTATTTGAGGGTGATAAGGTCCTATTTGAAGGGGCAACCCTGGTATTTCTTGGAGAAGATGTGATCTATTTGGGAGAAATGTGGCATGTCTGGAAGAAACTGTCCTCTTTTGGGGATAAAAGAGGTATTTGTGGGTGAAAAGGTCCTATTTGAAGGGGGAAACGTGGTATTTCTTGGAGAAGATGTGATATATTTGGGACAAATCAGGCATTTCTGGCAGAAACTGTCCTATTTTGGGGATAAAAGAATTTTTTGTGGGTGAAAAGGTCCTATTTGAAGGGGGAAACCTGGTATTTCTTGGAGAAGATGTGATATATTTGGGTGAAATGTGGCATTTCTGGAAGAAAATGTCCTCTTTTGGGGATAAAAGAGGTATTTCATGGAGAAAAGGTCCTAATTGAAGGGGGAAACCTGGTATTTCTTGGAGAAGATGTGATATATTGGGGAGAAATGTGGCATTTCTGGCAGAAACTGACCTATTTTGGGGATAAAAGTGCTATTTGTGGATGATAAGGTCCTATTTGAAGGGGGAAACCTGGTATTTCTTGGAGAAGATGTGATATATTTGGGTGAAATGTGGCATTTCTGGAAGAAACTGTCCTCTTATGGGGATAAAAGAGGTATTTGTGGGTGAAAAGGTCCTATTTGAAGGGGGAAACCTGGTATTTCTTGGAGAAGATGTGATATATTTGGGAGAAATCTGGCCTTTCTGGAAGAAAATGTCCTCTTTTGGGGATGAAACAGGTATTTTTGGGTGAAAAGTTCCTATTTCAAGGGGGAAAGCTGGTAGTTCTTGGAGAAGATGTGATATATTTGGGAGAAATGTGGCCTTTCTGGAAGAAACTGTCCTCTTTTGGGGATAAAAGAGGTATTTGTGGGTGAAAAGGTCCTATTTGAAGGGGGAAAGCTGGTATTTCTTGGAGAAGATGTGATATATTTGGGAGAAATGTGGCATTTCTGGAAGAAACTGTCCTCTTTGGGGGATGAAACAGGTATTTGTGGGAGAAAAGGTCCTATTTGTAGGGGGAAAGCTGGTATTCCTTGGAGAAGATGTGATCTATTTTGGAGAAATGTGGCATTTCTGGAAGAAAATGTCCAATTTGGGGGGAGAAGGCTGGTAGTTTTGGGTGAGAAGGTCCTATTTCAGGAGGAATCCTGGTATTTCTTGGAGAAGATGTGCTATACTTGGGAGAAATGTGGCCTTTCTGGAAGAAAATGTCCAATTTTGGGGAGAAGGCTGGTAGTTTTGGGTGAGAAGGTCCTATTTCAGGAGGAATCCTGGCATATCTTGGAGAAGATGTGATATATTTGGGAGAAAAGTGGCATTTCTGGAAGAAACTGTCCTCTTTTGGGGATAAAAGAGGTATTAGTGGTTGAAAAGGTCCTATTTGAAGGGGGAACCCTGGTATTTCTTGGAGAAGATGTGATATATTTGGGAGAAATGTGGCATGTCTGGAAGAAACTGTCCTCTTTTGGGGATAAAAGAGGTATTTGTGGATGAAAAGGTCCTATTTGAAGGGGGAAACGTGGTATTTCTTGGAGAAGATGTGATATGTTTGGGAGAAATGTGGCATTTCTGGAAGAAACTGTCCTCTTTTGGGGATAAAAGAGGTATTTGTGGGTGAAAAGGTCTTATTTCCACGGGAAAACCTGTTATTTCTTGGAGAAGTTGTGATCTATTTGGGAGAAATGTGGCATTTCTGGAAGAAACTGTCCTCTTTTGGGGATAAAAGAGGTATTTGTGGTTGAAAAGGTCCTATTTGAAGGGGGAAACCTGGTATTTCTTGGAGAAGAGTTGATATATTTGGGAGAAATCAGGCATTTCTGGCAGAAACTGTCCTATTTTGGGGATAAAAGAATTTTTTGTGGGAGAAAAGTTCCTATTTGAAGGGGGAAACCTGGTATTTCTTGGAGAAGATGTGATCTATTAGGGAGAAATGTGGCATTTCTGGAAGAAAATGTCTAATTTGAGGGATAGAAGAGGTATTTGTGGGTGAAAAGGTCCTATTTCCAAAGGGGAAACGTTGTATTTCTTGGAGAAGATGTGGTATATTTGGGAGAAATGTGGCCTTTCTGGAAGAAACTGTCCTCTTTTGGGGATAAAAGAGGTATTTGTGGGTGAAAAGGTCCTATTTGAAGGGGGAAACCTGGTATTTCTTGGAGAAGATGTGATATATTTGGGAGAAATGTGGACTTTCTGGAAGAAAACGAGCTCTTTTGGGGTAAAAGAGGTATTTGTGGGTGAAAAGGTCCTATTTGAAGGGGGAAACCTGGTATTTCTTGGAGAAGATGTGATATATTTGGGAGAAATATGGCCTTTCTGGAAGAAACTGTCCTCTTTTGGGGATAAAAGAGGTATTTGTGGGTGAAAAGGTCCTATTTGAAGGGGGAAACCTGGTATTTCTTGGAGGAGATGTGATTTATTTGGGAGAAATGTGGCATTTCTTGAAGAAACTGTCCTCTTTTGGGGATAAAAGAGGTATTTGTGGGTGAAAAGGTCCTATTTGAAGGGGGAAACCTGGTATTTCTTGGAGAAGATGAGATATATTTGGGAGAAATGTGGCCTTCCCGGAAGAAACTGTCCACTGTTGGGGATAAAAGAGGTATTTGTGGGTGAAAAGGTCCTATTTGAAGGGGGAAACCTGGTATTTCTTGGAGAAGATGTGATATATTTGGGAGAAATGTGGCCTTTCTGGAAGAAACCGAGCTCTTTTGGGGTAAAAGAGGTATTTGTGGGTGAAAAGGTCCTATTTGAAGGGGGAAACCTGGTATTTCTTGGAGAAGATGTGATATATTTGGGAGAAATGTGGCATTTCTGGAAGAAACTGTCCTCTTTTGGGGATAAAACAGGTATTTGTGGGTGAGAAGGTCCTATTTGAAGGGGGAAAGCTGGTATTTCTAGGAGGAGATGTGATATATTTGGGAGAAATCTGGCATTTCTGGAAGAAAATGTCCAATTTGAGGGATAAAAGAGGTATTTGTGGGTGAAAAGGTCCTATTTGAAGGGGGAAACCTGGTATCTCTCGGAGAAGATGTGATATATTTGGGAGAAATGTGGCCTTTCCGGAAGAAACTGTCCTCTTTTGGGGATAAAAGAGGTATTTGTGGGTGAAAAGGTCCTATTTGAAGGGGGAAACCTGGTATTTCTTGGAGAAGATGTGATATATTTGGGAGAAATGTGGCATTTCTGGAAGAAACTGTCCTCTTTTGGGGATAAAAGAACTTTTTTTGTGTGAAAAGTTCCTATTTGAAGGGGGAATCCTGGTATTTCTTGGAGAAGATGTGATATGTTTGGGAGAAATGTGGCCTTTCTGGCAGAAACTGTCCTATTTTGGGGATAAAAGTGGTATTTGTGGGTGATAAGGTCCTATTTGAAGGGGGAAAGCTGGTATTTCTTGGAGAAGATGTGATATATTTGGGAGAAATGTGGCCTTTCTGGCAGAAACTGTCCTATTTTGGGGATAAAAGAGGTATTTGTGGGTGAAAAGGTCCTATTTGAAGGTGGAAACGTGGTATTTCTTGGAGAAGATGTGATCTATTTGGGAGAAATGTGGCATTTCTGGAAGAAACTGTCCTCTTTTGGGGATAAAACAGGTATTTGTGGGTGAAAAGGTCCTATTTGAAGGGGGAAACCTGGTATTTCTTGGAGAAGATGCGGTATATTAGGGAGAAATGTGGCCTTTCTGGAAGAAACTGTCCTCTTTTGGGGATAAAAGAGGTATTTGTGGGTGAAAAGGTCCTATTTGAAGGGGGAAACCTGGTATTTCTTGGAGAAGATGTGATATATTTGGGAGAAATGTGGCCTTTCTGGAAGAAAACGAGCTCTTTTGGGGTAAAAGAGGTATTTGTGGGTGAAAAGGTCCTATTTGAAGGGGGAAACCTGGTATTTCTTGGAGAAGATGTGATATATTTGGGAGAAATATGGCCTTTCTGGAAGAAACTGTCCTCTTTTGGGGATAAAAGAGGTATTTGTGGGTGAAAAGGTCCTATTTGAAGGGGGAAACCTGGTATTTCTTGGAGGAGATGTGATTTATTTGGGAGAAATGTGGCATTTCTTGAAGAAACTGTCCTCTTTTGGGGATAAAAGAGGTATTTGTGGGTGAAAAGGTCCTATTTGAAGGGGGAAACCTGGTATTTCTTGGAGAAGATGAGATATATTTGGGAGAAATGTGGCCTTCCCGGAAGAAACTGTCCACTGTTGGGGATAAAAGAGGTATTTGTGGGTGAAAAGGTCCTATTTGAAGGGGGAAACCTGGTATTTCTTGGAGAAGATGTGATATATTTGGGAGAAATGTGGCCTTTCTGGAAGAAACCGAGCTCTTTTGGGGTAAAAGAGGTATTTGTGGGTGAAAAGGTCCTATTTGAAGGGGGAAACCTGGTATTTCTTGGAGAAGATGTGATATATTTGGGAGAAATGTGGCATTTCTGGAAGAAACTGTCCTCTTTTGGGGATAAAACAGGTATTTGTGGGTGAGAAGGTCCTATTTGAAGGGGGAAAGCTGGTATTTCTAGGAGGAGATGTGATATATTTGGGAGAAATCTGGCATTTCTGGAAGAAAATGTCCAATTTGAGGGATAAAAGAGGTATTTGTGGGTGAAAAGGTCCTATTTGAAGGGGGAAACCTGGTATCTCTCGGAGAAGATGTGATATATTTGGGAGAAATGTGGCCTTTCCGGAAGAAACTGTCCTCTTTTGGGGATAAAAGAGGTATTTGTGGGTGAAAAGGTCCTATTTCTAGGGGGAAACCTGGTATTTCTTGGAGAAGATGTGATATATTTGGGAGAAATGTGGCCTTTCTGGAAGAAACTGTCCTCTTTTGGGGATAAAAGAATTTTTTTGTGTGAAAAGTTCCTATTTGAAGGGGGAATCCTGGTATTTCTTGGAGAAGATGTGATATGTTTGGGAGAAATGTGGCCTTTCTGGCAGAAACTGTCCTATTTTGGGGATAAAAGTGGTATTTGTGGGTGATAAGGTCCTATTTGAAGGGGGAAAGCTGGTATTTCTTGGAGAAGATGTGATATATTTGGGAGAAATGTGGCCTTTCTGGCAGAAACTGTCCTATTTTGGGGATAAAAGAGGTATTTGTGGGTGAAAAGGTCCTATTTGAAGGTGGAAACGTGGTATTTCTTGGAGAAGATGTGATCTATTTGGGAGAAATGTGGCATTTCTGGAAGAAACTGTCCTCTTTTGGGGATAAAACAGGTATTTGTGGGTGAAAAGGTCCTATTTGAAGGGGGAAACCTGGTATTTCTTGGAGAAGATGTGATATATTTGGGAGAAATGTGGCATTTCTGGAAGAAACTGTCCTCTTTTGGGGATAAAAGAGGTATTTGAGGGTGAAAAGGTCCTATTTGAAGGGGGAATCCTGGTATTTCTTGGAGAAGCTGTGATATATTTGGGAGAAATGTGGCATTTCTGGAAGAAAATGTCCTATTTTGGGGATAAAGGAGGTATTTGTGGGTGAAAAGTTCTTATTACAAGGGGGAAACCTGGTATTTCTTGGAGAAGATGTGCTATATTTGGGAGAAATGTGGTATTTCTGGAAGAAAATGTCCTATTTGAGCGATAATACAGGTATTTGTGGGAGAAAAGGTCCTATTTGAAGGGGGAAACCAGGTATTTCTTGGAGAAGATGTGATATATTTGGGAGAAATGTGGCCTTTCCGGAAGAAACTGTCCTCTTCTGGGGATAAAACAGGTATTTGTGGGAGAAAAGGTCCTATTTGAAGGGGGAAAGCTGGTATTTCTTGGAGAAGATGTGATATATTTGGGAGAAATGTGGCATGTCTGGAAGAAACTGTCCTCTTATGGGGATAAAAGAGGTATTTGTGGGTGAAAAGGTCCTATTTGAAGGGGGAAACTTGGTATTTCTTGGAGAAGATGTGATCTATTTGGGTGAAATGTGGCATTTCTTGAAGAAACTGTCCTCTTTTGGGGATAAAAGAGGTATTTGTGGGTGAAAAGGTCCTATTTGAAGGGGGAACCCTGGTATTTCTTGGAGAAGATGTGATCTATTTGGGAGAAATCTGGCATTTCTGGAAGAAACTGTCCTCTTCTGGGGATAAAAGAGGTATTAGTGGTAGAATAGGTCCTATTTGAAGGGGGAATCCTGGCATTTCTTGGAGAAGATGTGATATATTTGGGAGAAATGTGGCCTGTCTGGAAGAAAATGTCCTATTTGAGGGGTAATACAGGTATTTGTGGGAGAAAATGTCCTATTTGAAGGGGGAAACGTGGTATTTCTTGGAGAAGATGTGGTATATTTGGGAGAAATGTGGCATTTCTGGAAGAAACTGTCCTCTTTTGGGGATGAAACAGGTATTTTTGTGTGAAAAGGTCCTATTTGAAGGGGGAAAGCTGGTAGTTCTTGGAGAAGATGTGATATATTTGGGAGAAATGTGGCATGTCTGGAAGAAAATGTCCTCTTTTGGGGATAAAAGAGGTATTTGAGGGTGATAAGGTCCTATTTGAAGGGGCAACCCTGGTATTTCTTGGAGAAGATGTGATCTATTTGGGAGAAATGTGGCATGTCTGGAAGAAACTGTCCTCTTTTGGGGATAAAAGAGGTATTTGTGGGTGAAAAGGTCCTATTTGAAGGGGGAAACGTGGTATTTCTTGGAGAAGATGTGATATATTTGGGACAAATCAGGCATTTCTGGCAGAAACTGTCCTATTTTGGGGATAAAAGAATTTTTTGTGGGTGAAAAGGTCCTATTTGAAGGGGGAAACCTGGTATTTCTTGGAGAAGATGTGCTATATTTGGGAGAAATGTGGCATTTCTGGAAGAAAATGTCCTCTTTTGGGGATAAAAGAGGTATTTCATGGAGAAAAGGTCCTAATTGAAGGGGGAAACCTGGTATTTCTTGGAGAAGATGTGATATATTGGGGAGAAATGTGGCATTTCTGGCAGAAACTGACCTATTTTGGGGATAAAAGTGCTATTTGTGGGTGATAAGGTCCTATTTGAAGGGGGAAACCTGGTATTTCTTGGAGAAGATGTGATCTATTTGGGAGAAATGTGGCATTTCTGGAAGAAACTGTCCTCTTATGGGGATAAAAGAGGTATTTGTGGGTGAAAAGGTCCTATTTCAAGGGGGAAAGCTGGTATTTCTTGGAGAAGATGTGGTATATTTGGGAGAAATCTGGCCTTTCTGGAAGAAAATGTCCTCTTTTGGGGATGAAACAGGTATTTGTGGGTGAAAAGGTCCTATTTGAAGGGGGAAAGCTGGTATTTCTTGGAGAAGATGTGATATATTTGGGAGAAATGTGGCATTTCTGGAAGAAACTGTCCTCTTTGGGGGATGAAACAGGTATTTGTGGGAGAAAAGGTCCTATTTGTAGGGGGAAAGCTGGTATTCCTTGGAGAAGATGTGATCTATTTTGGAGAAATGTGGCATTTCTGGAAGAAAATGTCCAATTTGGGGGGAGAAGGCTGGTAGTTTTGGGTGAGAAGGTCCTATTTCAGGAGGAATCCTGGTATTTCTTGGAGAAGATGTGCTATACTTGGGAGAAATGTGGCCTTTCTGGAAGAAAATGTCCAATTTTGGGGAGAAGGCTGGTAGTTTTGGGTGAGAAGGTCCTATTTCAGGAGGAATCCTGGCATATCTTGGAGAAGATGTGATCTATTTGGGAGAAATGTGGCATTTCTGGAAGAAACTGTCCTCTTTTGGGGATAAAAGAGGTATTAGTGGTTGAAAAGGTCCTATTTGAAGGGGGAAACCTGGTATTTCTTGGAGAAGAGTTGATATATTTGGGAGAAATCAGGCATTTCTGGCAGAAACTGTCCTATTTTGGGGATAAAAGAGGTATTTGTGGATGAAAAGGTCCTATTTGAAGGGGGAAACGTGGTATTTCTTGGAGAAGATGTGATATGTTTGGGAGAAATGTGGCATTTCTGGAAGAAACTGTCCTCTTTTGGGGATAAAAGAGGTATTTGTGGGTGAAAAGGTCTTATTTCCACGGGAAAACCTGTTATTTCTTGGAGAAGTTGTGATCTATTTGGGAGAAATGTGGCATTTCTGGAAGAAACTGTCCTCTTTTGGGGATAAAAGAGGTATTTGTGGTTGAAAAGGTCCTATTTGAAGGGGGAAACCTGGTATTTCTTGGAGAAGAGTTGATATATTTGGGAGAAATCAGGCATTTCTGGCAGAAACTGTCCTATTTTGGGGATAAAAGAATTTTTTGTGGGAGAAAAGTTCCTATTTGAAGGGGGAAACCTGGTATTTCTTGGAGAAGATGTGATCTATTAGGGAGAAATGTGGCATTTCTGGAAGAAAATGTCTAATTTGAGGGATAGAAGAGGTATTTGTGGGTGAAAAGGTCCTATTTCCAAAGGGGAAACGTTGTATTTCTTGGAGAAGATGTGGTATATTAGGGAGAAATGTGGCCTTTCTGGAAGAAACTGTCCTCTTTTGGGGATAAAAGAGGTATGTGTGGGTGAAAAGGTCCTATTTGAAGGGGGAAACCTGGTATTTCTTGGAGAAGATGTGATATATTTGGGAGAAATGTGGCCTTTCTGGAAGAAAACGAGCTCTTTTGGGGTAAAAGAGGTATTTGTGGGTGAAAAGGTCCTATTTGAAGGGGGAAACCTGGTATTTCTTGGAGAAGATGTGATATATTTGGGAGAAATATGGCCTTTCTGGAAGAAACTGTCCTCCTTTGGGGATAAAAGAGGTATGTGTGGGTGAAAAGGTCCTATTTGAAGGGGGAAACCTGGTATTTCTTGGAGGAGATGTGATTTATTTGGGAGAAATGTGGCATTTCTTGAAGAAACTGTCCTCTTTTGGGGATAAAAGAGGTATTTGTGGGTGAAAAGGTCCTATTTGAAGGGGGAAACGTGGTATTTCTTGGAGAAGATGAGATATATTTGGGAGAAATGTGGCCTTTCCGGAAGAAACTGTCCCCTGTTGGGGATAAAAGAGGTATTTGTGGGTGAAAAGGTCCTATTTGAAGGGGGAAACCTGGTATTTCTTGGAGAAGATGTGATATATTTGGGAGAAATGTGGCATTTCTGGAAGAAACCGAGCTCTTTTGGGGTAAAAGAGGTATTTGTGGGTGAAAAGGTCCTATTTGAAGGGGGAAACCTGGTATTTCTTGGAGAAGATGTGATATATTTGGGAGAAATGTGGCATTTCTGGAAGAAACTGTCCTCTTTTGGGGATAAAACAGGTATTTGTGGGTGAGAAGGTCCTATTTGAAGGGGGAAAGCTGGTATTTCTAGGAGGAGATGTGATATATTTGGGAGAAATCTGGCATTTCTGGAAGAAAATGTCCAATTTGAGGGATAAAAGAGGTATTTGTGGGTGAAAAGGTCCTATTTGAAGGGGGAAACCTGGTATTTCTCGGAGAAGATGAGATATATTTGGGAGAAATGTGGCCTTTCCGGAAGAAACTGTCCCCTTTTGGGGATAAAAGAGGTATTTGTGGGTGAAAAGGTCCTATTTGAAGGGGGAAAGCTGGTATTTCTTGGAGAAGATGTGATATATTTGGGAGAAATGTGGCCTTTCTGGAAGAAAACGAGCTCTTTTGGGGTAAAAGAGGTATTTGTGGGTGAAAAGGTCCTATTTCAAGGGGGAAACCTGGAATTTCTTGGAGAAGATGTGATATATTTGGGAGAAATGTGGCATTTCTGAAAGAAACTGTCCTCTTTTGGGGATAAAAGAATTTTTTTGGGTGAAAAGTTCCTATTTGAAGGGGGAATCCTGGTATTTCTTGGAGAAGATGTGATATGTTTGGGAGAAATGTGGCCTTTCTGGCAGAAACTGTCCTATTTTGGGGATAAAAGTGGTATTTGTGGGTGATAAGGTCCTATTTGAAGGGGGAAAGCTGGTATTTCTTGGAGAAGATGTGATATATTTGGGAGAAATGTGGCCTTTCTGGCAGAAACTGTCCTATTTTGGGGATAAAAGAGGTATTTGTGGGTGAAAAGGTCCTATTTGAAGGTGGAAACGTGGTATTTCTTGGAGAAGATGTGATCTATTTGGGAGAAATGTGGCATTTCTGGAAGAAACTGTCCTCTTTTGGGGATAAAAGAGGTATTTGTGGGAGAAAAGGTCCTATTTGAAGGGGGAAAGCTGGATGTTCTTGCAGGACATGTGATATATTTGGTAGAAATGTGGCATTTCTGGAAGAAACTGTCCTCTTTTGGGGATAAAAGAGGTATTTGAGGGTGAAAAGGTCCTATTTGAAGGGGGAATCCTGGTATTTCTTGGAGAAGCTGTGATATATTTGGGAGAAATGTGGCATTTCTGGAAGAAAATGTCCTATTTTGGGGATAAAGGAGGTATTTGTGGGTGAAAAGTTCTTATTACAAGGGGGAAACCTGGTATTTCTTGGAGAAGATGTGCTATATTTGGGAGAAATGTGGTATTTCTGGAAGAAAATGTCCTATTTGAGCGATAATACAGGTATTTGTGGGAGAAAAGGTCCTATTTGAAGGGGGAAACCAGGTATTTCTTGGAGAAGATGTGATATATTTGGGAGAAATGTGGCCTTTCCGGAAGAAACTGTCCTCTTCTGGGGATAAAACAGGTATTTGTGGGAGAAAAGGTCCTATTTGAAGGGGGAAAGCTGGTATTTCTTGGAGAAGATGTGATATATTTGGGAGAAATGTGGCATGTCTGGAAGAAACAGTCCTCTTATGGGGATAAAAGAGGTATTTGTGGGTGAAAAGGTCCTATTTGAAGGGGGAAACTTGGCATTTCTTGGAGAAGATGTGATCTATTTGGGAGAAATGTGGCATTTCTTGAAGAAACTGTCCTCTTTTGGGGATAAAAGAGGTATTTGTGGGTGAAAAGGTCCTATTTGAAGGGGGAACCCTGGTATTTCTTGGAGAAGATGTGATCTATTTGGGAGAAATGTGGCATTTCTGGAAGAAACTGTCCTCTTCTGGGGATAAAAGAGGTATTAGTGGTAGAATAGGTCCTATTTGAAGGGGGAATCCTGGCATTTCTTGGAGAAGATGTGATATATTTGGGAGAAATGTGGCCTGTCTGGAAGAAAATGTCCTATTTGAGGGGTAATACAGGTATTTGTGGGAGAAAATGTCCTATTTGAAGGGGGAAACGTGGTATTTCTTGGAGAAGATGTGGTATATTTGGGAGAAATGTGGCATTTCTGGAAGAAACTGTCCTCTTTAGGGGATGAAACAGGTATTTTTGTGTGAAAAGGTCCTATTTGAAGGGGGAAAGCTGGTAGTTCTTGGAGAAGATGTGATATATTTGGGAGAAATGTGGCATGTCTGGAAGAAAATGTCCTATTTTGGGGATAAAAGAGGTATTTGAGGGTGATAAGGTCCTATTTGAAGGGGCAACCCTGGTATTTCTTGGAGAAGATGTGATCTATTTGGGAGAAATGTGGCATGTCTGGAAGAAACTGTCCTCTTTTGGGGATAAAAGAGGTATTTGTGGGTGAAAAGGTCCTATTTGAAGGGGGAAACGTGGTATTTCTTGGAGAAGATGTGATATATTTGGGACAAATCAGGCATTTCTGGCAGAAACTGTCCTATTTTGGGGATAAAAGAATTTTTTGTGGGTGAAAAGGTCCTATTTGAAGGGGGAAACCTGGTATTTCTTGGAGAAGATGTGCTATATTTGGGAGAAATGTGGCATTTCTGGAAGAAAATGTCCTCTTTTGGGGATAAAAGAGGTATTTCATGGAGAAAAGGTCCTATTTGAAGGGGGAAACGTGGTATTTCTTGGAGAAGATGTGATATATTGGGGAGAAATGTGGCATTTCTGGCAGAAACTGACCTATTTTGGGGATAAAAGTGCTATTTGTGGGTGATAAGGTCCTATTTGAAGGGGGAAACCTGGTATTTCTTGGAGAAGATGTGATATATTTGGGAGAAATGTGGCATTTCTGGAAGAAACTGTCCTCTTATGGGGATAAAAGAGGTATTTGTGGGTGAAAAGGTCCTATTTGAAGGGGGAAACCTGGTATTTCTTGGAGAAGACGTTGTATATTTGGGAGAAATCTGGCCTTTCTGGAAGAAAATGTCCTCTTTTGGGGATGAAACAGGTATTTTTGGGTGAAAAGTTCCTATTTCAAGGGGGAAAGCTGGTAGTTCTTGGAGAAGATGTGATATATTTGGGAGAAATGTGGCCTTTCTGGAAGAAACTGTCCTCTTTTGGGGATAAAAGAGGTATTTGTGGGTGAAAAGGTCCTATTTGAAGGGGGAAAGCTGGTATTTCTTGGAGAAGATGTGATATATTTGGGAGAAATGTGGCCTTTCTGGAAGAAACTGTCCTATTTTGGGGATAAAAGAGGTATTTGTGG
The DNA here is from genome assembly GCA_030408155.1 of Lophura swinhoii. Lineage (NCBI taxonomy): Eukaryota > Metazoa > Chordata > Aves > Galliformes > Phasianidae > Lophura > Lophura swinhoii. The sequence goes on from JASCYN010000149.1 coordinate 1,158,054, forward strand.
ATGAAAAGGTCCTATTTGAAGGGGGAAACGTGGTATTTCTTGGAGAAGATGTGATATGTTTGGGAGAAATGTGGCATTTCTGGAAGAAACTGTCCTCTTTTGGGGATAAAAGAGGTATTTGTGGGTGAAAAGGTCTTATTTCCACGGGAAAACCTGGTATTTCTTGGAGAAGTTGTGATCTATTTGGGAGAAATGTGGCATTTCTGGAAGAAACTGTCCTCTTTTGGGGATAAAAGAGGTATTTGTGGTTGAAAAGGTCCTATTTGAAGGGGGAAACCTGGTATTTCTTGGAGAAGAGTTGATATATTTGGGAGAAATCAGGCATTTCTGGCAGAAACTGTCCTATTTTGGGGATAAAAGAATTTTTTGTGGGAGAAAAGTTCCTATTTGAAGGGGGAAACCTGGTATTTCTTGGAGAAGATGTGATCTATTAGGGAGAAATGTGGCATTTCTGGAAGAAAATGTCTAATTTGAGGGATAGAAGAGGTATTTGTGTGTGAAAAGGTCCTATTTCCAAAGGGGAAACGTTGTATTTCTTGGAGAAGATGTGGTATATTAGGGAGAAATGTGGCCTTTCTAGAAGAAACTGTCCTCTTTTGGGGATAAAAGAGGTATTTGTGGGTGAAAAGGTCCTATTTGAAGGGGGAAACCTGGTATTTCTTGGAGAAGATGTGATATATTTGGGAGAAATGTGGCCTTTCTGGAAGAAAACGAGCTCTTTTGGGGTAAAAGAGGTATTTGTGGGTGAAAAGGTCCTATTTGAAGGGGGAAAGCTGGTATTTCTTGGAGAAGATGTGATATATTTGGGAGAAATGTGGCATGTCTGGAAGAAACTGTCCTCTTTTGGGGATAAAAGAGGTATTTGTGGGTGAAAAGGTCCTATTTGAAGGGGGAAACCTGGTATTTCTTGGAGGAGATGTGATTTATTTGGGAGAAATGTGGCATTTCTTGAAGAAACTGTCCTCTTTTGGGGATAAAAGAGGTATTTGTGGGTGAAAAGGTCCTATTTGAAGGGGGAAACCTGGTATTTCTTGGAGAAGATGAGATATATTTGGGAGAAATGTGGCCTTTCCGGAAGAAACTGTCCCCTGTTGGGGATAAAAGAGGTATTTGTGGGTGAAAAGGTCCTATTTGAAGGGGGAAACCTGGTATTTCTTGGAGAAGATGTGATATATTTGGGAGAAATGTGGCCTTTCTGGAAGAAACCGAGCTCTTTTGGGGTAAAAGAGGTATTTGTGGGTGAAAAGGTCCTATTTGAAGGGGGAAACCTGGTATTTCTTGGAGAAGATGTGATATATTTGGGAGAAATGTGGCATTTCTGGAAGAAACTGTCCTCTTTTGGGGATAAAACAGGTATTTGTGGGTGAGAAGGTCCTATTTGAAGGGGGAAAGCTGGTATTTCTAGGAGGAGATGTGATATATTTGGGAGAAATCTGGCATTTCTGGAAGAAAATGTCCAATTTGAGGGATAAAAGAGGTATTTGTGGGTGAAAAGGTCCTATTTGAAGGGGGAAACCTGGTATTTCTCGGAGAAGATGAGATATATTTGGGAGAAATGTGGCCTTTCCGGAAGAAACTGTCCCCTTTTGGGGATAAAAGAGGTATTTGTGGGTGAAAAGGTCCTATTTGAAGGGGGAAACCTGGTATTTCTTGGAGAAGATGTGATATATTTGGGAGAAATGTGGCCTTTCTGGAAGAAAACGAGCTCTTTTGGGGTAAAAGAGGTATTTGTGGGTGAAAAGGTCCTATTTCAAGGGGGAAACCTGGAATTTCTTGGAGAAGATGTGATATATTTGGGAGAAATGTGGCATTTCTGGAAGAAACTGTACTCTTTTGGGGATAAAACAGGTATTTGTGGTGAAAAGGTCCTATTTGAAGGGGGAAACGTGGTATTTCTTCGAGAAAATGTGATATATTTGGGAGAAATCTGGCATGTCTGGAAGAAGCTGTCCTCTTTTGCGGATAAAAGAGGTATTTGTGGGTGAAAAGGTCCTATTTGAAGGGGGAAAGCTGGTATTTCTTGGAGAAGATGTGATCTATTTGGGAGAAATGTGGCATTTCTGGAAGAAAATGTCCTCTTTTGGGGATAAAACAGGTATCTGTGGGAGAAAAAGTCCTATTTGAAGGGGGAAAGCTGGTATTTCTTGGAGAAGATGTGATCTATTTGGGTGAAATGTGGCATTTCTGGCAGAAACTGTTCTATTTTGGGGATAAAAGAGGTATTTGTGGGTGAAAAGGTCCTATTTGAAGGGGGAAAGCAGGTATTTCTTGGAGAAGATGTGATATATTTGGGAGAAATCAGGCATTTCTGGAAGAAACTGTCCTCTTTTGGGGATAAAACAGGTATTTGTGGGTGAGAAGGTCCTATTTGAAGGGGGAAACCTGGTATTTCTAGGAGGAGATGTGATATATTTGGGAGAAATGTGGCATTTCTGGAAGAAACTGTCCTATTTTGGGGATAAAAGAGGTATTTGTGGGTGAAAAGGTCCTATTTCAGGTGGAATCCTGGTATTTCTTGGAGAAGATGTGATATATTTGGGAGAAATGTGGCATGTCCGGAAGAAACTGTCCTATTTTGGGGATAAAAGAGGTATTTGTGGGTGAAAAGGTCCTATTTGAAGGGGGAAACCTGGTATTTCTTGGAGAAGATGTGATCTATTTGGGAGAAATGTGGCATTTCTGGAAGAAACTGTCCTCTTTTGGGGATAAACGTGGTATTTGTTGGTGAGAAGGTCCTATTTGAAGGAGGAAAGCTGGTATTTCTTGGAGAAGATGTGATATATTTGGGAGAAATGTGGCATTTCTGGAAGAAACTGTCCACTTTTGGGGATAAAATAGGTATTAGTGGGTGATAAGGTCCTATTTCCAGGGGGAACCCTGGTATTTCTTGGAGTAGATGTGATATATTTGGGAGAAATGTGGCATTTCTGGAAGGAACTGTCCTCTTTTGGGGATGAAACAGGTATTTGTGGGTGAAAAGGTCCTATTTGAAGGGGGAAAGCCGGTAGTTCTTGCAAGAGATGTGATATATTTGGGAGAAATCTGGCCTTTCTGGAAGAAACTGTCCTCTTTTGGGGATAAAAGAGGTATTTGTGGGTGAAAAGGTCCTATTTGAAGGGGGAAAGCTGGTATTTCTTGGAGAAGATGTGATATAGTTGGGAGAAATGTGGCATGTCTGGAAGAAACTGTCCTATTTGGGAGATAAAAGAGGTATTTGTGGGTGAAAAGGTCCTATTTGAAGGGGGAAAGCTGGTATTTCTTGGAGAAGATGTGATATATTTGGGAGAAATGTGGCCTTTCTGGAAGAAAATGTTCAATTTGGGGGGAGAAGGCTGGTAGTTTTGGGTGAGAAGGTACTATTTCAGGAGGAATCCTGGCATTTCTTGGAGAAGATGTGATATATTTGGGAGAAATGTGGCCTTTCTGGAAGAAACTGTCCTCTTTTGGGGATAAAAGAGGTATTAGTGGTTGAAAAGGTCCTATTTGAAGGGGGAAACCTGGTATTTCTTGGAGAAGATGTGATATAATTGGGAGAAATGTGGCATTTCTGGAAGAAAATGTCCTCTTTTGGGGATAAAAGAGGTATTTCATGGAGAAAAGGTCCTATTTGAAGGGGGAAACCTGGTATTTCTTGGAGGAGTTGTGATATATTTGGGAGAAATGTGGCATTTCTGGAAGAAAATGTCCTATTAGAGGGATAAAAGAGGTATTTGTGGGTGAAAAGGTCCTATTTGAAGGGGGAAACCTGGTATTTCTTGGAGAAGATGTGATATATTTGGGAGAAATGTGGCATGTCTGGAAGAAAATATCCTATTTTGGGGATAAAAGAGGTATTTGTGGGTGAAAAGGTCCTATTTGAAGGGGGAAACGTGGTATTTCTTGGAGAAGATATGATATATTTGGGAGAAATGTGGCATTTCTGGAAGAAACTGTCCTCTTTTGGGGATAAAAGAGGTATTTGTGGGTGAAAAGGTCCTATTTGAAGGGGGAAACGTGGTATTTCTTGGAGAATATGTGATATGTTTCGGAGAAATGTGGCATTTCTGGAAGAAACTGTCCTCTTTTGGGGATAAAGGAGGTATTTGTGGGTGAAAAGGTCCTATTTCCACGGGAAATCCTGGTATTTCTTGGAGAAGATGTGATCTATTAGGGAGAAATGTGGCATTTCTGGAAGAAACTGTCCTCTTTTGGGGATAAAAGAGGTATTTGTGGGTGAAAAGGTCCTATTTGAAGGGGGAACCCTGGTATTTCTTGGAGAAGATGTGATATATTTGGGAGAAATGTGGCATGTCCGGAAGAAACTGTCCTGTTTTGGGGATAAAAGAATTTTTTGTGGGTGAAAAGTTCCTATTTGAAGGGGGAAGCGTGATATTTCTTGGAGAAGATGTGATATATTTGGGAGAAATGTGGCATTTCTGGAAGAAACTGTCCTCTTATGGGGATAGAACAGGTATTTATGGGTGAGAAGGTCCTATTTCCAGGGAGAAACGTTGTATTTCTTGGAGAAGATGCGGTATATTAGGGAGAAATGTGGCCTTTCTGGAAGAAACTGTCCTCTTTTGGGGATAAAACAGGTATTTGTGGGTGAAAAGGTCCTATTTGAAGGGGGAAACCTGGTATTTCTTGGAGGAGATGTGATCTATTTGGGAGAAATGTGGCATTTCTGGAAGAAACTGTGCTCTTTTGGGGATAAAAGAGGTATTTGTGGGTGAAAAGGTCCTATTTGAAGGGGGAAACCTGGTATTGCTTGGAGAAGATGAGATATATTTGGGAGAAATGTGGCATTTCTGGAAGAAAATGTCCTATTTTGGGGATAAAAGAGGTATTTGTGGGTGAGAAGGTCCTATTTGAAGGGGGAAAGCTGGTATTTCTTGGAGAAGATGTGATATATTTGGGAGAAATGTGGCATTTCTGGAAGAAACCGAGCTCTTTTGGGGTAAAAGAGGTATGTGTGGGTGAAAAGGTCCTATTTGAAGGGGGAACCCTGGTATTTCTTGGAGAAGATGTGATCTATTTGGGAGAAATGTGGCATTTCTGGAAGAAACTGTCCTCTTTTGGGGATAAAAGAGGTATTTGTGGGTGAAAAGGTCCTATTGGAAGGGGGAAACCTGGTATTTCTTGGAGAAGATTTGATATATTTGGGAGAAATCTGGCATTTCTGGAAGAAAATGTCCAATTTGAGGGATAAAAGAGGTATTTGTGGGTGAAAAGTTCCTATTTCCAGGGGTAAACCAGTTATTTCTTAGAGAAGATGTGATATATTTGGGAGAAATGTGGCATGTCCGGAAGAAACTGTCCTATTTTGGGGATAAAAGAGGTATTTGTGGGTGAAAAGGTCCTATTTGAAGGGGGAAACCTGGTATTTCTTGGAGAAGATGTGATATATTTGGGAGAAATGTGGCATTTCTGGAAGAAACTGTCCTCTTTTGGGGATAAAAGAGGTATTTGTTGGTGAGAAGGTCCTATTTGAAGGAGGAAAGCTGGTATTTCTTGGAGAAGATGTGATATATTTGGGAGAAATGTGGCATTTCTGGAAGAAACTGTCCTCTTTTGGGGATAAAAGAGGTATTTGTGGGTGATAAGGTCCTATTTCCAGGGGGAACCCTGGTATTTCTTGGAGTAGATGTGATCTATTTGGGAGAAATGTGGCCTTTCTGGCAGAAACTGTCCTATTTTGGGGATAAAAGAGGTATTTGTGGGTGAAAAGGTCCTATTTGAAGGGGGAAAGCCGGTAGTTCTTGCAAGAGATGTGATATATTTGGGAGAAATGTGGCATTTCTGGAAGAAACTGTCCTCTTTTGGGGATAAAAGAGGTATTTGTGGGAGAAAAGGTCCTATTTGAAGGGGGAAAGCTGGTATTTCTTGGAGAAGATGTGATATATTTGGGAGAAATGTGGCATGTCTGGAAGAAACTGTCCTATTTGGGAGATAAAAGAGGTATTTGTGGGTGAAAAGGTCCTATTTGAAGGGGGAAAGCTGGTATTTCTTGGAGAAGATGTGATATATTTGGGAGAAATGTGGCCTTTCTGGAAGAAAATGTTCAATTTGGGGGGAGAAGGCTGGTAGTTTTGGGTGAGAAGGTCCTATTTCAGGAGGAATCCTGGCATTTCTTGGAGAAGATGTGATATATTTGGGAGAAATGTGGCATTTCTGGAAGAAACTGTCCTCTTTTGGGGATAAAAGAGGTATTAGTGGTTGAAAAGGTCCTATTTGAAGGGGGAACCCTGGTATTTCTTGGAGAAGATGTGATATAATTGGGAGAAATGTGGCATTTCTGGAAGAAAATGTCCTCTTTTGGGGATAAAAGAGGTATTTCATGGAGAAAATGTCCTATTTGAAGTGGGAAACCTGGTATTTCTTGGAGGAGTTGTGATATATTTGGGAGAAATGTGGCATTTCTGGAAGAAAATGTCCTATTAGAGGGATAAAAGAGGTATTTGTGGGTGAAAAGGTCCTATTTGAAGGGGGAACCCTGGTATTTCTTGGAGAAGATGTGATATATTTGGGAGAAATGTGGCCTTTCTGGAAGAAACTGTCCTATTTTGGGGATAAAAGAGGTATTTGTGGGTGAAAAGGTCCTATTTGAAGGGGGAAACGTGGTATTTCTCGGAGAAGATATGATATATTTGGGAGAAATGTGGCATTTCTGGAAGAAACTGTCCTCTTTTGGGGATAAAAGAGGTATTTGTGGGTGAAAAGGTCCTATTTGAAGGGGGAAACGTGGTATTTCTTGGAGAAGATGTGATATGTTTGGGAGAAATGTGGCATTTCTGGAAGAAACTGTCCTCTTTTGGGGATAAAGGAGGTATTTGTGGGTGAAAAGGTCCGATTTCCACGGGAAAACCTGGTATTTCTTGGAGAAGATGTGATATATTTGGGAGAAATGTGGCATTTCTGGAAGAAACTGTCCTCTTTTGGGGATAAAAGAGGTATTTGTGGGTGAAAAGGTCCTATGTGAAGGGGGAACCCTGGTATTTCTTGGAGAAGATGTGATATATTTGGGAGAAATGTGGCATGTCTGGAAGAAACTGTCCTGTATTGGGGATAAAAGAATTTTTTGTGGGTGAAAAGTTCCTATTTGAAGTGGGAAGCGTGATATTTCTTGGAGAAGATGTGATATATTTGGGAGAAATGTGGCATTTCTGGAAGAAACTGCCCTCTTATGGGGATAGAACAGGTATTTATGGGTGAAAAGGTCCTATTTCCAGGGAGAAACTTTGTATTTCTTGGAGAAGATGCGGTATATTAGGGAGAAATGTGGCCTTTCTGGAAGAAACTGTCCTCTTTTGGGGATAAAACAGGTATTTGTGGGTGAAAAGGTCCTATTTGAAGGGGGAAACCTGGTATTTCTTGGAGGAGATGTGATCTATTTGGGAGAAATGTGGCATTTCTGGAAGAAAGTGTCCTGTTTTGGGGATAAAACAGGTATTAGTGGGAGAAAAGGTCCTATTTGAAGGGGGAAACCTGGTATTGCTTGGAGAAGATGAGATATATTTGGGAGAAATGTGGCATTTCTGGAAGAAAATGTCCTATTTTGGGGATGAAACAAGTATTTGTAGGTGAAAAGGTCCTATTTGAAGGGGGAAAGCTGGTATTTCTTGGAGAAGATGTGATATATTTGGGAGAAATGTGGCATTTCTGGAAGAAACCGAGCTCTTTTGGGGTAAAAGAGGTATGTGTGGGTGAAAAGGTCCTATTTGAAGGGTGAACCCTGGTATTTCTTGGAGAAGATGTGATCTATTTGGGAGAAATGTGGCATTTCTGGAAGAAACTGTCCTCTTTTGGGGATAAAAGAGGTATTTGTGGGTGAAAAGGTCCTATTGGAAGGGGGAAACCTGGTATTTCTTGGAGAAGATTTGATATATTTGGGAGAAATCTGGCATTTCTGGAAGAAAATGTCCAATTTGAGGGATAAAAGAGGTATTTGTGGGTGAAAAGTTCCTATCTCCAGGGGTAAACCTGATATTTCTTAGAGAAGATGTGATATATTTGGGAGAAATCTGGCATGTCTGGAAGAATCTGTCCTCTTTTGGGGATAAAAGAGGTATTTGTCGGTGAAAAGTTCCTATTTGAAGGGGGAAACCTGGTATTTCTTGGAGAAGATGTGATATATTTGGGAGAAATGTGGCATGTCTGGAAGAAACTGTACTCTTTTGGGGATAAAACAGGTATCTGTGGGTGAAAAGGTCCTATTTGAAGGGGGAACCCTGGTATTACTTGGAGAAGATGTGATATATTTGGGAGAAATGTGGCATTTCTGGAAGAAACTGTCCTCTTTTGGGGATAAAAGAGGTATTTGTGGGTGAAAAGGTCCTATTTGAAGGAGGAAAGCTGGTATTTCTTGGAGAAGATGTGATCTATTTGGGTGAAATGTGGCATTTCTGGAAGAAACTTTCCTATTTTGGGGATAAAAGAGGTATTTGTTGGTGATAAGGTCCTATTTCTAGGGGGAAACCTGGTATTTCTTGGAGAAGATGTGATATATTTGGGAGAAATGTGGCATTTCTGGAAGAAACTGTCCTCTTTTGGGGATAAAACAGGTATTTGTGGGTGAGAAGGTCCTATTTGAAGGGGGAAAGCTGGTATTTCTAGGAGGAGATGTGATATATTTGGGAGAAATGTGGCATTTCTGGAAGAAACGGTCCTATTTTGGGGATAAAAGAGGTATTTGTGGGTGAAAAGGTCCTATTTCAGGTGGAATCCTGGTATTTCTTGGAGAAGATGTGATATATTTGGGAGAAATGTTGCATGTCCGGAAGAAACTGTCCTATTTTGGGGATAAAAGAGGTATTTGCGGGTGAAAAGGTCCTATTTGAAGGGGGAACCCTGGTATTTCTTGGAGAAGATGTGATATATTTGGGAGAAATGTGGCATTTCTGGAAGAAAATGTCCTATTTTGGGGATAAAAGTGGTATTTGTGGGTGAAAAGGTCCTATTTGAAGGAGGAAAGCTGGTATTTCTTGGAGAAGATGATATATATTTGGGAGAAATGTGGCATTTCTGGAAGAAACTGTCCTATTTTGGGGATAAAAGAGGTATTTGTGGGTGATAAGGTCCTATTTCCAGGGGGAAACGTGGTATTTCTTGGAGAAGATGTGATATATGTGGGAGAAATGTGGCATTTCTGGAAGAAACTGTCCTATTTTGGGGATAAAAGAGGTATTTGTGGGTGAAAAGGTCCTATTTGAAGGGGGAAACCTGGTATTTCTTGGAGAAGATGTGATATATTTGGGAGAAATGTGGCATGTCTGGAAGAAACTGTCCTCTTTTCGGGATAAAAGAGGTATTTGTGGGTGAAAAGGTCCTATTTGAAGGGGGAAAGCTGGTATTTCTTGGAGAAGATGTGATATATTTGGGAGAAATGTGGCATTTCTGGAAGAAACCGAGCTCTTTTGGGGTAAAAGAGGTATTTGTGGGTGAAAAGGTCCTATTTGAAGGGGGAAACCTGGTATTTCTTGGAGAAGATGTGATGTATTTGGGAGAAATGTGGCATTTCTGGAAGAAACTGTCCTCTTTTGGGGATAAAAGAGGTATTTGTGGGTGAAAAGGTCCTATTTGAAGGGGGAAACCTGGTATTTCTTGGAGAAGATGTGATATATTTGGGAGAAATCTGGCATTTCTGGAAGAAAATGTCCAATTAGAGGGATAAAAGAGGTATTTGTGGATGAAAAGTTCCTATTTCCAGGGGTAAACCCGTTATTTCTTGGAGAAGATGTGATATATTTGGGAGAAATCTGGCATATCTGGAAGAATCTGTCCTCTTTTGGGGATAAAAGAGGTATTTGTGGGTGAAAAGTTCCTATTTGAAGGGGAAAGCTGGTATTGCTTTGAGAAGATGTGATATGTTTGGGAGAAATCTGGCCTTTCTGGAAGAAACTGTCCTCTTATGGGGATAAAAGAGGTATTTGTGGGAGAAAAGGTCCTATTTGAAGGGGGAAATCTGGATGTTCTTGCAGGACATGTGATATATTTGGGAGAAATGTGGCCTTTCTGGAAGAAACTGTCCTCTTTTGGGGATAAAAGAGGTATTTGTGGTTGAAAAGGTCCTATTTCAAGGGGGAAACCTGGCATTTCTTGGAGAAGATGTGATATATTTGGGAGAAATGTGGCATTTCTGGAAGAAACTGTCCTCTTTTGGGGATAAAAGAGGTATTTCTGGGAGAAAAGTTCCTATTTCTAGGGGGAAAGCTGGTATTTCTGTGGCCTTTCTGGAAGAAACTGTCCTCTTTTGGGGATAAAAGAGGTATTTGTGGGTGAAAAGGTCCTATTTGAAGGGGGAAAGCTGGTAATTCTATGAGAAGATGTGATATGTTTGGGAGAAATGTGGCATTTCTGGAAGAAACTGTCCTCTTTTGGGGATAAAAGAGGTATTTGTGGGTGAAAAGGTCCTATTTCTCGGAGAAAACCTGGTATTTCTTAGAGAAGATGTGATATATTTGGGAGAAATGTGGCATGTCTGGAAGAAAATGTCCTCTTTTGGGGCGAGAAGGCTGGTATTTGTGGGGGAAAAGGTCCTATTTGAAGGGGGAAACGTGGTATTTCTTGGAGAAGATGTGATCTATTTGGGAGAAATGTGGCATTTCTGGAAGAAACTGTCCTCTTTTGGGGATAAAAGAGGTATTTGTGGGTGAAAAGGTCCTATTTGAAGGGGGAATCCTGGTATTTCTTGGAGAAGATGTGATATATTTGGGAGAAATGTGGCCTTTCTGGAAGAAACTGTCCTATTTTGGGGATAAAAGAGGTATTTGTGGGAGAAAAGGTCCTATTTGAAGGGGGAAACGTGTTATTTCTTGGAGAAGATGTGATATATTTGGGAGAAATGTGGCATGTCTGGAAGAAACTGTCCTCTTTTGGGGATTCAAGAGGTATTTGTGGGTGAAAAGTTCCTATTTCAAGGAGGAAACCTGGTATTTCTTGGAGAAGATGTGATATGTTTGGGAGAAATGTGGCATGTCTGGAAGAAACTGTCTTCTTTTGGAGATAAAAGAGGTATTTGTGAGTGAAAAGGTCCTATTTGAAGGGGGAAACCTGGTATTTCTTGGAGAATATGTGATATGTTTCGGAGAAATGTGGCATGTCTGGAAGAAACTGTCCTATTTTGGGGATAAAAGAGGTATTTGTGGGTGATAAGGTCCTATTTGAAGGTGGAAAGCTGGTATTTCTTGGAGAAGATGTGATATATTTGGGAGAAATGTGGCCTTTCTGGCAGAAACTGTCCTATTTTGGGGATAAAAGAGGTATTTGTGGGTGAAAAGGTCCTATTTCTAGGGGGAAACCTGGTATTTCTTGGAGAAGCTGTGATATATTTAGAGAAACCTGGCATTTATGGAAGAAACAGTCCTCTTTTGGGGATACAACAGGTATTTGTAGGTTAAAAGGTCCTATTTCAGGGGGAATCCTGGTATTTCTTCGAGAAGATGTGATATGTTTGGGAGAAATGTGGCATTTCTGGAAGAAACTGTCCTATTTTGGGAATAAAAGAGGTATTTGTAGGTGAAAAGGTCCTATTTGAAGGGGGAAACCTGGTATTTCTTGGAGAAGCTGTGATATATTTAGAGAAACCTGGCATTTCTGGAAGAAACTGTCCTCTTTTGGGGATAAAAGAGGTATTAGTGGGTGAAAAGGTCCTATTTGAAGGGGGAAACGTGGTATTTCTTGGAGAAGATGTGATATATTTGGGAGAAACCTGGCCTTTCTGGAAGAAACTGTCCTCTTTTGGGGATAAAACAGGTATTTGTGGGTGAAAAGGTCCTATTTGAAGGGGGAAACCTGGTATTTCTTGGAGAAGATGTGATATATTTGGGAGAAATCAGCATTTATGGAAGAAATTGTCCTCCTTTGGGGATAAAAGAGGTATTTGTGGGTGAAAAGGTCCTATTTGAAGGGGGAAACCTGGTATTTCTTGGAGAAGATGTGATATGTTTGGGAGAAACGTGGCCTTTATGGCAGAAACTGTCCTCTTTTGGGGATAAAAGTGGTATTTGTGGGTGAAAAGGTCGTATTTGCAGGGGGAAACCTGGTATTTCTTGGAGAAGATGTGATATATTTGGGAGAAATGTGGCATGTCCGGAAGAAACTGTTGTATTTTGGGGATAAAAGAGGTATTTGTGGGTGAAAAGGTCCTATTTGAAGGGGGAAAGCTGATATTTCTTGGAGAAGATGTGATCTATTTGGGAGAAATGTGGCATTTCTGGAAGAAACTGTCCTCTTTTGGGGATAAAAGAGGTATTTGTGGGAGAAAAGGTCCTACGTCAAGGGGTAAAGCTGGATGTTCTTGCAGGAGATGTGATATATGTGGGAGAAATGCGGCATTTCTGGAAGAAACTGTCGTATTTTGGGGATAAAAGAGATATTTGTGGGTGAAAAGGTCCTATTTGAAGGGGGAAACCTGGTATTTCTTGGAGAAGATGTGATATATTTGGGAGAAATGTGGCATTTCTGGAAGAAACTGTCCTCTTTTGGGGATAAAAGAGGTATTTGTGGGTGAGAAGGTCCTATTTGAAGGGGGAAACCTGGTATTTCTTGGAGAAGATGTGATATGTTTGGAAGAAATGTGGCATTTCTGGAAGAAACTGTCCTCTTTTGGGGGGAAAAGGCTGGTATTTGTGGGAGAAAATGTACTATTTCAGGAGAAATCCTGGTATTTCTTGGAGGAGATGTGATATGTTTGGGAGAAATGTGGCATTTCTGGAAGAAACTGTCCTATTTTGGTGATAAATGAGGAATTTTTGGGCGAAAAGGTCCTATTTGAAGGGGGAACCCTGGTATTTCATGGAGAAGATGTGTTATATATGGGAGAAATGTGGCCTTTCTGGAAGAAAATGTCCTATTTGAGTGATAAAAGAGGTATTTGTGGGTGAAAAGGTCCTATTTGAAGGGGGAAAGCTGGAAGTTTTACCTATTTTATTCCCCAAAATAGAACAGTTTTTCCAGTAAGGCCACATTTCTCCCAAATATATCACTTCTTCTCCAAGAAATACCAGCTTTCCCCCTTCAAATAGGACCGTTTCACCCACAAATACCTCTTTTATCCCCAAAATAGGACAGTTTCTGCCATACATGCCATATTTCTCCCAAATATACCATATTTTCTCCATGAAATACCAGATTTCCCCCTTCAAATAGGACCTTTTCACCCAAAAATACCTGTTTCATCCCAAAAGTAGGACAGTTTCTTCCTGACATGCCACATTTCTCCCAAATATATCACATCTTCTCCAAGAAATACCAGGTTTTCCCCTTCGAATAGGGCCTTATCACAAACAAATACCACTTTTATCCCCAAAAGAGGACAGTTTCTTCCAGAAAGGCCACATTTCTCCCAAACATATCACATCTTCTCCAAGAAATACCAGGTTTCCCCCTTCAAATAGGACCTTTTCACCCACAAAAAATTCTTTTATCCCCAAAATAGGACAGTTTCTGCCAGAAATGCCTGATTTTTCCCAAATATATCACATCTTCTCCAAGAAATACCAGCTTTCCCCCTTCAAATAGGACCTTTTCAACCACAAATACCTCTTTTATCCCTCAAATAGTTCAGTTTCTTCCAGACATGCCACATTTCTCCCAAATATATCACATCTTCTCCAAGAAATACCAGGATTCCTCCTGAAATAGGACCTTTTCTCCCACAAATACCAGCCTTCTCCCCCCAATCAGGACAGTTTCTTCCAGAAATGCCACATTTCTCCCAAACATATCACATCTTCTCCATGAAATACCAGGTTTCCCCCTTCAAATAGGACCTTTTCACCCACAAATACCTCTTTTATCCCCAAAAGAGGACAGTTTCTTCCAGAAAGGCCACATTTCTCCCAAATATATCACATCTTCTCCAAGAAATACCAGCTTTCCCCCTTCAAATAGGACCTTTTCACCCACTAATAGCAGACTTCTTCCCCCCAAATAGGACAGTTTCTTCCAGAAATGCCACATTTCTCCCAAATAGATCACATCTTCTCCAAGAAATACCAGGTTTCCCCCTTCAAATAGGACCTTTTCAACCACAAATACCTCTTTTATCCCCAAAACAGGACAGCTTCTTCCAGACATGCCACATTTCTCCCAAATATATCACATCTCCTCCAAGAAATACCAGGTTTCCCCCTTCAAATAGGACCTTCTCACCCACAAATACCTGTTTTATCCCCAAAAGAGGACAGTTTCTTCCAGAAATGCCACATTTCTCCCAAATATATCACATCTTCTCCAAGAAATACCAGCTTTCCCCCTTCAAATAGGACCTTTTCACCCACAAATACCTCTTTTATCCCCAAAAGAGGACAGATTCTTCCAGACATGCCAGATTTCTCCCAAATATATCACATCTTCTCTAAGAAATAACTGGTTTACCCCTGGAAATAGGAACTTTTCACCCACAAATACCTCTTTTATCCCTCAAATTGGACATTTTCTTCGAGAAATGCCAGATTTCTCCCAAATATATCACATCTTCTCCAAGAAATACCACGTTTCCCCCTTCAAATAGGAACTTTTCACCCACAAATACCTCTTTTACCCCAAAAGAGCTCGGTTTCTTCCAGAAAGGCCACATTTCTCCCAAATATATCACATCTTCTCCAAGAAATACCAGGTTTCCCTCTTCAAATAGGACCTTTTCACCCACAAATACCTCTTTTATCCCCAAAAGAGGACAGTTTCTTCCAGAAAGGCCACATTTCTCCCAAATATATCTCATCTTCTCCAAGAAATACCACGTTTCCCCCTTCAAATAGGACCTTTTCACCCACAAATACCTCTTTTATCCCCAAAAGAGCACAGTTTCTTCAAGAAATGCCAAATTTCTCCCAAATATATCACATCTTCTCCAAGAAATACCAGGTTTCCCCCTTCAAATAGGACCTTTTCACCCACAAATACCTCTTTTATCCCCAAAAGAGGACAGTTTCTTCCAGAAAGGCCATATTTCTCCCAAATATATCACATCTTCTCCAAGAAATACCAGCTTTCCCCCTTCAAATAGGACCTTTTCACCCACAAATACCTCTTTTATCCCCAAAAGAGGACAGTTTCTTCCAGACATGCCACATTTCTCCCAGATATATCACATCTTCTCCAAGAAATACCACGTTTCCCCCTTCAAATAAGACCTTTTCACCCACAAATACCTCTTTTATCCCCAAAAGAGGACAGTTTCTTCCAGGAATGCCACATTTCTCCCAAATAGATCACATCTTCTCCAAGAAATACCACGTTTCCCCCTTCAAATAGGACCTTCTCACCCACAAATACCTCTTTTATCCCCAAAATAGGACAGTTTTTTCCAGACATGCCACATTTCTCCCAAATAGATCACATCTTCTCCAAGAAATACCAGGATTCCACCTGAAATAGGACCTTTTCACCCGCAAATACCTCTTTTATCCCCAAAATAGGACAGTTTCTTCCAGAAATGCCACATTTCTCCCAAATATATCACATCTCCTCCTAGAAATACCAGCTTTCCCCCTTCAAATAGGACCTTTTCACGCACAAATACCTCTTTTATCCCCAAAGGAGGACAGTTTCTTCCAGAAATGCCACATTTCTCCCAAATAGATCACATCTTCTCCAAGAAATACCGGCTTTCCCCTTCAAATAGGACTTTTTCTCCCACAGATACCTGTTTTATCCCCAAAAGAGGACAGTTTCTTCCAGACATGCCACATTTCTCCGAAATATATCACATCTTCTCAAAGCAATACCAGCTTTCCCCCTTCAAATAGGACCTTTTCACCCACAAATACCTATTGTATCCCCAAAAGAGGACAGATTCTTCCAGACATGCCACATTTCTCCCAAATATATCACATCTTCTCCAAGAAATACCTGGTTTACCCCTGGAAATAGGAACTTTTCACCCACAAATACCTCTTTTATCCCTCAAATAGGACAGTTTCTTCCAGAAATGCCACATTTCTCCCAAATAGATCACATCTTCTCCAAGAAATACCATGTTTCCCCCTTCCAATAGGACCTTTTCACCCACAAATACCTCTTTTACCCCAAAAGAGCTCGGTTTCTTCCAGAAAGGCCACATTTCTCCCAAATATATCACATCTTCTCCAAGAAATACCAGGTTTCCCCCTAGAAATAGGACCTTTTCACCCACAAATACTTCTTTTATCCCCAAAAGAGGACAGTTTCTTCCAGAAATGCCACATTTCTCCCAAATATATCACATCTTCTCCAAGAAATACCACGTTTCCCCCTTCAAATAGGACCTTTTCAACCACAAATACCTCTTTTACCCCAAAAGAGGACAGTTTCTTCCAGAAAGGCCACATTTCTCCCAAATAGATCACATCTTCTCCAAGAAATACCAGGTTTCCCCCTTCAAATAGGACCTTTTCACCCACAAATACCTCTTTTATCCCCAAAAGAGGACAGTTTCTTCCAGAAATGCCACATTTCTCCCAAATAGATCACATCTTCTCCAAGAAATACCGGCTTTCCCCCTGGAAATAGGAACTTTTCTCCCACAGATACCTGTTTTATCCCCAAAAGAGGACAGTTTCTTCCAGAAAGGCCAGATATCTCCGAAATATATCACATCTTCTCAAAGCAATACCAGCTTTCCCCCTTCAAATAGGACCTTTTCACCCACAAATACCTATTGTATCCCCAAAAGAGGACAGATTCTTCCAGACATGCCACATTTCTCCCAAATATATCACATCTTCTCCAAGAAATACCTGGTTTACCCCTGGAAATAGGAACTTTTCACCCACAAATACCTCTTTTCTCCCTCAAATAGGACAGTTTCTTCCAGAAATGCCACATTTCTCCCAAATATATCACATCTTCTCCAAGAAATACCAGGTTTCCCCCTAGAAATAGGACCTTTTCACCCACAAATACCTCTTTTACCCCAAAAGAGCTCGGTTTCTTCCAGAAATGCCACATTTCTCTCAAATATATCACATCTTCTCCAAGAAATACCAGCTTTCCCCCTTCAAATAGGACCTTATCACCCACAAATACCTCTTTTATCCCCAAAATAGGACAGTTTCTTCCAGAAATGCCACATTTCTCCCAAATATATCACATCTTCTCCAAGAAATACCAGCTTTCCCCGTAGAAATAGGACCTTCTCATCCACAAATACCACTTTTATCCCCAAAAGAGGACATTTTCTTCCAGAAATGCCACATTTCTCCCAAATATATCACATCTTCTCCAAGAAATACCAGCTTTCCCCCTTCAAATAGGACCTTTTCACCCACAAATACCTCTTTTATCCCCTATATTGGACAGTTTCTTCCAGACATGCCACATTTCTCCCAAATAGATCACATCTTCTCCAAGAAATAACAGGATTCCACCTGAAATAGGACCTTTTCACCCACAAATACCTCTTTTATTCCCAAAACAGGACAGTTTCCTCCAGAAATGCCACATTTCTCCCAAATATATGACATCTTCTCCAAGAAATACCAGGTTTCCCCCTTCAAATAGGACCTTCTCACCCACAAATACCTGTTTTATCCCCAAAAGAGGACAGTTTTTTCCAGAAATGCCACATTTCTCCCTAATATTGAGCATCTTCTCCAAGAAATACCACGTTTCCCCCTTCAAATAGGACCTTTTCACCCACAAATACCTCTTTTATCCCCAAAATAGGAAAGTTTCTTCCAGAAATGCCACATTTCACCCAAATAGATCACATCTTCTCCAAGAAATACCAGCTTTCCTCCGTCAAATAGGACTTTTCCTCACACAGATACCTGTTTTATCCCCAAAAGAGGACAGTTTCTTCCAGAAAGGCCAGATTTCTCCCAAACATATCACATCTTCTCCAAGAAATAGCAGCTTTCCCCCTTCAAATAGGACCTTTTCACCCACAAATACCTCTTTTATCCCCAAAAGAGGACAGATTCTTCCAGACATGCCAGATTTCTCCCAAATATATCACATCTTCTCTAAGAAATAACTGGTTTACCCCTGGAAATAGGACCTTTTCACCCACAAATACCTCTTTTATCCCCAAAATAGGACATTTTCTTCCTGAAATGCCACATTTCTCCCAAACATATCACATCTTCTCCAAGAAATACCAGGTTTCCCCCTAGAAATAGGACCTTTTCACCCACAAATACTTCTTTTATCCCCAAAAGAGGACAGTTTCTTCCAGAAATGCCACATTTCTCCCAAATATATCACATCTTCTCCAAGAAATACCACGTTTCCCCCTTCAAATAGGACCTTTTCACCCACAAATACCTCTTTTACCCCAAAAGAGCTCGGTTTCTTCCAGAAATGCCACATTTCTCCAAAATATATCACATCTTCTCCAAGAAATACCAGGTTTCCCTCTTCAAATAGGACCTTTTCACCCACAAATACCTCTTTTATCCCCAAAAGAGGACAGTTTCTTCCAGAAAGGCCCCATTTCTCCCAAATATATCTCATCTTCTCCAAGAAATACCAGCTTTCCCCCTTCAAATAGGACCTTTTCACCCACAAATACCTCTTTTATCCCCAAAAGAGCACAGTTTCTTCAAGAAATGCCACATTTCTCCCAAATATATCACATCTTCTCCAAGAAATACCAGGTTTCCCCCTTCAAATAGGACCTTTTCACCCACAAATACCTCTTTTATCCCCAAAAGAGGACATTTTCTTCCAGAAATGCCACATTTCTCCCAAATATATCACATCTTCTCCAAGAAATACCAGGTTTCCCCCTTCCAATAGGACCTTTTCACCCACAAATACCTCTTTTATCCCCAAAAGAGGACAGTTTCTTCCAGAAAGGCCACATTTCTCCCTAATATACCACATCTTCTCCAAGAAATACAACGTTTCCCCCTGGAAATAGGACCTTTTCACCCACAAATACCTCTTCTATCCCTCAAATTAGACATTTTCTTCCAGAAATGCCACATTTCTCCCAAATAGATCACATCTTCTCCAAGAAATACCAGGTTTCCCCCTTCAAATAGGAACTTTTCACCCACAAATACCTCTTTTATCCCCAAAAGAGGACAGTTTCTTCCAGACATGCCACATTTCTCCCAAATATATCACATCTTCTCCAAGAAATACCAGGTTTCCCCCTTCATATAGGACCTTTTCACCCACTAATAGCAAGCTTCTCCCCCAAATAGGACAGTATCGTCCAGAAATGCCAGATTTCTCCCAAATATATCACATCTTCTCCAAGAAATACCAGGGTTCCCCCTGGAAGTAGGACCTTTTCACCCACAAATACCTCTTTTATCCCCAAAAGAGGACAGTTTCTTCCAGACATGCCACATTTCTCCCAAATATACCACATCTCCTTCAAGAAATACCAGGATTCCACCTGAAATAGGACCTTTTCTCCCACTAATACCTGTTTTATCCCCAAAAGAGGACACTTTCTTCCAGAAATGCCACATTTCTCCCAAATAGATCACATCTTCTCCAAGAAATACCACGTTTCCCCCTTCAGATAGGACCTTTTCAACCACAAATACCTGTTTGATCCCCAAAAGAGGACAGTTTCTTCCAGACATGCCACATTTCTCCCAAACATATCACATCTTCTCCAAGAAATACCAGGTTTCCCCCTTCAAATAGGACCTTTTCACCCACAAATACCTCTTTTATCCCCAAAAGAGGACAGTTTCCTCCAGAAATGTCTCATTTCTCCCTAACATATCACATCTTCTCCAAGAAATACCAGGTTTCCCCCTTCAAATAGGACCTTTTCACCCACAAATACCTCTTTTATCCCCAAAAGAGGACTGTTTCTTCCAGAAATGGCACATTTCGCCCAAACATATCACGTCTCCTCCAAGAAATACCAGGATTCCTACTGAAATAGGAACTTTTCTCCCACAAATACCACCCTTCTCCCCACAAATAGGACATTTTCTTCCAGACATGCCACATTTCTCCCAAATATATCACATCTTCTCCAAGAAATACCAGCTTTCCCCCTTCAAATAGGACCTTTTCACCCACAAATACCTGTTTTATCCCCAAAAGAGGACAGTTTTTTCCAGACATGCCACATTTCTCCCAAATATATCACATCTTCTCCAAGAAATACCAGGTTTCCCCCTTCAAATAGGACGTTTTCAACCACTAATACCTCTTTTATCCCCTAAAGAGGACAGTTTCATCCAGAAATGCCACATTTCTCCCAAATATATCACATCTTCTCCAAGAAATGCCAGGATTCCTCCTGAAATAGGACCTTATCACCCAAAACTACCAGCCTTCTCCCCCCAAATTGGACATTTTCTTCCAGAAAGGCCAGATTTCTCCCAAATATATCGCATCTTCTCCAAGAAATACCAGGATTCCTCCTGAAAGAGGACCTTCTCACCCACAACTACCAGCCTTCTCCCCCCAAATTGGACATTTTCTTCCAGAAATGCCACATTTCTCCCAAATAGATCACATCTTCTCCAAGAAATACCAGGTTTCCCCCTTCAAATAGAACCTTTTCACCCACAAATACCTCTTTTATCCCCAAAATAGGACAGTTTCTTCCAGAAATGCCACATTTCTCCCAAATAGATCACATCTTCTCCAAGAAATACCACGTTTCCCCCTTCAAATAGGACCTTTTCTCCCACAAATAGCTGTTCTATCCCCAAAAGAGGACAGTTTCTTCAAGAAATGCCAGATTTCTCCCAAATATATCACATCTTCTCCAAGAAATACCACGTTTCCCCCTTCAAATAGGACCTTTTCACCCACAAATACCTCTTTTATCCCCAAAAGAGGACATTTTCTTCCAGAAATGCCACATTTCTCCCAAATAGATCACATCTTCTCCAAGAAATACCCGCTTTCCCCCTTCAAATAGGACCTTTTCACCCACAAATACCTCTTTTATCCCCAAAAGAGGGGAGTTTCTTTCAGACATGCCACATTTCTCCCAAATATATCACATCTTCTCCAAGAAATACCAGCTTTCCCCCTTCATATAGGACCTTTTCACCCATTAATAGCAAGCTTCTCCCCCAAATAGGACAGTTTCTTCCAGAAATGCCACATTTCTCCCAAATATATCACATCTTCTCCAAGAAATACCAGGGTTCCCCCTGGAAATAGGACCTTTTCACCCACAAATACCTCTTTTATCCCCAAAAGGGGACAGTTTCTTCCAGACATGCCACATTTCTCCCAAATATACCACATCTCCTTCAAGAAATACCAGCTTTCCCCCTTCAAATAGGACCTTTTCTCCCACTAATACCTCTTTTATCCCCAAAACAGGACACTTTCTTCCAGAAATGCCAGATTTCTCCCAAATATATCACATCTTCTACAAGAAACACCAGATTTCCCCCTTCAAATAGGACCTTTTCACCCACAAATACCTGTTTTATCCCCAAAAGAGGACAGTTTCTTCCAGACATGCCACATTTCTCCCAAACATATCACATCTTCTCCAAGAAATACCAGGTTTCCCCCTTCAAATAGGACCTTTTCACCCACAAATACCTGTTTTATCCCCAAAAGAGGACAGTTTCCTCCAGAAAAGCCTCATTTCTCCCTAACATATCACATCTTCTCCAAGAAATACCAGGTTTCCCCCTTCAAATAGGACCTTTTCACCCACAAATACCTGTTTTATCCCCAAAAGAGGACAGTTTCTTCCAGAAATGCCACATTTCTCCCAAACATATCACGTCTCCTCCAAGAAATACCAGGATTCCTCCTGAAATAGGAACTTTTCTCCCACAAATACCACCCTTCTCCCCACAAATAGGACATTTTCTTCCAGACATGCCACATTTCTCCCAAATATATCACATCTTCTCCAAGAAATACCAGCTTTCCCCAGGAAATAGGACCTTTTCACCCACTAATAGCAGGCTTCTCCCCGAAATAGGACAGTTTCTTCTAGAAAGGCCACATTTCTCCCAAATATATCACATCTTCTCCAAGAAATACCAGGGTTCCCCCTTCAAATAGGACCTTTTCACCCACAAATACCTCTTTTACCCCAAAATAGGACAGTTTCTTCCAGACATGCCACATTTCGCCCAAATATATCACATCTCCTTCAAGAAATACCAGCTTTCCCCCTTCAAATAGGACCTTTTCTCCCACAAATACCTCTTTTATCCCCAAAAGAGGACAGTTTCTTCCAGACATGCCACATTTCTCCCAAATATATCACATCTTCTCCAAGAAATACCAGCTTTCCCCCTTCAAATAGGACCTTTTCACCCACAAATACCTGTTTTATCCCCAAAATAGGACAGTTTCTTCCAGAAATGCCAGATTTCTCCCAAATATATCACATCTTCTCCAAGAAATACCAGCTTTCCCCCTTCAAATAGGACCTTTTCACCCACAAATACCTCTTTTATCCCCAAAATAGGTCAGTTTCTTCGAGAAAGGCCACATTTCTCCCAAATAGATCACATCTTCTCCAAGAAATACCACGTTTCCCCCTTCAAATAGGACCTTCTCACCCACAAATACCTCTTTTATCCCCAAAATAGGACAGTTTCTTCCAGAAATGCCACATTTCTCCCAAATAGATCACATCTTCTCCAAGAAATACCAGGTTTCCCCCTTCAAATAGGACCTTTTCACCCACAAATACCTCTTTTATCCCCAAAAGAGGACAGTTTCTTCCAGAAATGCCTGATTTCTCCCAAATATATCACATCTTCTCCAAGAAATACCAGGTTTCCCCCTAGAAATAGGACCTTTTCACCCACAAATACCTCTTTTACCCCAAAAGAGCTCGGTTTCTTCCAGAAATGCCACATTTCTCCCAAATATATCACATCTTCTCCAAGAAATATCAGCTTTCCCCCTTCAAATAGGACCTTTTCAGCCACAAATACCTCTTTAATCCCCTAAATTGGACAGTTTCTTCCAGACATGCCACATTTCTCCCAAATATATCACATCTTCTCCAAGAAATAACAGGATTCCACCTGAAATAGGACCTTTTCACCCACAAATACCTCTATTATCCCCAAAACAGGACAGTTTCTTCCAGAAATGCCACATTTCTCCCAAATATATCACATCTCCTCCAAGAAATACCAGGTTTCCCCCTTCCAATAGGACTTTTTCTCCCACAGATACCTGTTTTATCCCCAAAAGAGGACAGTTTCTGCCAGACATGCCACATTTCTCCCAAATATATCACATCTTCTCCAAGAAATACCAGGTTTCCCCCTTCAAATAGGACCTTTTCACCCACAAATACCTCTTTTATCCCCAAAATAGGACAGTTTCTTCCAGAAAGGCCACATTTCTCCCAAATAGATCACATCTTCTCCAAGAAATACCAGGTTTCCCCCTTCAAATAGGACCTTTTCACCCACAAATACCTCTTTTATCCCCAAAAGAGGACAGTTTCTTCCAGACATGCCACATTTCTCCCAAATAGATCACATCTTCTCCAAGAAATAACAGGTTTCCCCCTTCAAATAGGACCTTTTCACCCACAAATACCTCTTTTATCCCCAAAAGAGGACAGTTTCTTCCAGAAAGGCCATATTTCTCCCAAATAGATCACATCTTCTCCAAGAAATACCAGCTTTCCCCCTTCAAATAGGACCTTATCACCCACAAATACCTCTTTTATCCCCAAAATAGGACAGTTTCTTCCAGACATGCCACATTTCTCCCAGATATATCACATCTTCTCCAAGAAATACCACGTTTCCCCCTTCAAATAAGACCTTTTCACCCACAAATACCTCTTTTATCCCCAAAAGAGGACAGTTTCTTCCAGACATGCCACATTTCTCCCAAATAGATCACATCTTCTCCAAGAAATACCACGTTTCCCCCTTCAAATAGGACCTTTTCACCCACAAATACCTCTTTTATCCCCAAAATAGGACAGTTTTTTCCAGACATGCCACATTTCTCCCAAATATATCACATCTTCTCCAAGAAATAGCAGGATTCCACCTGAAATAGGACCTTTTCACCCACAAATACCTCTTTTATCCCCAAAAGAGGACAGTTTCTTCCAGAAATGCCACATTTCTCCCAAATATATCACATCTCCTCCTAGAAATACCAGCTTTCCCCCTTCAAATAGGACCTTTTCACCCACAAATACCTCTTTTATCCCCAAAAGAGGACAGTTTCTTCCAGAAATTCCCGATTTCTCCCAAATATATCACATCTTCTCCAAGAAATACCACGTTTCCCCCTTCAAATAGGACCTTTTCACCCACAAATACCTCTTTTATCCCCAAAATAGGAAAGTTTCTGCCAGAAATGCCACATATCACCCAAATATATCACATCTTCTCCAAGAAATACCGGCTTTCCCCCTTCAAATAGGACTTTTTCTCCCACAGATACCTGTTTTATCCCCAAAAGAGGACAGTTTCTTCCAGAAAGGCCACATTTCTCCCAAATAGATCACATCTTCTCCAAGAAATACCACGTTTCCCCCTTCAAATAGGACCTTTTCACCCACAAATACCTCTTTTATCCCCAAAAGAGGACAGTTCCTTCCAGAAATGCCACATTTCTCCCAAATATATCACATCTTCTCCAAGAAATACCAGGTTTCCCCCTTCAAATAGGACCTTATCACCCACAAATACCTCTTTAATCCCCAAAATAGGACAGTTTCTTCCAGAAAGGCCACATTTCTCCCAAATATAGCACATCTTCTCCAAGAAATACCACGTTTCCCCCTTCAAATAGGACCTTTTCACCCACAAATACCACTTTTATCCCCAAATTGGACAATTTCTTCCAGAAATGCCACATTTCTCCCAAATATATCACATCTTCTCCAAGAAATACCACGTTTCCCCCTTCAAATAGGACCTTTTCACCAACAAATACCTCTTTTATCCCCAAAACAGGACAGTTTCTTCCAGAAAGGCCACATTTCTCCCAAATATATCACATCTCCTCCTAGAATTACCAGCTTTCCCCCTTCAAATAGGACCTTTTCACCCACAAATACCTCTTTTATCCCCAAAATAGGACAGTTTCTTCCAGAAATGCCACATTTCAACCAAATATATCACATCTTCTCCAAGAAATACCAGGGTTCCCCCTTCAAATAGGACCTTTTCACCTACAAATACCTCTTTTATCCCCAAAAGAGGACAGTTTCTTCCAGAAATGCCACATTTCTCCCAAATATATCACATCTTCTCCAAGAAATACCAGCTTTCCCCCTTCAAATAGGACCTTTTCACCCACAGATACCTGTTTTATCCCCAAAAGAGGACAGTTTCTTCCAGAAAGGCCACATTTCTCCCAAATATATCACATCTTCTCCAAGAAATGCCAGCTTTCCCCCTTCAAATAGGAACTTTTCACCCACAAATACCTCTTTTATCCCCAAAAGAGGACAGATTCTTCCAGACATGCCACATTTCTCCCAAATATATCACATCTTCCCTAAGAAATACCTGGTTGAACACTGGAAATAGGAACTTTTCACCCACAAATACCTCTTTTATCCCTCAAATTGGACATTTTCTTCCAGAAATGCCACATTTCTCCCAAATATAGCACATCTTCTCCAAGAAATACCAGGTTTCCCCCTTCAAATAGGACCTTTTCACCCACAAATACCTCTTTTATCCCCAAAATAGGACAGTTTCTTCCAGACATGCCACATTTCTCCCAAATAGATCACATCTTCTCCAAGAAATAACAGGTTTCCCCCTTCAAATACAACGTTTTCACCCACAAATACCTGTTTTAACCCCCAAATAGGACAGTTTCTTCCAGAAATGCCACTTTTCTCCCAAATATATCACATCTTCTCCAAGAAATACCAGGTTTCCCCCTTCAAATAGGACCTTATCACCCACAAATACCTCTTTTATCCCCAAAAGAGGACAGTTTCTTCCAGACATGCCACATTTCTCCCAAATATATCACATCTTCTCCAAGAAATACCACGTTTCCCCCTTCAAATAGGACCTTTTCACCCACAAATACCTCTTTTATCCCCAAAAGAGGACAGTTTCTTCAAGAAAGGCCACATTTCTCCCAAATATATCACATCTTCTCATAGAATTACCAGCTTTCCCCCTTCAAATAGGACCTTTTCACACACTAATGCCTGTTTTATCCCCAAAAGAGGACATATTCTTCCAGAAATGCCACATTTCTCCCAAATAGATCACATCTTCTCCAAGAAATACCAGGTTTCCCCCTTCAAAAGGACCTTTTCAACCACAAATACATGTTTTGTCCCCAAAAGAGGACAGTTTCTTCCAGAAATGCCACATTTCTCCCAAATATATCACATCTCCAAGAAATACCAGGTTTCCTCCTGAAATAGGACCTTGTCACCCACAGATTCCTGTTTTATCCCTTTGTTCCGAGCGACTTTTCGTTTTGGGCTGTTTATCCGCTGCTACACTTCAGCATTCTGTGACGAATAAAATAGAAGAGGAAAGCCCCACTATTAAGGCAGCTAGAAGGTCCAGTAGCCACACACATTGTGCTTTCAGGGAGGACGTTCCAGAAAGTCGAGAGTTGTGGCTTCTTTCCTGCGGAGAAAAATACCCCTGTTTTCAGGCATTGCAGGACGCTGAATTCGCACCTTCTCGGCATAGGAATACCTCTCCTTCGCTCTCGTGGCTCGAAAGCGGCACTCGCTCTGAACCGCTCCGGAGAGTGTTGCTGGCCGGTCCATCGCGGTTCTGCCCGAGTGCCGCTTGCAGCCTTCAGCAGCGGTCTCGTTTCTCTCGGATGCCGGGAAAGAGCGAATTCAGCCGGATGCTTTGCTCCGACGAGTGAGCGGCTTCTTCTGCGCACATCGCAATGGAGCGCTTCTGACTTCTCCTTCTGTCCATGCAGAATGCACTACGCTTCTCTCTCATTCTTATCCCTTTTTCCGAGCGACATTTCGTTTTGGAGTGTTTATCCGATGCTACACTTCAGCATTCTGTGACGAATAGAGTAGAAGTGGAAGCCACACTAATAAGGCAGCTAGAAGTTCGAGGAGCGACTCACTTTGTGCTTTCGGGGAGGACGTTCCAGAAAGTCGAGAGTTGTGGCTTCTTTCCTGCGGAGAAAAAAGCCCCTGTTTTCAGGCAATGCAGTAGGCTGAATTCGCTCGTTCTCGGCATAGGAATGCCGCTCCTCCTCTCTCGTGGCTCGAAAGCGGCATTTGCGCTGTACCACACCGGACAGTCTGCAGTTGCAGACTACTGAATAGCCTGAAAACAGGGGGTTTTTTCTCCGCAGGAAAGAAGCCACAACTCTCGACTTTCTGGAACGTCCTCCCTGAAAGCACTACGTGTGTCGCTCCTCGAACTTCTAGCTGCCGTATTAGTGGGGCTTTTCCCTTCTACTCTATTCGTCACAGAATGCTGAAGTGTAGCATGGGATAAACACTCCAAAACGAAATGTCGCTCGGAAAAAGGGATAAGAATGAGAGAGAAGCGTAGTGCATTCTGCATGGACACATGGAGAAGTCAGAAGCTCTCCATTGCCATGTGCGCAGAAGAGGCCGCTCACTTGCCTGAGAAAAGCATCCGGCTGAAGTCGCTCTTTCCCGGCATCCGAGAGAAACGAGAGCGCTGCTGAAGGCTGCAAGCGGCACTCGGGCAGAACCGCGATGGACCGGACAGCAACTGCAGACTCTCCGGAGCGGTTCAGAGCGAGTGCCGCTTTCGAGCCACGAGAGCGAAGGAGCGGTATTGAAATGCCGAGAAGATGCGAATTCAGCCTACTGCATTGCCTGAAAACAGGGGGTTTTTTCTCCGCAGGAAAGAAGCCACAACTCTCGACTTTCTGGAACGTCCTCCCTGAAAGCACAACGTGTGTGGCTTCTGGAGCTTCTAGCTGCCTTATTAGTGGGGCTTTTCTCTTCTACTCTATTCGTCACAGAATGCTGAAGTGTAGCATGGGATAAACACTCCAAAACGAAATGTCGCTCGGAAGGAAGGGATAAGAATGAGAGAGAAGCGTAGTGCATTCTGCATGGACACATGGAGAAGTCAAAAGCGCTCCATTGCGATGTGCGCAGAAGAAGCCGCTCACTCGTCGGAGCAAAGCATCCGGCTGAAGTCGCTCTTTCCCGGCATCCGAGAGAAACGAGACCGCTGCTGAAGGCTGCAAGCGGCACTCGGGCAGAACCGCGATGGACCGGACAGCAACTGCAGACTCTCCGGAGCGGTTCAGAGCGAGTGCCGCTTTCGAGCCACGAGAGCGAAGGAGCGGTATTGAAATGCCGAGAAGGAGCGAATTCAGCGTCCAGCATTGCCTGAAAACAGGGGGTTTTTTCTCCGCAGGAAAGAAGCCACAACTCTCGACTTTCTGGAACGTCCTCCCTGAAAGCACAATGTGTGTGGCTACTGGACCTTCTAGCTGCCTTATTAGTGGGGCTTTTCTCTTCTATTTTATTCGTCACAGAATGCTGAAGTGTAGCATCGGATAAACACTCCAAAACGAAAAGTCGCTCGGAAGAAAGGGATAAAACAGGAATCAGTGGGTGACAAGGTCCTATTTCAGGAGGAAACCTGGTATTTCTTGGAGATGTGATATATTTGGGAGAAATGTGGCATTTCTAGAAGAAACTGTTCTATTTTGGGGATAAAAGAGGTATTTGTGGGTGAAAAGGTCCAATTTGAAGGGGGAAAGCTGGTATTTCTTGGAGAAGATGTGATATATTTGGGTGATATTTGGCATGTCTTGAAGAAAATGTCCTATTTGGGGGGAGACGGGTGGTACTTGTGGGAGAAAAGGTCCTATTTCAGGAGAAATCCTGGTATTTCTTGGAGGAGATGTGATCTATTTGGGAGAAATGTGGCCTTTCTGGAAGAAACTGTCCTCTTTTGGGGATAAAACAGGTATTTGAGGGTGAAAATTTCCTATTTGAAGGGGGAAACCTGGTATTTCCTGGAGAAGATATGATCTATTTGGGAGAAATGTGGCATTTCTGGAAGAAACTGTCCTCTTTTGGGGATCAAACAGGTATTTGTGGGTGAAAAGGTCCTATTTGAAGGGGGAACCCTGGTATTTCGTGGAGAAGATGTGATATATTTGGGAGAAATCTGGCATTTCTGGAAGAATATGTTCAATTTGAGGGATAAAACAGGTATTTGTGGTTGAAAAGGTCCTATCTGAAGCTGGAAACGTGGTATTTCTTGGAGTAGATGTGATATATTTGGTAGAAATGTGGCATGTCTGGAAGAAACTGTCCTATTTTGGGGATAAAAGAGGTATTAGTGGGTGAAAAGGTCCTATTTGAAGGGGGAAACGTGGTATTTCTTGGAGAAGATGTGGTATATTTGGGAGAAATGTGGCATGTCTGGAAGAAACTGTCCTCTTTTGGGGATAAAACAGGTATTTGTGGGTGAAAACGTTGAATTTGAAGGGGGAAACCTGTTATATCTTGGAGAAGATGTGATATATTTGGGAGAAATCTAGCATTCCTGGAAGAAACTGTCCTATTTTGGGGATAAAAGAGGTATTTGTGGGTGAAAAGGTCCTATTTGAAGGGGGAACCCTGGTATTTCTTGGAGAAGAGGTGATATATTTGGGAGAAATGTGGCATGTCTGGAAGAAACTGTCGTATTTTGGGGATAAAACAGGTATTTGTGGGTGATAAGGTCCTATTTGAAGGGGGAACCCTGGTATTTCTTGGAGAAGATGTGATATATTTGGGAGAAATGAGGCATGTCTGGAAGAAGCTGTCCTATTTTGGGGATAAAAGAGGTATTTGTGGGTGAAAAGTTCCTATTTGAAGGGGGAAACCTGGTATTTCTTGGAGAAGATGTGATATATTTGGGAGAAATGTGGCATTTCTGGAAGAAACTGTCCTCTTTTGGGGATAAAACAGGTATTTGTGGGAGAAAAGGTCCTATTTGAAGGGGGAAAGCTGGTATTTCTTGGAGAAGATGTGATATATTTGGGAGAAATGTGGCATGTCTGGAAGAAAATGTCAAATTTGGGGGGAGAAGGCTGGTAGTTTTGGGTGAGAAGGTCCTATTTCAGGAGGAATCCTGGTATTTCTTGTAGAAGATGTGATATATTTGGGAGAAATGTGGCATTTCTGGAAGAAAATATCCAATTTGGAGGGAGAAGGCTGGTAGTTTTGGGTGAGAAGGTCCTATTTCAGGAGGAATCCTGGCATTTTTTGGAGAAGATGTGATATATTTGGGAGAAATGTGGCCTTTCCGGAAGAAACTGTCCTCTTTTGGGGATAAAAGAGGTATTAGTGGTTGAAAAGGTCCTATTTCCCCGGGGAAACCTGGTATTTCTTGGAGAAGATGTGATATATTTGGGAGAAATGTGACATTTCTGGAAGAAAATGTCCTCTTTTGGGGATAAAACAGGTATTTGTGGGAGAAAAGGTCCTAATTCAAGGGGGAAACCTGGTATTTCTTGGAGAAGATGTGATATATTTGGGAGGAATGTGGCATTTCTGGAAGAAACTGTCCTATTTGAGGGATAAAAGAGGTATTTGTGGGTGAAAAGGTCCTATTTCAGGAGGAAACCTGGCATTTCTTGGAGAAGATGTGATATATGTGGGAGAAATGTGGCATTTCTTGAAGAAACTGTCCTCTTTTGGGGATAAAAGAGGTATTTGTGGGTGAAAAGGTCCTATTTGAAGGGGGAAACCTGGTATTTCTTGGAGAAGATGTGATATATTTGGGAGAAATCTGGCATGTCTGGAAGAAAATGTCCTGTTTTGGGCATAAAAGAGGTATTTGTGGGTGAAAAGGTCCTATTTGAAGGGGGAACCATGGTATTTCTTGGAGGAGATGTGATCTATTTGGGAGAAATGTGGCATGTCTGGAAGAAACTGTCCTCTTTAGGGGATAAAACAGGTACTTGTGGGTGAAAAGGTCCTATTTGAAGGGGGTAAGCTGGTATTTCTTGGAGAAGATGTGATATGTTTGGGTGAAATATGGCATTCCTGGAAGAAACTGTCCTATTTGAGGGATAAAAGAGGTATTTGTGGGAGAAAAGGTCCTCTTTCAGGAGGAATCCTGGTATTTCTTGGAGAAGATGTGATCTATTTGGGAGAAATGTGGCATTTCTGGCAGAAACTGTCCTATTTTGGGGATAAAAGAGGTATTTGTGGGAGAAAAGGTCCTATTTGAAGGGGGAACCCTGGTATTTCTTGGAGAAGATGTGATATATTTGGGAGAAATGTGGCATTTCTGGAAGAAACTGTCCTCTTTGGGGATAAAACAGGTATTTGTGGGTGAAAATTTCCTATTTGAAGGGGGAACCCTGGTATTTCTTGGAGAAGATATGATATATTTGGGAGAAATGTGGCATTTCTGGAAGAAACTGTCCTATTTTGGGGATAAAACAGGTATTTGTGGGTGAAAAGGTCCTATTTGAAGGGGGAAACCTGGTATTTCTTGGAGAAGATGTGATCTATTTGGGAGAAATGTGGCATTTCTGGAAGAAACTGTCCTCTTATGGGGATAGAACAGGTATTTGTGGGTGATAAGGTCCTATTTCCAGGGGAAAACCTGGTATTTCTTGGAGAAGATGTGATATATTTGGGAGAAATGTGGCATGTCTGGAAGAAAATGTCCTATTTGGGGGGAGAAGGGTGGTATTTGTGGGAGAAATGTTCCTATTTCAGGAGGAATCCTGGTATTTTTTGGAGTAGATGTGATATGTTTGGGAGAAATGTGGCATTTCTGGAAGAAACTGTCCTCTTTTGGGGATAAAAGAGGTATTTGTGGGTGAAAAGGTCCTATTTGAAGGGGGAAACCTGGTATTTCTTGGAGAAGATGTGATATGTTTGGGAGAAATCTGGCATTTCAGGAAGAATATGTCCAATTTGAGGGATAAAAGAGGTATTTGTGGGTGAAAAGGTCCTATTTGAAGGGGGAAAGCAGGTATTTCTTGGAGAAGATGTGATATATTTGGTAGAAATGTGGCATGTCTGAAAGAAACTGTCCTCTTTTGGGGATAAAAGAGGTATTTGTGGGTGAAAAGGTCCTATTTGAAGGGGGAAACCTGGTATTTCTTGGAGAAGATGTGGTATATTTGGGAGAAATGTGGCATTTCTGGAAGAAACTGTCCTCTTTTGGGGATCAAAGAGGTATTTGTGGGTGATAAGGTCCTATTTGAAGGGGGAAACCTGTTATTTCTTGTAGAAGATGTGATATATTTGGGAGAAATGTGGCATTCCTGGAAGAAACTGTCCTATTTTGGGGATAAAAGAGGTATTTGTGGGTGAAAAGGTCCTATTTGAAGGAGGAAACCTGGTATTTCTTGGAGAAGATGTGATATATTTGGGAGAAATGTGGCATGTCTGGAAGAAACTGTCCTCTTTTGGGGATAAAACAGGTATTTGTGGGAGAAAAGGTCCTATTTCAAGGGGGAAAGCTGGTATTTCTTGGAGAAGATGTGATATATTTGGGAGAAATGTGGCATGTCTGGAAGAAAATGTCCAATTTGGGGGGAGAGGGCTGGTAGTTTTGGGTGAGAAGGTCCTATTTCAGGAGGAATCCTGGTATTTCTTGGAGAAGATGTGATATATTTGGGAGAAATGTGGCATGTCTGGAAGAAAATGTCCAATTTGGGGGGAGAAGGCTGGTAGTTTTGGGTGAGAAGGACCTATTTCAGGAGGAATCCTGGCATTTCTTGGAGAAGATGTGATATATTTGGGAGAAATGTGGCCTTTCCGGAAGAAACTGTCCTCTTTTTGGGATAAAACAGGTATTTCATGGAGAAAAGGTCCTAATTCAAGGGGGAAACGTGGTATTTCTTGGAGAAGATGTGATATATTTGGGAGAAATGTGGCCTTTCTATGAGAAACTGTTCTCTTTTGGGGATCAAAGAGGTATTTGTGGGTGAAAAGGTCCTATTTGAAGGGGGAAAGCAGGTATTTCTTGGAGAAGATGTGGTATATTTGGGAGAAAACTGGCATTTCTGGAAGAAACTGTCCTCTTGTGGGGATAGAACAGGTATTTGTGGGAGACAAGGTCCTATTTGAAGGGGGAACCCTGTTATTTCTTGGAGAAGATGTGATATATTTGGGAGAAACCTGGTATTTCTGGAAGAAACTGTCCTCTTTGGGGATAAAACAGGTATTTGTGTGTGAACATTTCCTATTTGAAGGGGGAACCCTGGTATTTCTTGGAGAAGATATGATATATTTGGGAGAAATGTGGCATTTCTGGAAGAAACTGTCCTCTTTTGGGGATAAAAGAGGTATTTGTCGGTGAAAAGGTCCTATTTGAAGGGGGAAACCTGGTATTTCTTGGAGGAGATGAGATATGCTTGGGAGAAATGTGGCATTTCTGGAAGAAACTGTCGTATTTGGGGGATAAAAGAGGTATTTGTGGGTGAAAAGGTCCTATTTGAAGGGGGAAACCTGGTATTTCTTGGAGAAGATGTGATATGTTTGGGAGAAATCTGGCATTTCAGGAAGAATATGTCCAATTTGAGGGATAAAACAGGTATTTGTGGTTGAAAAGGTCCTATTTGAAGGGGGAAACGTGGTATTTCTTGGAGAAGATGTGATCTACTTGGGAGAAATGTGGCATGTCTGGAAGAAACTGTCCTCTTTTGGGGATAAAACAGGTATTTGTGGGAGAAAAGGTCCTATTTGAAGGGGGAAACGTGGTATTTCTTGGAGAAGATGTGGTATATTTGGGAGAAATCAGGCATTTCTGGAAGAAACTGTCCTCTTTTGGGGATAAAAGAGGTATTTGTGGTTGAAAAGGTCCTATTTGAAGGGGGAAACCTGGTATTTCTTGGAGAAGATGTGATATATTTGGGAGAAATGTGGCATTTCTGGAAGAAACTGTCCTCTTTTGGGGATAAAAGAGGTATTTGTGGGAGAAAAGGTCCTATTTGAAGGGGGAAAGCTGGTATTTCTTGGAGAAGATGTGATCTATTTGGGAGAAATGTAGCATGTCTGGAAGTAACTGTCCTCTTTTGGGGATAAAACAGGTATTTGTGGGAGAAAAGGTCCTATTTGAAGGGGGAAACCTGGTATTTCTTGGAGAAGATGTGATATATTTGGGAGAAATGTGGCCTTTCTGGAAGAAAATGTCCAATTTGGGGGGAGAAGGCTGGTAGTTTTGGGTGAGAAGGTCCTATTTCAGGAGGAATCCTGGCATTTCTTGGAGAAGATGTGATATATTTGGGAGAAATGTGGCATGTCTGGAAGAAAATGTCCAATGTGGGGGGAGAAGGCTGGTAGTTTTGGGTGAGAAGGTCCTATTTCAGGAGGAATCCTGGCATTTCTTGGAGAAGATGTGATATATATGGGAGAAATGTGGCATTTCTGGAAGAAACTGTCCTCTTATGGGGATAAAAGAGGTATTAGTGGTTGAAAAGGTCCTATTTGAAGGGGGAAACCTGGTATTTCTTGGAGAAGATGTGATATATTTGGGAGAAATGTGGCATTTCTGGAAGAAAATGTCCTCTTTTGGGGATAAAAGAGGTATTTCATGGAGAAAAGGTCCTATTTCAAGGGGGAAACGTGGTATTTCTTGGAGAAGATGTGATATATTTGGGAGAAATGTGGCATTTCTGGAAGAAACTGTCGTATTTTGGGGATAAAACAGGTATTTGTGGTTGAAAAGGTCCTATTTGAAGGGGGAAAGCTGGTATTTCTTGGAGAAGATGTGATTTATTTGGGAGAAATGTGGCATTTCTGGAAGAAACTGTCCTCTTTTGGGGATAAAAGAGGTATTTGTGGGTGAAAAGGTCCTATTTGAAGTGGGAAACCTGGTATTTCTTGGAGAAGATGTTTTATATTTGGGAGAAATGAGGAATTTCTGAAAGTAACTGTCCAATTTGTGGGGAGAAGCCTGGTATTAGTGGGTGAGAAGGTCCTATTTCAGGAGGAATCCTGGTATTTCTTGGAGAAGATGTGATCTATTTGGGAGAAATGTGGCATTTCTGGAAGAAACTGTCCTCTTTTGGGGATAAAAGAGGTATGTGTGGTTGAAAAGGTCCTATTTGAAGGGGGAAACCTGGTATTTCTTGGAGAAGATGTGATATATTTGGGAGAAATGTGGCATGTCTGGAAGAAAATGTCCTATTTGGGGGGAGAAGGCTGGTAGTTTTGGGTGAGAAGGTCCTATTTCAGGAGGAATCCTGGCATTTCTTGGAGAAGATGTGATATGTTTGGGAGAAATGTGGCCTTTCCGGAAGAAACTGTCCTCTTTTGGGGATAAAAGAGGTATTAGTGGTTGAAAAGGTCCTATTTGAAGGGGGAAACCTGGTATTTCTTGGAGAAGATGTGATATATTTGGGAGAAATGTGGCATTTCTGGAAGAAAATGTCCTCTTTTGGGGATAAAAGAGGTATTTGTGGGAGAAAAGGTCCTAATTCAAGGGGGAAACCTGGTATTTCTTGGAGAAGATGTGATATATTTGGGAGGAATGTGGCATTTCTGGAAGAAAATGTCGTATTTTGGGGATAAAAGAGGTATTTGTGGTTGAAAAGGTCCTATTTGAAGGGGGAAACCTGGTATTCCTTGGAGAAGATGTGATATATTTTGGGAGAAATGTGGCATTTCTGGAAGAAACTGTCCTCTTTTGGGGATAAAAGAGGTATTTGTGGGTGAAAAGGTCCTATTTGAAGGGGAATCGTGGTGTTTCTTGGAGAAGATGTGATATATTTGGGAGAAATGTGGCATTTCTGGAAGAAAATGTCCAATTTGTGGGGAGAAGGGTGGTAGTTGTGGGTGAGAAGGTCCTATTTCAGGAGGAATCCTGGTATTTCTTGGAGAAGATGTGATATATTTGGAGAGAAATGTGGCATTTCTGGAAGAAACTGTCCTCTTTTGGGGATAAAAGAGGTATTAGTGGTTGAAAAGGTCCTATTTGATGGGGGAAACCTGTTATTTCTTGGAGAAGATGTGATATATTTGGGAGAAATGTGGCATTTCTGGAAGAAACTGTCCTATTTTGGGGATAAAAGAGGTATTTGTGGGTGAAGAAAGGTCCTATTTGAAGGGGGAACCCTGGTATTTCTTGGAGAAGATGTGATCTATTTGGGAGAAATGTGGCATGTCTGGAAGAAACTGTCCTCTTTTGGGGATAAAAAGAGGTATTCGTGGGTGAAAAGGTCCTATTTGAAGGGGGAAAGCTGGTATTTCTTGGAGAAGATGTGATCTATTTGGGAGAAATGTGGCATTTCTGGAAGAAAATGTCCAATTTGTGGGGAGAAGGCTGGTAGTTTTGGGTGAGAAGGTCCCATTTCAGGAGGAATCCTGGTATTTCTTGGAGAAGATGTGATATATTTGGGAGAAATGTGGCATGTCTTGTAGAAACTGTCCTCTTCTGGGTATAAAAGAGGCATGTGTGGGTGAAAAGGTCCTATTTCCAGGGGAAAACCTGGTATTTCTTGGAGAAGATGTGATATATTTGGGAGAAATATGGCATTGTGTGGAAGAAAATGTCCTATATTGGGGGAGAAGGCTGGTACTTGTGGGAGAAAAGGTCCTATTTCAGGAGGAATCCTGGTATTTCTTGGAGGAGATGTGATATGTTTGGGAGAAATGTGGCATTTCTGGAAGAAACTGTCCTCTTTTGGGGATAAAAGAGTATTTGTGGGTGAAAAGGTCCTATTTGAAGGGGGAAACCTGGTATTTCTAGGAGAAGATGTGATCTATTACAGAGAAATGTGGCATTTCTGGAAGAAACTGTCCTCTTTTGGGGATAAAAGAGGTATTTGTGGGTGAAAAGGTCCTATTTGAAGGGGGAAACCTGGTATTTCTTGGAGAAGATGTGATCTATTTGGGAGAAATGTGGCATTTCTGGAAGAAACTGTCCTCTTTTGGGGATAAAACAGGTATTTGTGGGTGAAAAGGTCCTATTTGAAGGGGGAAAGCTGGTATTTCTTGGAGAAGATGTGATATATTTGGGAGAAATCTGGCATTTCTGGAAGAATATGTCCAATTTGAGGGATAAAACAGGTATTTGTGGGTGAAAAGGTCGTATTTGAAGGGGGAAAGCTGGTATTTCTTGGAGAAGATGTGATATGTTTGGGAGAAATGTGGCATTTCTGGAAGAAACTGTCCTCTTTTGGGGATAAAAGAGGTATTTGTTGGGTGAAAAGGTCCTATTTGAAGGGGGAAACATGGTATTTTCTTGGAGAAGATGTGATATATTTGGGAGAAATGTGCCATTTCTGGAAGAAAATGTCCTCTTTTGGGGATAAAAGAGGTATTTGTGGGTGATAAGGTCCTATTTGAAGGGGGAACCCTGGTATTTCTTGGAGAAGATGTGATATATTTGGGAGAAATGTGGCATTTCTGGAAGAAACTGTCCTCTTTTGGGGATAAAACAGGTATTTGTGGGAGAAAAGGTCCTATTTGAAGGAGGAAAGCTGGTATTTCTTGGAGAAGATGAGATCTATTTGGGAGTAATGTGGCATGTCTGGAAGAAAATGTCCAATTTGGGGGGAGAAGGCTGGTAGTTTTGGGTGAGAAGGTCCTATTTCAGGAGGAATCCTGGTATTTCTTGGAGAAGATGTGATATATTTGGGAGAAATGTGGCATTTCTGGAAGAAAATGTCCAATTTGGGGGGAGAAGGCTGGTAGTTTTGGGTGAGAAGGTCCTATTTCAGGAGGAATCCTGGCATTTCTTGGAGAAGATGTGATATGTTTGGGAGAAATGTGGCCTTTCCGGAAGAAACTGTCCTCTTTTGGGGATAAAAGAGGTATTAGTGGTTGAAAAGGTCCTATTTGAAGGGGGAAACCTGGTATTTCTTGGAGAAGATGTGATATATTTGGGAGAAATGTGGCATTTCTGGAAGAAAATGTCCTCTTTTGGGGATAAAAGAGGTATTTGTGGGAGAAAAGGTCCTAATTCAAGGGGGAAACCTGGTATTTCTTGGAGAAGATGTGATATATTTGGGAGGAATGTGGCATTTCTGGAAGAAAATGTCGTATTTTGGGGATAAAAGAGGTATTTGTGGTTGAAAAGGTCCTATTTGAAGGGGGAAACCTGGTATTTCTTGGAGAAGATGTGATATATTTGGGAGAAATGTGGCATTTCTGGAAGAAACTGTGCTCTTTTGGGGATAAAAGAGGTATTTGTGGGTGAAAAGGTCCTATTTGAAGGGGGAATCGTGGTGTTTCTTGGAGAAGATGTGATATATTTGGGAGAAATGTGGCATTTCTTGAAGAAAATGTCCAATTTGTGGGGAGAAGGGTGGTAGTTGTGGGTGAGAAGGTCCTATTTCAGGAGGAATCCTGGTATTTCTTGGAGAAGATGTGATATATTTGGGAGAAATGTGGCATTTCTGGAAGAAACTGTCCTCTTTTGGGGATAAAAGAGGTATTAGTGGTTGAAAAGGTCCTATTTGATGGGGGAAACCTGTTATTTCTTGGAGAAGATGTGATATATTTGGGAGAAATGTGGCATTTCTGGAAGAAACTGTCCTCTTTTGGGGATAAAAGAGGTATTCGTGGGTGAAAAGGTCCTATTTGAAGGGGGAACCCTGGTATTTCTTGGAGAAGATGTGATCTATTTGGGAGAAATGTGGCATTTCTGGAAGAAACTGTCCTCTTTTGGGGATAAAAGAGGTATTTGTGGGTGAAAAGGTCCTATTTGAAGGGGGAAAGCTGGTATTTCTTGGAGAAGATGTGATATATTTGGGAGAAATGTGGCATTTCTGGAAGAAAATGTCCAATTTGTGGGGAGAAGGCTGGTAGTTTTGGGTGAGAAGGTCCCATTTCAGGAGGAATCCTGGTATTTCTTGGAGAAGATGTGATATATTTGGGAGAAATGTGGCATTTCTGGAAGAAAATGTCCTCTTCTGGGTATAAAAGAGGCATGTGTGGGTGAAAAGGTCCTATTTCCAGGGGAAAACCTGGTATTTCTTGGAGAAGATGTGATATATTTGGGAGAAATATGGCATGTGTGGAAGAAAATGTCCTATATTGGGGGAGAAGGCTGGTACTTGTGGGAGAAAAGGTCCTATTTCAGGAGGAATCCTGGTATTTCTTGGAGGAGATGTGATATGTTTGGGAGAAATGTGGCATTTCTGGAAGAAAATGTCCAATTTGTGGGGAGAAGGCTGGTAGTTGTGGGTGAGAAGGTCCTATTTCAGGAGGAATCCTGGTATTTCTTGGAGAAGATGTGATATATTTGGGAGAAATGTGGCATTTCTGGAAGAAACTGTCCTATTCTGGGGATAAAAGAGGTATTTGTGGGTGAAAAGGTCCTATTTGAAGTTGGAAACCTGTTATTTCTTGGAGAAGATGTGATATATTTGGGAGAAATGTGGCCTTTCTGGAAGAAACTGTCCTATTTTGGGGATAAAAGAGGTATTTGTGGGTGAAAAGGTCCTATTTGAAGGGGGAACCCTGGTATTTCTTGGAGAAGATGTGATCTATTTGGGAGAAATGTGGCATGTCTGGAAGAAACTGTCCTCTTTTGGGGATAAAAGAGGTATTCGTGGGTGAAAAGGTCCTATTTGAGGGGGGAAAGCTGGTATTTCTTGGAGAAGATGTGATATATTTGGGAGAAATGTGGCATTACTGGAAGAAAAAGTCCAATTTGTGGGGAGAAGGCTGGTAGTTTTGGGTGAGAAGGTCCCATTTCAGGAGGAATCCTGGTATTTCTTGGAGAAGATGTGATATATTTGGGAGAAATGTGGCATGTCTTGTAGAAACTGTCCTCTTCTGGGTATAAAAGAGGCATGTGTGGGTGAAAAGGTCCTATTTCCAGGGGAAAACCTGGTATTTCTTGGAGAAGATGTGATATATTTGGGAGAAATGTGGCATGTGTGGAAGAAAATGTGCTATATTGGGGGAGAAGGCTGGTACTTGTGGGAGAAAAGGTCCTATTTCAGGAGGAATCCTGGTATTTCTTGGAGGAGATGTGATATGTTTGGGAGAAATGTGCCATTTCTGGAAGAAACTGTCCTCTTTTGGGGATAAAAGAGGTATTTGTGGGTGAGAAGGTCCTATTTGAAGGGGGAAGCCTGGTATTTCTTGGAGAAGATGTGATATATTTGGGAGAAATGTGGCATTTCTGGAAGAAACTGTCCTCTTTTGGGGATAAAAGAGGCATTTGTGGGTGAAAAGGTCCTATTTGAAGGGGGAAACCTGGTATTTCTTGGAGAAGATGTGATCTATTTGGGAGAAATGTGGCATTTCTGGAAGAAACTGTCCTCTTTTGGGGATAAAACAGGTATTTGTGGGTGAAAAGGTCCTATTTGAAGGGGGAAACGTGGTATTTCTTGGAGAAGATGTGATATATATGGGAGAAATGTGGCCTTTCTGTCAGAAACTGTCCTATTTTGGGGATAAAACAGGTATTTGTGGGTGAAAAGGTCCTATTTGAAGGGGGAAAGCTTGTATTTCTTGGAGAAGATGTGATATATTTGGGAGAAATCTGGCATGTCAGGAAGAATATGTCCAATTTGAGGGATAAAACAGGTATTTGTGGTTGAAAAGGTCGTATTTGAAGGGGGAAAGCTGGTATTTCTTGGAGAAGATGTGATATGTTTGGGAGAAATGTGGCATGTCTGGAAGAAACTGTCCTACTTTGGGGATAAAAGAGGTATTTGTGGGTGAAAAGGTCCTATTTGAAGGGGGAAACCTGGTATTTCTTGGAGAAGATGTGATATATTTGGGAGAAATGTGGCATTTCTGGAAGAAACTGTCCTATTTTGGGGATAAAACAGGTATTTGTGGTTGAAAAGGTCCTATTTGAAGGGGGAAACCTGGTATTTCTTGGAGAAGATGTGATATATTTGGGAGAAATGTGGCATTTCTGGAAGAAACTGTCCTCTTTTGGGGATAAAAGAGGTATTTGTGGGTGAAAAGGTCCTATTTGAAGGGGGAAACCTGGTATTTCTTGGAGAAGATGTGATCTATTTGGGAGAAATGTGGCATTTCTGGAAGAAACTGTCCTATTTTGGGGATAAAAGAGGTATTTGTGGGTGATAAGGTCCTATTTGAAGGGGGAAAGCTGGTATTTCTTGGAGAAGATGTGATATATTTGGGAGAAATGTGGCATGTCTGGAAGAAAATGTCCAATTTGTGGGGAGAAGGCTTGTAGTTTTGGGTGAGAAGGTCCTATTTCAGGAGGAATCCTGGCATTTCTTGGAGAAGATGTGATATATTTGGGAGAAATGTGGCCTTTCTGGAAGAAACTGTCCTCTTTTGGGGATAAAAGAGGTATTAGTGGTTGAAAAGGTCCTATTTCCCCGGGGAAACCTGGCATTTCTTGGAGAAGATGTGATATATTTGGGAGAAATGTGGCATTTCTGGAAGAAACTGTCCTCTTTTGGGGATAAAAGAGGTATTTCATGGAGAAAAGGTCCTAATTCAAGGGGGAAACCTGGTATTTCTTGGAGAAGATGTGATATATTTGGGAGAAATGTGGCATTTCTGGAAGAAACTGTCCTATTTTGGGGATAAAAGAGGTATTTGTGGGAGAAAAGGTCCTATTTGAAGGGGGAAAGCTGGTATTTCTTGGAGAAGATGTGATCTATTTGGGAGAAATGTGTCATTTCTGGAAGAAACTGTCCTATTTTGGGGATAAAAGAGGTATTTGTGGGTGAAAAGTTCCTATTTGAAGGGGGAAAGCTGGAATTTCTTGGAGAAGATGTGATCTATTTGGGAGAAATGTGGCATTTCTGGCAGAACCTGTCCTCTTTTGGGGATAAAACAGGTATTTGTGGGTGAAAAGGTCCTATTTGAAGGGGGAAACCTGGTATTTCTTGGAGAAGAGGTGATATATTTGGGAGAAATGTGGCATGTCTGGCAGAAACTGTCCTATTTGGGGGATAAAACAGGTATTTGTGGGAGAAAAGGTCCTATTTGAAGGGGGAAACCTGGTATTTCTTGGAGAAGATGTGATCTATTTGGGAGAAATTTGGCATTTCTGGAAGAAAATGTCCAATTTGTGGGGAGAAGGCTGGTAGTTGTGGGTGAGAAGGTCCTATTTCAGGAGGAATCCTGGTATTTCTTGGAGAAGATGTGATATATTTGGGAGAAATGTGGCATGTCTGGAAGAAACTGTCCTCTTTTGGGGATAAAACGGGTAGTTGTGGGTGAAAAGGTCCTATTTGAAGTTGGAAACCTGGTATTTCTTGGAGAAGATGTGATATATTTGGGAGAAATCTAGCATTTCTGGAAGAATATGTCCAATTTGAGGGATAAAACAGGTATTTGTGGGAGAAAAGGTCCTATTTGACGGGGGAAAGCTGTTATTTCTTGGAGAAGATGTGATCTATTTTGGAGAAATGTGGCATGTTTGGAAGAAAATGTCCAATTTGGTGGGAGAAGGCTGGTAGTTTTGGGTGAGAAGGTCCTATTTGAAGGGGGAAAGCTGGTATTTCTTGGAGAAGATGTGATCTATTTGGGAGAAATGCGGCCTTTTTGGAAGAAAATGTCCAATTTGGGGGGAGAAGGCTGGTAGTTTTGGGTGAGAAGGTCCTATATCAGGAGGAATCCTGGCATTTCTTGGAGAAGATGTGATATATTTGGGAGAAATGTGGCATTTCTGGAAGAAACTGTCCTATTTTGGGGATAAAAGAGGTATTAGTGGTTGAAAAGGTCCTATTTGAAGGGGAATTCCAGGAATGCCAGATTTCTCCCAAATATATCACATCTTCTCCAAGAAATACCGGCTTTCCCCCTTCAAATAGGACCTTTTCACCCACATATACCTCTTTTATCCCCAAAAGAGGACAGTTTTTTCCAGACATGCCACATTTCTCCCAAATATATCACATCTTCTCCAAGAAATACCAGGTTTCCCCCTTGTAATAAGACCTTTTCTCCCACAAATACCTCTTTTATCCCCAAAAGAGGACAGTTTCTTCCGGAAATGCCACATTTCTACCAAATATATCACATCTTCTCCAAGAAATACCAGCTTTCCCCCTTCAAATAGGACATTTTCACCCACAAATACCTGTTTTATCCCCAAAAGAGGACAGTTTCTTCCAGAAATGCCACATTTCTCCCAAATATACCACATCTTCTCCAAGAAATACCAGCTTTCCCCCTTCAAATAGGACCTTCTCAACCAAAAATACCTCTATTATCCCCAAAATAGAACAGTTTCTTCGAGAAATGCCATATTTCTCCCAAATATATCACATCTTCTCCAAGAAATACCACCTTTCCCCCTTCAAATAGGAGCTTTTTACCCACAAATACCTCTTTTATACCCAAAAGAGGACAGTTTCTTCCAGATAGGCCACATTTCTCCGAAATATATCACATCTTCTCCAAGAAATACCACGTTTCCCCCTTCAAATAGGACCTTTTCTACCACTAATACCTTTTTTATTCCCAAAAGAGGACAGTTTCTTCCAGAAATG
Organism: Lophura swinhoii; assembly: GCA_030408155.1. NCBI lineage: Eukaryota > Metazoa > Chordata > Aves > Galliformes > Phasianidae > Lophura > Lophura swinhoii. The sequence goes on from JASCYN010000149.1 coordinate 1,201,257, forward strand.
CCACATTTCTCCCAAATATATCACATCTTCTCCAAGAAATGCCGGGATTCCTCCTGAATTAGGACCTTCTCACCCAAAACTACCAGCCTTCTCCCCCCAAATTGGACATTTTCTTCCAGAAAGGCCACATTTCTCCCAAATATATCACATCTTCTCCAAGAAATACCAGGATTCCTCCTGAAATAGGATCTTCTCACCGAAAACTACCGGCCTTCTCCCCCCAAATTGGACATTTTCTTCCAGAAAGGCCACATTTCTCCCAAATAGATCACATCTTCTCCAAGAAATACCAGGTTTCCCCCTTCAAATAGGACCTTTTCACCCACAAATACCTGTTTTATCCCCAAAATAGGACAGTTTCTTCAAGGAATGCCACATTTCTCCCAAATATATCTCATCTTCTCCAAGAAATACCAGCTTTCCCCCTTCAAATAAGACCTTTTCACCCACAAATACCTCTTTTATCCCCAGAAGAGGACAGTTTCTTCCAGACATGCCACATTTCTCCCAAATAGATCACATCTTCTCCAAGAAATACCAGGTTTCCCCCTTCAAATAGGACCTTTTCACCCACAAATACCTCTTTTATCCCCAAAAGAGGACAGTTTCTTCCAGAAATGCCTGATTTCTCCCAAATAGATCACATCTTCTCCAAGAAATAACAGGTTTCCCCCTTCAAATACAACGTTTTCACCCACAAATACCTGTTTTATCCCCAAAAGAGGACAGTTTCTTCCAGAAATGCCACATTTCTCCCAAATAGATCACATCTTCTCCAAGAAATACCAGCTTTCCCCCTTCAAATAGGACCTTTTCACCCACAAATACCTCTTTTATCCCCAAAAGAGGACAGTTTCTTCCAGAAATGCCACATTTCTCCCAAATAGATCACATCTTCTCCAAGAAATGCCACGTTTCCCCCTTCAAATAGGACCTTATCACCCACAAATACTTCTTTTATCCCCAAAAGAGGACATTTTCTTCCAGAAATGCCACATTTCTCCCAAATAGATCACATCTTCTCCAAGAAATACCAGGTTTCCCCCTTCAAATAGGACCTTATCACCCACAAATACCACTTTTATCCCCAAAAGAGGACATTTTCTTCCAGAAATGCCACATTTCTCCAAAATATATCACATCTTCTCCAAGAAATAACAGGTTTCCCCCTTCAAATAGGACCTTTTCACCCACAAATACCTGTTTTATCCCCAAAATAGGACAGTTTCTTCCAGAAATGCCACATTTCTCCCAAATAGATCACATCTTCTCCAAGAAATAACAGGTTTCCCCCTTCAAATACAACGTTTTCACCCACAAATACCTGTTTTATCCCCAAAAGAGGACAGTTTCTTCCAGAAATGCCACATTTCTCCCAAATATACCACATCTTCTCCAAGAAATACCACGTTTCCCCCTTCAAATAGGACCTTTTCTCCCACAAATACCTGTTTTATCCCCAAAAGAGGACAGTTTCTTCCAGAAAGGCCACATTTCTCCGAAATATATCACATCTTCTCCAAGAAATACCTGGTTTCCCCCTTCAAATAGGACCTTTTCAACCACAAATACCTCTTTTATCCCTCAAATTGGACATATTCTTCCAGAAATGCCAGATTTCTCCCAAATATATCACATCTTCTCCAAGAAATACCACGTTTCCCCCTTCAAATAGGACCTTTTCACCCACAAATACCTCTTTTATCCCCAAAATAGGACAGTTTCTTCCAGACATGCCACATTTCTCCCAAATATATCATATCTTCTCCAAGAAATACCAGGTTTCCCCCTTCAAATAGGACGTTATCACACACAAATACCTGTTCTATCCCCAAAAGAGGACAGTTTCTTCCAGAAATGCCCGATTTCTCCCAAATAGATCACATCATCTCCAAGAAATACCAGGTTTTCCCCTGGAAATAGGACCTTTTCACCCACACATACCTCTTTTATCCCCAAAAGTGGACAGTTTCTTCCAGAAATGCCACATTTCTCCCAAATATATCACATCTTCTCCAAGAAATACCAGGGTTCCCCCTTCAAATAGGACCTTTTCAACCACTAATACCTCTTTTATCCCCAAAAGAGGACAGTTTCTTCCAGAAATGCCACATTTCTCCCAAATATATCACATCTTCTCCAAGAAATACCAGGATTCCTCCTGAAATAGGACCTTCTCACCCACAACTACAAGCCTTCTCCCCACAAATTTGACATTTTGTTCCTGAAATGCCTCATTTCTCCCAAATATATCATATCTTCTCCAAGAAATACCAGGTTTCCCCCTTCAAATAGGACCTTTTCACCCACAAATACCTCTTTTATCCCCAAAAGAGGACAGTTTCTTCAAGAAATGCCACATTTCTCCCAAATATATCACATCTTCTCCAAGAAATACCAGGTTTCCCCCTTCAAATAGGACCTTTTCACCCACAAATACCTCTTTTATCCCCAAAAGAGGACAGTTTCTTCCAGAAATGCCACATTTCTCCCAAACATATCACATCTCCTCCAAGAAATACCAGGATTCCTCTTGAAATAGGACCTTTTCTCCCACAACTACCAGCCTTCTCCCCACAAATTGGACATTTTCTTCCAGACATGCCACATTTCTCCCAAATATATCACATCTTCTCCAAGAAATACCAGCTTTCCCCCTTCAAATAGGAAATTTTCACCCACAAATACCTCTTTTATCCCCAAAAAAGGACAGTTTCTTCCAGACATGCCACATTTCTCCCAAATATATCACATCTTCTCCAAGAAATACCAGGTATCCCCCTTCAAATAGGACCTTTTCACCCACAAATACCTCTTTTATCCCCAAAAGAGGACAGTTTCTTCCAGAAAGGCCACATTTCTCCCAAATATACCACATCTTCTCCAAGAAATACCAGGGTTCCCCCTTCAAATAGGACCTTCTCACCCACAAATACCTCTTTTATCCCCAAAAGAGGACAGTTTCTTCCAGAAATGCCACATTTCTCCCAAATAGATCACATCTTCTCCAAGAAATACCAGCTTTCCCCCTTGAATTAGGACCTTTTCTCCATGAAATACCTGTTTTATCCCCAAAAGAGGACATTTTCTTCCAGAAATGCCACATTTCTCCCAAATAGATCACATCTTCTCCAAGAAATACCAGCTTTCCCCCTTCAAATAGGACCTTTTCAACCACTAATACCTCTTTTATCCCCAAAAGAGGACAGTTTCTTCCAGACATGCCACATTTCTCCCAAATATATCACATCTTCTCCAAGAAATGCCAGGATTCCTTCTGAAATAGGACCTTCTCACCGAAAACTACCAGCCTTCTCCCCCCAAATTGGACATTTTCTTCCAGAAATGCCACATTTCTCCCAAATAGATCACATCTTCTCCAAGAAATACCAGGATTACTCCTGAAACAGGACCTTTTCACCCAAAACTACCAGCCTTCTCCCCCCAAATTGGACATTTTCTTCCAGAAAGGCCACATTTCTCCCAAGTAGATCACATCTTCTCCAAGAAATACCAGCTTTCCCCCTTCAAATAGGTCCTTTTCACCCACAAATACCTCTTTTATCCCCAAAATAGGACAGCTTCTTCCAGACATGCCTCATTTCTCCCAAATATATCACCTCTTCTCCAAGAAATACCAGGATTCCTCCTGAAATAGGACCTTCTCACCCACAACTATCAGCCTTCTCCCCCCAAATTGGACATTTTCTTCCAGAAATGCCTCATTTCTCCCAAATATATCACATCTTCTCCAAGAAATACCAGGTTTCCCCCCTCAAATAGGACCATTTCACCCACAAATACCTCTTTTATCCCCAAAAGAGGACAGTTTCTTCCAGAAATGCCACATTTCTCCCAAATATATCACATCTTCTCCAAGAAATACCAGGGTTCCCCCTTCAAATAGGACCTTTTCACCCACAAATACCTGTTTGATCCCCAAAATAGGACAGTTTCTTACAGAAATGCCACATTTCTCCCAAATATATCACATCTTCTCCAAGAAATACCAGCTTTCCCCCTTCAAATAGGACCTTCTCACCCACAAATACCTCTTTTATCCCCAAAAGAGGACAGTTTCTTCCAGACATGCCACATTTCTCCCAAATATATCACATCTTCTCCAAGAAATACCAGGATTCCTCCTGAAATAGGACCTTCTCACCCACTAATACCAGGCTTCTCCCCAAAAAAGAGGACAGTTTCTTCCAGAAATGCCTCATTTCTCCCAAATAGATCACATCTTCTCCAAGAAATACCACGTTTCCCCCTTCAAATAGGACCTTTTCACCCACAAATACCTCTTTTATCCCCAAAAGAGGACAGTTTCTTCCAGAAATGCCACATTTCTCCCAAATATATCATATCTTCTCCAAGAAATACCAGGTTTCCCCCTTCAAATAGGACCTTTTCTCCCACAAATACCTGTTTTATCCCCAAAAGAGGACAGTTTCTTCCAGAAATGCCAGATTTCTCCCAAATAGATCACATCTTCTCCAAGAAATACCAGGTTTCCCCCTTCAAATAGGATCTTTTCACCCACACATACCTCTTTTATCCCCAAAAGAGGACAGTTTCTTCCAGAAATGCCACATTTCTCCCAAATATATCACATCTTCTCCAAGAAATACCAGGGTTCCCCCTTCAAATAGGACCTTTTCACCCACAAATACCTCTTTTATCCCCCAAATACGACAGTTTCTTCCAGAAATGCCACATTTCTCCCAAATATATCACATCTTCTCCAAGAAATACCAGCTTTCCCCCTTCAAATAGGACCTTTTCACCCACAAATACCTGTTTTATGCACAAAATACGACAGTTTCTTCCAGAAATGCCACATTTCTCCCAAATATATCACATCTTCTCCAAGAAATACCAGGTTTCCCCCTTCAAATAGGACCTTTTCAACCACTAATACCTCTTTTATCCCCAAAAGAGGACAGTTTCTTCCAGAAAGGCCACATTTCTCCCAAATATATCACATCTTCTCCAAGAAATGCCAGGATTCCTCCTGAAATAGGACCTTCTCACCCAAAACTACCAGCCTTCTCCCCCCAAATTGGACATTTTCTTCCAGAAATGCCAGATTTCTCCCAAATATATCACATCTTCTCCAAGAAATACCAGGATTCCTCCTGAAATAGGACCTTCTCACCCAAAACTACCAGCCTTCTCCCCCCAAATTGGACATTTTCTTCCAGAAAGGCCACATTTCTCCCAAATATATCACATCTTCTCCAAGAAATAACAGGTTTCCCCCTTCAAATAGGAACTTTTCACCCACAATTACCTCTTTTATCCCCAAAAGAGGACAGTTTCTTCCAGATAGGCCACATTTCTCCCAAACATATCACATCTCCTCCAAGAAATACCAGGATTCCTCTTGAAATAGGACCTTTTCTCCCACAACTACCAGCCTTCTCCCCACAAATTGGACATTTTCTTCCAGACATGCCACATTTCTCCCAAATATATCACATCTTCTCCAAGAAATACCAGGATTCCTCCTGAAATAGGACCTTCTCACCCACTAATACCAGGCTTCTCCCCAAAAAAGAGGACAGTTTCTTCCAGAAATGCCTCATTTCTCCCAAATAGATCACATCTTCTCCAAGAAATAACAGGTTTCCCCCTTCAAATAGGACCTTTTCACCCACAAATACCTGTTTGATCCCCAAAATAGGACAGTTTCTTCCAGACATGCCACATTTCTCCCAAATATATCACATCTCCTCCAAGAAATACCAGGTTTCCAACTTCAAATAGGACCTTTTCACCCACAAATACCTGTTTTATCCCCAAAAGAGGACAGTTTCTTCCAGAAATGCCACATTTCTCCCAAATAGATCACATCTTCTCCAAGAAATACCAGGGTTCCCCCTTCAAATAGGACCTTTTCACCCACAAATACCTGTTTGATCCCCAAAAGAGGACAGTTTCTTCCAGACATGCCACATTTCTCCCAAATATATCACATCTCCTCCAAGAAATACCACGTTTCCCCCTTCAAATAGGACCTTTTCACCCACAAATACCTCTTTTATCCCCAAAAGAGGACAGTTTCTTCCAGAAATGCCACATTTCACCCAAATATATCATATCTTCTCCAAGAAATACCAGGTTTCCCCCTTCAAATAGGACCTTTTCTCCCACAAATACCTGTTTTATCCCCAAAAGAGGACAGTTTCTTCCAGAAATGCCAGATTTCTCCCAAATAGATCACATCTTCTCCAAGAAATACCAGGTTTCCCCCTTCAAATAGGATCTTTTCACCCACACATACCTCTTTTATCCCCAAAAGAGGACAGTTTCTTCCAGAAATGCCACATTTCTCCCAAATATATCACATCTTCTCCAAGAAATACCAGGGTTCCCCCTTCAAATAGGACCTTTTCACCCACAAATACCTCTTTTATCCCCCAAATACGACAGTTTCTTCCAGAAATGCCACATTTCTCCCAAATATATCACATCTTCTCCAAGAAATACCAGCTTTCCCCCTTCAAATAGGACCTTTTCACCCACAAATACCTGTTTTATGCACAAAATACGACAGTTTCTTCCAGAAATGCCACATTTCTCCCAAATATATCACATCTTCTCCAAGAAATACCAGGGTTCCCCCTTCAAATAGGACCTTTTCAACCACTAATACCTCTTTTATCCCCAAAAGAGGACAGTTTCTTCCAGAAAGGCCACATTTATCCCAAATATATCACATCTTCTCCAAGAAATGCCAGGATTCCTCCTGAAATAGGACCTTCTCACCCAAAACTACCAGCCTTCTCCCCCCAAATTGGACATTTTCTTCCAGAAATGCCAGATTTCTCCCAAATATATCACATCTTCTCCAAGAAATACCAGGATTCCTCCTGAAATAGGACCTTCTCACCCAAAACTACCAGCCTTCTCCCCCCAAATTGGACATTTTCTTCCAGAAAGGCCACATTTCTCCCAAATATATCACATCTTCTCCAAGAAATAACAGGTTTCCCCCTTCAAATAGGACCTTTTCACCCACAAATACCTCTTTTATCCCCAAAAGAGGACAGTTTCTTCCAGATAGGCCACATTTCTCCCAAACATATCACATCTCCTCCAAGAAATACCAGGATTCCTCTTGAAATAGGACCTTTTCTCCCACAACTACCAGCCTTCTCCCCACAAATTGGACATTTTCTTCCAGACATGCCACATTTCTCCCAAATATATCACATCTTCTCCAAGAAATACCAGCTTTCCCCCTTCAAATAGGACCTTTTCACCCACAAATACCTCTTTTATCCCCAAAAAAGGACAGTTTCTTCCAGACATGCCACATTTCTCCCAAATAGATCACATCTTCTCCAAGAAATACCAGGGTTCCCCCTTCAAATAGGACCTTTTCTCCCACAAATACCTCTTTTATCCCCAAAAGAGGACAGTTTCTTCCAGAAAGGCCACATTTCTCCCAAATATATCAAATCTTCTCCAAGAAATACCTGCCTTCCCCCTTCAAATAGGACCTTCTCACCCACAAATACCTCTTTTATCCCCAAAAGAGGACAGTTTCTTCCAGACATGCCACATTTCTCCCAAATATATCACATCTTCTCCAAGAAATAACAGGATTCCTCCTAAAATAAGACCTTCTCACCCACATCTACCAGCCTTCTCCCCACAAATTGGACATTTTCTTCCAGAAATGCCTCATTTCTCCCAAATATATCACATCTTCTCCAAGAAATACCAGGGTTCCCCCTTCAAATAGGACCTTTTCACCCAAAAATACCTCTTTGATCCCCAAAAGAGGACAGTTTCTTCCAGAAATGCCACATTTCTCCCAAATATATCACCTCTTCTCCAAGAAATAACAGGTTTCCCCCTTCAAATAGGACCTTTTCAACCACAAATACCTGTTTTATCCCCAAAAGAGGACAGTTTCTTCCAGAAATGCCACATTTCTCCCAAATAGATCACATCTTCTCCAAGAAACACCACGTTTCCCCCTTCAAATAGGACCTTGTCACCCACAAATACCTCTTTTATCCCCAAAATACGAAATTTTCTGCCAGAAATGCCACATTTCTCCCAAATATATCACATCTTCTCCAAGAAATACCAGGGTTCCCCCTTCAAATATGACCTTTTCAACCACTAATACCACTTTTATCCCCAAAAGAGGACAGTTTCTTCCAGACATGCCACATTTCTCCCAAATATATCACATCTTCTCCAAGAAATGCCAGGATTCCTTCTGAAATAGGACCTTCTCACCGAAAACTACCAGCCTTCTCCCCCCAAATTGGACATTTTCTTCCAGAAATGCCACATTTCTCCCAAATAGATCACATCTTCTCCAAGAAATACCACGTTTCCCCCTTCAAATAGGACCTTTTCACCCACAAATACCTCTTTTATCCCCAAAATAGGACAGTTACGTCAAAAATGCCACATTTCACCCAAACATATCACATCTTCTCCAAGAAATACCAGAATACCCCCTTCAAATAGGACCTTATCACCCACAAATACCTGTTTTATCCCCAAAAGAGTACAGTTTCTTCCAGAAAGGCCACATTTCTCCCAAATATACCACATCTTCTCCAAGAAATACCAGGTTTCCCCCTTCAAATAGGACCTTTTCACCCACAAATACCTCTTTTATCCCTAAAGGGGACAGTTTCTTCCAGACATGCCACATTTCTCCCAAATATATCACATCTCCTTCAAGAAATACCAGCTTTCCCCCTTCAAATAGGACCTTTTCTCCCACAAATACCTCTTTTATCCCCAAAAGAGGACAGTTTCTTCCAGAAATGCCACATTTCTCCCAAATACATCGCATCTTCTCCAAGAAATACCAGCTTTCCCCCTTCAAATAGGACCTTTTCACCCACAAATACCTCTTTTATCCCCAAAAGAGGACAGCTTCTGCCAGAAAGGCCACATTTCTCCCAAATATATCACATCTTCTCCAAGAAATACCTGGTTTCCCCCTTCAAATAGGACCTTTTCACCCACAAATACCTCTTTTATCCCCAAAATAGGACAGTTTCTTCCGGACATGCCACATTTCTCCCAAATAGATCACATCTTCTCCAAGAAATACCAGGATTCCACCTGAAATAGGACCTTTTCACCCACAAATACCTGTTTTATCCCCAAAAGAGGACAGCTTATTCCAGACATGCCACATTTCTCCCAAATATATCACATCTTCTCCAAGAAATACCAGCTTTCCCCCTTCAAATACGACCTTTTCACCCACAAATAACTGTTTTATCCCCAAAAGAGGACAGTTTCTTCCAGACATGCCACATTTCTCCCAAATATATCACATCTTCTCCAAGAAATACCAGCTTTCCCCCTTCAAATAGGACCTTTTCACCCACAAATACCTCTTTTATCCCCAAAAGAGGACAGTTTCTTCCAGAAATGCCACATTTCTCCCAAATATATCACATCTCCTCCAAGCAATACCAGCTTTCCCCCTTCAAATAGGACCTTTTCACCCACAAATACCTCTTTTATCCCCAAAATAGGACAGCTTCTTCCAGACATGCCTCATTTCTCCCAAATATATCACCTCTTCTCCAAGAAATACCAGGATTCCTCCTGAAATAGGACCTTCTCACCCACAACTATCAGCCTTCTCCCCCCAAATTGGACATTTTCTTCCAGAAATGCCTCATTTCTCCCAAATATATCACATCTTCTCCAAGAAATACCAGGTTTCCCCCTTCAAATAGGACCTTTTCACCCACAAATACCTCTTTTATCCCCAAAAGAGGACAGTTTCTTCCAGAAATGCCACATTTCTCCCAAATATATCACATCTTCTCCAAGAAATACCAGGGTTCCCCCTTCAAATAGGACCTTTTCACCCACAAATACCTGTTTTATCCCCCAAATAGGACAGTTTCTTACAGAAATGCCACATTTCTCCCAAATATATCACATCTTCTCCAAGAAATACCACGTTTCCCCCTTCAAATAGGACCTTTTCACCCACAAATACCTCTTTTATCCCCAAAAGAGGACAGTTTCTTCCCGAAATGCCAGATTTCTCCCAAATATATCACATCTTCTCCAAGATATACCAGGATTCCTCCTGAAATAGGACCTTCTCACCCACTAATACCAGGCTTCTCCCCCCAAAAGAGGACAGTTTCTTCCAGAAATGCCACATTTCTCCCAAATAGATCACATCTTCTCCAAGAAATAACAGGTTTCCCCCTTCAAATAGGACCTTTTCACCCACAAATACCTGTTTGATCCCCAAAATAGGACAGTTTCTTCCAGACATGCCACATTTCTCCCAAATATATCACATCTCCTCCAAGAAATACCAGGTTTCCAACTTCAAATAGGACCTTTTCACCCACAAATACCTGTTTTATCCCCAAAAGAGGACAGTTTCTTCCAGAAATGCCACATTTCTCCCAAATAGATCACATCTTCTCCAAGAAATACCAGGGTTCCCCCTTCAAATAGGACCTTTTCACCCACAAATACCTGTTTGATCCCCAAAAGAGGACAGTTTCTTCCAGACATGCCACATTTCTCCCAAATATATCACATCTCCTCCAAGAAATACCACGTTTCCCCCTTCAAATAGGACCTTTTCACCCACAAATACCTCTTTTATCCCCAAAAGAGGACAGTTTCTTCCAGAAATGCCACATTTCTCCCAAATATATCATATCTTCTCCAAGAAATACCAGGTTTCCCCCTTCAAATAGGACCTTTTCTCCCACAAATACCTGTTTTATCCCCAAAAGAGGACAGTTTCTTCCAGAAATGCCAGATTTCTCCCAAATAGATCACATCTTCTCCAAGAAATACCAGGTTTCCCCCTTCAAATAGGATCTTTTCACCCACACATACCTCTTTTATCCCCAAAAGAGGACAGTTTCTTCCAGAAATGCCACATTTCTCCCAAATATATCACATCTTCTCCAAGAAATACCAGGGTTCCCCCTTCAAATAGGACCTTTTCACCCACAAATACCTCTTTTATCCCCCAAATACGACAGTTTCTTCCAGAAATGCCACATTTCTCCCAAATATATCACATCTTCTCCAAGAAATACCAGGATTCCCCCTTCAAATAGGACCTTTTCACCCACAAATACCTGTTTTATGCACAAAATACGACAGTTTCTTCCAGAAATGCCACATTTCTCCCAAATATATCACATCTTCTCCAAGAAATACCAGGGTTCCCCCTTCAAATAGGACCTTTTCAACCACTAATACCTCTTTTATCCCCAAAAGAGGACAGTTTCTTCCAGAAAGGCCACATTTATCCCAAATATATCACATCTTCTCCAAGAAATGCCAGGATTCCTCCTGAAATAGGACCTTCTCACCCAAAACTACCAGCCTTCTCCCCCCAAATTGGACATTTTCTTCCAGAAAGGCCAGATTTCTCCCAAATATATCACATCTTCTCCAAGAAATACCAGGATTCCTCCTGAAATAGGACCTTCTCACCCAAAACTACCAGCCTTCTCCCCCCAAATTGGACATTTTCTTCCAGAAAGGCCACATTTCTCCCAAATATATCACATCTTCTCCAAGAAATACCAGCTTTCCCCCTTCAAATAGGAAATTTTCACCCGCAAATACCTGTTTGATCCCCAAAAGAGGACAGCTTCTTCCAGACATGCCACATTTCTCCCAAATAAATCATATCTTCTCCAAGAAATAACAGGTTTCCCCCTTCAAATAGGACCTTATCACACACAAATACCTGTTCTATCCCCAAAAGAGGACAGTTTCTTCCAGAAATGCCACATTTCTCCCAAATAGATCACATCTTCTCCAAGAAATACCAGGTTTTCCCCTGGAAATAGGACCTTTTCACCCACACATACCTCTTTTATCCCCAAAAGAGGACAGTTTCTTCCAGAAATGCCACATATCTCCCAAATATATCACATCTTCTCCAAGAAATACCAGGGTTCCCCCTTCAAATAGGACCTTTTCACCCACAAATACCTCTTTTATCCCCAAAATAGGACAGTTTCTTCCAGAAATGCCAGATTGCTCCCAAATATATCACATCTTCTCCAAGAAATACCAGGATTCCTCCTGAAATAGGACCTTCTCACCCACAACTACCAGCCTTCTCCCCACAAATTTGACATTTTGTTCCTGAAATGCCTCATTTCTCCCAAATATATCACATCTTCTCCAAGAAATACCAGGGTTCCCCCTTCAAATAGCACCTTTTCACCCACAAATACCTCTTTTATCCCCAAAAGAGGACAGTTTCTTCAAGAAATGCCACATTTCTCCCAAATATATCACATCTTCTCCAAGAAATAACAGGTTTCCCCCTTCAAATAGGACCTTTTCACCCACAAATACCTCTTTTATCCCCAAAAGAGGACAGTTTCTTCCAGATAGGCCACATTTCTCCCAAACATATCACATCTCCTCCAAGAAATACCAGGTTTCCTCTTGAAATAGGACCTTTTCTCCCACAACTACCAGCCTTCTCCCCACAAATTGGACATTTTCTTCCAGACATGCCACATTTCTCCCAAATATATCACATCTTCTCCAAGAAATACCAGCTTTCCCCCTTCAAATAGGACCTTTTCACCCACAAATACCTCTTTTATCCCCAAAAGAGGACAGTTTCTTCCAGACATGCCACATTTCTCCCAAATATATCACATCTTCTCCAAGAAATACCAGGTATCCCCCTTCAAATAGGACCTTTTCACCCACAAATACCTCTTTTATCCCCAAAAGAGGACAGTTTCTTCCAGAAAGGCCACATTTCTCCCAAATAAGTCACATCTTCTCCAAGAAATACCAGGTTTCCCCCTTCAAATAGGACCTTATCACCCACAAATACCACTTTTATCCCCCCAAATAGGACAGTTTCTGCCAGAAAGGCCACATTTCTCCCAAACATATCACATCTTCTACAAGAAATACCAGGTTTCCCCCTTCAAATTGGACCTTTTCACCCACAAATACCTCTTTTATCCCCAAAATAGGACAGTTTCTTCCAGAAATGCCACATTTCTCCCAAATATATCACATCTTCTCCAAGAAATACCAGCTTTCCCCCTTCAAATAGGACCTTCTCACCCACAAATACCTCTTTTATCCCCAAAAGAGGACAGTTTCTTCCAGAAATGCCACATTTCTCCCAAATATATCACATCTTCTCCAAGAAATAACAGGATTCCTCCTAAAATAAGACCTTCTCACCCACATCTACCAGCCTTCTCCCCACAAATTGGACATTTTCTTCCAGAAATGCCTCATTTCTCCCAAATATATCACATCTTCTCCAAGAAATACCAGGGTTCCCCCTTCAAATAGGACCTTTTCACCCAAAAATACCTCTTTGATCCCCAAAAGAGGACAGTTTCTTCCAGAAATGCCACATTTCTCCCAAATATATCACCTCTTCTCCAAGAAATAACAGGTTTCCCCCTTCAAATAGGACCTTTTCAACCACAAATACCTGTTTTATCCCCAAAAGAGGACAGTTTCTTCCAGAAATGCCACATTTCTCCCAAACATATCACATCTTCTCCAAGAAATACCACGTTTCCCCCTTGAATTAGGACCTTTTCTCCATGAAATACCTGTTTTATCCCCAAAAGAGGACATTTTCTTCCAGAAATGCCACATTTCTCCCAAATATATCACATCTTCTCCAAGAAATACCAGGGTTCCCCCTTCAAATAGGACCTTTTCAACCACTAATACCTCTTTTATCCCCAAAAGAGGACAGTTTCTTCCAGAAAGGCCACATTTCTCCCAAATCTATCACATATCTCCAAGAAATGCCAGGATTCCTTCTGAAATAGGACCTTCTCACCGAAAACTACCAGCCTTCTCCCCCCAAATTGGACATTTTCTTCCAGAAATGCCACTTTTCTCCCAAATAGATCACATCTTCTCCAAGAAATACCAGGATTCCTCCTGAAATAGGACCTTTTCACCCAAAACTACCAGCCATCTCCCCCCAAATTGGACATTTTCTTCCAGAAAGGCCACATTTCTCCCAAGTAGATCACATCTTCTCCAAGAAATACCAGCTTTCCCCCTTCAAATAGGTCCTTTTCACCCACAAATACCTCTTTTATCCCCAAAATAGGACAGCTACGTCAAAAATGCCACATTTCACCCAAACATATCACATCTTCTCCAAGAAATACCAGAATACCCCCTTCAAATAGGACCTTATCACCCACAAATACCTGTTTTATCCCCAAAAGAGGACAGCTTCTTCCAGACATGCCACATTTCTCCCAAATATATCACATCTTCTCCAAGAAATACCTGGTTTCCCCCTTCAAATAGGACCTTTTCACCCACAAATACCTCTTTTATCCCCAAAATAGGACAGTTTCTTCCGGACATGCCACATTTCTCCCAAATAGATCACATCTTCTCCAAGAAATACCAGGATTCCCCCTTCAAATAGGACCTTTTCACCCACAAATACCTGTTTTATCCCCAAAAGAGGACAGTTTCTTCCAGAAATGCCACATTTCTCCCAAATATATCACCTCTTCTCCAAGAAATACCAGCTTTCCCCCTTCAAATAGGACCTTTTCACCCACAAATACCTCTTTTATCCCCAAAAGAGGACAGTTTCTTCCAGAAATGCCACATTTCTCCCAAATATATCACATCTCCTCCAAGAAATACCAGCTTTCCCCCTTCAAATAGGACCTTTTCACCCACAAATACCTCTTTTATCCCCAAAATAGGACAGCTTCTTCCAGACATGCCTCATTTCTCCCAAATATATCACATCTTCTCCAAGAAATACCAGGATTCCTCCTGAAATAGGACCTTCTCACCCACAACTATCAGCCTTCTACCCCAAATTGGACATTTTCTTCCAGAAATGCCTCATTTCTCCCAAATATATCACATCTTCTCCAAGAAATACCAGGTTTCCCCCTTCAAATAGGACCTTTTCACCCACAAATACCTCTTTTATCCCCAAAATAGGACAGTTTCTTCCAGAAATGCCACATTTCTCCCAAATATATCACATCTTCTCCAAGAAATACCAGGGTTCCCCCTTCAAATAGGACCTTTTCACCCACAAATACCTGTTTTATCCCCCAAATAGGACAGTTTCTTACAGAAATGCCATATTTCTCCCAAATATATCACATCTTCTCCAAGAAATACCAGCTTTCCCCCTTCAAATAGGACCTTTTCACCCACAAATACCTCTTTTATCCCCAAAATAGGACAGTTTCTTCCAGAAATGCCACATTTCTCCCAAATAGATCACATCTTCTCCAAGAATTACCAGGATTCCTCCTGAAATAGGACCTTCTCACCCACTAATACCAGGCTTGTCCCCCCAAATAGGACAGTTTCTTCCAGAAATGCCACATTTCTCCCAAATAGATCACATCTTCTCCAAGAAATACCACGTTTCCCCCTTCAAATAGGACCTTTTCACCCACAAATACCTCTTTTATCCCCAAAAGAGGACAGCTTCTTCCAGACAAGCCACATTTCTCCCAAATATATCACATCTTCTCCAAGAAATACCAGGATTCCTCCTGAAATAGGACCTTCTCACCCACTAATACCAGGCTTCTCCCCCCAAAAGAGGACAGTGTCTTCCAGAAATGCCTCATTTCTCCCAAATAGATCACATCTTCTCCAAGAAATAACAGGTTTCCCCCTTCAAATAGGACCTTTTCACCCACAAATACCTGTTTGATCCCCAAAATAGGACAGTTTCTTCCAGACATGCCACATTTCTCCCAAATATATCACATCTCCTCCAAGAAATACCAGGTTTCCAACTTCAAATAGGACCTTTTCACCCACAAATACCTCTTTTATCCCCAAAAGAGGACAGTTTCTTCCAGAAATGCCACATTTCTCCCAAATAGATCACATCTTCTCCAAGAAATACCAGCTTTCCCCCTTCAAATTGGACCTTTTCACCCACAAATACCTGTTTGATCCCCAAAAGAGGACAGTTTCTTCCAGACATGCCACATTTCTCCCAAATATATCACATCTCCTCCAAGAAATACCACGTTTCCCCCTTCAAATAGGACCTTTTCACCCACAAATACCTCTTTTATCCCCAAAAGAGGACAGTTTCTTCCAGAAATGCCACATTTCACCCAAATATATCATATCTTCTCCAAGAAATACCAGGTTTCCCCCTTCAAATAGGACCTTTTCTCCCACAAATACCTGTTTTATCCCCAAAAGAGGACAGTTTCTTCCAGAAATGCCAGATTTCTCCCAAATAGATCACATCTTCTCCAAGAAATACCACGTTTCCCCCTTCGAATAGGATCTTTTCACCCACACATACCTCTTTTATCCCCAAAAGAGGACAGTTTCTTCCAGAAATGCCACATTTCTCCCAAATATATCACATCTTCTCCAAGAAATACCAGGGTTCCCCCTTCAAATAGGACCTTTTCACCCACAAATACCTCTTTTATCCCCCAAATACGACAGTTTCTTCCAGAAATGCCACATTTCTCCCAAATATATCACATCTTCTCCAAGAAATACCAGCTTTCCCCCTTCAAATAGGACCTTTTCACCCACAAACACCTGTTTTATGCACAAAATACGACAGTTTCTTCCAGAAATGCCACATTTCTCCCAAATATATCACATCTTCTCCAAGAAATACCAGGTTTCCCCCTTCAAATAGGACCTTTTCAACCACTAATACCTCTTTTATCCCCAAAAGAGGACAGTTTCTTCCAGAAAGGCCACATTTCTCCCAAATATATCACATCTTCTCCAAGAAATGCCAGGATTCCTCCTGAAATAGGACCTTCTCACCCAAAACTACCAGCCTTCTCCCCCCAAATTGGACATTTTCTTCCAGAAATGCCAGATTTCTCCCAAATATATCACATCTTCTCCAAGAAATACCAGGATTCCTCCTGAAATAGGACCTTCTCACCCAAAACTACCAGCCTTCTCCCCCCAAATTGGACATTTTCTTCCAGAAAGGCCACATTTCTCCCAAATATATCACATCTTCTCCAAGAAATACCAGCTTTCCCCCTTCAAATAGGACATTTTCACCCGCAAATACCTGTTTGATCCCCAAAATAGGACAGCTTCTTCCAGACATGCCACATTTCTCCCAAATATATCACATCTTCTCCAAGAAATACCAGGGTTCCCCCTTCAAATAGGACCTTTTCACCCACAAATACCTCTTTTATCCCCAAAAGAGGACAGTTTCTTCCAGAAATGCCACATTTCTCCCAAATATATCACATCTTCTCCAAGAAATACCAGGGTTCCCCCTTCAAATAGGACCTTTTCACCCACAAATACCTCTTTTATCCCCCAAATAGGACAGTTTCTTCCAGAAATGCCACATTTCTCCCAAATATATCACATCTTCTCCAAGAAATACCAGCTTTCGTTTTTCAAATAGGACCTTTTCACCCACAAATACCTCTTTTATCCCCAAAAGAGGACAGTTTCTTCCAGAAATGCCACATTTCTCCCAAATAGATCACATCTTCTCCAAGAATTACCAGGATTCCTCCTGAAATAGGACCTTCTCACCCACTAATACCAGGCTTGTCCCCCCAAATAGGACAGTTTCTTCCAGAAATGCCACATTTCTCCCAAATAGATCACATCTTCTCCAAGAAATACCAGGTTTCCCCCTTCAAATAGGACCTTTTCACCCACAAATACCTCTTTTATCCCCAAAAGAGGACAGCTTCTTCCAGACAAGCCGGATTTCTCCCAAATATATCACATCTTCTCCAAGAAATACCAGGGTTCCCCCTTCAAATAGGACCTTTTCCACCACAAATACCTCTTTTATCCCCAAAAGAGGACAGTTTCTTCCAGAAATGCCACATTTCTCCCAAATATATCACATCTTCTCCAAGAAATACCAGGTTTCCCCCTTGAATTAGGACCTTTTCTCCATGAAATACCTCTTTTATCCCCAAAAGAGGGCAGTTTCTTCCAGAAAGGCCACATTTCTCCCAAATATATCACATCTTCTCCAAGAAATACCAGGTTTTCCCCTTCAAATAGGACCTTTTCAACCACTAATACCTCTTTTATCCCCAAAAGAGGACAGTTTCTTCCGGAAAGGCCACATTTCTCCCAAATATATCACATCTTCTCCAAGAAATGCCAGGATTCCTCCTGAAATAGGACCTTCTCACCCAAAACTACCTGCCTTCTCCCCCCAAATTGGACATTTTCTTCCAGAAAGGCAACATTTCTCCCATATAGATCACATCTTCTCCAAGAAATACCAGGTTTCCCCCTTCAAATAGGACCTTTTCACCCACAAATACCTGTTTTATCCCCAAAAGAGGACAGTTTCTTCCAGGAATGCCGCATTTCTCCCAAATATATCACATCTTCTCCAAGAAATACCAGGGTTCCCCCTTCAAATACAACGTTTTCACCCACAAATACCTCTTTTATCACCAAAACAGGATAGTTTCTTCCAGAAATGCCACATTTCTCCCAAATATACCACATCTTCTCCTAGAAATACCACTTTTCCGGCTTCAAATAGGACCTTTTCACCCACAAATACCTGTTTCGTCCCCAAAAGACGACACTTTCCTCCAGAAGTGCCTCATTTCTCCCAAAGAGATCACATCTTCTCCAAGAAATACCAGGGTTCCCCCTTCAAATAGGACCTTTTCACCCACAAATACGTCTTTTATCCCCAAAATAGGACACTTTCTGCCAGAAATGCCAGATTTCTCCCAAATAGATCACATCTCCTCCAAGAAATACCAGGATTCCTCCTGAAATAGGACCTTTTCTCCCACAAATACCAGCCTTCTCCCCCTAATAGGACATTTTCTTTCAGAAAGACCACATATCACCCAAATATATCACATCTTCTCCAAGAAATACCAGCTTTCTCCCTTCAAATAGGACCTTTTCACCCACAAATACCACTTTTATCCCCAAAAGAGGACAGTTTCTTCCAGAAAGGCCACATTTCTCCCAAACATATCACACCTTCTTCAAGAAATACCACGTTTCCCCCTTCAAATAGGACCTTTTCACCCACAAATACCTTTTTTATCCCCGAAATACGACAGTTTCTTCCAGACGTGCCAGATTTCTCCCAAATATATCACATCTTCTCCAAGAAATACCAGGTTTCCCCCTTCAAATAGGACCTTTTCACCCACAAATACCTCTTTTATCCCCAAAAGAGGACAGTTTCTTCCAGACATGCCACATTTCTCCCAAATATATCACATCTCCTCCAAGAAATACCAGGGATCCCCCTTCAAATAGGACCTTATCACCCACAAATACCTCTTTTATCCCCAAAATAGGACAGTTTCTTCCAGAAATGCCACATTTCTCCCAAATAGATCACATCTTCTCCAAGAAATACCACGTTTCCCCCTTCAAATAGGATCTTTTCACCCACAAATTTTTGTTTTATCCCAAAACAGGACAGTTTCTTCCAGAAAGGCCAGATTTCTAACAAATATATCACATCTTCTCCAAGAAATACCAGGTTTCCCTCTTCAAATAGGACCTTTTCTCCCACAAATACCTGTTATATCCCCAAAGAGGACTGTTTCTTCTAGAAATGCCTCATTTCTCCCAAATATATCACATCTCCAAGAAATACCAGGTTTCCTCCTGAAATAGGACCTTGTCACCCACAGATTCCTGTTTTATCCCTTTTTTCCCAGCGACTTTTCGTTTTGGAGTGTTTATCCGATGCTACACTTCAGCATTCTGTGACGAATAAAATAGAAGAGAAAAGCCCCACTAATAAGGCAGCTAGAAGCTCCAGAAGCCACACACGTTGTGCTTTTAGGGAGGACGTTCCAGAAAGTCGAGAGTTGTGGCTTCTTTCCTGCGGAGAAAAAAACCCCTGTTTTCAGGCAATGCAGGACGCTGAATTCGCTCCTTCTCGGCATTTCAATACCGCTCCTTCGCTCTCGTGGCTCGAACGCGGCACTCGCTCTGAACCGCTCCGGAGAGTCTGCAGTTGCCGTCCGGTCCATCGCGGTTCTGCCCGAGTGCCGCTTGCAGCCTTCAGCAGCGCTCTCGTTTCTCTCGGATGCCGGGAAAGAGCGACTTCAGCCGGATGCTTTTCTCCGACGAGTGAGCGGCTTCTTCTGCGCACATCGCAATGGAGCGCTTTTGACTTCTCCATCTGTCCATGCAGAATGCACTACGCTTCTCTCTCATTCTTATCCCTTCCTTCCGAGCGACATTTCGTTTTGGAGTGTTTATCCCATGCTACACTTCAGCATTCTGTGACGAATAGAGTAGAAGAGAAAAGCCCCACTAATAAGGCAGCTAGAAGCTCCAGAAGCCACACACGTTGTGCTTTCAGGGAGGACGTTCCAGAAAGTCGAGAGTTGTGGCTTCTTTCCTGCGGAGAAAAAACCCCCTGTTTTCAGGCAATGCTGGACGCTGAATTCGCATCTTCTCGGCATAGGAATACCGCTCCTTCGCTCTCGTGGCTCGAAAGCGGCACTCGCGCTGAACCGCTCCGGAGAGTCTGCAGTTGCTGGCCGGTCCATCGCGGTTCTGCCCGAGTGCCGCTTGCAGCCTTCAGCAGCGCTCTCGTTTCTCTCGGATGCCAGGAAAGAGCGACTTCAGCCGGATGCTTTTCTCCGACGAGTGAGCGGCTTCTAATGCGCACATCGCAATGGAGAGCTTCTGACTTCTCCATGTGTCCATGCAGAATGCACTACGCTTCTCTCTCATTCTTATCCCTTTCTTCCGAGCGACTTTTCGTTTTGGAGTGTTTATCCGATGCTACACTTCAGCATTCTGTGACGAATAGAGTAGAAGAGAAAAGCCCCACTAATAAGGCAGCTAGAAGTTCGAGGAGCGACACACGTAGTGCTTTCAGGGAGGACGTTCCAGAAAGTCGAGAGTTGTGGCTTGTTTCCGGCGGAGAAAAAACCCCCTGTTTTCAGGCTATTCAGTAGTCTGCAACTGCAGACTGTCCGGTGTGGTACAGCGCAAATGCCGCTTTCGAGCCACGAGAGAGGAGGAGCGGCATTCCTATGCCGAGAACGAGCGAATTCAGCCTACTGCATTGCCTGAAAACAGGGGGTTTTTTCTCCGCAGGAAACAAGCCACAACTCTCGACTTTCTGGAACGTCCTCCCTGAAAGCACAACGTGTGTGGCTTCTGGAGCTTCTAGCTGCCTTATTAGTGTGGTTTCCACTTCTACTCTATTCGTCACAGAATGCTGAAGTGTAGCATCAGATAAACACTCCAAAACGAAATGTCTCTCGGAAAAAGGGATAAGAATGAGAGAGAAGCGTAGTGCATTCTGCATGGACACATGGAGAAGTCAAAAGCGCTCCATTGCGATGTGCGCAGAAGAAGCCGCTCACTCGTCGGAGCAAAGCATCCGGCTGAAGTCGCTCTTTCCCGGCATCCGAGAGAAACGAGAGCGCTGCTGAAGGCTGCAAGCGGCACTCGGGCAGAACCGCGATGGACCGGACAGCAACTGCAGACTCTCCGGAGCGGTTCAGCGCGAGTGCCGCTTTCGAGCCACGAGAGAGAAGGAGCGGTATTCCTATGCCGAGAAGATGCGAATTCAGCGTCCTGCATTGCCTGAAAACAGGGGGTTTTTTCTCCGCAGGAAAGAAGCCACAACTCTCGACTATCAGGAACGTCCTCCCTGAAAGCACAACGTGTGTGGCTTCTGGAGCTTCTAGCTATCTTATTAGTGGGGCTTTTCTCTTCTACTCTATTCGTCACAGAATGCTGAAGTGTAGCATCGGATAAACACTCCAAAACGAAAAGTCGCTCGGAACAAAGGGATAAAACAGGAACCTGTGGGTGACAAGGTCCTATTTCAGGAGGAAACCTGGTATTTCTTGGAGATGTGATATATTTGGGAGAAATGAGGCATTTCTGGAAGAAACTGTCCTCTTTTGGGGATAAAAGAGGTATTTGTGGGTGAAAAGGTCCTATTTGAAGAGGGAAACCTGGTATTTCTTGGAGAAGATGTGATATATTTGTTAGAAATATGGCCTTTCCGGAAGAAACTGTCCTCTTTTGGGGATAAAAGAGGTATTTGTGGGTGAAAAGGTCCTTTTCAAGGGGGGAACCTGGTATTTCTTGGAGAAGATGTGATATATTTGGGAGAAATGTGGCATTTCTGGAAGAAACTGTCCTCTTTTGTGGATAAAAGAGGTATTTGTGGCTGAAAAAGTCCTATTTGAAGGGGGAAACCTGGTATTTCTTGGAGAAGATGTGATATATTTGAGAGAAATGTGGCATTTCTGGAAGAAAATGTCCAATTTGTGGGGAGAAGGCTGGTAGTTGTGGGTGAGAAGGTCCTATTTCAGGAGGAATCCTGGTATTTCTTGGAGAAGATGTGATATATTTGGGAGAAATGTGGCATTTCTGGAAGAAACTGTCCTCTTTTGGGGATAAAAGAGGTATTTGTGGGAGAAAAGGTCCTATTTGAAGGGGGAAAGCTGGTATTTCTTGAAGGAGATGTGATATATTTGGGAGAAATGTGGCATGTCTGGAAGAAACTGTCCTCTTTTGGGGATAAAAGAGGTATTTGTGGGTGAAAAGGTCCTATTTGAAGGGGGAAAGCTGGTATTTCTTGGAGAAGATGTGATATATTTGGGAGAAATGTGACCTTTCTAGAAGAAACTGTCCTATTTGGGGGGGAAGCCTGCTATTAGTGCGTGAAAATGTCCTATTTTCTGGGGAAAGCTGTTATTTCTTGGAGAAGATGTGATATATTTGGGAGAAATGTGGCATTTCTGGAGAAAACTGTCCAATTTAGGGGATAAAACAGGTATTTGTGGGTGAAAAGTTCCAATTTGAAGGGGGAAAGCTGGTATTTCTTGGAGAAGATGTGATATGTATTGGAGAAATGTGGCATTTCTGGAAGAAACTGTCCTATTTGGGGAGAGAATGCTGGTATTTGTGGGAGAAAAGGTCCTATTTGAAGGGGGATAGCAGGTATTTCTTGGAGAAGATGTGATATATTTGGGAGAAATGTGGCATGTCTGGAAGAAACTGTCCTATTTTGGGGATAAAAGAGGTATTTGTGGGTGAAAAGGTCCTATTTGAAGGGGGAAACCTGGTATTTCTTGGAGAAGATGTGATATATTTGGGAGAAATGTGGCCTTTCTGGAAGAAAATGTCCAATTTGGGGGGAGAAGGCTGGTAGTTTTGGGTGAGAAGGTCCTATTTCAGGTGTAATCCTGGCATTTCTTGGAGAAGATGTGATATATTTGGGAGATATCTGGCCTTTCTGGAAGAAAATGTCCAATTTGGGGGGAGAAGGCTGGTAGTTTTGGGTGAGAAGGTCCTCTTTCAGGAGGAATCCTGGCATTTCTTGGAGAAGATGTGATATGTTTGGGAGAAATGTGGCATGTCTGGAAGAAACTGTGCTCTTTTGGGGATAAAACAGGCATTTGTGGGTGAAAAGTTCCTATTTTAAGGGGGAAGCGTGATATTTCTTGGAGAAGATGTGATCTATTTGGGAGAAATGTGGCATTTCTGGAAGAAACTGTCCTGTTTTGGGGATAAAACAGGTATTTGTGGGAGAAAAGATCCTATTTGAAGGGGGAAAGCTGGTATTTCTTGAAGGAGATGTGGTATATTTGGGAGAAATGTGTCATGTCTGGAAGAAACTGTCCTCTTTTGGGGATAAAAGAGGTATTTGTGGGTGAAAAGGTCCTATTTCCAGGGGGAAACCTGGTATTTCTTGGAGAAGATGTGATATATTTGGGAGAAATGTGGCATTTCTGGAAGAAACTGTCCTATTTGGGGGAGAAGCTTGCTATTAGTGGGTGAAAAGGTCCTATATGAAGGGGGAAAGCTGGTATTTCTTGGAGAAGATGTGATATATTTGGGAGAAATGTGGCATGTCTGGAAGAAACTGTCCTATTTTGGTGATAAAAGAGGTATTTGTGGGTGAAAAGGTCCTATTTGAAGGGGGAAACGTGGTATTTCTTGGAGAAGATGTGATATGTTTGGGAGAAATGTGGCATTTCTGGAAGAAACTGTCCTATTTGGGGAAAGAAGGCTGGTATTTGTGGTTGAAAAGGTCCTATTTGAAGGGGGAAACCTGGTATTTCTTGGAGAAGATGTGATATATTTGGGAGAAATGTGGCATGTCTGGAAGAAACTGTCCTCTTTTGGGGATCAAAGAGGTATTTGTGGGTGAAAAGTTCCTATTTGAAGGGGGAAACCTGGTATTTCTTGGAGAAGATGTGATATATTTGGGAGAAATCTGGCATTTCTGGAAGAAACTGTCCTATTTTGGGGATAAAAGAATTTTTTTGGGTGAAAAGTTCCTATTTGAAGGGGGAAACCTGGTATTTCTTGGAGAAGATGTGATATGTTTGGGAGAAATGTGGCATTTCTGGAAGAAAGTGTCCTGTTTTGGGGATAAAAGAGGTATTTGTGGGTGAAAAGGTCCTATTTGAAGGGGGAATCCTGGTATTTCTTGGAGAAGCTGTGATATATTTGGGAGAAATGTGGCATTTCTGGAAGAAAATGTCCTATTTTGGGGATAAAGGAGGTATTTGTGGGTGAAAAGTTCTTATTACAAGGGGGAAACCTGGTATTTCTTGGAGAAGATGTGCTATATTTGGGAGAAATGTGGTATTTCTGGAAGAACATGTCCTATTTGAGGGATAATACAGGTATTTGTGGGAGAAAATGTCCTATTTGAAGGGGGAAACGTGGTATTTCTTGGAGAAGATGTGGTATATTTGGGAGAAATGTGGCATTTCTGGAAGAAACTGTCCTCTTTTGGGGATGAAACAGGTATTATTGTGTGAAAAGGTCCTATTTGAAGGGGGAAAGCTGGTAGTTCTTGGAGAAGATGTGATATATTTGGGAGAAATGTGGCATGTCTGGAAGAAAATGTCCTATTTTGGGGATAAAAGAGGTATTTGAGGGTGATAAGGTCCTATTTGAAGGGGCAACCCTGGTATTTCTTGGAGAAGATGTGATCTATTTGGGAGAAATGTGGCATGTCTGGAAGAAACTGTCCTCTTTTGGGGATAAAAGAGGTATTTGTGGGTGAAAAGGTCCTATCTGAAGGGGGAAACGTGGTATTTCTTGGAGAAGATGTGATATATTTGGGACAAATCAGGCATTTCTGGCAGAAACTGTCCTCTTTTGGGGATAAAAGAATTTTTTGTGGGTGAAAAGGTCCTATTTGAAGGGGGAAACCTGGTATTTCTTGGAGAAGATGTGCTATATTTGGGAGAAATGTGGCATTTCTGGAAGAAAATGTCCTCTTTTGGGGATAAAAGAGGTATTTCATGGAGAAAAGGTCCTAATTGAAGGGGGAAACCTGGTATTTCTTGGAGAAGATGTGATATATTGGGGAGAAATGTGGCATTTCTGGCAGAAACTGTCCTATTTTGGGGATAAAAGTGCTCTTTGTGGGTGATAAGGTCCTATTTGAAGGGGGAAACCTGGTATTTCTTGGAGAAGATGTGATATATTTGGGAGAAATGTGGCCTTTCTGGAAGAAACTGTCCTCTTATGGGGATAAAAGAGGTATTTGTGGGTGAAAAGTTCCTATTTGAAGGGGGAAAGCTGGTATTTCTTGGAGAAGATGTGGTATACTTGGGAGAAATCTGGCCTTTCTGGAAGAAAATGTCCTCTTTTGGGGATGAAACAGGTATTTTTTGGGTGAAAAGTTCCTATTTCAAGGGGGAAAGCTGGTAGTTCTTGCAAGAGATGTGCTATACTTGGGAGAAATGTGGCATGTCTGGAAGAAACTGTCCTCTTTTGGGGATAAAAGAGGTATTTGTGGGTGAAAAGGTCCTATTTGAAGGGGGAAAGCTGGTATTTCTTGGAGAAGATGTGATATATTTGGGAGAAATGTGGCATTTCTGGAAGAAACTGTCCTCTTTGGGGGATGAAACAGGTATTTGTGGGAGAAAAGGTCCTATTTGTAGGGGGAAAGCTGGTATTCCTTGGAGAAGATGTGATCTATTTTGGAGAAATGTGGCATTTCTGGGAGAAAATGTCCAATTTGTGTTGAGAACGCTGGTAGTTTTGGGTGAGAAGGTCCTATTTCAGGAGGAATCCTGGTATTTCTTGGAGAAGATGTGCTATACTTGGGAGAAATGTGGCATGTCTGGAAGAAACTGTCCAATTTGGGGGGAGAAGGCTGGTAGTTTTGGGTGAGAAGGTCCTATTTCAGGAGGAATCCTGGCATATCTTGGAGAAGATGTGATATATTTGGGAGAAATGTGGCATTTCTGGAAGAAACTGTCCTCTTTTGGGGATAAAAGAGGTATTAGTGGTTGAAAAGGTCCTATTTGAAGGGGGAACCCTGGTATTTCTTGGAGAAGATGTGATATATTTGGGAGAAATGTGGCATTTCTGGAAGAAAATGTCCTCTTTTGGGGATAAAAGAGGTATTTGTGGGAGTAATGGTCCTAATTGAAGGGGGAAACCTGGTATTTCTTGGAGGAGTTGTGATATATTTTTGAGAAATGTGGCATTTCTGGAAGAAAATGTCCAATTTGAGGGATAAAACAGGTATTTGTGGGTGAAAAGGTCCTATTTGAAGGGGGAACCCTGGTATTTCTTGAAGAAGATGTGATATATTTGGGAGAAATGTTGCATGTCTGGAAGAAACTGTCCTATTTTGGGGATAAAAGAGGTATTTGTGGATGAAAAGGTCCTATTTGAAGGGGGAAACGTGGTATTTCTTGGAGAAGATGAGATATGTTTGGGAGAAATGTGGCATTTCTGGAAGAAACTGTCCTCTTTTGGGGATAAAAGAGGTATTTGTGGGTGAAAAGGTCCTATTTCCACGGGAAAACCTGTTATTTCTTGGAGAAGATGTGATCTATTTGGGAGAAATGTGGCATTTCTGGAAGAAACTGTCCTCTTTTGGGGATAAAAGAGGTATTTGTGGTTGAAAAGGTCCTACTTGAAGGGGGAAACCTGGTATTTCTTGGAGAAGAGTTGATATATTTGGGAGAAATCAGGCATTTCTGGCAGAAACTGTCCTATTTTGGGGATAAAAGAATTTTTTGTGGGAGAAAAGTTCCTATTTGAAGGGGGAAACCTGGTATTTCTTGGAGAAGATGTGATCTATTAGGGAGAAATGTGGCATTTCTGGAAGAAAATGTCAAATTTGAGGGATAGAAGAGGTATTTGTGGGTGAAAAGGTCCTATTTCCAAAGGGGAAACGTTGTATTTCTTGGAGAAGATGTGGTATATTTGGGAGAAATATGGCCTTTGTGGAAGAAACTGTCCTCTTTTGGGGATAAAAGAGGTATTTGTGGGTGAAAAGGTCCTATTTCCAGGGGGAAACCTGGTATTTCTTGGAGAAGATGTGATATATTTGGGAGAAATGTGGCCTTTCTGAAAGAAAACGAGCTCTTTTGGGGTAAAAGAGGTATTTGTGGGTGAAAAGGTCCTATTTCAAGGGGGAAACCTGGTATTTCTTGGAGAAGATGTGATATATTGGGGAGAAATATGGCCTATCTGGAAGAAACTGTCCTCTTTTGGGGATAAAGGAGGTATTTGTGGGTGAAAAGGTCCTATTTGAAGGGGGAAACCTGGTATTTCTTGGAGGAGATGTGATCTATTTGGGAGAAATGTGGCATTTCTTGAAGAAACTGTCCTCTTTTGGGGATAAAAGAGGTATTTGTGGGTGAAAAGGTCGTATTTGAAGGGGGAAACCTGGTATTTCTTGGAGAAGATGAGATATATTTGGGAGAAATGTGGCCTTTCCGGAAGAAACTGTCCCCTTTTGGGGATAAAAGAGGTATTTGTGGGTGAAAAGGTCCTATTTGAAGGGGGAATCCTGGTATTTCTTGGAGAAGATGTGATATATTTGGGAGAAATGTGGCCTTTCTGGAAGAAACCGAGCTCTTTTGGGGTAAAAGAGGTATTTGTGGGTGAAAAGGTCCTATTTGAAGGGGGAAACCTGGTATTTCTTGGAGAAGATGTGATATATTTGGGAGAAATGTGGCATTTCTGGAAGAAACTGTCCTCTTTTGGGGATAAAAGAGGTATTTGTGGGTGAGAAGGTCCTATTTGAAGGGGGAAAGCTGGTATTTCTAGGAGGAGATGTGATATATTTGGGAGAAATCTGGCATTTCTGGAAGAAAATGTCCAATTTGAGGGATAAAAGAGGTATTTGTGGGTGAAAAGGTCCTATTTGAAGGGGGAAACCTGGTATTTCTCGGAGAAGATGAGATATATTTGGGAGAAATGTGGCCTTTCCGGAAGAAACTGTCCTATTTTGGGGATAAAAGAGGTATTTGTGGGTGAGAAGGTCCTATTTGAAGGGGGAAACGTGGTATTTCTTGGAGAAGATGTGATATATTTGGGAGAATTGTGGCCTTTCTGGAAGAAAACGAGCTCTTTTGGGGTAAAAGAGGTATTTGTGGGTGAAAAGGTCCTATTTCAAGGGGGAAACGTGGTATATCTTGGAGAAGATGTGATATATTTGGGAGAAATGTGGCATTTCTGGAAGAAACTGTCCTCTTTTGGGGATAAAACAGGTATTTGTGGGTGAAAAGGTCCTATTTGAAGGGGGAAACGTGGTATTTCTTGGAGAAAATGTGATATATTTGGGAGAAATCTGGCATGTCTGGAAGAAGATGTCCTCTTTTGCGGATAAAAGAGGTATTTGTGGGTGAAAAGGTCCTATTTGAAGGGGGAAAGCTGGTATTTCTTGGAGAAGATGTGATCTATTTGGGAGAAATGTGGCCTTTCTGGAAGAAAATGTCCTCTTTTGGGGATAAAACAGGTATCTGTGGGAGAAAAAGTCCTATTTGAAGGGGGAAAGCTGGTATTTCTTGGAGAAGATGTGATCTATTTGGGTGAAATGTGGCATTTCTGGAAGAAACTTTCCTATTTTGGGGATAAAAGAGGTATTTGTGGGTGAAAAGGTCCTATTTGAAGGGGGAAACCTGGTATTTCTTGGAGAAGATGTGATATATTTGGGAGAAATGTGGCATTTCTGGAAGAAACTGTCCTCTTTTAGGGATAAAACAGGTATTTGTGGGTGAGAAGGTCCTATTTCCAGGGGGAAACCTGGTATTTCATGGAGAAGATGTGATATATTTGGGAGA
This sequence comes from Lophura swinhoii, assembly GCA_030408155.1. Lineage (NCBI taxonomy): Eukaryota > Metazoa > Chordata > Aves > Galliformes > Phasianidae > Lophura > Lophura swinhoii. Next base: position 1,230,323 of record JASCYN010000149.1, read on the forward strand.
AATGTGGCATTTCTGGAAGAAACTGTCCTCTTTTGGGGATAAAAGAGGTATTTGTGGGTGAAAAGGTCCTATTTGAAGGGGGAAAGCTGGTATTTCTTGGAGAAGATGTGATATATTTGGGAGAAATGTGGCATTTCTGGAAGAAACTGTCCAATTTGAGGGATAAAAGAGGTATTTGTGGGTGAAAAGTTCCTATTTGAAGGGGGACAGCTGGTATTTCTTGGAGAAGATGTGATATATTTGGAAGAAATGTGGCATGTCTGGAAGAATCTGTCCTCTTTTGGGGATAGAACAGGTATCTGTGGGAGAAAAAGTCCTATTTGAAGGGGGAAAGCAGGTATTTCTTGGAGAAGATGTGATCTATTTGGGTGAAATGAGGCATTTCTGGAAGAAACTTTCCTATTTTGGGGATAAAAGAGGTATTTGTGGGTGAAAAGGTCCTATTTGAAGGGGGAAACCTGGTATTTCTTGGAGAAGATGTGATATATTTGGGAGAAATGTGGCATTTCTGGAAGAAACTGTCCTCTTTTGGGGATAAAAGTGGTATTTGTTGGTGAGAAGGTCCTATTTGAAGGAGGAAAGCTGGTATTTCTTGGAGAAGATGTGATATATTTGGGAGAAATGTGGCATTTCTGGAAGAAACTGTCCTCTTTTGGGGATAAAAGAGGTATTTGTGGGTGATAAGGTCCTATTTCCAGGGGGAACCCTGGTATTTCTTGGAGTAGATGTGATATATTTGGGAGAAATGTGGCATTTCTGGAAGGAACTGTCCTCTTTTGGGGATGAAACAGGTATTTTTGGGTGAAAAGGTCCTATTTGAAGGGGGAAAGCCGGTAGTTCTTGCAAGAGATGTGATATATTTGGGAGAAATGTGGCATTTCTGGAAGAAACTGTCCTATTTTGGGGATAAAAGAGGTATTTGAGGGTGAAAAGGTCCTATTAGAAGGGGGAAAGCTGGTATTTCTTGGAGAAGATGTGATATATTTGGGAGAAATGTGGCATGTCTGGAAGAAACTGTCCTATTTGGGAGATAAAAGAGGTATTTGTGGGTGAAAAGGTCCTATTTGAAGGGGGAAAGCTGGTATTTCTTGGAGAAGATGTGATATATTTGGGAGAAATGTGGCATTTCTGGAAGAAAATGTTCAATTTGGGGGGAGAAGGCTGGTAGTTTTGGGTGAGAAGGTACTATTTCAGGAGGCATCCTGGCATTTCTTGGAGAAGATGTGATATATTTGGGAGAAATGTGGCCTTTCTGGAAGAAAGTGTCCTCTTTTGGGGATAAAAGAGGTATTAGTGGTTGAAAAGGTCCTATTTGAAGGGGGAACCCTGGTATTTCTTAGAGAAGATGTGATATAATTGGGAGAAATGTGGCATTTCTGGAAGAAAATGTCCTCTTTTGGGGATAAAAGAGGTATTTCATGGAGAAAAGGTCCTATTTGAAGGGGGAAACCTGGTATTTCTTGGAGGAGTTGTGATATATTTGGGAGAAATTTGGCATTTCTGGAAGAAAATGTCCTATTAGAGGGATAAAAGAGGTATTTGTGGGTGAAAAGGTCCTATTTGAAGGGGGAACCCTGGTATTTCTTGGAGAAGATGTGATATATTTGGGAGAAATGTGGCATGTCTGGAAGAAAATGTCCTATTTTGGGGATAAAAGAGGTATTTGAGGGTGATAAGGTCCTATTTGAAGGGGCAACCCTGGTATTTCTTGGAGAAGATGTGATCTATTTGGGAGAAATGTGGCATGTCTGGAAGAAACTGTCCTCTTTTGGGGATAAAGGAGGTATTTGTTGGTGAAAAGGTCCTATCTGAAGGGGGAAACGTGGTATTTCTTGGAGAAGATGTGATATATTTGGGACAAATCAGGCATTTCTGGCAGAAACTGTCCTATTTTGGGGATAAAAGAATTTTTTGTGGGTGAAAAGGTCCTATTTGAAGGGGGAAACCTGGTATTTCTTGGAGAAGATGTGCTATATTTGGGAGAAATGTGGCATTTTTGGAAGAAAATGTCCTCTTTTGGGGATAAAAGAGGTATTTCATGGAGAAAAGGTCCTAATTGAAGGGGGAAACCTGGTATTTCTTGGAGAAGATGTGATATATTGGGGAGAAATGTGGCATTTCTGGCAGAAACTGTCCTATTTTGGGGATAAAAGTGCTCTCTGTGGGTGATAAGGTCCTATTTGAAGGGGGAAACCTGGTATTTCTTGGAGAAGATGTGATATATTTGGGAGAAATGTGGCATGTCTGGAAGAAACTGTCCTCTTATGGGGATAAAAGAGGTATTTGTGGGTGAAAAGGTCCTATTTGAAGGGGGAAACCTGGTATTTCTTGGAGAAGATGTGGTATATTTGGGAGAAATCTGGCCTTTCTGGAAGAAAATGTCCTCTTTTGGGGATGAAACAGGTATTTTTTGGGTGAAAAGTTCCTATTTCAAGGGGGAAAGCTGGTAGTTCTTGCAAGAGATGTGCTATACTTGGGAGAAATGTGGCATGTCTGGAAGAAACTGTCCTCTTTTGGGGATAAAAGAGGTATTTGTGGGTGAAAAGGTCCTATTTGAAGGGGGAAAGCTGGTATTTCTTGGAGAAGATGTGATATATTTGGGAGAAATGTGGCATTTCTGGAAGAAACTGTCCTCTTTGGGGGATGAAACAGGTATTTGTGGGAGAAAAGGTCCTATTTGTAGGGGGAAAGCTGGTATTCCTTGGAGAAGATGTGATCTATTTTGGAGAAATGTGGCATTTCTGGAAGAAAATGTCCAATTTGTGGGGAGAAGGCTGGTAGTTTTGGGTGAGAAGGTCCTATTTCAGGAGGAATCCTGGTATTTCTTGGAGAAGATGTGATCTATTTGGGAGAAATCTGGCATGTGTGGAAGAAACTGTCCAATTTGGGGGGAGAAGGCTGGTAGTTTTGGGTGAGAAGGTCCTATTTCAGGAGGAATCCTGGCATATCTTGGAGAAGATGTGATATATTTGGGAGAAATGTGGCATTTCTGGAAGAAACTGTCCTCTTTTGGGGATAAAACAGGTATCTGTGGGTGAAAAGGTCCTATTTGAAGGGGGAACCCTGGTATTTCTTGGAGAAGATGTGATCTATTTGGGAGAAATGTGGCATTTCTGGAAGAAAATGTCCTCTTTTGGGGATAAAAGAGGTATTTGTGGGAGAAAAGGTCCTAATTGAAGGGGGAAACCTGGTATTTCTTGGAGGAGTTGTGATATATTTTTGAGAAATGTGGCATTTCTGGAAGAAAATGTCCAATTTGAGGGATAAAACAGGTATTTGTGGGTGAAAAGGTCCTATTTGAAGGGGGAAACGTGGTATTTCTTGAAGAAGATGCGATATATTTGGGAGAAATGTGGCATGTCTGGAAGAAACTGTCCTCTTTTGGGGATAAAAGAGGTATTTGTGGGTGAAAAGGTCCTATTTGAAGGGGGAAACCTGGTATTTCTTGGAGAAGATGAGATATATTTGGGAGAAATGTGGCCTTTCCGGAAGAAACTGTCCCCTTTTGGGGATAAAAGAGGTATTTGTGGGTGAAAAGGTCCTATTTGAAGGGGGAAAGCTGGTATTTCTATGAGAAGATGTGATCTATTTGGGAGAAATGTGGCCTTTCTGGAAGAAACCGAGCTCTTTTGGGGTAAAAGAGGTATTTGTGGGTGAAAAGGTCCTATTTGAAGGGGGAAACCTGGTATTTCTTGGAGAAGATGTGATATATTTGGGAGAAATGTGGCATTTCTGGAAGAAACTGTCCTCTTTTGGGGATAAAACAGGTATTTGTGGGTGAGAAGGTCCTATTTGAAGGGGGAAAGCTGGTATTTCTAGGAGGAGATGTGATATATTTGGGAGAAATCTGGCATTTCTGGAAGAAAATGTCCAATTTGAGGGATAAAAGAGGTATTTGTGGGTGAGAAGGTCCTATTTGAAGGGGGAAACCTGGTATTTCTCGGAGAAGATGAGATATATTTGGGAGAAATGTGGCCTTTCCGGAAGAAACTGTCCTATTTTGGGGATAAAAGAGGTATTTGTGGGTGGGAAGGTCCTATTTGAAGGGGGAAAGCTGGTATTTCTTGGAGAAGATGTGATATATTTGGGAGAAATGTGGCCTTTCTGGAAGAAAACGAGCTCTTTTGGGGTAAAAGAGGTATTTGTGGGTGAAAAGGTCCTATTTCAAGGGGGAAACCTGGTATTTCTTGGAGAAGATGTGATATATTTGGGAGAAATGTGGCATTTCTGGAAGAAACTGTACTCTTTTGGGGATAAAACAGGTATTTGTGGGTGAAAAGGTCCTATTTGAAGGGGGAAACGTGGTATTTCTTGGAGAAAATGTGATATATTTGGGAGAAATCTGGCATGTCTGGAAGAAGATGTCCTCTTTTGCGGATAAAAGAGGTATTTGTGGGTGAAAAGGTCCTATTTGAAGGGGGAAAGCTGGTATTTCTTGGAGAAGATGTGATCTATTTGGGAGAAATGTGGCCTTTCTGGAAGAAAATGTCCTCTTTTGGGGATAAAACAGGTATCTGTGGGAGAAAAAGTCCTATTTGAAGGGGGAAAGCTGGTATTTCTTGGAGAAGATGTGATCTATTTGGGTGAAATGTGGCATTTCTGGAAGAAACTTTCCTATTTTGGGGATAAAAGAGGTATTTGTGGGTGAAAAGGTCCTATTTGAAGGGGGAAACCTGGTATTTCTTGGAGAAGATGTGATATATTTGGGAGAAATGTGGCATTTCTGGAAGAAACTGTCCTCTTTTAGGGATAAAACAGGTATTTGTGGGTGAGAAGGTCCTATTTCCAGGGGGAAACCTGGTATTTCATGGAGAAGATGTGATATATTTGGGAGAAATGTGGCATTTCTGGAAGAAACTGTCCTCTTTTGGGGATAAAAGAGGTATTTGTGGGTGAAAAGGTCCTATTTGAAGGGGGAAAGCTGGTATTTCTTGGAGAAGATGTGATATATTTGGGAGAAATGTGGCATTTCTGGAAGAAACTGTCCAATTTGAGGGATAAAAGAGGTATTTGTGGGTGAAAAGTTCCTATTTGAAGGGGGACAGCTGGTATTTCTTGGAGAAGATGTGATATATTTGGGAGAAATGTGGCATGTCTGGAAGAATCTGTCCTCTTTTGGGGATAGAACAGGTATCTGTGGGAGAAAAAGTCCTATTTGAAGGGGGAAAGCAGGTATTTCTTGGAGAAGATGTGATCTATTTGGGTGAAATGAGGCATTTCTGGAAGAAACTTTCCTATTTTGGGGATAAAAGAGGTATTTGTGGGTGAAAAGGTCCTATTTGAAGGGGGAAACCTGGTATTTCTTGGAGAAGATGTGATATATTTGGGAGAAATGTGGCATTTCTGGAAGAAACTGTCCTCTTTTGGGGATAAAAGTGGTATTTGTTGGTGAGAAGGTCCTATTTGAAGGAGGAAAGCTGGTATTTCTTGGAGAAGATGTGATATATTTGGGAGAAATCTAGCATTTCTGGAAGAAACTGTCCTCTTTTGGGGATAAAAGAGGTATTTGTGGGTGATAAGGTCGTATTTCCAGGGGGAACCCTGGTATTTCTTGGAGTAGATGTGATATATTTGGGAGAAATGTGGCATTTCTGGAAGGAACTGTCCTCTTTTGGGGATGAAACAGGTATTTTTGGGTGAAAAGGTCCTATTTGAAGGGGGAAAGCCGGTAGTTCTTGCAAGAGATGTGATATATTTGGGAGAAATGTGGCATTTCTGGAAGAAACTGTCCTATTTTGGGGATAAAAGAGGTATTTGAGGGTGAAAAGGTCCTATTTGAAGGGGGAAAGCTGGTATTTCTTGGAGAAGATGTGATATATTTGGGAGAAATGTGGCATGTCTGGAAGAAACTGTCCTATTTGGGAGATAAAAGAGGTATTTGTGGGTGAAAATGTCCTATTTGAAGGGGGAAAGCTGGTATTTCTTGGAGAAGATGTGATATATTTGGGAGAAATGTGGCATTTCTGGAAGAAAATGTTCAATTTGGGGGGAGAAGGCTGGTAGTTTTGGGTGAGAAGGTACTATTTCAGGAGGAATCCTGGCATTTCTTGGAGAAGATGTGATATATTTGGGAGAAATGTGGCCTTTCTGGAAGAAAGTGTCCTCTTTTGGGGATAAAAGAGGTATTAGTGGTTGAAAAGGTCCTATTTGAAGGGGGAAAGCTGGTATTTCTTGGAGAAGATGTGATATATTTGGGAGAAATGTGGCATGTCTGGAAGAAACTGTCCTATTTGGGAGATAAAAGAGGTATTTGTGGGTGAAAAGGTCCTATTTGAAGGGGGAAACCTGGTATTTCTTGGAGAAGATGTGATATATTTGGGAGAAATGTGGCATTTCTGGAAGAAACTGTCCTCTTTTGGGGATAAAACAGGTATTTGTGGGTGAGAAGGTCCTATTTGAAGGGGGAAAGCTGGTATTTCTAGGAGGAGATGTGATATATTTGGGAGAAATCTGGCATTTCTGGAAGAAAATGTCCAATTTGAGGGATAAAAGAGGTATTTGTGGGTGAAAAGGTCCTATTTGAAGGGGGAAACCTGGTATTTCTCGGAGAAGATGAGATATATTTGGGAGAAATGTGGCCTTTCCGGAAGAAACTGTCCTATTTTGGGGATAAAAGAGGTATTTGTGGGTGAGAAGGTCCTATTTGAAGGGGGAAACGTGGTATTTCTTGGAGAAGATGTGATATATTTGGGAGAAATGTGGCCTTTCTGGAAGAAAACGAGCTCTTTTGGGGTAAAAGAGGTATTTGTGGGTGAAAAGGTCCTATTTCAAGGGGGAAACGTGGTATATCTTGGAGAAGATGTGATATATTTGGGAGAAATGTGGCATTTCTGGAAGAAACTGTCCTCTTTTGGGGATAAAACAGGTATTTGTGGGTGAAAAGGTCCTATTTGAAGGGGGAAACGTGGTATTTCTTGGAGAAAATGTGATATATTTGGGAGAAATCTGGCATGTCTGGAAGAAGATGTCCTCTTTTGCGGATAAAAGAGGTATTTGTGGGTGAAAAGGTCCTATTTGAAGGGGGAAAGCTGGTATTTCTTGGAGAAGATGTGATCTATTTGGGAGAAATGTTGCCTTTCTGGAAGAAAATGTCCTCTTTTGGGGATAAAACAGGTATCTGTGGGAGAAAAAGTCCTATTTGAAGGGGGAAAGCTGGTATTTCTTGGAGAAGATGTGATCTATTTGGGTGAAATGTGGCATTTCTGGAAGAAACTTTCCTATTTTGGGGATAAAAGAGGTATTTGTGGGTGAAAAGGTCCTATTTGAAGGGGGAAAGCTGGTATTTCTTGGAGAAGATGTGATATATTTGGGAGAAATGTGGCATTTCGGGAAGAAACTGTCCTCTTTTAGGGATAAAACAGGTATTTGTGGGTGAGAAGGTCCTATTTCCAGGGGGAAACCTGGTATTTCATGGAGAAGATGTGATATATTTGGGAGAAATGTGGCATTTCTGGAAGAAACTGTCCTCTTTTGGGGATAAAAGAGGTATTTGTGGGTGAAAAGGTCCTATTTGAAGGGGGAAAGCTGGTATTTCTTGGAGAAGATGTGATATATTTGGGAGAAATGTGGCATTTCTGGAAGAAACTGTACTCTTTTGGGGATAAAACAGGTATTTGTGGGTGAAAAGGTCCTATTTGAAGGGGGAAACGTGGTATTTCTTGGAGAAAATGTGATATATTTGGGAGAAATCTGGCATGTCTGGAAGAAGATGTCCTCTTTTGGGGATAGAACAGGTATCTGTGGGAGAAAAAGTCCTATTTGAAGGGGGAAAGCAGGTATTTCTTGGAGAAGATGTGATCTATTTGGGTGAAATGAGGCATTTCTGGAAGAAACTTTCCTATTTTGGGGATAAAAGAGGTATTTGTGGGTGAAAAGGTCCTATTTGAAGGGGGAAACCTGGTATTTCTTGGAGAAGATGTGATATATTTGGGAGAAATGTGGCATTTCTGGAAGAAACTGTCCTCTTTTGGGGATAAAAGTGGTATTTGTTGGTGAGAAGGTCCTATTTGAAGGAGGAAAGCTGGTATTTCTTGGTGAAGATGTGATATATTTGGGAGAAATGTGGCATTTCTGGAAGAAACTGTCCTCTTTTGGGGATAAAAGAGGTATTTGTGGGTGATAAGGTCCTATTTCCAGGGGGAACCCTGGTATTTCTTGGAGTAGATGTGATATATTTGGGAGAAATGTGGCATTTCTGGAAGGAACTGTCCTCTTTTGGGGATGAAACAGGTATTTTTGGGTGAAAAGGTCCTATTTGAAGGGGGAAAGCCGGTAGTTCTTGCAAGAGATGTGATATATTTGGGAGAAATGTGGCATTTCTGGAAGAAACTGTCCTATTTTGGGGATAAAAGAGGTATTTGTGGGTGAAAAGGTCCTATTTGAAGGGGGAAAGCTGGTATTTCTTGGAGAAGATGTGATATATTTGGGAGAAATGTGGCATGTCTGGAAGAAACTGTCCTATTTGGGAGATAAAAGAGGTATTTGTGGGTGAAAAGGTCCTATTTGAAGGGGGAAAGCTGGTATTTCTTGGAGAAGATGTGATATATTTGGGAGAAATGTGGCATTTCTGGAAGAAAATGTTCAATTTGGGGGGAGAAGGCTGGTAGTTTTGGGTGAGAAGGTACAATTTCACGTGGAATCCTGGCATTTCTTGGAGAAGATGTGATATATTTGGGAGAAATGTGGCCTTTTTGGAAGAAAGTGTCACTTTTGGGGATAAAAGAGGTATTAGTGGTTGAAAAGGTCCTATTTGAAGGGGGAAAGCTGGTATTTCTTGGAGAAGATGTGATATATTTGGGAGAAATGTGGCATGTCTGGAAGAAACTGTCCTATTTGGGAGATAAAAGAGGTATTTGTGGGTGAAAAGGTCCTATTTGAAGGGGGAAACCTGGTATTTCTTGGAGAAGATGTGATATATTTGGGAGAAATGTGGCATTTCTGGAAGAAACTGTCCTCTTTTGGGGATAAAACAGGTATTTGTGGGTGAGAAGGTCCTATTTGAAGGGGGAAAGCTGGTATTTCTAGGAGGAGATGTGATATATTTGGGAGAAATCTGGCATTTCTGGAAGAAAATGTCCAATTTGAGGGATAAAAGTGGTATTTGTGGGTGAAAAGGTCCTATTTGAAGGGGGAAACCTGGTATTTCTCGGAGAAGATGAGATATATTTGGGAGAAATGTGGCCTTTCCGGAAGAAACTGTCCTATTTTGGGGATAAAAGAGGTATTTGTGGGTGAGAAGGTCCTATTTGAAGGGGGAAACGTGGTATTTCTTGGAGAAGATGTGATATATTTGGGAGAAATGTGGCCTTTCTGGAAGAAAACGAGCTCTTTTGGGGTAAAAGAGGTATTTGTGGGTGAAAAGGTCCTATTTCAAGGGGGAAACCTGGTATTTCTTGGAGAAGATGTGATATATTTGGGAGAAATGTGGCATTTCTGGAAGAAACTGTACTCTTTTGGGGATAAAACAGGTATTTGTGGGTGAAAAGGTCCTATTTGAAGGGGGAAACGTGGTATTTCTTGGAGAAAATGTGATATATTTGGGAGAAATCTGGCATGTCTGGAAGAAGATGTCCTCTTTTGCGGATAAAAGAGGTATTTGTGGGTGAAAAGGTCCTATTTGAAGGGGGAAAGCTGGTATTTCTTGGAGAAGATGTGATCTATTTGGGAGAAATGTGGCCTTTCTGGAAGAAAATGTCCTCTTTTGGGGATAAAACAGGTATCTGTGGGAGAAAAAGTCCTATTTGAAGGGGGAAAGCTGGTATTTCTTGGAGAAGATGTGATCTATTTGGGTGAAATGTGGCATTTCTGGAAGAAACTTTCCTATTTTGGGGATAAAAGAGGTATTTGTGGGTGAAAAGGTCCTATTTGAAGGGGGAAACCTGGTATTTCTTGGAGAAGATGTGATATATTTGGGAGAAATCTGGCATTTCGGGAAGAAACTGTCCTCTTTTAGGGATAAAACAGGTATTTGTGGGTGAGAAGGTCCTATTTCCAGGGGGAAACCTGGTATTTCATGGAGAAGATGTGATATATTTGGGAGAAATGTGGCATTTCTGGAAGAAACTGTCCTCTTTTGGGGATAAAAGAGGTATTTGTGGGTGAAAAGGTCCTATTTGAAGGGGGAAAGCTGGTATTTCTTGGAGAAGATGTGATATATTTGGGAGAAATGTGGCATTTCTGGAAGAAACTGTCCAATTTGAGGGATAAAAGAGGTATTTGTGGGTGAAAAGTTCCTATTTGAAGGGGGACAGCTGGTATTTCTTGGAGAAGATGTGATATATTTGGGAGAAATGTGGCATGTCTGGAAGAATCTGTCCTCTTTTGGGGATAGAACAGGTATCTGTGGGAGAAAAAGTCCTATTTGAAGGGGGAAAGCAGGTATTTCTTGGAGAAGATGTGATCTATTTGGGTGAAATGAGGCATTTCTGGAAGAAACTGTCCTATTTTGGGGATAAAAGAGGTATTTGTGGGTGAAAAGGTCCTATTTGAAGGGGGAAACCTGGTATTTCTTGGAGAAGATGTGATATATTTGGGAGAAATGTGGCATTTCTGGAAGAAACTGTCCTCTTTTGGGGATAAAAGTGGTATTTGTTGGTGAGAAGGTCCTATTTGAAGGAGGAAAGCTGGTATTTCTTGGAGAAGATGTGATATATTTGGGAGAAATGTGGCATTTCTGGAAGAAACTGTCCTCTTTTGGGGATAAAAGAGGTAATTGTGGGTGATAAGGTCCTATTTCCAGGGGGAACCCTGGTATTTCTTGGAGTAGATGTGATATATTTGGGAGAAATGTGGCATTTCTGGAAGGAACTGTCCTCTTTTGGGGATGAAACAGGTATTTTTGGGTGAAAAGGTCCTATTTGAAGGGGGAAAGCCGGTAGTTCTTGCAAGAGATGTGATATATTTGGGAGAAATGTGGCCTTTCTGGAAGAAACTGTCCTATTTTGGGGATAAAAGAGGTATTTGTGGGTGAAAAGGTCCTATTTGAAGGGGGAAAGCTGGTATTTCTTGGAGAAGATGTGATATATTTGGGAGAAATGTGGCATGTCTGGAAGAAACTGTCCTATTTGGGAGATAAAAGAGGTATTTGTGGGTGAAAAGGTCCTATTTGAAGGGGGAAAGCTGGTATTTCTTGGAGAAGATGTGATATATTTGGGAGAAATGTGGCATTTCTGGAAGAAAATGTTCAATTTGGGGGGAGAAGGCTGGTAGTTTTGGGTGAGAAGGTACTATTTCAGGAGGAATCCTGGCATTTCTTGGAGAAGATGTGATATATTTGGGAGAAATGTGGCCTTTCTGGAAGAAAGTGTCATCTTTTGGGGATAAAAGAGGTATTAGTGGTTGAAAAGGTCCTATTTGAAGGGGGAACCCTGGTATTTCTTAGAGAAGATGTGATATAATTGGGAGAAATGTGGCATTTCTGGAAGAAAATGTCCTCTTTTGGGGATAAAAGAGGTATTTCATGGAGAAAAGGTCCTATTTGAAGGGGGAAACCTGGTATTTCTTGGAGGAGTTGTGATATATTTGGGGAAATTTGGCATTTCTGGAAGAAAATGTCCTATTAGAGGGATAAAAGAGGTATTTGTGGGTGAAAAGGTCCTATTTGAAGGGGGAACCCTGGTATTTCTTGGAGAAGATGTGATATATTTGGGAGAAATGTGGCCTTTCTGGAAGAAAATGTCCTCTTTTGGGGATAAAAGAGGTATTTGTGGGTGAAAAGGTCCTATTTGAAGGGGGAAACGTGGTAATTCTCGGAGAAGATATGATATATTTGGGAGAAATGTGGCCTTTCTGGAAGAAACTGTCGTATTTTGGGGATAAAAGAGGTATTTGTGGGTGAAAAGGTCCTATTTGAAGGGGGAAACGTGGTATTTCTTGGAGAAGATGTGATATGTTTGGGAGAAATGTGGCATTTCTGGAAGAAACTGTCCTCTTTTGGGGATAAAGGAGGTATTTGTGGGTGAAAAGGTCCTATTTGAAGGGGGAACCCTGGTATTTCTTGGAGAAGATGTGATATATTTGGGAGAAATGTGGCATGTCTGGAAGAAACTGTCCTGTTTTGGGGATAAAAGAGGTATTTGTGGGTGAAAAGGTCCTATTTGAAGGGGGAACCCTGGTATTTCTTGGAGAAGATGTGATCTATTTGGGAGAAATGTGGCATGTCTGGAAGAAACTGTCCTGTTTTGGGGATAAAAGAATTTTTTGTGGGTGAAAAGTTCCTATTTGAAGGGGGAAGCGTGATATTTCTTGGAGAAGATGTGATATATTTGGGAGAAATGTGGCATGTCTGGAAGAAACTGTCCTCTTTTGGGGATTGAACAGGAATTTATGGGTGAAAAGGTCCTATTTCCAGGGAGAAACGTTGTATTTCTTGGAGAAGATGTGATATATTTGGGAGAAATGTGGCATTTCTGGAAGAAACTGTCCTCTTTTGGGGATAAAAGAGGTATTTGTGGGTGAAAAGGTCCTACTTGAAGGGGGAAACCTGGTATTTCTTGGAGAAGATGTGATCTATTTGGGAGAAATGTGGCATTTCTTGAAGAAACTGTGCTCTTTTGGGGATAAAAGAGGTATTTGTGGGTGAAAAGGTCCTATTTGAAGGGGGAAACCTGGTATTGCTTGGAGAAGATGAGATATATTTGGGAGAAATGTGGCATTTCTGGAAGAAAATGTCCTATTTTGGGGATGAAACAAGTATTTGTAGGTGAAAAGGTCCTATTTGAAGGGGGAAAGCTGGTATTTCTTGGAGAAGATGTGATATATTTGGGAGAAATGTGGCATTTCTGGAAGAAACCGAGCTCTTTTGGGGTAAAAGAGGTATGTGTGGGTGAAAAGGTCCTATTTGAAGGGGAAACCCTGGTATTTCTTGGAGAAGATGTGATATATTTGGGAGAAATGTGGCATTTCTGGAAGAAACTGTCCTCTTTTGGGGATAAAAGAGGTATTTGTGGGTGAAAAGGTCCTATTGGAAGGGGGAAACGTGGTATTTCTTGAGAAGATTTGATATATTTGGGAGAAATCTGGCATTTCTGGAAGAAAATGTCCAATTTGAGGGATAAAAGAGGTATTTGTGGGTGAAAAGTTCCTATTTCCAGGGGTAAACCAGTTATTTCTTAGAGAAGATGTGATATATTTGGGAGAAATCTGGCATGTCTGGAAGAATCTGTCCTCTTTTGGGTATAAAAGAGGTATTTGTGGGTGAAAAGTTCCTATTTGAAGGGGGAAACCTGGTATTTCTTGGAGAAGATGTGATATATTTGGGAGAAATCTGGCCTTTCTGGAAGAAACTGTACTCTTTTGGGGATAAAACAGGTATCTGTGGGTGAAAAGGTCCTATTTGAAGGGGGAAAGCTGGTATTTCTTGGAGAAGATGTGATATATTTGGGAGAAATGTGGCATGTCTGGAAGAAACTGTCCTCTTTTGGGGATAAAAGAGGTATTTGTGGGTGAAAAGGTCCTATTTGAAGGAGGAAAGCTGGTATTTCTTGGAGAAGATGTGATCTATTTGGGTGAAATGTGGCATTTCTGGAAGAAACTTTCCTATTTTGGGGATAAAAGAGGTATTTGTTGGTGATAAGGTCCTATTTCTAGGGGGAAACCTGGTATTTCTTGGAGAAGATGTGATATATTTGGGAGAAATGTGGCATTTCTGGAAGAAAATGTCCTATTTTGGGGATAAAAGTGGTATTTGTGGGTGAAAAGGTCCTATTTGAAGGAGGAAAGCTGGTATTTCTTGGAGAAGATGATATATATTTGGGAGAAATGTGGCATTTCTGGAAGAAACTGTCCTATTTTGGGGATAAAAGAGGTATTTGTGGGTGATAAGGTCCTATTTCCAGGGGGAAACGTGGTATTTCTTGGAGAAGATGTGATATATGTGGGAGAAATGTGGCATTTCTGGAAGAAACTGTCCTATTTTGGGGATAAAAGAGGTATTTGTGGGTGAAAAGGTCCTATTTGAAGGGGGAAACCTGGTATTTCTTGGAGAAGATGTGATCTATTTGGGAGAAATGTGGCATGTCTGGAAGAAACTGTCCTATTTTGGGGATAAAAGAGGTATTTGTGGGTGAAAAGGTCCTATTTGAAGGGGGAAACCTGGTATTTCTTGGAGAAGATGTGATATATTTGGGAGAAATGTGGCATTTCTGGAAGAAACCGAGCTCTTTTGGGGTAAAAGAGGTATTTGTGGGTGAAAAGGTCCTATTTGAAGGGGGAAACCTGGTATTTCTTGGAGAAGATGTGATGTATTTGGGAGAAATGTGGCATTTCTGGAAGAAACTGTCCTCTTTTTGGGATAAAAGAGGTATTTGTGGGTGAAAAGGTCCTATTTGAAGGGGGAAACCTGGTATTTCTTGGAGAAGATGTGATATATTTGGGAGAAATCTGGCATTTCTGGAAGAAAATGTCCAATTAGAGGGATAAAAGAGGTATTTGTGGATGAAAAGTTCCTATTTCCAGGGGTAAACCCGTTATTTCTTAGAGAAGATGTGATATATTTGGGAGAAATGTGGCATATCTGGAAGAATCTGTCCTCTTTTGAGGATAAAAGAGGTATTTGTGGGTGAAAAGGTCCTATTTGGAGGGGGAAAGCTGGTAATTCTATGAGAAGATGTGATATGTTTGGGAGAAATGTGGCATTTCTGGAAGAAACTGTCCTATTTTGGGGATAAAAGAGGTATTTGTGGGTGAAAAGGTCCTATTTCCAGGGGAAAACCTGGTATTTCTTAGAGAAGATGTGATATATTTGGGAGAAATGTGGCATTTCTGGAAGAAAATGTCCTATTTGGGGCGAGAAGGCTGGTATTTGTGGGGGAAAATGTCCTATTTGAAGGGGGAAACGTGGTATTTCTTGGAGAAGATGTGATATATTTGGGAGAAATGTGGCATTTCTGGAAGAAACTGTCCTCTTTTGGGGATAAAAGAGGTATTTGTGGGTGAAAAGTTCCTATTTGAAGGGGGAATCCTGGTATTTCTTGGAGAAGATGTGATATATTTGGGAGAAATGTGGCCTTTCTGGAAGAAACTGTCCTATTTTGGGGATAAAAGAGGTATTTGTGGGAGAAAAGGTCCTATTTGAAGGTTGAAACGTGTTATTTCTTGGAGAAGATGTGATATATTTGGTAGAAATGTGGCATTTCTGGAAGAAACTGTCCTCTTTTGGGGATTCAAGAGGTATTTGTGGGTGAAAAGTTCCTATTTCAAGGAGGAAACCTGGTATTTCTTGGAGAAGATGTGATATGTTTGGGAGAAATGTGGCATGTCTGGAAGAAACTGTCTTCTTTTGGAGATAAAAGAGGTATTTGTGGGTGAATAGGTCCTATTTGAAGGGGGAAACCTGGTATTTCTTGGAGAATATGTGATATGTTTCGGAGAAATGTGGCATGTCTGGAAGAAACTGTCCTCTTTTGGGGATAAAAGAGGTATTTGTGGGTGAAAAGGTCCTATTTGAAGGGGGAAAGCTGGTATTTCTTGGAGAAGATGTGATATATTTGGGAGAAATGTGGCCTTTCTGGCAGAAGCTGTCCTATTTTGGGGATAAAACAGGTATTTGTGGGTGAAAAGGTCCTATTTGAAGGGGGAAACCTGGTATTTCTTGGAGAAGCTGTGATATATTTAGAGAAACCTGGCATTTATGGAAGAAACAGTCCTCTTTTGGGGATACAACAGGTATTTGTAGGTTAAAAGGTCCTATTTCAGGAGGAATCCTGGTATTTCTTGGAGAAGATGTGATATGTTTGGGAGAAATGTGGCATTTCTGGAAGAAACTGTCCTATTTTGGGAATAAAAGAGGTATTTGTAGGTGAAAAGGTCCTATTTGAAGTGGAAAACCTTGTATTTCTTGGAGAAGATGTGATCTATTTGGGAGAAATGTGGCATTTCTGGCAGAAACTGTCCTCTTTTGGGGATAAAAGAAGTATTTGTGGGTGAAAAGGTCCTATTTGAAGGGGGAAACCTGGTATTTCTTGGAGAAGATGTGATATATTTGGGAGAAATCAGCATTTATGGAAGAAACTGTCCTCCTTTGGGGATAAAACAGGTATTTGTGGGTGAAAAGGTCCTATTTGAAGGGGGAAACCTGGTATTTCTTGGAGAAGATGTGATATGTTTGGGAGAAACGTGGCCTTTCTGGCAGAAACTGTCCTCTTTTGGGGATAAAAGTGGTATTTGTGGGTGAACAGGTCGTATTTGAAGGGGGAAACCTGGTATTTCTTGGAGAAGATGTGATATATTTGGGAGAAATGTGGCATGTCCGGAAGAAACTGTTCTATTTTGGGGATAAAACAGGTATTTGTGGGTGAAAAGGTCCTATTTGAAGGGGAAAAGCTGGTATTTCTTGGAGAAGATGTGATCTATTTGGGAGAAATGTGGCATTTCTGGAAGAAACTGTCCTCTTTTGGGGATAAAAGAGGTATTTGTGGGAGAAAAGGTCCTATGTCAAGGGGTAAAGCTGGATGTTCTTGTAGGAGATGTGATATATGTGGGAGAAATGCGGCATTTCTGGAAGAAACTGTCGTATTTTGGGGATCAAAGAGATATTTGTGGGTGAAAATGTCCTATTTGAAGGGGGAAAGCTGGTATTTCTTGGAGAAGATGTGATATATTTGGGAGAAATGTGGCATTTCTGGAAGAAACTGTCCTGTTTTGGGGATAAAAGAGGTATTTGTGGGTGAGAAGGTCCTATTTGAAGGGGGAAACCTGGTATTTCTTGGAGAAGATGTGATATGTTTGGGAGAAATGTGGCATTTCTGGAAGAAACTGTCCTCTTTTGGGGGGAAAAGGCTGGTTTTTGTGGGAGAAAAGGTACTATTTCAGGAGAAATCCTGGTATTTCTTGGAGGAGATGTGATATGTTTGGGAGAAATGTGGCATTTCTGGAAGAAACTGTCCTATTTTGGGGATAAATGAGGAATTTTTGGGCGAAAAGGTCCTATTTGAAGGGGGAACCCTGGTATTTCATGGAGAAGATGTGATATATATGGGAGAAATGTGGCCTTTCTGGAAGAAAATGTCCTATTTGAGTGATAAAAGAGGTATTTGTGGGTGAAAAGGTCCTATTTGAAGGGGGAAAGCTGGTAGTTTTACCTCTTTTATTCCCCAAAATAGAACAGTTTCTTCCAGTATGGCCACATTTCTCCCAAATATATCACTTCTTCTCCAAGAAATACCAGCTTTCCCCCTTCAAATAGGACCGTTTCACCCACAAATACCTCTTTTATCCCCAAAATAGGACAGTTTCTGCCATACATGCCATATTTCTCCCAAATATACCATATTTTCTCCATGAAATACCAGATTTCCCCCTTCAAATAGGACCTTTTCACCCAAAAATACCTGTTTCATCCCAAAAGTAGTACAGTTTCTTCCTGACATGCCACATTTCTCCCAAAAAGATCACATCTTCTCCAAGAAATACCAGGTTTTCCCCTTCGAATAGGGCCTTATCACAAACAAATACCACTTTTATCCCCAAAATAAGACAGTTTCTGCCAGAAATGCCTGATTTTTCCCAAATATATCACATCTTCTCCAAGAAATACCAGGTTTCCCCCTTCAAATAGGACCTTTTCAACCACAAATACCTCTTTTATCCCTCAAATAGGTCAGTTTCTTCCAGACATGCCACATTTCTCCCAAATATATCACATCTTCTCCAAGAAATACCAGGATTCCTCCTGAAATAGGACCTTTTCTCCCACAAATACCAGCCTTCTCCCCCCAAACAGGACAGTTTCTTCCAGAAATGCCACATTTCTCCCAAACATATCACATCTTCTCCAAGAAATACCAGGTTTCCCCCTGGAAATAGGACCTTTTCACCCACAAATACCTCTTTTATCCCCAAAATACGACAGTTTCTTCCAGAAAGGCCACATTTCTCCCAAATACATCACATCTTCTCCAAGAAATACCAGCTTTCCCCCTTCAAATAGGACCTTTTCACCCACTAATAGCAGACTTCTTCCCCCCAAATAGGACAGTTTCTTCCAGAAATGCCACATTTCTCCCAAATAGATCACATCTTCTCCAAGAAATACCAGGTTTCCCCCTTCAAATAGGACCTTTTCACCCACAAATACCTCTTTTATCCCCAAAACAGGACAGTTTCTTCCAGACATGCCACATTTCTCCCAAATATATCACATCTCCTCCAAGAAATACCAGGTTTCCCCCTTCAAATAGGACCTTCTCACCCACAAATACCTCTTTTATCCCCAAAAGAGGACAGTTTCTTCCAGAAATGCCACATTTCTCCCAAATATATCACATCTTCTCCAAGAAACACCACGTTTCCCCCTTCAAATAGGACCTTGTCACCCACAAATACCTCTTTTATCCCCAAAATACGAAATTTTCTGCCAGAAATGCCACATTTCACCCAAATAGATCACATCTTCTCCAAGAAATACCAGCTTTCCCCCTTCAAATAGGACTTTTTCTCCCACAGATACCTGTTTTATCCCCAAAAGAGGACAGTTTCTTCCAGAAAGGCCAGATTTCTCCCAAATATATCACATCTTCTCCAAGAAATACCAGCTTTCCCCCTTCAAATAGGACCTTTTCACCCACAAATACCTCTTTTATCCCCAAAAGAGGACAGATTCTTCCAGACATGCCAGATTTCTCCCAAATATATCACATCTTCTCTAAGAAATAACTGGTTTACCCCTGGAAATAGGAACTTTTCACCCACAAATACCTCTTTTATCCCTCAAATTGGACATTTTCTTCCAGAAATGCCACATTTCTCCCAAATAGATCACATCTTCTCCAAGAAATACCACGTTTCCACCTTCAAATAGGAACTTTTCACCCACAAATACCTCTTTTACCCCAAAAGAGCTCGGTTTCTTCCAGAAATGCCACATTTCTCCCAAATATATCACATCTTCTCCAAGAAATACCACGTTTCCCCCTTCAAATAGGACCTTTTCACCCACAAATACCTCTTTTATCCCCAAAAGAGGACAGTTTCTTCCAGAAAGGCCACATTTCTCCCAAATATATCTCATCTTCTCCAAGAAATACCACGTTTCCCCCTTCAAATAGGAACTTTTCACCCACAAATACCTCTTTTATCCCCAAAAGAGCACAGTTTCTTCAAGAAATGCCAAATTTCTCCCAAATATATCACATCTTCTCCAAGAAATACCAGGTTTCCCCCTTCAAATAGGACCTTTTCACCCACAAATACCTCTTTTATCCCCAAAAGAGGACATTTTCTTCCAGAAATGCCATATTTCTCCCAAATATATCACATCTTCTCCAAGAAATACCAGCTTTCCCCCTTCAAATAGGAACTTTTCACCCACAAATACCTCTTTTATCCCCAAAAGAGGACACTTTCTTCCAGACATGCCACATTTCTCCCAGATATATCACATCTTCTCCAAGAAATACCACGTTTCCCCCTTCAAATAAGACCTTCTCACCCACAAATACCTCTTTTATCCCCAAAAGAGGACAGTTTCTTCCAGGAATGCCACATTTCTCCCAAATAGATCACATCTTCTCCAAGAAATACCACGTTTCCCCCTTCAAATAGGACCTTCTCACCCACAAATACCTCTTTTATCCCCAAAATAGGACAGTTTTTTCCAGACATGCCACATTTCTCCCAAATAGATCACATCTTCTCCAAGAAATACCAGGATTCCTCCTGAAATAGGACCTTTTCTCCCACAAATACCTCTTTTATCCCCAAAAGACGACAGTTTCTTCCAGAAATGCCACATTTCTCCCAAATATATCACATCTCCTCCTAGAAATACCAGCTTTCCTCCTTCAAATAGGACCTTTTCACGCACAAATACCTCTTTTATCCCCAAAAGAGGACAGTTTCTTCCAGAAATGCCACATTTCTCCCAAATATATCACATCTTCTCCAAGAAATACCACGTTTCCCCCTTCAAATAGGACCTTTTCACCCACAAATACCTCTTTTATCCCCAAAATAGGAAAGTTTCTGCCAGAAATGCCACATATCACCCAAATAGATCACATCTTCTCCAAGAAATACCGGCTTTCCCCTTCAAATAGGACTTTTTCTCCCACAGATACCTGTTTTATCCCCAAAAGAGGACAGTTTCTTCCAGAAAGGCCAGATTTCTCCGAAATATATCACATCTTCTCAAAGCAATACCAGCTTTCCCCCTTCAAATAGGACCTTTTCACCCACAAATACCTATTGTATCCCCAAAAGAGGACAGATTCTTCCAGACATGCCACATTTCTCCCAAATAGATCACATCTTCTCCAAGAAATACCTGGTTTACCCCTTCAAATAGGAACTTTTCACCCACAAATACCTCTTTTATCCCCAAAAGAGGACAGTTTCGTCCAGAAATGCCGCATTTCTCCCAAATAGATCACATCTTCTCCAAGAAATACCAGGTTTCCCCCTTCAAATAGGACCTTTTCACCCACAAATACCTCTTTTACCCCAAAAGAGCTCGGTTTCTTCCAGAAATGCCACATTTCTCCAAAATATAGCACATCTTCTCCAAGAAATACCAGCTTTCCCCCTTCAAATAGGACCTTATCACCCACAAATACCTCTTCTATCCCCAAAATAGGACAGTTTCTTCCAGAAATGCCACATTTCTCCCAAATATATCACATCTTCTCCAAGAAATACCAGCTTTCCCCGTAGAAATAGGACCTTCTCATCCACAAATACCACTTTTATCCCCAAAAGAGGACATTTTCTTCCAGAAATGCCAGATTTCTCCCAAATATATCACATCTTCTCCAAGAAATACCAGCTTTCCCCCTTCAAATAGGACCTTTTCACCCACAAATACCTCTTTTATCTCCTATATTGGACAGTTTCTTCCAGACATGCCACATTTCTCCCAAATATATCACATCTTCTCCAAGAAATAACAGGATTCCACCTGAAATAGGACCTTTTCACCCACAAATACCTCTATTATCCCCAAAACAGGACAGTTTCTTCCAGAAATGCCACATTTCTCCCAAATATATCACATCTCCTCCAAGAAATACCAGGTTTCCCCCTTCAAATAGGACCTTCTCACCCACAAATACCTGTTTTATCCCCAAAAGAGGACAGTTTTTTCCAGAAATGCCACATTTCTCCCTAATATTGAGCATCTTCTCCAAGAAATACCACGTTTCCCCCTTCAAATAGGACCTTTTCACCCACAAATACCTCTTTTATTCCCAAAATAGGAAAGTTTCTGCCAGAAATGCCACATTTCACAAAAATAGATCACATCTTCTCCAAGAAATACCAGCTTTCCTCCGTCAAATAGGACTTTTCCTCCCACAGATACCTGTTTTATCCCCAAAAGAGGACAGTTTCTTCCAGAAAGGCCAGATTTCTCCCAAACATATCACATCTTCTCCAAGAAATACCAGCTTTCCCCCTTCAAATAGGACCTTTTCACCCACAAATACCTCTTTTATCCCCAAAAGAGGACAGATTCTTCCAGACATGCCAGATTTCTCCCAAATATATCACATCTTCTCTAAGAAATAACTGGTTTACCCCTGGAAATAGGACCTTTTCACCCACAAATACCTCTTTTATCCCCAAAATAGGACATTTTCTTCCAGAAATGCCAGATTTCTCCCAAATATATCACATCTTCTCCAAGAAATACCAGGGTTCCCCCTTCAAATAGGACCTTTTCACCCAAAAATACCTCTTCTATCCCCAAAAGAGGACAGTTTCTTCCAGAAATGCCACATTTCTCCCAAATATATCACATCTTCTCCAAGAAATACCAGGTTTCCCCCTAGAAATAGGACCTTTTCACCCACAAATACCTCTTTTATCCCCAAAAGAGGACAGTTTCTTCCAGAAATGCCACATTTCTCCCAAATATATCACATCTTCTCCAAGAAATACCACGTTTCCCCCTTCAAATAGGACCTTTTCACCCACAAATACCTCTTTTACCCCAAAAGAGCTCGGTTTCTTCCAGAAAGGCCACATATCTCCAAAATATATCACATCTTCTCCAAGAAATACCAGGTTTCCCCCTTCAAATAGGACCTTTTCACCCACAAATACCTCTTTTATCCCCAAAATAGGACAGTTTCTTCCAGATAGGCCCCATTTCTCCCAAATATATCTCAACTTCTCCAAGAAATACCAGCTTTCCCCCTTCAAATAGGACCTTTTCACCCACAAATACCTCTTTTATCCCCAAAAGAGCACAGTTTCTTCCAGAAATGCCACATTTCTCCCAAATAGATCACATCTTCTCCAAGAAATACCAGGTTTCCCCCTTCAAATAGGACCTTTTCACCCACAAATACCTCTTTTATCCCCAAAAGAGGACAGTTTCTTCCAGAAAGGCCATATTTCTCCCAAATATATCACATCTTCTCCAAGAAATACCAGGTTTCCCCCTTCAAATAGGACCTTTTCACCCACTAATACCTGTTTCATCCACAAAATAGGACATTTTCTTCCAGAAATGCCACATTTCTCCCAAATATATCACATCTTCTCCAAGAAATACCAGGTTTCCCCCTTCCAATAGGACCTTTTCACCCACAAATACCTCTTTTATCCCCAAAAGAGGACAGTTTCTTCCAGAAAGGCCACATTTCTCCCTAATATACCACATCTTCTCCAAGAAATACAACGTTTCCCCCTGGAAATAGGACCTTTTCACCCACAAATACCTCTTCTATCCCTCAAATTAGACATTTTCTTCCAGAAATGCCACATTTCTCAAAAATAGATCACATCTTCTCCAAGAAATACCAGGTTTCCCCCTTCAAATAGGAACTTTTCACCCACAAATACCTCTTTTATCCCCAAAAGAGGACAGTTTCTTCCAGACATGCCACATTTCTCCCAAATATATCACATCTTCTCCAAGAAATACCAGGTTTCCCCCTTCATATAGGACCTTTTCACCCACTAATAGCAAGCTTCTCCCCCAAATAGGACAGTATCGTCCAGAAATGCCAGATTTCTCCCAAATATATCACATCTTCTCCAAGAAATACCACGTTTCCACCTTCAAATAGGACCTTGTCACCCACAAATACCTCTTTTATCCCCAAAAGAGGACAGTTTCTTCCAGAAAGGCCACATTTCTCCCAAATATATCTCATCTTCTCCAAGAAATACCACGTTTCCCCCTTCAAATAGGACCTTTTCACCCACAAATACCTCTTTTATTCCCAAAATAGGAAAGTTTCTGCCAGAAATGCCACATTTCTCCCAAATAGATCACATCTTCTCCAAGAAATACCAGGGTTCCCCCTTCAAATAGGACCTTTTCACCCACAAATACCTCTTTTATCCCCAAAAGAGGACAGTTTCTTCCAGAAAGGCCATATTTCTCCCAAATATATCACATCTTCTCCAAGAAATACCAGCTTTCCCCCTTCAAATAGGACCTTTTCACCCACAAATACCTCTTTTATCCCCAAAAGAGGACAGTTTCTTCCAGACATGCCAAATTTCTCCCAGATATATCACATCTTCTCCAAGAAATACCACGTTTCCCCCTTCAAATAAGACCTTTTCACCCACAAATACCTCTTTTATCCCCAAAAGAGGACAGTTTCTTCCAGGAATGCCACATTTCTCCCAAATAGATCACATCTTCTCCAAGAAATACCAGCTTTCCCCCTTCAAATAGGACCTTCTCACCCACAAATACCTCTTTTATCCCCAAAATAGGACAGTTTTTTCCAGACATGCCACATTTCTCCCAAATAGATCACATCTTCTCCAAGAAATACCAGGATTCCTCCTGAAATAGGACCTTTTCACCCACAAATACCTCTTTTATCCCCAAAAGAGGACAGTTTCTTCCAGAAATGCCACATTTCTCCCAAATATATCACATCTCCTCCTAGAAATACCAGCTTTCCTCCTTCAAATAGGACCTTTTCACACACAAATACCTCTTTTATCCCCAAAAGAGGACAGTTTCTTCCAGAAATGCCACATTTCTCCCAAATATATCACATCTTCTCCAAGAAATACCACGTTTCCCCCTTCAAATAGGACCTTTTCACCCACAAATACCTCTTTTATCCCCAAAATAGGAAAGTTTCTGCCAGAAATGCCACATATCACCCAAATAGATCACATCTTCTCCAAGAAATACCGGCTTTCCCCTTCAAATAGGACTTTTTCTCCCACAGATACCTGTTTTATCCCCAAAAGAGGACAGTTTCTTCCAGAAAGGCCAGATTTCTCCCAAATATATCACATCTTCTCCAAGAAATACCACGTTTCCCCCTTCAAATAGGACCTTTTCACCCACAAATACCTCTTTTATCCCCAAAATAGGAAAGTTTCTGCCAGAAATGCCACATATCACCCAAATAGATCACATCTTCTCCAAGAAATACCGGCTTTCCCCTTCAAATAGGACTTTTTCTCCCACAGATACCTGTTTTATCCCCAAAAGAGGACAGTTTCTTCCAGAAAGGCCAGATTTCTCCGAAATATATCACATCTTCTCAAAGCAATACCAGCTTTCCCCCATCAAATAGGACCTTTTCACCCACAAATACCTATTGTATCCCCAAAAGAGGACAGATTCTTCCAGGCATGCCAGATTTCTCCCAAATATATCACATCTTCTCCAAGAAATACCTGTTTTACCCCTGGAAATAGGAACTTTTCACCCACAAATACCTCTTTTATCCCCAAAAGAGGACAGTTTCGTCCAGAAATGCCACATTTCTCCCAAATAGATCACATCTTCTCCAAGAAATACCAGGTTTCCCCCTAGAAATAGGACCTTTTCACCCACAAATACCTCTTTTACCCCAAAAGAGCTCGGTTTCTTCCAGAAATGCCACATTTCTCCAAAATATAGCACATCTTCTCCAAGAAATACCAGCTTTCCCCCTTCAAATAGGACCTTTTCACCCACAAATACCTCTTCTATCCCCAAAATAGGACAGTTTCTTCCAGAAATGCCACATTTCTCCCAAATATATCACATCTTCTCCAAGAAATACCAGCTTTCCCCGTAGAAATAGGACCTTCTCATCCACAAATACCTCTTTTATCCCCAAAAGAGGACATTTTCTTCCAGAAATGCCAGATTTCTCCCAAATATATCACATCTTCTCCAAGAAATACCAGCTTTCCCCCTTCAAATAGGACCTTTTCACCCACAAATACCTCTTTTATCTCCTATATTGGACAGTTTCTTCCAGACATGCCACATTTCTCCCAAATATATCACATCTTCTCCAAGAAATAACAGGATTCCACCTGAAATAGGACCTTTTCACCCACAAATACCTCTATTATCCCCAAAACAGGACAGTTTCTTCCAGAAATGCCACATTTCTCCCAAATATATCACATCTCCTCCAAGAAATACCAGGTTTCCCCCTTCAAATAGGACCTTCTCACCCACAAATACCTGTTTTATCCCCAAAAGAGGACAGTTTTTTCCAGAAATGCCACATTTCTCCCTAATATTGAGCATCTTCTCCAAGAAATACCACGTTTCCCCCTTCAAATAGGACCTTTTCACCCACAAATACCTCTTTTATTCCCAAAATAGGAAAGTTTCTGCCAGAAATGCCACATTTCACCCAAATAGATCACATCTTCTCCAAGAAATACCAGCTTTCCTCCGTCAAATAGGACTTTTCCTCCCACAGATACCTGTTTTATCCCCAAAAGAGGACAGTTTCTTCCAGAAAGGCCAGATTTCTCCCAAACATATCACATCTTCTCCAAGAAATACCAGCTTTCCCCCTTCAAATAGGACCTTTTCACACACAAATACCTGTTTTATCCCCAAAAGAGGACAGATTCTTCCAGACATGCCAGATTTCTCCCAAATATATCACATCTTCTCTAAGAAATAACTGGTTTACCCCTGGAAATAGGACCTTTTCACCCACAAATACCTCTTTTATCCCCAAAATAGGACATTTTCTTCCAGAAATGCCAGATTTCTCCCAAATATATCACATCTTCTCCAAGAAATACCAGCTTTCCCCCTAGAAATAGGACCTTTTCACCCACAAATACCTCTTTTATCCCCAAAAGAGGACAGTTTCTTCCAGAAATGCCACATTTCTCCCAAATATATCACATCTTCTCCAAGAAATACCAGGTTTCCCCCTAGAAATAGGACCTTTTCACCCACAAATACCTCTTTTATCCCCAGAAGAGGACAGTTTCTTCCAGAAATGCCACATTTCTTCCAAATATATCACATCTTCTCCAAGAAATACCACGTTTCCCCTTCAAATAGGACCTTTTCACCCACAAATACCTCTTTTACCCCAAAAGAGCTCGGTTTCTTCCAGAAAGGCCACATATCTCCAAAATATATCACATCTTCTCCAAGAAATACCAGGTTTCCCTCTTCAAATAGGACCTTTTCACCCACAAATACCTCTTTTATCCCCAAAATAGGACAGTTTCTTCCAGAAAGGCCCCATTTCTACCAAATATATCTCAACTTCTCCAAGAAATACCAGCTTTCCCCCTTCAAATAGGACCTTTTCACCCACAAATACCTCTTTTATCCCCAAAAGAGCACAGTTTCTTCCAGAAATGCCACATTTCTCCCAAATAGATCACATCTTCTCCAAGAAATACCAGGGTTCCCCCTTCAAATAGGACCTTATCACCCACAAATACCTCTTTTATCCCCAAAAGAGGACAGTTTCTTCCAGAAAGGCCATATTTCTCCCAAATATATCACATCTTCTCCAAGAAATACCAGGTTTCCCCCTTCAAATAGGACCTTTTCACACACTAATACCTGTTTCATCCACAAAATAGGACATTTTCTTCCAGAAATGCCACATTTCTCCCAAATATATCACATCTTCTCCAAGAAATACCAGGTTTCCCCCTTCCAATAGGATCTTTTCACCCACAAATACCTCTTTTATCCCCAAAAGAGGACAGTTTCTTCCAGAAAGGCCACATTTCTCCCTAATATACCACATCTTCTCCAAGAAATACCAGGTTTCCCCCTTCAAATAGGACCTTTTCACCCACAAATACCTCTTCTATCCCTCAAATTAGACATTTTCTTCCAGAAATGCCACATTTCTCAAAAATAGATCACATCTTCTCCAAGAAATACCAGGTTTCCCCCATCAAATAGGAACTTTTCACCCACAAATACCTCTTTTATCCCCAAAAGAGGACAGTTTCTTCCAGACATGCCACATTTCTCCCAAATATATCACATCTTCTCCAAGAAATACCAGGTTTCCCCCTTCATATAGGACCTTTTCACCCACTAATAGCAAGCTTCTCCCCCAAATAGGACAGTATCGTCCAGAAATGCCAGATTTCTCCCAAATATATCACATCTTCTCCAAGAAATACCAGGGTTCCCCCTTCAAATAGGACCTTTTCACCCACAAATACCTCTTTTATCCCCAAAAGAGGACAGTTTCTTCCAGACATGCCACATTTCTCCCAAATATACCACATCTCCTTCAAGAAATACCAGGATTCCACCTGAAATAGGACCTTTTCTCCCACAAATACCTGTTTTATCCCCAAAACAGGACACTTTCTTCCAGAAATGCCACATTTCTCCCAAATAGATCACATCTTCTCCAAGAAATACCACGTTTCCCCCTTCAGATAGGACCTTTTCAACCACAAATACCTGTTTTATCCCCAAAAGAGGACAGTTTCTTCCAGACATGCCACATTTCTCCCAAACATATCACATCTTCTCCAAGAAATACCAGGTTTCCCCCTTCAAATAGGACCTTTTCACCCACAAATACCTCTTTTATCCCCAAAAGAGGACAGTTTCCTCCAGAAATGCCTCATTTCTCCCAAACATATCACATCTTCTCCAAGAAATACCAGGATTCCCCCTTCAAATAGGACCTTTTCACCCACAAATACCTGTTTTATCCCCAAAAGAGGACTGTTTCTTCCAGAAATGGCACATTTCTCCCAAACATATCACGTCTCCTTCAAGAAATACCAGGATTCCTACTGAAATAGGAACTTTTCTCCCACAAATACCACCCTTCTCCCCACAAATAGGACATTTTCTTCCAGACATGCCACATTTCTCCCAAATATATCACATCTTCTCCAAGAAATACCAGCTTTCCCCCTTCAAATAGGACCTTTTCACCCACAAATACCTCTTTTATCCCCAAAATAGGACAGTTTCTTCCAGAAATGCCACATTTCTCCCAAATAGATCACATCTTCTCCAAGAAATACCAGGTTTCAACCTTCAAATAGGACCTTTTCACCCACAAATACCTCTTTTATCCCCAAAAGAGGACAGTTTCTGCCAGAAAGGCCACATTTCTCCCAAATATATCACATCTTCTCCAAGAAATACCAGCTTTCCCCCTTCAAATAGGACCTTTTCACCCACAAATACCTCTTTTATCCCCAAAAGAGGACAGTTTCTTCCAGAAATGCCAGATTTCTCCCAAATATATCACATCTTCTCCAAGAAATAACAGGTTTCCCCCTTAAATACAGTGTTTTCACCCACAAATACCTGTTTTATCCCCAAAACAGGACAGTTTCTTCCAGAAATGCCACATTTCTCCCAAATATATCACATCTTCTCCAAGAAATGCCAGGATTCCTCCTGAAAGAGGACCTTCTCACCCAAAACTACCAGCCTTCTACCCCAAATTGGACATTTTCTTCCAGAAAGGCCAGATTTCTCCCAAATATATCGCATCTTCTCCAAGAAATACCAGGATTCCTCCTGAAAGAGGACCTTCTCACCCACAACTACCAGCCTTCTCCCCCCAAATTGGACATTTTCTTCCAGAAAGGCCACATTTCTCCCAAATATACCACATCTTCTCCAAGAAATACCAGGTTTCCCCCTTCAAATAGAACCTTTTCACCCAGAAATACCTCTTTTATCCCCAAAATAGGACAGTTTCTTCCAGAAATGCCACATTTCTCCCAAATATATCACATCTTCTCCAAGAAATACCACGTTTCCCCCTTCAAATAGGACCTTTTCACCCACAAATACCTCTTTTATCACCAAAAGAGCACAGTTTCTTCCAGAAATGCCACATTTCTCCCAAATAGATCACATCTTCTCCAAGAAATACCAGGTTTCCCCCTTCAAATAGGACCTTTTCACCCACAAATACCTCTTTTATCCCCAAAAGAGGACAGTTTCTTCCAGAAAGGCCATATTTCTCCCAAATATATCACATCTTCTCCAAGAAATACCAGGTTTCCACCTTCAAATAGGACCTTTTCACCCACAAATACCTGTTTCATCCACAAAATAGGACATTTTCTTCCAGAAATGCCAGATTTCTCCCAAATATATCACATCTTCTCCAAGAAACACCAGATTTCCCCCTTCAAATAGGACCTTTTCACCCACAAATACCTGTTTTATCCCCAAAAGAGGACAGTTTCTTCCAGAAAGGCCACATTTCTCCCAAACATATCACATCTTCTCCAAGAAATACCAGGTTTCCCCCTTCAAATAGGACCTTTTCACCCACAAATACCTCTTTTATCCCCAAAAGAGGACAGTTTCCTCCAGAAATGCCTCATTTCTCCCAAACATATCACATCTTCTCCAAGAAATACCAGGTTTCCCCCTTCAAATAGGACCTTTTCACCCACAAATACCTGTTTTATCCCCAAAAGAGGACAGTTTCTTCCGGAAATGCCACATTTCTCCCAAACATATCACATCTTCTCCAAGAAATACCAAGTTTCCCCCTTGAAATAGGACCTTTTCACCCACAAATACCTCTTTTATCCCCTAAATAGGACAGTTTCTTCCAGAAATGCCACATTTCTCCCAAATATATCACATCTTCTCCAAGAAATACCAGCTTTCCCCCTTCAAATAGGACCTTTTCACCCACAAATACCTCTTTTATCCCCAAAAGAGGACATTTTCTTCCAGACATGCCACATTTCTCCCAAATAGATCACATCTTCTCCAAGAAATACCAGGATTCCCCCTTCAAATAGGACCTTTTCTCCCACAAATACCTGTTCTATCCCTCAAATAGGACAGTTTCTTCCAGAAATGCCACATTTCTCCCAAATATAGCACATCTTCTCCAAGAAATACCAGGATTCCTCCTTCAAATAGGACCTTTTCACCCTCAAATACATCTTTTATCCCCAAAAGAGGACAGTTTCTTCAAGAAATGCCAGATTTCTCCCAAATATATCACATCTTCTCCAAGAAATACCACGTTTCCCCCTTCAAATAGGACCTTTTCACCCACAGATACCTGTTTTATCCCCAAAATAGGGCAGTTTCTTCCAGAAATGCCACATTTCTCCCAAATATATCACATCTTCTCCAAGAAATACCACGTTTCCCCCTTCAAATAGGACCTTTTCACCCACAAATACCTCTTTTACCCCAAAAGAGCTCGGTTTCTTCCAGAAAGGCCACATTTCTCCAAAATATATCACATCTTCTCCAAGAAATACCAGGTTTCCCTCTTCAAATAGGACCTTTTCACCCACAAATACCTCTTTTATCCCCAAAATAGGACAGTTTCTTCCAGAAAGGCCCCATTTCTCCCAAATATATCTCATCTTCTGCAAGAAATACCAGGTTTCCCCCTTCAAATAGGACCTTTTCACCCACAAATACCTCTTTTATCCCCAAAAGAGCACAGTTTCTTCAAGAAATGCCACATTTCTCCCAAATATATCACATCTTCTCCAAGAAATACCAGGGTTCCCCCTTCAAATAGGACCTTTTCACCCACAAATACCTCTTTTATCCCCAAAAGAGCACAGTTTCTTCCAGAAAGGCCATATTTCTCCCAAATATATCACATCTTCTCCAAGAAATACCAGGGTTCCCCCTTCAAATAGGACCTTTTCACCCACTAATACCTGTTTCATCCACAAAATAGGACATTTTCTTCCAGAAATGCCACATTTCTCCCAAATATATCACATCTTCTCCAAGAAATACCAGGTTTCCCCCTTCCAATGGGACCTTTTCACCCACACATACCACTTTTATCCCCAAAAGAGGACAGTTTCTTCCAGAAAGGCCACATTTCTCCCTAATATACCACATCTTCTCCAAGAAATACCACGTTTCCCCCTGGAAATAGGACCTTTTCACCCACAAATACCTCTTCTATCCCGCAAATTAGACATTTTCTTCCAGAAATGCCACATTTCTCCCAAATAGATCACATCTTCTCCAAGAAATACCAGGTTTCCCCCTTCAAATAGGAACTTTTCACCCACAAATACCTCTTTTATCCCCAAAAGAGGACAATTTCTTCCAGACATGCCACATTTCTCCCAAATAGATCACATCTTCTCCAAGAAATACCAGGTTTCCCCCTTCAAATAGGACCTTTTCACCCACTAATAGCAAGCTTCTCCCCCAAATAGGACAGTATTGTCCAGAAATGCCACATTTCTCCCAAACATATCACATCTTCTCCAAGAAATACCAGGGTTCCCCCTGGAAGTAGGACCTTTTCACCCACAAATACCTCTTTTAACCCCAAAAGAGGACAGTTTCTTCCAGACATGCCACATTTCTCCCAAATATACCACATCTCCTTCAAGAAATACCAGGATTCCACCTGAAATAGGACCTTTTCTCCCACAAATACCTGTTTTATCCCCAAAACAGGACACTTTCTTCCAGAAATGCCACATTTCTCCCAAATAGATCACATCTTCTCCAAGAAATACCACGTTTCCCCCTTCAGATAGGACCTTTTCAACCACAAATACCTCTTTTATCCCCAAAAGAGGACAGTTTCTTCCAGACATGCCACATTTCTCCCAAACATATCACATCTTCTCCAAGAAATACCAGGTTTCCCCCTTCAAATAGGACCTTTTCACCCACAAATACCTCTTTTATCCCCAAAATAGGACAGTTTCTTCCAGAAATGCCACATTTCTCCCAAATAGATCACATCTTCTCCAAGAAATACCAGGTTTCCCCCTTCAAATAGGACCTTTTCACCCACAAATACCTCTTTTATCCCCAAAAGAGGACTGTTTCTTCCAGAAATGGCACATTTCTCCCAAACATATCACGTCTCCTCCAAGAAATACCAGGATTCCTACTGAAATGGGAGCTTTTCTCCCACAAATACCACCCTTCTCCCCACAAATAGGACATTTTCTTCCCGAAATGCCACATTTCTCCCAAATATATCACATCTTCTCCAAGAAATACCAGCTTTCCCCCTTCAAATAGGACCTTTTCACCCACAAATACCTCTTTTATCCCCAAAAGAGGACAGTTTTTTCCAGACATGCCACATTTCTCCCAAATATATCACATCTTCTCCAAGAAATACCAGGTTTCCCCCTTCAAATAGGACGTTTTCAACCACTAATACCTCTTTTATCCCCTAAAGAGGACAGTTTCTTCCAGAAATGCCACATTTCTCCCAAATATATCACATCTTCTCCAAGAAATGCCAGGATTCCTCCTGAAAGAGGACCTTCTCACCCAAAACTACCAGCTTTCTCCCCCCAAATTGGAAATTTTCTTCCAGACATGCCAAATTTCTCCCAGATATATCGCATCTTCTCCAAGAAATACCAGGATTCCTCCTGAAAGAGGACCTTCTCACCCACAACTACCAGCCTTCTCCCCCCAAATTGGACATTTTCTTCCAGACAGGCCACATTTCTCCCAAATAGATCACATCTTCTCCAAGAAATACCAGGTTTCCCCCTTCAAATAGAACCTTTTCACCCACAAATACCTCTTTTATCCCCAAAACAGGACAGTTTCTTCCAGAAATGCCACATTTCTCCCAAATATATCACATCTTCTCCAAGAAATACCACGTTTCCCCCTTCAAATAGGACCTTTTCACCCACAAATATCTCTTTTATCCCCAAAAGAGCACAGTTTCTTCCAGAAATGCCACATTTCTCCCAAATAGATCACATCTTCTCCAAGAAATACCAGGTTTCCCCCTTCAAATAGGACCTTTTCACCCACAAATACCTCTTTTATCCCCAAAAGAGGACAGTTTCTTCCAGAAAGGCCATATTTCTCCCAAATATATCACATCTTCTCCAAGAAATACCAGGTTTCCACCTTCAAATAGGACCTTTTCACCCACAAATACCTGTTTCATCCACAAAATAGGACATTTTCTTCCAGAAATGCCAGATTTCTCCCAAATATATCACATCTTCTCCAAGAAACACCAGATTTCCCCCTTCAAATAGGACCTTTTCACCCACAAATACCTGTTTTATCCCCAAAAGAGGACAGTTTCTTCCAGACATGCCACATTTCTCCCAAACATATCACATCTTCTCCAAGAAATACCACGTTTCCCCCTTCAAATAGGACCTTTTCACCCACAAATACCTGTTTTATCCCCAAAAGAGGACAGTTTCTTCCGGAAATGCCACATTTCTCCCAAACATATCACATCTTCTCCAAGAAATACCAAGTTTCCCCCTTGAAATAGGACCTTTTCACCCACAAATACCTCTTTTATCCCCTAAATAGGACAGTTTCTTCCAGAAATGCCACATTTCTCCCAAATATATCACATCTTCTCCAAGAAATACCAGCTTTCCCCCTTCAAATAGGACCTTTTCACCCACAAATACCTCTTTTATCCCCAAAAGAGGACAGTTTCTTCCAGAAATGCCACATTTCTCCCAAATATATCACATCTTCTCCAAGAAATACCAGGATTCCCCCTTCAAATAGGACCTTTTCTCCCACAAATACCTGTTCTATCCCTCAAATAGGACAGTTTCTTCCAGAAATGCCACATTTCTCCCAAATATAGCACATCTTCTCCAAGAAATACCAGAATTCCTCCTTCAAATAGGACCTTTTCACCCTCAAATACATCTTTTATCCCCAAAAGAGGACAGTTTCTTCAAGAAATGCCAGATTTCTCCCAAATATATCACATCTTCTCCAAGAAATACCAGCTTTCCCCCTTCAAATAGGACCTTTTCACCCACAAATACCTCTTTTATCCCTCAAATAGGACAGTTTCTTCCAGACATGCCACATTTCTCCCAAATATATCACATCTTCTCCAAAAAATACCAGGATTCCACCTGAAATAGGACCTTTTCTCCCAAAAATAACAGCCTTCTCCCCCCAAATAGGACAGTTTCATCCAGAAATGCCACATTTCTCCCAAACATATCACATCTTCTCCAAGAAATACCAGCTTTCCCCCTTCAAATAGGACCTTTTCACCCACAAATACCTCTTTTATCCCCAAAAGAGGACAGTTTCTTCCAGAAAGGCCACATTTCTCCCAAATATATCACATCTTCTCCAAGAAATACCAGCTTTCCCCCTTCATATAGGACCTTTTCACCCATTAATAGCAAGCTTCTCCCCCAAATAGGACAGTTTCTTCCAGAAATGCCACATTTCTGCCAAATATATCACATCTTCTCCAAGAAATACCAGGGTTCCCCCTTCAAATAGGACCTTTTCACCCACAAATACCTCTTGTATCCCCAAAAGAGGACAGTTTCTTCCAGACATGCCACATTTCTCCCAAATATACCACATCTCCTTCAAGAAATACCAGCTTTCCCCCTTCAAATAGGACCTTTTCTCCCACTAATACCTCTTTTATCCCCAAAACAGGACACTTTCTTCCAGAAATGCCAGATTTCTCCCAAATAGATCACATCTTCTCCAAGAAATACCAGGATTACTCATGAAATAGGACCTTTTCTCCCACTAATACCTCTTTTATCCCCAAAACAGGACACTTTCTTCCAGAAATGCCAGATTTCTCCCAAATATATCACATCTTCTCCAAGAAACACCAGATTTCCCCCTTCAAATAGGACCTTTTCACCCACAAATACCTCTTTTATCCCCAAAAGAGGACAGTTTCCTCCAGAAATGCCTCATTTCTCCCAAACATATCATATCTTCTCCAAGAAATACCAGGTTTCCCCCTTCAAATAGGACCTTTTCACCCACAAATACCTCTTTTATCCCCAAAAGAGGACAGTTTCTTCCAGAAATGCCACATTTCTCCCAAACATATCACGTCTCCTCCAAGAAATACCAGGATTCCTCCTGAAATAGGAACTTTTCTCCCACAAATACCACCCTTCTCCCCACAAATAGGACATTTTCTTCCAGAAATGCCACATTTCTCCGAAATATATCACATCTTCTCCAAGAAATACCAGCTTTCCCCAGGAAATAGGACCTTTTCACCCACTAATAGCAGGCTTGTCCCCCAAATAGGACAGTTTCTTCTAGAAAGGCCACATTTCTCCCAAATATATCACATCTTCTCCAAGAAATAACAGGATTCCACCTGAAATAGGACCTTTTCACCCACAAATACCTCTATTATCCCCAAAACAGGACAGTTTCTTCCAGAAATGCCACATTTCTCCCAAATATATCACATCTCCTCCGAGAAATACCAGGTTTCCCCCTTCAAATAGGACTTTTTCTCCCACAGATACCTGTTTTATCCCCAAAAGAGGACAGTTTCTGCCAGACATGCCACATTTCTCCCAAATACATCACATCTTCTCCAAGAAATACCAGGTTTCCCCCTTCAAATAGGACCTTTTCACCCACAAATACCTCTTTTATCCCCAAAAGAGGACAGTTTCTTCCAGAAAGGCCACATTTCTCCCAAATATATCTCATCTTCTCCAAGAAATACCAGCTTTCCCCCTTCAAATAGGACCTTTTCAACCACAAATACCTCTTTTATCCCCAAAAGAGCACAGTTTCTTCAAGAAATGCCACATTTCTCCCAAATATATCACATCTTCTCCAAGAAATACCAGCTTTCCCCCTTCAAATAGGACCTTTTCACCCACAAATACCACTTTTATCCCCAAAAGAGGACATTTTCTTCCAGATATGCCAGATTTCTCCCAAATATATCACATCTTCTCCAAGAAATACCAGCTTTCCCCCTTCAAATAGGACCTTTTCACCCACAAATACCTCTTTTATCCCCAAAAGAGGACAGTTTCTTCCAGAAATGCCCGATTTCTCCCAAATATATCACATCTTCTCCAAGAAATACCAGGTTTCCCCCTTCAAATAGGACCTTTTCACCCACAAATACCTCTTTTATCCACAAAATAGGAAAGTTTCTGCCAGAAATGCCACATTTCTCCCAAATAGATCACATCTTCTCCAAGAAATACCGGCTTTCCCCTTCAAATAGGACTTTTTCTCCCACAGATACCTGTTTTATCCCCAAAAGAGGACAGTTTCTTCCAGAAATGCCAGATTTCTCCCAAATATATCACATCTTCTCCAAGAAATACCAGCTTTCCCCCTTCAAATAGGACCTTTTCACCCACAAATACCTCTTCTATCCCGCAAATTAGACATTTTCTTCCAGAAATGCCACATTTCTCCCAAATAGATCACATCTTCTCCAAGAAATACCAGGTTTCCCCCTTCAAATAGGAACTTTTCACCCACAAATACCTCTTTTATCCCCAAAAGAGGACAATTTCTTCCAGACATGCCACATTTCTCCCAAATAGATCACATCTTCTCCAAGAAATACCAGGTTTCCCCCTTCATATAGGACCTTTTCACCCACTAATAGCAAGCTTCTCCCCCAAATAGGACAGTATCGTCCAGAAATGCCACATTTCTCCCAAACATATCACATCTTCTCCAAGAAATACCAGGGTTCCCCCTGGAAGTAGGACCTTTTCACCCACAAATACCTCTTTTAACCCCAAAAGAGGACAGTTTCTTCCAGACATGCCACATTTCTCCCAAATATACCACATCTCCTTCAAGAAATACCAGGATTCCACCTGAAATAGGACCTTTTCTCCCACAAATACCTGTTTTATCCCCAAAACAGGACACTTTCTTCCAGAAATGCCACATTTCTCCCAAATAGATCACATCTTCTCCAAGAAATACCACGTTTCCCCCTTCAGATAGGACCTTTTCAACCACAAATACCTCTTTTATCCCCAAAAGAGGACAGTTTCTTCCAGACATGCCACATTTCTCCCAAACATATCACATCTTCTCCAAGAAATACCAGGTTTCCCCCTTCAAATAGGACCTTTTCACCCACAAATACCTCTTTTATCCCCAAAATAGGACAGTTTCTTCCAGAAATGCCACATTTCTCCCAAATAGATCACATCTTCTCCAAGAAATACCAGGTTTCCCCCTTCAAATAGGACCTTTTCACCCACAAATACCTCTTTTATCCCCAAAAGAGGACTGTTTCTTCCAGAAATGGCACATTTCTCCCAAACATATCACGTCTCCTCCAAGAAATACCAGGATTCCTACTGAAATGGGAGCTTTTCTCCCACAAATACCACCCTTCTCCCCACAAATAGGACATTTTCTTCCCGAAATGCCACATTTCTCCCAAATATATCACATCTTCTCCAAGAAATACCAGCTTTCCCCCTTCAAATAGGACCTTTTCACCCACAAATACCTCTTTTATCCCCAAAAGAGGACAGTTTTTTCCAGACATGCCACATTTCTCCCAAATATATCACATCTTCTCCAAGAAATACCAGGATTCCCCCTTCAAATAGGACGTTTTCAACCACTAATACCTCTTTTATCCCCTAAAGAGGACAGTTTCTTCCAGAAATGCCACATTTCTCCCAAATATATCACATCTTCTCCAAGAAATGCCAGGATTCCTCCTGAAAGAGGACCTTCTCACCCAAAACTACCAGCTTTCTCCCCCCAAATTGGAAATTTTCTTCCAGACATGCCAAATTTCTCCCAGATATATCGCATCTTCTCCAAGAAATACCAGGATTCCTCCTGAAAGAGGACCTTCTCACCCACAACTACCAGCCTTCTCCCCCCAAATTGGACATTTTCTTCCAGACAGGCCACATTTCTCCCAAATAGATCACATCTTCTCCAAGAAATACCAGGTTTCCCCCTTCAAATAGAACCTTTTCACCCACAAATACCTCTTTTATCCCCAAAACAGGACAGTTTCTTCCAGAAATGCCACATTTCTCCCAAATATATCACATCTTCTCCAAGAAATACCACGTTTCCCCCTTCAAATAGGACCTTTTCACCCACAAATATCTCTTTTATCCCCAAAAGAGCACAGTTTCTTCCAGAAATGCCACATTTCTCCCAAATAGATCACATCTTCTCCAAGAAATACCAGGTTTCCCCCTTCAAATAGGACCTTTTCACCCACAAATACCTCTTTTATCCCCAAAAGAGGACAGTTTCTTCCAGAAAGGCCATATTTCTCCCAAATATATCACATCTTCTCCAAGAAATACCAGGTTTCCACCTTCAAATAGGACCTTTTCACCCACAAATACCTGTTTCATCCACAAAATAGGACATTTTCTTCCAGAAATGCCAGATTTCTCCCAAATATATCACATCTTCTCCAAGAAACACCAGATTTCCCCCTTCAAATAGGACCTTTTCACCCACAAATACCTGTTTTATCCCCAAAAGAGGACAGTTTCTTCCAGACATGCCACATTTCTCCCAAACATATCACATCTTCTCCAAGAAATACCACGTTTCCCCCTTCAAATAGGACCTTTTCACCCACAAATACCTGTTTTATCCCCAAAAGAGGACAGTTTCTTCCGGAAATGCCACATTTCTCCCAAACATATCACATCTTCTCCAAGAAATACCAAGTTTCCCCCTTGAAATAGGACCTTTTCACCCACAAATACCTCTTTTATCCCCTAAATAGGACAGTTTCTTCCAGAAATGCCACATTTCTCCCAAATATATCACATCTTCTCCAAGAAATACCAGCTTTCCCCCTTCAAATAGGACCTTTTCACCCACAAATACCTCTTTTATCCCCAAAAGAGGACAGTTTCTTCCAGAAATGCCACATTTCTCCCAAATATATCACATCTTCTCCAAGAAATACCAGGATTCCCCCTTCAAATAGGACCTTTTCTCCCACAAATACCTGTTCTATCCCTCAAATAGGACAGTTTCTTCCAGAAATGCCACATTTCTCCCAAATATAGCACATCTTCTCCAAGAAATACCAGAATTCCTCCTTCAAATAGGACCTTTTCACCCTCAAATACATCTTTTATCCCCAAAAGAGGACAGTTTCTTCAAGAAATGCCAGATTTCTCCCAAATATATCACATCTTCTCCAAGAAATACCAGCTTTCCCCCTTCAAATAGGACCTTTTCACCCACAAATACCTCTTTTATCCCTCAAATAGGACAGTTTCTTCCAGACATGCCACATTTCTCCCAAATATATCACATCTTCTCCAAAAAATACCAGGATTCCACCTGAAATAGGACCTTTTCTCCCAAAAATAACAGCCTTCTCCCCCCAAATAGGACAGTTTCATCCAGAAATGCCACATTTCTCCCAAACATATCACATCTTCTCATAGAAATACCAGCTTTCCCCCTTCAAATAGGACCTTTTCACCCACAAATACCTCTTTTATCCCCAAAAGAGGACAGTTTCTTCCAGAAAGGCCACATTTCTCCCAAATATATCACATCTTCTCCAAGAAATACCAGCTTTCCCCCTTCATGTAGGACCTTTTCACCCATTAATAGCAAGCTTCTCCCCCAAATAGGACAGTTTCTTCCAGAAATGCCACATTTCTGCCAAATATATCACATCTTCTCCAAGAAATACCAGGGTTCCCCCTTCAAATAGGACCTTTTCACCCACAAATACCTCTTGTATCCCCAAAAGAGGACAGTTTCTTCCAGACATGCCACATTTCTCCCAAATATACCACATCTCCTTCAAGAAATACCAGCTTTCCCCCTTCAAATAGGACCTTTTCTCCCACTAATACCTCTTTTATCCCCAAAACAGGACACTTTCTTCCAGAAATGCCAGATTTCTCCCAAATAGATCACATCTTCTCCAAGAAATACCAGGATTACTCATGAAATAGGACCTTTTCTCCCACTAATACCTCTTTTATCCCCAAAACAGGACACTTTCTTCCAGAAATGCCAGATTTCTCCCAAATATATCACATCTTCTCCAAGAAACACCAGATTTCCCCCTTCAAATAGGACCTTTTCACCCACAAATACCTCTTTTATCCCCAAAAGAGGACAGTTTCCTCCAGAAATGCCTCATTTCTCCCAAACATATCATATCTTCTCCAAGAAATACCAGGTTTCCCCCTTCAAATAGGACCTTTTCACCCACAAATACCTCTTTTATCCCCAAAAGAGGACAGTTTCTTCCAGAAATGCCACATTTCTCCCAAACATATCACGTCTCCTCCAAGAAATACCAGGATTCCTCCTGAAATAGGAACTTTTCTCCCACAAATACCACCCTTCTCCCCACAAATAGGACATTTTCTTCCAGAAATGCCACATTTCTCCGAAATATATCACATCTTCTCCAAGAAATACCAGCTTTCCCCAGGAAATAGGACCTTTTCACCCACTAATAGCAGGCTTGTCCCCCAAATAGGACAGTTTCTTCTAGAAAGGCCACATTTCTCCCAAATATATCACATCTTCTCCAAGAAATAACAGGATTCCACCTGAAATAGGACCTTTTCACCCACAAATACCTCTATTATCCCCAAAACAGGACAGTTTCTTCCAGAAATGCCACATTTCTCCCAAATATATCACATCTCCTCCGAGAAATACCAGGTTTCCCCCTTCAAATAGGACTTTTTCTCCCACAGATACCTGTTTTATCCCCAAAAGAGGACAGTTTCTGCCAGACATGCCACATTTCTCCCAAATACATCACATCTTCTCCAAGAAATACCAGGTTTCCCCCTTCAAATAGGACCTTTTCACCCACAAATACCTCTTTTATCCCCAAAAGAGGACAGTTTCTTCCAGAAAGGCCACATTTCTCCCAAATATATCTCATCTTCTCCAAGAAATACCAGCTTTCCCCCTTCAAATAGGACCTTTTCAACCACAAATACCTCTTTTATCCCCAAAAGAGCACAGTTTCTTCAAGAAATGCCACATTTCTCCCAAATATATCACATCTTCTCCAAGAAATACCAGCTTTCCCCCTTCAAATAGGACCTTTTCACCCACAAATACCACTTTTATCCCCAAAAGAGGACATTTTCTTCCAGATATGCCAGATTTCTCCCAAATATATCACATCTTCTCCAAGAAATACCAGCTTTCCCCCTTCAAATAGGACCTTTTCACCCACAAATACCTCTTTTATCCCCAAAAGAGGACAGTTTCTTCCAGAAATGCCCGATTTCTCCCAAATATATCACATCTTCTCCAAGAAATACCAGGTTTCCCCCTTCAAATAGGACCTTTTCACCCACAAATACCTCTTCTATCCACAAAATAGGAAAGTTTCTGCCAGAAATGCCACATTTCTCCCAAATAGAT
The DNA here is from genome assembly GCA_030408155.1 of Lophura swinhoii. Taxonomy (NCBI): domain Eukaryota; kingdom Metazoa; phylum Chordata; class Aves; order Galliformes; family Phasianidae; genus Lophura; species Lophura swinhoii. The sequence continues at coordinate 1,271,619 of JASCYN010000149.1, forward strand.
CACATCTTCTCCAAGAAATACCGGCTTTCCCCTTCAAATAGGACTTTTTCTCCCACAGATACCTGTTTTATCCCCAAAAGAGGACAGTTTCTTCCAGAAATGCCAGATTTCTCCCAAATATATCACATCTTCTCCAAGAAATACCAGCTTTCCCCCTTCAAATAGGACCTTTTCACCCACAAATACCTCTTTTATCCCCAAAAGAGGACAGATTCTTCCAGACATGCCACATTTCTCCCAAATATATCACATCTTCTCCAAGAAATACCTGGTTTACCCCTGGAAATAGGAACTTTTCACCCACAAATACCTCTATTATCCCTCAAATAGGACAGTTTCTTCCAGAAATGCCACATTTCTCCCAAATAGATCACATCTTCTCCAAGAAATACCAGCTTTCCCCCTTCAAATAGGACCTTTTCACCCACAAATACTTCTTTTATCCTCAAAAGAGGACAGTTTCTTCCAGAAATGCCACATTTCTCCCAAATATATCACATCTTCTCCAAGAAATACCAGGTTTCCCCCTTCCAATAGGACCTTTTCACCCACAAATACCTCTTTTACCCCAAAAGAGCTCGGTTTCTTCCAGAAAGGCCACATTTCTCCCAAATATATCACATCTTCTCCAAGAAATACCAGGTTTCCCCCTAGAAATAGGACCTTTTCACCCACAAATACTTCTTTTATCCCCAAAAGAGGACAGTTTCTTCCAGAAATGCTACATTTCTCCCAAATATATCACATCTTCTCCAAGAAATACCACGTTTCCCCCTTCAAATAGGACCTTTTCACCCACAAATACCTCTTTTACCCCAAAAGAGCTCGGTTTCTTCCAGAAAGGCCACATTTCTCCCAAATAGATCACATCTTCTCATAGAAATACCAGCTTTCCCCCTTCAAATAGGACCTTTTCACCCACAAATACCTCTTTTATCCCCAAAATAGGACAGTTTCTTCCAGACATGCCACATTTCTCCCAAATATATCACATCTTCTCCAAGAAATACCAGCTTTCCCCCTTCAAATAGGACCTTTTCACCCACAAATACCACTTTTATCCCCAAAAGAGCACAGTTTCTTCAAGAAATGCCACATTTCTCCCAAATAGATCACATCTTCTCCAAGAAATACCAGGGTTCCCCCTTCAAATAGGACCTTTTCACCCACAAATACCTCTTTTATCCCCAAAAGAGGACAGTTTCTTCCAGAAAGGCCATATTTCTCCCAAATATATCACATCTTCTCCAAGAAATACCAGGTTTCCCCCTTCAAATAGGACCTTTTCACCCACAAATACCTGTTTCATCCACAAAATAGGACATTTTCTTCCAGAAATGCCACATTTCTCCCAAATATATCACATCTTCTCCAAGAAATACCAGGTTTCCCCCTTCAAATAGGACCTTATCACCCACAAATACCTCTTTTATCCCCAAAAGAGGACAGTTTCTTCCAGACATGCCACATTTCTCCCAAATAGATCACATCTTCTCCAAGAAATACCAGCTTTCCCCCTTCAAATAGGACCTTCTCACCCACAAATACCTCTTTTATCCCCAAAATAGGAAAGTTTCTGCCAGAAATGCCACATTTCTCCCAAATAGATCACATCTTCTCCAAGAAATACCAGCTTTCCCCCTTCAAATAGGACTTTTTCTCCCACAGATACCTGTTTTATCCCCAAAAGAGGACAGTTTCTTCCAGAAAGGCCAGATTTCTCCCAAATATATCACATCTTCTCCAAGAAATACCAGCTTTCCCCCTTCAAATAGGACCTTTTCACCCACAAATACCTCTTTTATCCCCAAAAGAGGACAGATTCTTCCAGACATGCCAGATTTCTCCCAAATATATCACATCTTCTCTAAGAAATAACTGGTTTACCCCTGGAAATAGGACCTTTTCACTCACACATACCTCTTTTATCCCTCAAATTGGACATTTTCTTCCAGAAATGCCAGATTTCTCCCAAATATATCACATCTTCTCCAAGAAATACCAGGTTTCCGCCTAGAAATAGGACCTTTTCACCCACAAATACCTCTTTTATCCCCAAAAGAGGACAGTTTCTTCCAGAAATGCCACATTTCACCCAAATATATCACATCTTCTCCAAGAAATACCACGTTTCCCCCTTCAAATAGGAACTTTTCACCCACAAATACCTCTTTTACCCCAAAAGAGCTCGGTTTCTTCCAGAAAGGCCACATTTCTCCCAAATATATCGCATCTTCTCCAAGAAATACCAGGTTTCCCCCTTCAAATAGGACCTTTTCACCCACAAATACCTCTTTTATCCCCAAAAGAGGACAGTTTCTTCCAGACATGCCACATTTCTCCCAAATAGATCACATCTTCTCCAAGAAATACCAGCTTTCCCCCTTCAAATAGGACCTTTTCACCCACAAATACCTCTTTTATCCCCAAAAGAGCACAGTTTCTTCCAGAAATGCCACATTTCTCCCAAATAGATCACATCTTCTCCAAGAAATACCAGGGTTCCCCCTTCAAATAGGACCTTTTCACCCACAAATACCTCTTTTATCCCCAAAAGAGGACAGTTTCTTCCAGAAAGGCCATATTTCTCCCAAATATATCACATCTTCTCCAAGAAATACCAGCTTTCCCCCTTCAAATAGGACCTTTTCTCCCACAAATACCTCTTTTATCCCCAAAAGAGGAAAGCTTCTTCCAGACATGCCACATTTCTCCCAGATATATCACATCTTCTCCAAGAAATACCACGTTTCCCCCTTCAAATAAGACCTTTTCACCCACAAATACCTCTTTTATCCCCAAAATAGGACAGTTTCTTCAAGGAATGCCACATTTCTCCCAAATAGATCACATCTTCTCCAAGAAATACCACGTTTCCCCCTTCAAATAGGACCTTCTCACCCACAAATACCTCTTTTATCCCCAAAAGAGGACAGTTTCTTCCAGGAATGCCACATTTCTCCCAAATATATCACATCTTCTCCAAGAAATACCAGCTTTCCCCCTTCAAATAGGACCTTTTCACCCACAAATACCTCTTTTATCCCCAAAAGAGGACAGTTTCTTCCAGAAATGCCACATTTCTCCCAAATATATCACATCTCCTCCTAGAAATACCAGCTTTCCCCCTTCAAATAGGACCTTTTCACCCACAAATACCTCTTTTATCCCCAAAAGAGGACAGTTTCTTCCAGAAATGCCACATTTCTCCCAAATATATCACATCTTCTCCAAGAAATACCACGTTTCCCCCTTCAAATAGGACCTTTTCTCCCACAAATACCTCTTTTATCCCCAAAATAGGAAAGTTTCTGCCAGAAATGCCACATATCACCCAAATATATCACATCTTCTCCAAGAAATACCGGCTTTCCCCTTCAAATAGGACTTTTTCTCCCACAGATACCTGTTTTATCCCCAAAAGAGGACAGTTTCTTCCAGAAATGCCACATTTCACCCAAATGGATCACATCTTCTCCAAGAAATACCAGGTTTCCCCCTTCAAATAGGACCTTTTCACCCACAAATACCTGTTTTATCCCCAAAAGAGGACAGCTTCTTCCAGAAAGTCCAGATTTCTCCCAAATATATCACATCTTCTCCAAGAAATACCAGGATTCCTCCTGAAATACGACCATTTCACCCACAAATACCTCTTTTATCCCTCAAATAGGACAGTTTCTTCCAGACATGCCACATTTCTCCCAAATATATCACATCTTCTCCAAGAAATACCAGGATTCCTCCTGAAATAGGACCTTTTCTCCCACAAATACCAGCATTCTCCCCCCAAAAAAGGACAGTTTCTTCCAGAAATGCCAGATTTCTCCCAAATAGATCACAACTTCTCCAAGAAATACCAGCTTTCCCCCTTCAAATAGGACCTTATCACCCACAAATACCTCTTTTGTCCCCAAAATAGAACAGTTATGTCCAGAAATGCCACATTTCTCCCAAACATATCACATCTTCTCCAAGAAATACCAGCTTTCCTTTTTCAAATAGGACCTTTTCACCCACAAATACCTCTTTTATCCCCAAAACAGGACAGTTTCATCCAGAAATGCCACATTTCTCCCAAATAGATCACATCTTCTCCAAGAAATACCAGGGTTCCCCCTTCAAATAGGAAATTTTCACCCACAAATACCGCTTTTATCCCCAAAATAGAACAGTTTCTTCCATACATGCCACATTTCTCCCAAATAGATCTCATCTTCTCCAAGAAGTACCACGTTTCCCCCTTCAAATAGGACCTTTTCAACCACAAATACCTGTTTTATCCCTCAAATTGGACATATTCTTCCAGAAAGGCCACATTTCTCCCAAATATATCACATCTTCTCCAAGAAATACCAGCTTTCCCCCTTCAAATTGGACCTTTTCACCCACAAATACCTCTTTTATCCCCAAAATAGAACAGTTTCTTCCAGACATGCCACATTTCTCCCAAATATATCACATCTTCTCCAAGAAATACCAGGTTTCCCACTTCAAATAGGACCTTTTCACCCACTAATACCAGGCTTCTCCCCCCAAATAGGACATTTTCTTCCAGAAATGCCACATTTCTCCCAAATATATCACATCTTCTCCAAGAAATACCAGCTTTCCCCCTTCATATAGGACCTTTTCACCCACAAATACCTCTTTTATCCCCAAAATAGGACAGTTTCTGCCAGAAATGCCAGATTTCTCCCAAATAGATCACATCTCCTCCAAGAAATACCAGGATTCCTCCTGAAATAGGACCTTTTCTCCCACAAATACCAGCCTTCTCCCCCCAAATAGGACATTTTCTTCCAGACATGCCACATATCACCCAAATATATCACCTCTTCTCCAAGAAATACCAGGTTTCCCCCTTCAAATAGGACCTTTTCACCCACAAATACCTCTTTTATCCCCAAAATAGAACAGTTTCTTCCAGAAATGCCACATTTCACCCAAACATATCACATCTTCTCCAAGAAATACCAGGGTTCCCCCTTCAAATAGGACCTTTTCACCCACAAGTACCTGTTTTATCCCCAAAATAGAACAGTTTCTTCCATACATGCCACATTTCTCCCAAACATATCACATCTCCTCCAAGAAATACCAGGATTTCTCCTGTAATAGGACCTTTTCTCCCACAAATACCAGCCTTTTCCCCCCAAAAGAGGACAGTTTCTTCCAGAAATGCCATATTTCTCCCAAATATATCACATCTTCTCCAAGAAATACCAGGATTTCCCCTGGAAATACGACCTTTTCACCCACAAATACCTCTTTTATCCCCAAAAGAGGACAGTTTCTTCCAGAAATGCCAGATTTCTCCCAAATATATCACATCTTCTCCAAGAAATAACAGGTTTCCCCCTTCAAATACAGTGTTTTCACCCACAAATACCTGTTTTATCCCCAAAAGAGGACAGTTTCTTCCAGAAATGCCACATTTCTCCCAAATATACCACATCTTCTCCAAGAAATACCAGCTTTCCCCCTTCCAATAGGACCTTTTCACCCGCAAATACCTCTTTTATCCCCAAAAGAGGACAGTTTCTTCCAGACATGCCACATTTCTCCCAAATATATCACATCTTCTCCAAGAAATACCACGTTTCCCCCTTGAAATAGGACCTTTTCACCCACAAATACCTCTTTTATCCCCAAAAGAGGACAGTTTCTTCCAGAAATGCCACATTTCTCCCAAATATATCACATCTTCTCCAAGAAATACCAGGTTTCCCCCTTCAAATAGGACCTTTTCACCCACAAATACCTCTTTTATCCCCAAAACAGGACAGTTTCTTCCAGACATGCCACATTTCTCCCAAATATATCACATCTTCTCCAAGAAATACCAGCTTTCCCCCTTCAAATAGGACCTTTTCACCAAATAATACCAGGCTTCTCCCCCCAAATAGGACATTTTCTTCCAGAAATGCCACATTTCTCCCAAATATATCACATCTTCTCCAAGAAATACCAGCTTTCCCCCTTCAAATAGGACCTTTTCACCCACTTATACCAGGCTTCTCCCCCCAAATAGGACATTTTCTTCCAGAAATGCCACATTTCTCCCAAATAGATCACATCTTCTCCAAGCAATACCAGGGTTCCCCCTTCAAATAGGACCTTTTCACCCACAAATACCTCTTTTATCCCCAAAATAGGACAGTTTCTGCCAGAAATGCCACATTTCTCCCAAATAGATCACATCTCCTCCAAGAAATACCAGGATTCCTCCTTGAAATAGGACCTTTTCTCCCACAAATACCAGCCTTCTCCCCCCAAATTGGACATTTTCTTCCAGACATGCCACATATCACCCAAATATATCACATCTTCTCCAAGAAATACCAGCTTTCCCCCTTCAAATAGGACCTTTTCCCCCCAAAAACTCTTTTATCCCCAAAAGAGGACAGTTTCTTCCAGAAATGCCACATTTCTCCCAAATATATCACATCTTCTCCAAGAAATACCAGGTTTCCCCCTTCAAATAGGACCTTTTCACCCACAAATACCTGTTTTATCCCCAAAAGAGGACAGCTTCTTCCAGAAAGGCCAGATTTCTCCCAAATATATCACATCTTCTCCAAGAAATACCAGGATTCCTCCTGAAATACGACCTTTTCACCCACAAATACCTCTTTTATCCCTCAAATAGGACAGTTTCTTCCAGACATGCCACATTTCTCCCAAATATATCACATCTTCTCCAAGAAATACCAGGATTCCTCCTGAAATAGGACCTTTTCTCCCACAAATACCAGCCTTCTCCCCCCAAAATAGGACAGTTTCTTCCAGAAATGCCAGATTTCTCCCAAATAGATCACATCTTCTCCAAGAAATACCAGGATTCCTCCTGAAATAGGAACTTTTCACCCACAAATACCAGCCTTCTCCCCCCAAAATACGACAGTTTCTTCCAGACATGCCACATTTCTCCCAAATATATCACATACTCTCCAAGAAATACCACGTTTCCCCCTTCAAATAGGACCTTTTCAACCACAAATACCTGTTTTATCCCTCAAATTGGACATATTCTTCCAGAAAGGCCACATTTCTCCCAAATATATCACATCTTCTCCAAGAAATACCAGCTTTCCCCCTTCAAATTGGACCTTTTCACCCACAAATACCACTTTTATCCCCAAAATAGAACAGTTTCTTCCAGAAATGCCACATTTCTCCCAAATAGATCACATCTTCTCCAAGAAATACCAGGTTTCCCCCTTCAAATAGGACCTTTTCACCCACTAATACCAGGCTTCTCCCCACAAATAGGACATTTTCTTCCAGAAAGGCCACATTTCTCCCAAATATATCACATCTTCTCCAAGAAATGCCAGGTTTCCCCCTTCAAATAGGAAATTTTCACCCACAAATACCTCTTTTATCCCCAAAATAGGACAGTTTCTGCCAGAAATGCCAGATTTCTCCCAAATAGATCACATCTTCTCCAAGAAATACCAGGATTCCTCCTGAAATAGGACCTTTTATCCCACAAATACCAGCCTTCTCCCCCCAAATAGGACATTTTCTTCCAGACATGCCACATATCACCCAAATATATCACATCTTCTCCAAGAAATACCACGTTTCCCCCTTCAAATAGGACCTTTTCACCTACAAATACCTCTTTTATCCCCAAAATATAACAGTTTCTGCCAGAAAAGCCACATTTCACCCAAACATATCACATCTTCTTCAAGAAATACCAGGTTTCCCCCTTCAAATAGGACCTTTTCACCCACAAGTACCTGTTTTATCCCCAAAAGAGGACAGTTTCTTCCAGAAAGGCCACATTTCTCCCAAACATATCACATCTCCTCCAAGTAATACCAGGATTTCTCCTATAATAGGACCTTTTCTCCCACAAATACCAGCCTTTTCCCCCCAAAAGAGGACAGTTTCTTCCAGAAATGCCATATTTCTCCCAAATAGATCACATCTTCTCCAAGAAATACCAGGTTTTCCCCTTCAAATAGGACCTTATCACCCACAAATACCTCTTTTATCCCCAAAAGAGGACAGTTTCTTCCAGAAAGGCCACATTACTCCCAAACATATCACATCTTCTCCAAGAAATACCACGTTTCCCCCTTCAAATAGGACCTTTTCCCCCCAAAAAACTCTTTTATCCCCAAAAGAGGGCAGTTTCTTCCAGAAATGCCAAATTTCTCCCAAATATATCATATCTTCTCCAAGAAATACCAGGTTTCCTCCTTGAAATAGGAACTTTTCACCCACAAATACCTGTTTTATCCCCAAAATAGGACAGCTTCTTCCAGAAAGGCCACATTTCTCCCAAATATATCACATCTTCTCCAAGAAATACCAGGATTCCTCCTGAAATACGACCTTTTCACACACAAATACCTCTTTTATCCCTCAAATAGGACAGTTTCTTCCAGACATGCCACATTTCTCCCAAATATATCACATCTTCTCCAAGAAATACCAGGATTCCTCCTGAAATACGACCTTTTCTCCCACAAATACCAGCCTTCTCCTCCCAAATAGGACAGTTTCTTCCAGAAATGCCACATTTCTCCCAAATATATCACATCTTCTCCAAGAAATACCAGCTTTCCCCCTTCAAATAGGACCTTATCAACCACAAATACCTCTTTTGTCCCCAAAATAGAACAGTTACGTCCAGAAATGCCACATTTCTCCCAAATAGATCACATCTTCTCCAAGAAATACCACGTTTCCTCCTTGAAATAGGACCTTTTCACCCACAAATACCTCTTGTATCCCCAAAAGAGGACAGTTTCTTCCAGAAATGCTACATTTCTCCCAAATATATCACATCTTCTCCAAGAAATACCAGGTTTCCCCCTTCAAATAGGACCTTTTCCACCACTAATACCGGTATTATCCCTCAAATTGGACATATTCTTCCAGAAATGCCAGATTTCTCCCAAATATATCACATCTTCTCCAAGAAATACCAGGTTTCCCCCTTCCAATAGGACCTTTTCACCCACAAATACCTCTTTTATCCCCAAAAGAGGACAGTTTCTTCCAGAAATGACAGAATTCTCCCAAATATATCACATCTTCTCCAAGAAATACCAGCTTTCCCCCTTCAAATAGGAACTTTTCACCCACTAATACCAGGCTTCTCCCCCCAAATAGGACATTTTCTTCCAGAAATGCCACATTTCTCCCAAATATATCACATCTTCTCCAAGAAATACCAGGTTTCCCCCTTCAAATAGGACCTTTTCACCCACTTATACCAGGCTTCTCCCCCCAAATAGGACATTTTCTTCCAGAAATGCCACATTTCTCCCAAATATATCACATCTTCTCCAAGAAATGCCAGGTTTCCCCCTTCAAATAGGAAATTTTCACCCACAAGAACCTGTTTTATCCCCAAAAGAGGACAGTTTCTTCCAGAAATGCCACATTTCTCCCAAATAGATCACATCTCCTCCAAGAAATACCAGGTTTTCCCCTGGAAATAGGACCTTTTCACCCACAAATACCTCTTTTATCCCCAAAATAGAACAGTTTCTTCCAGAAATGCCACATTTCACCCAAACATATCACATCTTCTTCAAGAAATACCAGGATACCTCCTTCAAATAGGACCTTTTCACCCACAAGTACCTGTTTTATCCCCAAAATAGAACAGTTTCTTCCAGACATGCCAAATTTCTCCCAAATATATCACATCTCCTCCAAGAAATACCAGGATTTCTCCTGTAATAGGACCTTTTCTCCGACAAATACCAGCCTTTTCCCCCCAAAAGAGGACAGTTTCTTCCAGAAATGCCATATTTCTCCCAAATATATCACATCTTCTCCAAGAAATACCAGGTTTTCCCCTTCAAATAGGACCTTTTCACCCACAAATACCTCTTTTATCCCCAAAAGAGGACAGTTTCTTCCAGAAAGGCCACATTACTCCCAAACATATCACATCTTCTCCAAGAAATACCAGGGTTCCCCCTTCAAATTGGACCTTTTCCCCCCCAAAAACTCTTTTATCCCCAAAAGAGGACAGTTTCTTTCAGAAATGCCACATTTCTCCCAAATAGATCATATCTTCTCCAAGAAATACCAGGTTTCCCCCTTCAAATAGGACCTTTTCACCCACAAATACCTGTTTTATCCCCAAAAGAGGACAGTTTCTTCCAGAAAGGCCACATTTCTCCCAAATATATCACATCTTCTCCAAGAAATACCAGGATTCCTCCTGAAATACGAACTTTTCACCCACAAATACCTCTTTTATCCCTCAAATAGGACAGTTACTTCCAGAAATGCCACATTTCTCCCAAATACATCACATCTTCTCCAAGAAATACCAGGATTCCTCCTGAAAGAGGACCTTTTCACCCACAAATACCAGCCTTCTCCCCCCAAATAGGACAGTTTCTTCCAGAAATGACAGATTTCCCCCAAATATATCACATCTTCTCCAAGAAATACCAGCTTTCCCCCTTCAAATAGGACCTTATCACCCACAAATACCTCTTTTGTCCCCAAAATAGAACAGTTACGTCCAGAAATGCCACATTTCTCCCAAACGTATCACATCTTCTCCAAGAAATACCAGCTTTCCTCCTTGAAATAGGAACTTTTCACCCACAAATACCTCTTGAATCCCCAAAAGAGGACAGTTTCTTCCTGACATGCCACATTTCTCCCAAATATATCACATCTTCTCCAAGAAATACCAGCTTTCCCCCTTGTAATAAGACCTTTTCACCCACAAATACCTCTTTTATCCCCAAAAAACGACAGTTTCTTCCAGAAATGCCACATTTCTCCCAAATATATCACATCTTCTCCAAGAAATACCAGGTTTTCCCCTGGAAATACGACCTTTTCACCCACAAATACCTCTTTTATCCCCAAAAGAGGACAGTTTCTTCCAGAAAGGCCACATCACTCCCAAACATATCACATCTTCTCCAAGAAATACCAGGGTTCCCCCTTCAAATTGGACCTTTTCCCCCCAAAAAACTCTTTTATCCCCAAAAGAGGACAGTTTCTTTCAGAAATGCCACATTTCTCCCAAATAGATCATATCTTCTCCAAGAAATACCAGGTTTCCTCCTTCAAATAGGACCTTTTCACCCACAAATACCTGTTTTATCCCCAAAAGAGGACAGTTTCTTCCAGAAAGGCCACATTTCTCCCAAATATATCACATCTTCTCCAAGAAATACCAGGATTCCTCCTGAAATACGACCTTTTCACCAACTAATACCAGCCTTCTCCCCCCAAATAGGACAGTTTCTTCCAGAAATGCCAGATTTCCCCCAAATATATCACATCTTCTCCAAGAAATACCAGCTTTCCCCCTTCAAATAGGACCTTATCACCCACAAATACCTCTTTTGTCCCCAAAATAGAACAGTTACGTCCAGAAATGCCACATTTCTCCCAAACATATCACATCTTCTCCAAGAAATACCAGGTTTCCTCCTTGAAATAGGACCTTTTCACCCACAAGTACCTCTTGTATCCCCAAAAGAGGACAGTTTCTTCCAGAAATGCCAGATTTCTCCCAAATATATCACATCTTCTCCAAGAAATACCAGGTTTCCCCCTTCAAATAGGACCTTTTCACCCACAAATACCTCTTTTATCCCCAAAATAGGACAGTTTCTTCCAGAAATGCCACATTTCTCCCAAATAGATCACATCTTCTCCAAGAAATACCAGGTTTCCCCCTTCAAATAGGACCTTTTCACCCACAAATACCTCTTTTATCCCCAAAAGAGGACAGTTTCTGCCAGAAAGGCCACATTTCTCCCAAATATATCACATCTTCTCCAAGAAATACCAGCTTTCCCCCTTCAAATAGGACCTTTTCACCCACAAATACCTCTTTTATCCCCAAAAGAGGACAGTTTCTTCCAGAAATGCCAGATTTCTCCCAAATATATCACATCTTCTCCAAGAAATAACAGGTTTCCCCCTTCAAATACAGTGTTTTCACCCACAAATACCTGTTTTATCCCCAAAACAGGACAGTTTCTTCCAGAAATGCCACATTTCTCCCAAATATACCACATCTTCTCCAAGAAATACCAGCTTTCCCCCTTCCAATAGGACCTTTTCACCCACAAATACCTCTTTTACCCCAAAAGAGCTCGGTTTCTTCCAGAAATGCCACATTTCTCCCAAATATATCACATCTTCTCCAAGAAATACCACGTTTCCCCCTTCAAATAGGACCTTCTCACCCACAAATACCTGTTTTATCCCCAAAAGAGGACAGTTTCTTCCAGAAATGCCAGATTTCTCCCAAATATATCACATCTTCTCCAAGAAATAACAGGTTTCCCCCTTCAAATACAGTGTTTTCACCCACAAATACCTGTTTTATCCCCAAAAGAGGACAGTTTCTTCCAGAAATGCCACATTTCTCCCAAATATATCACATCTTCTCCAAGAAATACCTGCTTTCCCCCTTCAAATAGGACCTTTTCACCCACTTATACCAGGCTTCTCCCCCCAAATAGGACATTTTCTTCCAGAAATGCCACATTTCTCCCAAATATATCACATCTTCTCCAAGCAATACCAGCTTTCCCCCTTCAAATAGGACCTTTTCACCCACAAATACCTCTTTTATCCCTCAAATAGGACAGTTTCTGCCAGAAATGCCACATTTCTCCCAAATATATCACATCTCCTCCAAGAAATACCAGGATTCCTCCTGAAATAGGACCTTTTCTCCCACAAATACCAGCCTTCTCCCCCCAAATTGGACATTTTCTTCCAGACATGCCACATATCACCCAAATATATCACATCTTCTCCAAGAAATACCAGCTTTCCCCCTTCAAATAGGACCTTTTCACCCACAAATACCTCTTTTATCCCCAAAATAGAACAGTATCTTCCAGAAATGCCACATTTCACCCAAACATATCACATCTTCTCCAAGAAATACCAGGGTACCTCCTTCAAATAGGACCTTTTCACCCACAAATACCTGTTTTATCCCCAAAAGAGGACAGTTTCTTCCAGGCATGCCACATTTCTCCCAAATAGATCACATCTCCTCCAAGAAATACCAGGATTTCTCCTGTAATAAGACCTTTTCACCCACAAATACCCGCATTTTCCCCCAAAAGAGGACAGTTTCTGCCAGAAATGCCATATTTCTCCCAAATATATCACATCTTCTCCAAGAAATACCAGGTTTTCCGCTGGAAATACGACCTTTTCACCCACAAATACCTCCTTTATCCCCAAAAGAGGACAGTTTCTTCCAGAAATGCCACATTTCTCCCAAACATATCACATCTTCTCCAAGAAATACCAGGTTTCCCCCTTCAAATAGGACCTTTTCCCCCAAAAAAACTCTTTTATCCCCAAAAGAGGACAGTTTCTTCCAGAAATGCCACATTTCTCCCAAATAGATCACATCTCCAAGAAATACCTGGTTTCCCCTTTTCAAATAGGACCTTTTCACCCACAAATACCTCTTTTATCCCCAAAATAGGACAGCTTCTTCCAGAAAGGCCAGATTTCTCCCAAATATATCACATCTTCTCCAAGAAATACCAGGATTCCTCTTGAAATACGACCTTTTCACCCACAAATACCTCTTTTATCCCTCAAATAGGACAGTTTCTTCCAGAAATGCCACATTTCTCCCAAATATATCACATCTTCTCCAAGAAATACCAGGATTCCTCCTGAAAGAGGACCTTTTCTCCCACAAATACCAGCCTTCTCCCCCCAAATAGGACAGTTTCTTCCAGAAATGCCAGATTTCTCCCAAATATATCACATCTTCTCCAAGAAATACCAGCTTTCCCCCTTCAAATAGGACCTTATCACCCACAAATACCTCTTTTGTCCCCAAAATAGAACAGTTACGTCCAGAAATGCCACATTTCTCCCAAACATATCACATCTTCTCCAAGAAATACCAGCTTTCCTTTTTCAAATAGGACCTTTTCACCCACAAATACCTCTTGTATCCCCAAAAGAGGACAGTTTCTTCCAGAAACGCCACATTTCTCCCAAATATACCTCATCTTCTCCAAGAAATACCAGCTTTCCCCCTTAAAATAGGACCTTTTCACCCACAAATACCTGTTTCATCCCCAAAAGAGGACGGTTTCTTCCAGACATGCCACATTTCTCCCAAATATATCACATCTTCTCATAGAAATACCAGCTTTCCCCCTTCAAATAGGACCTTTTCAACCACAAATACCGGTATTATCCCTCAAATTGGACATATTCTTCCAGAAATGCCAGATTTCTCCCAAATATATCACATCTTCTCCAAGAAATACCACGTTTCCCCCTTCAAATAGGACCTTTTCAACCACAAATACCTCTTTTATCCCCAAAAGAGGACAGTTTCTTCCAGAAATGCCACATTTCTCCCAAATAGATCACATCTTCTCCAAGAAATACCACGTTTCCCCCTTCAAATAGGAAATTTTCACCCACAAATACCTCTTTTATCCCCAAAAGAGGACAGTTTCTTCCAGAAATGCCAGATTTCTCCCAAATAGATCACATCCTCTCCAAGAAATACCACGTTTCCCCCTTCAAATAGGACCTTTTCAACCACAAATACCTGTTTTATCCCTCAAATTGGACATATTCTTCCAGAAAGGCCACATTTCTCCCAAATATATCACATCTTCTCCAAGAAATACCAGCTTTCCCCCTTCAAATTGGACCTTTTCACCCACAAATACCACTTTTATCCCCAAAATAGAACAGTTTCTTCCAGAAATGCCACATTTCTCCCAAATAGATCACATCTTCTCCAAGAAATACCAGGTTTCCCCCTTCAAATAGGACCTTTTCACCCACTAATACCAGGCTTCTCCCCACAAATAGGACATTTTCTTCCAGAAAGGCCACATTTCTCCCAAATATATCACATCTTCTCCAAGAAATGCCAGGTTTCCCCCTTCAAATAGGAAATTTTCACCCACAAATACCTCTTTTATCCCCAAAATAGGACAGTTTCTGCCAGAAATGCCAGATTTCTCCCAAATAGATCACATCTTCTCCAAGAAATACCAGGATTCCTCCTGAAATAGGACCTTTTATCCCACAAATACCAGCCTTCTCCCCCCAAATAGGACATTTTCTTCCAGACATGCCACATATCACCCAAATATATCACATCTTCTCCAAGAAATACCAGGTTTCCCCCTTCAAATAGGACCTTTTCACCTACAAATACCTCTTTTATCCCCAAAATAGAACAGTTTCTGCCAGAAAAGCCACATTTCACCCAAACATATCACATCTTCTTCAAGAAATACCAGGTTTCCCCCTTCAAATAGGACCTTTTCACCCACAAGTACCTGTTTTATCCCCAAAAGAGGACAGTTTCTTCCAGAAAGGCCACATTTCTCACAAACATATCACATCTCCTCCAAGTAATACCAGGATTTCTCCTATAATAGGACCGTTTCTCCCACAAATACCAGCCTTTTCCCCCCAAAAGAGGACAGTTTCTTCCAGAAATGCCATATTTCTCCCAAATATATCACATCTTCTCCAAGAAATACCAGGTTTTCCCCTTCAAATAGGACCTTATCACCCACAAATACCTCTTTTATCCCCAAAAGAGGACAGTTTCTTCCAGAAAGGCCACATTACTCCCAAACATATCACATCTTCTCCAAGAAATACCACGTTTCCCCCTTCAAATAGGACCTTTTCCCCCCAAAAAACTCTTTTATCCCCAAAAGAGGGCAGTTTCTTCCAGAAATGCCAAATTTCTCCCAAATATATCATATCTTCTCCAAGAAATACCAGGTTTCCTCCTTGAAATAGGAACTTTTCACCCACAAATACCTGTTTTATCCCCAAAATAGGACAGCTTCTTCCAGAAAGGCCACATTTCTCCCAAATATATCACATCTTCTCCAAGAAATACCAGGATTCCTCCTGAAATACGACCTTTTCACCCACAAATACCTCTTTTATCCCTCAAATAGGACAGTTTCTTCCAGACATGCCACATTTCTCCCAAATATATCACATCTTCTCCAAGAAATACCAGGATTCCTCCTGAAATACGACCTTTTCTCCCACAAATACCAGCCTTCTCCTCCCAAATAGGACAGTTTCTTCCAGAAATGCCACATTTCTCCCAAATATATCACATCTTCTCCAAGAAATACCAGCTTTCCCCCTTCAAATAGGACCTTATCACCCACAAATACCTCTTTTGTCCCCAAAATAGAACAGTTACGTCCAGAAATGCCACATTTCTCCCAAATAGATCACATCTTCTCCAAGAAATACCACGTTTCCTCCTTGAAATAGGACCTTTTCACCCACAAATACCTCTTGTATCCCCAAAAGAGGACAGTTTCTTCCAGAAATGCTACATTTCTCCCAAATATATCACATCTTCTCCAAGAAATACCAGGTTTCCCCCTTCAAATAGGACCTTTTCCACCACTAATACCGGTATTATCCCTCAAATTGGACATATTCTTCCAGAAATGCCAGATTTCTCCCAAATATATCACATCTTCTCCAAGAAATACCAGGTTTCCCCCTTCCAATAGGACCTTTTCACCCACAAATACCTCTTTTATCCCCAAAAGAGGACAGTTTCTTCCAGAAATGACAGAATTCTCCCAAATATATCACATCTTCTCCAAGAAATACCAGCTTTCCCCCTTCAAATAGGAACTTTTCACCCACTAATACCAGGCTTCTCCCCCAAATAGGACATTTTCTTCCAGAAATGCCACATTTCTCCCAAATATATCACATCTTCTCCAAGAAATACCAGGTTTCCCCCTTCAAATAGGACCTTTTCACCCACTTATACCAGGCTTCTCCCCCCAAATAGGACATTTTCTTCCAGAAATGCCACATTTCTCCCAAATATATCACATCTTCTCCAAGAAATGCCAGGTTTCCCCCTTCAAATAGGAAATTTTCACCCACAAGTACCTGTTTTATCCCCAAAAGAGGACAGTTTCTTCCTGACATGCCACATTTCTCCCAAATAGATCACATCTCTTCCAAGAAATACCAGGTTTTCCCCTGGAAATAGGACCTTTTCACCCACAAATACCTCTTTTATCCCCAAAATAGAACAGTTTCTTCCAGAAATGCCACATTTCACCCAAACATATCACATCTTCTTCAAGAAATACCAGGATACCTCCTTCAAATAGGACCTTTTCACCCACAAGTACCTGTTTTATCCCCAAAATAGAACAGTTTCTTCCAGACATGCCAAATTTCTCCCAAACATATCACATCTCCTCCAAGAAATACCAGGATTTCTCCTGTAATAGGACCTTTTCTCCGAAAAATACCAGCCTTTTCCCCCCAAAAGAGGACAGTTTCTTCCAGAAATGCCATATTTCTCCCAAATATATCACATCTTCTCCAAGAAATACCAGGTTTTCCCCTTCAAATAGGACCTTTTCACCCACAAATACCTCTTTTATCCCCAAAAGAGGACAGTTTCTTCCAGAAAGGCCACATTACTCCCAAACATATCACATCTTCTCCAAGAAATACCAGGGTTCCCCCTTCAAATTGGACCTTTTCCCCCCCAAAAACTCTTTTATCCCCAAAAGAGGACAGTTTCTTTCAGAAATGCCACATTTCTCCCAAATAGGACATATCTTCTCCAAGAAATACCAGGTTTCCCCCTTCAAATAGGACCTTTTCACCCACAAATACCTGTTTTATCCCCAAAAGAGGACAGTTTCTTCAAGAAAGGCCACATTTCTCCCAAATATATCACATCTTCTCCAAGAAATACCAGGATTCCTCCTGAAATACGAACTTTTCACCCACAAATACCTCTTTTATCCCTCAAATAGGACAGTTACTTCCAGAAATGCCACATTTCTCCCAAATACATCACATCTTCTCCAAGAAATACCAGGATTCCTCCTGAAAGAGGACCTTTTCACCCACAAATACCAGCCTTCTCCCCCCAAATAGGACAGTTTCTTCCAGAAATGACAGATTTCCCCCAAATATATCACATCTTCTCCAAGAAATACCAGCTTTCCCCCTTCAAATAGGACCTTATCACCCACAAATACCTCTTTTGTCCCCAAAATAGAACAGTTACGTCCAGAAATGCCACATTTCTCCCAAACATATCACATCTTCTCCAAGAAATACCAGCTTTCCCCCTTGTAATAAGACCTTTTCACCCACAAATACCTCTTGAATCCCCAAAAGAGGACAGTTTCTTCCTGACATGCCACATTTCTCCCAAATATATCACATCTTCTCCAAGAAATACCAGCTTTCCCCCTTGTAATAAGACCTTTTCACCCACAAATACCTCTTTTATCCCCAAAATACGACAGTTTCTTCCAGAAATGCCACATTTCTCCCAAATATATCACATCTTCTCCAAGAAATACCAGGTTTCCCCCTTCAAATAGGACCTTTTCACCCACAAATACTTCTTTTATCCCCAAAATAGGACAGCTTCTTCCAGAAATGCCACATTTCTCCCAAATATATCACATCTTCTCCAAGAAATAACAGGTTTCCCCCTTCATATACAAAGTTTTCACCCACAAATACCTGTTTTATCCCCAAAAGAGGACATTTTCTTCCAGACATGCCATATTTCTCCCAAATATATCACATCTTCTCCAAGAAATACCAGCTTTCCCCCTTCAAATAGGACCTTTTCACCCACAAATACCTCTTTTATCCCCAAAAGAGGACAGTTTCTTCCAGAAAGGCCACATTTCTCCCAAACATATCACATCTCCTCCAAGAAATACCAGGATTCCTCCTGAAATAGGAACTTTTCTCCCACAAATACCACCCTTCTCCCCCCAAATAGGACAGTTTCTTCCAGAAATGCCAGATTTCTCCCAAATATATCACATCTTCTCCAAGAAATACCAGGTTTCCCCCTTCAAATAAGACCTTTTAACCCACAAATACCTGTTCTATCCCCATAAGAGGACAGTTTCTTCCAGAAATGCCACATTTCTCCCAAATATATCACATCTTCGCCAAGAAATACCACGCTTCCTCCTTCAAATAGGACCTTTTCCTCAAAAAAACCTCTTTTATCCCCAAAAGAGGACAGTTTCTTCCAGGAATGCCAGATTTCTCCCAAATAGATCACATCTTCTCCAAGAAATACCAGGATTCCTCCTGAAAGAGGACCTTCTCACCCAAAACTACCAGCCTTCTCCCCCCAAATTGGACATTTTCTTCCAGACAGGCCACATTTCTCCCGAATATATCACATCTTCTCCAAGAAATACCAGGATTCCTCCTGAAATAGGACCATTTCTCCCACAAATACCAGCCTTCTCCCCCCAAATAGGACAGTTTCTTCCAGAAATGCCAGATTTCCCCCAAACATATCACATCTTCTCCAAGAAATACCCGGTTTCCCCCTTCAAATAGGACCTTTTCAACCACAAATACCTGTTTTATCCCTCAAATTGGACATATTCTTCCAGAAATGCCACATTTCTCCCAAATATATCACATCTTCTCCAAGAAATACCACGTTTCCCCCTTCCAATAGGACCTTTTCACCCTCAAATATCTGTTTTATCCCCAAAAGAGGACAGTTTCTTCCAGACATGCCACATTTCTCCCAAATATATCACATCTTCTCCAAGAAATACCAGCTTTCCCCCTTCAAATAGGACCTTTTCACCCACAAATACCTCTTTTATCCCCAAAATAGGACAGTTTCTGCCAGAAATGCCACATTTCTCCCAAATATATCACATCTTCTCCAAGAAATACCAGGTTTCCCCCTTCAAATAGGACCTTTTCACCCTCAAGTACCTGTTTTATCCCCAAAATAGGACAGTTTCTTCCAGAAATGCCACATTTCTCCCAAATATATCACATCTTCTCCAAGAAATAACAGGTTTCCCCCTTCAAATAGAACGTTTTCACCCACAAATACCTGTTTTATCCCCAAAAGAGGACAGTTTATTCCAGAAATGCCACATTTCTCCCAAATAGATCACATCTTCTCCAAGAAATACTAGGTTTCCCCCTTCAAATATGACCTTTTCACCCACAAATACCTCTTTTATCCCCAAAAGAGGACAGTTTCTTCCTGACATGCCACATTTCTCCCAAATATATCACATCTTCTCCAAGAAATACCAGGTTTCCCCCTTCAAATAGGACCTTTTCAACCACACATACCTGTTCTATCCCTCAAATTGGACATATTCTTCCAGAAAGGCCACATTTCTCCCAAATATATCACATCTTCTCCAAGAAATACCAGGGTTCCCCCTTCAAATAGGACCTTATCACCCACAAATACCTCTTTTATCCCCAGAAGAGGACAGTTTCTTCCAGAAATGCCACATTTCTCCCAAATATATCACATCTTCTCCAAGAAATACCAGTATTCCTCCTGAAATAGGACCTTTTCACCCATAAATACCTCTTTTATCCCCAAAAGAGGACAGTTTCTGCCAGAAATGCCACATTTCTCCCAAATAGATCACATCTTCTCCAAGAAATAACAGGATTCCTCCTGAAATAGGACCTTTTCTCCCACATATACCAGCCTTCTCCCCCCAAAAGAGGACAGTTTCTTCCAGAAAGGCCACATTTCTCCCAAATACATCACATCTTCTCCAAGAAATACCAGGTTTCCCCCTGGAAATAGGACCTTTTCACCCATAAATACCTCTTTTATCCCCAAAAGAGGACAGTTTCTTCCAGAAAGGCCACATTTCTCCCTAATATATCATATCTCCTGCAAGAAATACCAGGGTTCCCCCTTCAAATAGGACCTTTTCACCCAGAAATACCTCTTGTATCCCCAAAAGAGGACAGTTTCTTCCAGACATGCCACATTTCTCCCAAATATATCACATCTTCTCCAAGAAATACCAGGTTTCCCCCTTCAAATAGGACCTTTTCACTCCCAAATACCTCTTTTATCCCCAAAATAGGTCAGTTTCTTCCAGAAATGCCACATTTCTCCCAAATATATCACACCTTCTCCAAGAAATACCACGTTTCCCCCTTCAAATAGGACCTTTTCACCCAGAAATACCTCTTTGATCCCCAAAATACGACAGTTTCTTCCAGACATGCCACATTTCTCCCAAATATATCACATCTTCTCCAAGAAATACCACGTTTCCCCCTTCAAATAGGACGTTTTCACCCACAAATACCTCTTTTATCCCCAAAATAGGACAGTTTCTTCCAGGAATGCCAAATTTCTCCCAAATATATCACATCTTCTCCAAGAAATACCACGTTTCCCCCTTCAAATAGGACCTTTTCACCCACAAATACCTGTTTTATCCCCAAAATAGGACAGCTTCTTCCAGAAAGGCCACATTTCTCCCAAATATATCACATCTTCTCCAAGATATACCACGTTTCCCCCTTCAAATAGGACCTTTTCACCCACAAATACCTCTTTTATCCCCAAAAGAGGACAGTTTCTTCCAGACATGCCACATTTCTCCCAAATGTATCACATCTTCTCCAAGAAATACCACGTTTCCCCCTTCAAATAGGACCTTTTCACCCACAAATACCTCTTGTATCCCCAAAAGAGGACAGTTTCTTCCAGAAATGCCACATTTCTCCCAAATAGATCACATCTTCTCCAAGAAATACCAGCTTTCCCCCTTCAAATAGGACCTTTGCACCCACAAATACCTCTTTTATCCCCAAAAGAGGACAGTTTCTTCCAGACATGCTACATTTCTCCCAAATATATCACATCTTCTCCAAGAAATACCAGGTTTCCCCCTTCAAAAGGACCTTTTCAACCACAAATACCTGTTTTATCCCCAAAAGAGGACAGTTTCTTCCAGAAAGGCCAGATTTCTCCCAAATATATCACATCTTCTCCAAGAAATACCAGGTTTCCCCCTTCAAATAGGACCTTTTCACCCACACATACCTCTTTTATCCCCAAAAGAGGACAGTTTCTTCCAGAAATGCCACATTTCTCCCAAATATATCACATCTCCAAGAAATACCATGTTTCCTCCTGAAATAGCACCTTGTCACCCACAGATTCCTGTTTTATCCCTTTGTTCCGAGCGACTTTTCGTTTTTGAGTGTTTATCCGATGCTACACTTCAGCATTCTGCGACGAATAAAATAGAAGAGGAAAGCCCCACTAATAAGGCAGCTAGAAGGTCCAGTAGCCTCACACATTGTGCTTTCAGGGAGGACGTTCCAGAAAGTCGAGAGTTGTGGCTTCTTTCCTGCGGAGAAAAATACCCCTGTTTTCAGGCAATGCAGGACGCTGAATTCGCACCTTCTCGGCATTTCAATACCGCTCCTTCGCTCTCGTGGCTCGAAAGCGGCACTCGCTCTGAACCGCTCCGGAGAGTCTGCAGTTGCTGTCCGGTCCATCGCGGTTCTGCCCGAGTGCCGCTTGCAGCCTTCAGCAGCGCTCTCGTTTCTCTCGGATGCCGGGAAAGAGCGACTTCAGCCGGATGCTTTGCTCCGACGAGTGAGCGGCTTCTTCTGCGCACATCGCAATGGAGCGCTTCTGACTTCTCCTTCTGTCCATGCAGAATGCACTACGCTTCTCTCTCATTCTTATCCCTTTCTTCCGAGCGACATTTCGTTTTGGAGTGTTTATCCGATGCTACACTTCAGCATTCTGTGACGAATAGAGTAGAAGTGGAAACCACACTAATAAGTATGCTAGAAGTTCGAGGAGCGACACACGTTGTGCTTTCAGGGAGGACGTTCCAGAAAGTCGAGAGTTGTGGCTTCTTTCCTGCGGAGAAAAAACCCCCTGTTTTCAGGCAATGTTGGACGCTGAATTCGCTCCTTCTCGGCATTTCAATACCGCTCCTCCTCTCTCGTGGCTCGAAAGCGGCACTCGCGCTGAACCGCTCCGGAGAGTCTGCAGTTGCTGGCCGGTCCATCGCGGTTCTGCCCGAGTGCCGCTTGCAGCCTTCAGCAGCGCTCTCGTTTCTCTCGGATGCCGGGAAAGAGCGACTTCAGCCGGATGCTTTGCTCCGACGAGTGAGCGGCTTCTTCTGCGCACATCGCAATGGAGCGCTTCTGACTTCTCCTTCTGTCCATGCAGAATGCACTACGCTTCTCTCTCATTCTTATCCCTTTCTTCCGAGCGACATTTCGTTTTGGAGTGTTTATCCGATGCTACACTTCAGCATTCTGTGACGAATAGAGTAGAAGAGAAAAGCCCCACTAATAAGGCAGCTAGAAGTTCGAGGAGCAACGCACGTAGTGCTTTCAGGGAGGACGTTCCAGAAAGTCGAGAGTTGTGGCTTCTTTCCTGCGGAGAAAAAACCCCCTGTTTTCAGGCAATGCAGTAGGCTGAATTCGCTCGTTCTCGGCATAGGAATGCCGCTCCTCCTCTCTCGTGGCTCGAAAGCGGCATTTGCGCTGAACCACACCGGACAGTCTGCAGTTGCAGACTACTGAATAGCCTGAAAACAGGGGGTTTTTTCTCCGCAGGAAAGAAGCCACAACTCTCGACTTTCTGGAACGTCCTCCCTGAAAGAACTACGTGTGTCACTCCTCGAACTTCTAGCTGCCTTATTAGTGGGGCTTTTCCCTTCTACTCTATTCGTCACAGAATGCTGAAGTGTAGCAGCGGATAAACACTCCAAAACGAAATGTCGCTCGGAAAAAGGGATAAGAATGAGAGAGAAGCGTAGTGCATTCTGCATGGACACATGGAGAAGTCAGAAGCTCTCCATTGCGTTGTGCTTAGAAGAAGCCGCTCACTCGTCGGAGCAAAGCATCCGGCTGAAGTCGCTCTTTCCCGGCATCCGAGAGAAACGAGAGCGCTGCTGAAGGCTGCAAGCGGCACTCGGGCAGAACCGCGATGGAACGGCCAGCAACTGCAGACTCTCCGGAGCGGTTCAGCGCGAGTGCCGCTTTCGAGCCACGAGATCGAAGGAGCGGTATTGAAATGCCGAGAAGGAGCGAATTCAGCCTACTGCATTGCCTGAAAACAGGGTTTTTTTTCTCCGCAGGAAAGAAGCCACAACTCTCGACTTTCTGGAACGTCCTTCCTGAAAGCACAATGTGTGTGGCTACTGGACCTTCTAGCTGCCTATTTAGTGGGGCTTTTCTCTTCTATTTTATTCGTCACAGAATGCTGAAGCGTAGCACAGGATAAACACTCCAAAACGAAAAGTCGCTCGGAACAAAGGGATAAAACAGGAATCTGTGGGTTACAAGGTCCTATTTCAGGAGGAAACCTGGTATTTCTAGGAGATGTGATATATTTGGGAGAAATGTGGCATTTCTGGAAGAAACTGTCCTCTTTTGGGGATAAAATAGGTATTTGTGGGTGAAAAGGTCCTATTTGAAGAGGGAAAGCTGGTATTTCTTGGAGAAGAGGTGATATATTTGGGAGAAATCTGGCCTTTCTGGAAGAAACTGTCGTATTTTGGGGACAAAACAGGTATTTGTGGGCGAAAAGGTCCTTCTGAAGGGGGAAAGCTGTTATTTCTTCGAGAAGATGTGATATATTTGGGAGAAATGTGGCATTCCTGGAAGAAACTGTCCTCTTTTGGGGATAAAAGAGGCATTTGTGGGTGAAAAGGACCTATTACAAGGAGGAAACCTGGTATTTCTTGGAGAAGATGTGATATATTTGGGAGAAATGTTGCATTTCTGGACGTAACTGTCCTCTTTTGGGGATAAAAGAGGTATTTGTGGGTGATAAGGTCCTATTTGAAGGGGGAAAGCTGGTATTTCTTGGAGAAGATGTGATCTATTTGGGAGAAATCTGGCATTTCTGGAAGAAACTGTCCTATTTGGGGGGAGAAGGCTGGTATTTCTTGTAGAAAAGGTCCTATTTCAGGAGGAATACTGGTATATCTTGGAGAAGATGTGATCTATTTGGGAGAAATGTGGCATTTCTGGAAGAAACTGTCCTATTTGAGGGATAAAAGAGGTATTTGTGGGTGAAAAGGTCCTATTTCAGGAGGAATCCTGGTATTTCTTGGAGAAGATGTGATATATTTGGGAGAAATGTGGCATGTCTGGAAGAAACTGTCCTCTTTTGGGGATCAAAGAGGTATTTGTGGGTGAAAAGGTCCTATTTGAAGGGGGAAACCTGGTATTTCTTGGAGGAGATGTGATCTATTTGGGAGAAATGTGGCATGTCTGGAAGAAACTGCCCTATTTTGGGGATAAAACAGGTATTTGTGGGTGAAAAGGTCCTATTTGAAGGGGGTATCCTGGTATTTCTTGGAGAAGATGTGATATGTTTGGGTGAAATGTGGCATTTCTGGAAGAAACTGTTCTATTTTGGGGATGAAAGAGGTACTTGTGGGTGAAAAGGTCCTATTTCAAGGGGGTATCCTGGTATTTCTTGGAGAAGATGTGATATATTTGGGTGATATGTGGCATGTCTGGAAGAAAATGTCCTATTTGGGGGGAGAAGGGTGGTACTTATGGGAGAAAAGTTCCTATTTCAGGAGGAATTCTGGTATTTCTTGGAGAAGATGTGATATATTTGGGAGAAATGTGGCCTTTCTGGAAGAAACTGTCCTCTTTTGGGGATAAAACAGGTATTTGTGGGTGAAAAGGTCTTATTTGAAGGGGGAAAGCTGGTATTTCTTGGAGAAGATGTGATCTATTTGGGAGAAATGTGGCATTTCTTGAAGAAACTGTCCTCTTTTGGGAATAAAACAGGTATTTGAGGGTGAAAATTTCCTTTTTCAAGGGGGAAACCTGGTATTTCTTGGAGAAGATATGATATATTTGGGAGAAATGTGGCATTTCTGGCAGAAACTGTCCTCTTTTGGGGATAAAAGATGTATTTGTGGGTGAAAAGGTCATATTTGAAGGGGGAAACCTGGTATTTCTTGGAGAAGATGTGATATATTTGGGAGAAATGTGGCATTTCTGGAAGAAACTGTCCTCTTTTGGGGATAAAAGAGGTATTTGTGGGTGAAAAGGTCCTATTTGAAGGGGGAAAGCTGGTATTTCTTGGAGAAGATGTGATCTATTTGGGAGAAATGTGGCCTTTCTGGAAGAAAATGTCCAATTTGGGGGGAGAAGGCTGGTAGTTTTGGGTGAGAAGGTCCTATTTCAGGAGGAATCCTGGTATTTCTTGGAGAAGATGTGATATGTTTGGGAGAAATGTGGCATTTCTGGAAGAAAATGTCCAATTTGGGGGGAGAAGGCTGGTAGTTTTGGGTGAGAAGGTCCTATTTCAGGAGGAATCCTGTTATTTCTTGGAGAAGATGTGATATATTTGGGAGAAATGTGGCCTTTCTGGAAGAAACTGTCCTCTTTTGGGGATAAAAGAGGTATTAGTGGTTGAAAAGGTCCTATTTGAAGGGGGAAAGCTGGTATTTCTTGGAGAAGATGTGATATATTTGGGAGAAATGTGGCATTTCTGGAAGAAAATGTCCTCTTTTGGGGATAAAAGAGGTATTTCATGGAGAAAAGGTCCTAATTCAAGGGGGAAACCTGGTATTTCTTGGAGAAGATGTGATATATTTGGGAGAAATGTGGCATTTCTGGAAGAAACTGTCCTATTTGAGGGATAAAAGAGGTATTTGTGGGAGAAAAGGTCCTATTTCAGGGGGAATCCTGTTATTTCTTGGAGAAGATGTGATCTATTTGGGAGAAATGTGGCCTTTCTATAAGAAACTGCCCTCTTTTGGGGATCAAAGAGGTATTTGTTGGTGAAAAGGTCCTATTTGAAGGGGGAAACATGGTATTTCTTGGAGAAGATGTGGTATATTTGGGAGAAATCAGGCATTTCTGGAAGAAACTGTCGTATTTTGGGCATAAAACAGGTATTTGTTGGTGAAAAGGTCCTATTTGAAGGGGGAAAGCAGGTATTTCTTGGAGAAGATGTGATATATTTGGGAGAAATGTGGCATGTCTGGAAGAAACTGCCCTATTTTGGGGATAAAACAGGTACTTGTGGGTGAAAAGGTCCTATTTGAAGGGGGAAAGCTGGTATTTCTTGGAGAAGATGTGGTATATTTGGGAGAAATCAGGCATTTCTGGAAGAAACTGTCCTCTTTTGGGGATAAATCAGGTATTTGTGGGTGAAAACGTTGTATTTGAAGGGGGAAACCTGTTATTTCTTGGAGAAGATGTGATATATTTGGGAGAAATGTGGCATTTCTGGAAGAAACTGTCCTATTTTGGGGGGAGAAGGCTGGTAGTTTTGGGTGAGAAGGTCCTATTTCAGGAGGAATCCTGGTATTTCTTGGAGAAGATATGATATAATTGGGAGAAATGTGGCATTTTTGGAAGAAAATGTCCAATTTGGGGGGAGAAGGCTGGTAGTTTTGGGTGAGAAGGTCCTATTTCAGGAGGAATCCTGGCATTTCTTGGAGAAGATGTGATATATCTGGGAGAAATGTGGACTTTCCGGAAGAAACTGTCCTATTTTGGGGATAAAAGAGGTATTAGTGGTTGAAAAGATCCTATTTGAAGGGGGAAACCTGGTATTTCTTGGAGAAGATGTGATCTATTTGGGAGAAATGTGGCCTTACTGGAAGAAACTGTCCTCTTTTGGGGAAAAAAGAGGTATTTCATGGAGAAAAGGTCCTATTTGAAGGGGGAAAGCTGGTATTTCTTGGAGAAGATGTGATCTATTTGGGAGAAATGTGGCATTTCTGGAAGAAACTGTCGTATTTTGCGCATAAAACAGGTATTTGTGGTTGAAAAGGTCCTATTTGAAGGGGGAAAGCTGGTATTTCTTGGAGAAGATGTGATATATTTGGGAGAAATGTGGCATTTCTGGAAGAAACTGTCCTCTTTTGGGGATAAAACAGGTATTTGTGGGTGAAAAGGTACTATTTCGAGGGGGAAAGCTGGTATTTCTTGGAGAAGATGTGATATATTTGGGAGAAATGAGGCATTTCTGGAAGAAACTGTCCAATTTGTGGGGAGAAGCCTGGTATTAGTGGGTGAGAAGGTCCTATTTCAGGAGGAATCCTGGTATTTCTTGGAGAAGATGTGATATATTTGGGAGAAATGTGGCATTTCTGGAAGAAACTGTCCTCTTTTGGGGATAAAAGAGGTATTTGTGGGTGATAAGGTCCTATTTGAAGGGGGAAACGTGGTATTTCTTGGAGAAGCTGTGATATATTTGGGAGAAATGTGGCATTTCTGGAAGAAACTGTCCTATTTTGGGGATAAAAGAATTTTTTGTGGGTGAAAAGGTCCTATTTGAAGGGGGAAACGTGGTATTTCTTGGAGAAGATGTGATATATTTGGGAGAAATGTGGCATTTCTGGAAGAAACTGTCCTCTTTTGGGGATAAAAGAGGTATGTGTGGGTGAAAAGGTCCTATTTGAAGGGGGAAACCTGGTATTTCTTGGAGAAGATGTGAGATATTTGGGAGAAATGTGGCATGTCTGGAAGAAAATGTCCTATTTGGGGGGAGAAGGCTGGTACTTGTGGGAGAAAAGGTCCTATTTCAGGAGGAATCCTGGTATTTCTTGGAGGAGATGTGATATGTTTGGGAGAAATGTGGCCTTTCTGGAAGAAACTGTCCTCTTTTGGGGATAAAACAGGTATTTGTGGGTGAAAAGGTCCTATTTGAAGGGGGAAAGCTGGTATTTCTTGGAGAAGATGTGATATATTTGGGAGAAATCTGGCATTTCTGGAAGAAACTGTCCTCTTTTGGGGATAAAACAGGTATTTGTGGGTGAAAATTTCCTATTTCAAGGGGGAAACCTGGTATTTCTTGGAGAAGATATGATATATATGGGAGAACTGAGACATTTCTGGAAGAAACTGTTCTATTTTGGGGATAAAACAGGTATTTGTGGGTGAAAAGTTCCTATTTGAAGGGGGAAACCTGGTATATCTTGGAGAAGATGTGATATATTTTGGAGAAATCTGGCATTTCTGGAAGAATATGTTGAATTTGAGGGATAAAACAGGTATTTGTGGTTGAAAAGGTCCTATTTGAAGGGGGAAACCTGGTATTTCTTGGAGAAGATGTGATATATTTGGGAGAAATGTGGCATGTCTGGAAGAAACTGTCCACTTTTGGGGATAAAACAGGTATTTGTGGGTGAAAAGGTCCTATTTGAAGGGGGAAACCTGGTATTTCTTGGAGAAGATGTGGTATATTTGGGAGAAATGTGGCATTTCTGGAAGAAACTGTCCTCTTTTGGGGATAAAACAGGTATTTGTGGGTGAAAACGTTGTATATGAAGGGGGAAACCTGTTATTTCTTGGAGAAGATGTGATATATTTGGGAGAATTGTGGCATTCCTGGAAGAAACTGTCCTCTTTTGGGGATAAAACAGGTACTTGTGGGTGAAAAGGTCCTATTTGAAGGGGGAACCCTGTTATTTCTTGGAGAAGATGAGATATATTTGGGAGAAATGTGGCATGTCTGGAAGAAGCTGTCCTCTTTTGGGGATAAAAGAGGTATTTGTTGGTGAAAAGGTCCTATTTGAAGGGGGAAACCTGGTATTTCTTGGAGAAGATGTGATATGTTTGGGAGAAATGTGGCATTTCTGGAAGAAACTGTCCTCTTTTGGGGATAAAAGAGGTATTTGTGGGAGAAAAGGTCCTATTTGAAGGGGGAAAGCTGGTATTTCTTGGAGAAGATGTGATCTATTTGGGAGTAATGTGGCATGTCTGGAAGAAAATGACCAATTTGGGGGGAGAAGGCTGGTAGTTTTGGGTGAGATGGTCCTATTTCAGGAGGAATCCTAGTATTTCTTGGAGAAGATGTGATATGTTTGGGAGAAATGTGGCATTTCTGGAAGATAATGTCCAATTTGGGGGGAGAAGGCTGGTAGTTTTGGGTGAGAAGGTCCTATTTCAGGAGGAATCCTTGCATATCTTGGAGAAGATGTGATATATTTGGGAGAAATGTGGCCTTTCTGGAAGAAACTGTCCTCTTTTGGGGATAAAAGAGGTATTAGTGGTTGAAAAGGTCCTATTTGAAGGGGGAAACCTGGTATTTCTTGGAGAAGATGTGATATATTTGGGAGAAATGTGGCATTTCTGGAAGAAAATGTCCTCTTTTGGGGATAAAACAGGTATTTCATGGAGAAAAGGTCCTAATTCAAGGGGGAAACGTGGTATTTCTTGGAGAAGATGTGATATATTTGGGAGAAATGTGGCATTTCTGGAAGAAACTGTCCTATTTGAGGGATAAAAGAGGTATTTGTGGGTGAAAAGGTCCTATTTCAGGAGGAATCCTGGTATTTCTTGGAGAAGATGTGATATATTTGGGAGAAATGTGGCCTTTCTATTAGAAACTGTTCTCTTTTGGGGATTAAAGAGGTATTTGTGGGTGAAAAGGTCCTATTTGAAGGGGGAAACCTGGTATTTCTTGGAGAAGATGTGATCTATTTGGGAGAAATGTGGCATTTCTGGAAGAAACTGCCCTATTTTGGGGATAAAACAGGTATCTGTGGGTGAAAAGGTCCTATTTGAAGGGGGAAACGTGGTATTTCTTGGAGAAGATGTGGTATATTTGGGAGAAATCAGGCATTTCTGGAAGAAACTGTCCTCTTTTGGGGATAAAACAGGTATTTGTGGGTGAAAAGGTCCTATTTGAAGGGGGAAACCTGTTATTTCTTGGAGAAGATGTGATATATTTGGGAGAAATCTGGCATGTCAGGAAGAAACTGTCCTCTTTTGGGGATAAAAGAGGTATTTGTGGGTGAAAAGGTCCTATTTGAAGGGGGAAACCTGGTATTTCTTGGAGAAGAGGTGATATATTTGAGAGAAATGTGGCATGTCTGGAAGAAACTGTCCTCTTTTGGAGATAAAAGAGGTATTTGTGGGTGATAAGGTCCTATTTGAAGGGGGAACCCCGGTATTTCTTGGAGAAGATGTGATATATTTGGGAGAAATGTGGCATGTCTGGAAGAAGCTGTCCTTTTTTGGGGATAAAACAGGTATTTGTGGGTGAAAAGGTCCTATTTGAAGGGGGAAAGCAGGTATTTCTTGGAGAAGATGTGATATATCTGGGAGAAATGTGGCATGTCTGGAAGAAACTGTCCTATTTTGGGGATAAAAGAGGTATTTGTGGGAGAAAAGGTCCTATTTGAAGGGGGAAAGCTGGTATTTCTTGGAGAAGATATGATCTATTTGGGAGAAATGAGGCCTTTCTGGAAGAAAATGTCCAATTTGGGGGGAGAAGGCTGGTAGTTTTGGGTGAGAAGGTCCTATTTCAGGAGGAATCCTGGTATATCTTGGAGAAGATATGATATATTTGGGAGAAATGTGGCATTTCTGGAAGAAAATGTCCAATTTGGGGGGAGAAGGCTGATAGTTTTGGGTGAGAAGGTCCTATTTCAGGAGGAATCCTGGCATTTCTTGGAGAAGATGTGATATATCTGGGAGAAATGTGGCCTTTCCGGAAGAAACTGTCCTATTTTGGGGATAAAAGAGGTATTAGTGGTTGAAAAGATCCTATTTCCAGGGGGAAACCGGGTATTTCTTGGAGAAGATGATATATATTTTGGAGAAATGTGGCATTTCTGGAAGAAAATGTCCTCTTTTGGGGATAAAAGAGGTATTTCATGGAGATAAGGTCCTATTTGAAGGGGGAAACGTGGTATTTCTTGGAGAAGATGTGATCTATTTGGGAGAAATGTGGCATTTCTGGAAGAAACTGTCGTATTTTGCGCATAAAACAGGTATTTGTGGTTGAAAAGGTCCTATTTGAAGGGGGAAAGCTGGTATTTCTTGGAGAAGATGTGATATGTTTGGGATAAATGTGGCATTTCTGGAAGAAACTGTCCTATTTTGGGGATAAAAGAGGTATTTGTGGGTGAAAAGGTCCTATTTGAAGGGGGAAACCTGTTATTTCTTGGAGAAGATGTGATATATTTGGGAGAAATGAGGCATTTCTGGAAGAAACTGTCCAATTTGTGGGGAGAAGCCTGGTATTAGTGGGTGAGAAGGTCCTATTTCAGGAGGAATCCTGGTATTTCTTGGAGAAGATGTGATCTATTTGGGAGAAATGTGGCATTTCTGGAAGAAACTGTCCTATTTTGGGGATAAAAGAGGTATTTGTGGGTGATAAGGTCCTATTTGAAGGGGGAACCCTGGTATTTCTTGGAGAAGATGTGATATATTTGGGAGAAATGTGGCATTTCTGGAAGAAACTGTCCTGTTTTGGGGATAAAAGAGGTATTTGTGGGTGAAAAGGTCCTATTTGAAGGGGGAACCCTGGTATTTCTTGGAGAAGATGTGATATATTTGGGAGAAATGTGGCATGTCTGGAAGAAACTGTCCTCTTTTGGGGATAAAAGAGGTATGTGTGGGTGAAAAGGTCCTATTTGAAGGGGGAAAGCTGATATTTCTTGGAGAAGATGTGATATATTTGGGAGAAATGTGGCATGTCTGGAAGAAAATGTCCCATTTGGGGGGAGAAGGCTGGTACTTGTGGGAGAAAAGGTCCTATTTCAGGAGGAATCCTGGTATTTCTTGGAGGAGATGTGATATGTTTGGGAGAAATCTGGCATTTCTGGAAGAAACTGTCCTCTTTTGGGGATAAAACAGGTATTTGTGGGTGAAAAGGTCCTATTTGAAGGGGGAAACGTGGTATTTCTTGGAGAAGATGAGGTATATTTGGGAGAAATGTGGCCTTTCTGTAAGAAACTGTCCTATTTTGGGGATAAAACAGGTATTTGTGGGTGAAAATTTCCTATTTGAAGGGGGAAACCTGGTATTTCTTGGAGAAGATGTGATATATTTGGGAGAAATCTGGCATTTCTGGAAGAATATGTTGAATTTGAGGGATAAAACAGGTATTTGTGGTTGAAAAGGTCCTATTTGAAGGGGGAAACCTGGTATTTCTTGGAGAAGATGTGATCTATTTGGGAGAAATGTGGCATTTCTGGAAGAAACTGTCCTCTTTTGGGGATAAAACAGGTATTTGTGGGTGATAAGGTCCTATTTGAAGGGGGAACCCTGGTATTTCTTGGAGAAGATGTGATCTATTTGGGAGAAATGTGGCATTTCTGGAAGAAACTGTCCTATTTTGGGGGGAGAAGGCTGGTATTTGTGGGAGAAAAGTTCCTATTTCAGGAGGAATCCTGGTATTTCTTGGAGAAGATGTGATCTATTTGGGCGAAATGTGGCATTTCTGGAAGAAACTGTCCTCTTTTGGGGATAAAAGAGGTATTTGTGGGTGAAAAGGTCCTATTTGAAGTTGGAAACCTGGTATTTCTTGGAGAAGATGTGATGTGTTTGGGAGAAATGTGGCATTTCTGGAAGAAACTGTCCTATTTGAGGGATAAAAGAGGTATTTGTGGGTGAAAAGGTCCTATTTCAGGAGGAATCCTGGTATTTCTTGGAGAAGATGTGATCTATTTGGGAGAAATGTGGCATTTCTGGAAGAAACTGTCCTCTTTTGGGGATAAAAGAGGTATTTGTGGGTGAAAAGGTCCTATTTGAAGGGGGAAACCTGGTATTTCTTGGAGAAGATGTGATGTGTTTGGGAGAAATGTGGCATTTCTGGAAGAAACTGTCCTATTTGAGGGATAAAAGAGGTATTTGTGGGTGAAAAGGTCCTATTTCAGGAGGAATCCTGGTATTTCTTGGAGAAGATGTGATATATTTGGGAGAAATGTGGCATTTCTGGAAGAAACTGTCCTATTTTGGGGATAAAAGAATTTTTTGTGGGTGAAAAGGTCCTATTTCAGGAGGAATCCTGGTATTTCTTGGAGGAGACGTGATATGTTTGGGAGAAATGTGGCCTTTCTGGAAGAAACTGTCCTCTTTTGGGGATAAAACAGGTATTTGTGGGTGAAAAGGTCCTATTTGAAGGGGGAAAGCTGGTATTTCTTGGAGAAGATGTGATATATTTGGGAGAAATCTGGCATTTCTGGAAGAAACTGTCCTATTTTGGGGATAAAACAGGTATTTGTGGGTGAAAATTTCCTATTTGAAGGGGGAAACCTGGTATTTCTTGGAGAAGATATGATATATATGGGAGAACTGAGACATTTCTGGAAGAAACTGTTCTATTTTGGGGATAAAACAGGTATTTGTGGGTGAAAAGTTCCTATTTGAAGGGGGAAACGTGGTATATCTTGGAGAAGATGTGATATATTTGGGAGAAATCTGGCATTTCTGGAAGAATATGTTCAATTTGAGGGATAAAACAGGTATTTGTGGTTGAAAAGGTCCTATTTGAAGGGGGAAACCTGGTATTTCTTGGAGAAGATGTGATATATTTGGGAGAAATGTGGCATGTCTGGAAGAAACTGTCCACTTTTGGGGATAAAACAGGTATTTGTGGGTGAAAAGGTCCTATTTGAAGGGGGAAACCTGGTATTTCTTGGAGAAGATGTGGTATATTTGGGAGAAATGTGGCATTTCTGGAAGAAACTGTCCTCTTTTGGGGATAAAACAGGTATTTGTGGGTGAAAACGTTGTATATGAAGGGGGAAACCTGTTATTTCTTGGAGAAGATGTGATATATTTGGGAGAATTGCGGCATTCCTGGAAGAAACTGTCCTCTTTTGGGGATAAAACAGGTACTTGTGGGTGAAAAGGTCCTATTTGAAGGGGGAAACCTGGTATTTCTTGGAGAAGATGTGATATATTTGGGAGAAATGTGGCATGTCTGGAAGAAGCTGTCCTCTTTTGGGGATAAAAGAGGTATTTGTTGGTGAAAAGGTCCTATTTGAAGGGGGAAACCTGGTATTTCTTGGAGAAGATGTGATATGTTTGGGAGAAATGTGCCATTTCTGGAAGAAACTGTCCTCTTTTGGGGATAAAAGAGGTATTTGTGGGAGAAAAGGTCCTATTTGAAGGGGGAAAGCTGGTATTTCTTGGAGAAGATGTGATCTATTTGGGAGTAATGTGGCATGTCTGGAAGAAAATGACCAATTTGGGGGGAGAAGGCTGGTAGTTTTGGGTGAGATTGTCCTATTTCAGGAGGAATCCTAGTATTTCTTGGAGAAGATGTGATATGTTTGGGAGAAATGTGGCATTTCTGGAAGAAAATGTCCAATTTGGGGGGAGAAGGCTGGTAGTTTTGGGTGAGAAGGTCCTATTTCAGGAGGAATCCTTGCATATCTTGGAGAAGATGTGATATATTTGGGAGAAATGTGGCCTTTCTGGAAGAAACTGTCCTCTTTTGGGCATAAAAGAGGTATTAGTGGTTGAAAAGGTCCTATTTGAAGGGGGAAACCTGGTATTTCTTGGAGAAGATGTGATATATTTGGGAGAAATGTGGCATTTCTGGAAGAAAATGTCCTCTTTTGGGGATAAAAGAGGTATTTCATGGAGAAAAGGTCCTATTTCAAGGGGGAAACCTGGTATTTCTTGGAGAAGATGTGATCTATTTGGGAGAAATGTGGCCTTTCTGGAAGAAACTGTCCTATTTGAGGGATAAAAGAGGTATTTGTGGGTGAAAAGGTCCTATTTCAGGAGGAATCCTGGTATTTCTTGGAGAAGATGTGATATATTTGGGAGAAATGTGGCCTTTCTATAAGAAACTGTTCTCTTTTGGGGATAAAAGAGGTATTTGTGGGTGAAAAGGTCCTATTTGAAGGGGGAAACCTGGTATTTCTTGGAGAAGATGTGATCTATTTGGGAGAAATGTGGCATTTCTGGAAGAAACTGCCCTATTTTGGGGATAA
The DNA here is from genome assembly GCA_030408155.1 of Lophura swinhoii. NCBI lineage: Eukaryota > Metazoa > Chordata > Aves > Galliformes > Phasianidae > Lophura > Lophura swinhoii. The sequence goes on from JASCYN010000149.1 coordinate 1,307,147, forward strand.
AAGAGGTATTTGTGGGTGAAAAGGTCCTATTTGAAGGGGGAAACGTGGTATTTCTTGGAGAAGATGTGGTATATTTGGGAGAAATCAGGCATTTCTGGAAGAAACTGTCCTCTTTTGGGGATAAAACAGGTATTTGTGGGTGAAAAGGTCCTATTTGAAGGGGGAAACGTGGTATTTCTTGGAGAAGATGTGATATATTTGGGAGAAATGTGGCATTTCTGGAAGAAACTGTCGTATTTTGGGGATAAAAGAGGTATTTGTGGGTGAAAAGGTCCTATTTGAAGGGGGAAACCTGGTATTTCTTGGAGAAGATGTGATATATTTGGGAGAAATGTGGCATGTCTGGAAGAAACTGTCCTCTTTTGGAGATAAAAGAGGTATTTGTGGGTGATAAGGTCCTATTTGAAGGGGGAACCCCGGTATTTCTTGGAGAAGATGTGATATATTTGGGAGAAATGTGGCATGTCTGGAAGAAGCTGTCCTTTTTTGGGGATAAAACAGGTATTTGTGGGTGAAAAGGTCCTATTTGAAGGGGGAAACGTGGTATTTCTTGGAGAAGATGTGATATATCTGGGAGAAATGTGGCATGTCTGGAAGAAACTGTCCTATTTTGGGGATAAAAGAGGTATTTGTGGGAGAAAAGGTCCTATTTGAAGGGGGAAAGCTGGTATTTCTTGGAGAAGATGTGATCTATTTGGGAGTAATGTGGCATTTCTGGAAGAAAATGTTCAATTTGGGGGGAGAAGGCTGATAGTTTTGGGTGAGAAGGTCCTATTTCAGGAGGAATCCTGGCATTTCTTGGAGAAGATGTGATATATCTGGGAGAAATGTGGCCTTTCCGGAAGAAACTGTCCTATTTTGGGGATAAAAGAGGTATTAGTGGTTGAAAAGATCCTATTTCCAGGGGGAAACCGGGTATTTCTTGGAGAAGATGATATATATTTGGGAGAAATGTGGCATTTCTGGAAGAAAATGTCCTCTTTTGGGGATAAAAGAGGTATTTCATGGAGATAAGGTCCTATTTGAAGGGGGAAACGTGGTATTTCTTGGAGAAGATGTGATCTATTTGGGAGAAATGTGGCATTTCTGGAAGAAACTGTCGTATTTTGCGCATAAAACAGGTATTTGTGGTTGAAAAGGTCCTATTTGAAGGGGGAAAGCTGGTATTTCTTGGAGAAGATGTGATATGTTTGGGATAAATGTGGCATTTCTGGAAGAAACTGTCCTATTTTGGGGATAAAAGAGGTATTTGTGGGAGAAAAGGTCCTAATTCGAGGGGGAAACCTGGTATTTCTTGGAGAAGATGTGATATATTTGGGAGAAATGAGGCATTTCTGGAAGAAACTGTCCAATTTGTGGGGAGAAGCCTGGTATTAGTGGGTGAGAAGGTCCTATTTCAGGAGGAATCCTGGTATTTCTTGGAGAAGATGTGATCTATTTGGGAGAAATGTGGCATTTCTGGAAGAAACTGTCCTATTTTGGGGATAAAAGAGGTATTTGTGGGTGATAAGGTCCTATTTGAAGTGGGAACCCTGGTATTTCTTGGAGAAGATGTGATATATTTGGGAGAAATGTGGCATTTCTGGAAGAAACTGTCCTCTTTTGGGGATAAAAGAGGTATTTGTGGGTGAAAAGGTCCTATTTGAAGGGGTAACCCTGGTATTTCTTGGAGAAGATGTGATATATTTGGGAGAAATGTGGCATGTCTGGAAGAAACTGTCCTCTTTTATGGATAAAAGAGGTATGTGTGGATGAAAAGGTCCTATTTGAAGGGGGAAAGCTGATATTTCTTGGAGAAGATGATATATTTTTGGGAGAAATGTGGCATGTCTGGAAGAAAATGTCCCATTTGGGGGGAGAAGGCTGGTACTTGTGGGAGAAAAGGTCCTATTTCAGGAGGAATCCTGGTATTTCTTGGAGGAGATGTGATATGTTTGGGAGAAATCTGGCATTTCTGGAAGAAACTGTCCTCTTTTGGGGATAAAAGAGGTATGTGTGGGTGAAAAGGTCCTATTTGAAGGGGGAAACGTGGTATTTCTTGGAGAAGATGAGGTATATTTGGGAGAAATGTGGCCTTTCTGTAAGAAACTGTCCTATTTTGGGGATAAAACAGGTATTTGTGGGTGAAAATTTCCTATTTGAAGGGGGAAACCTGGTATTTCTTGGAGAAGATGTGATATATTTGGGAGAACTGTGGCATTTCTGGAAGAAACTGTCCTATTTTGGGGATAAAACAGGTGTTTGTGTGTGAAAAGGTCCTATTTGAAGGGGGAAACGTGGTATATCTTGGAGAAGATGTGATATATTTGGGAGAAATCTGGCATTTCTGGAAGAATATGTTGAATTTGAGGGATAAAACAGGTATTTGTGGTTGAAAAGGTCCTATTTGAAGGGGGAAACCTGGTATTTCTTGGAGAAGATGTGATCTATTTGGGAGAAATGTGGCATGTCTGGAAGAAACTGTCCTATTTTGGGGATAAAAGAGGTATTTGTGGGTGAAAAGGTCCTATTTGAAGGGGGAAAGCTGGTATTTCTTGGAGAAGATGTGATCTATTTGGGAGAAATGTGGCATTTCTGGAAGAAACTGTCCTATTTTGGGGATAAAAGTGGTATTTGTGGGTGATAAGGTCCTATTTGAAGGGGGAAACCTGTTATTTCTTGGAGAAGATGTGATATATTTGGGAGAAATATGGCATTCCTGGAAGAAACTGTCCTATTTTGGGGATAAAAGAGATATTTGTGGGTGAAAAGGTCCTATTTGAAGAGGGAAACATGGTATTTCTTGGAGAAGATGTGATATATTTGGGAGAAATGTGGCATTTCTGGAAGAAACTGTCCTCTTTTGGGGATAAAAGAGGTATTTGTGGGTGATAAGGTCCTATTTGAAGGGGGAACCCTGGTATTTCTTGGAGAAGATGTGATATATTTGGGAGAAATGTGGCATGTCTGGAAGAAACTGCCCTCTTTTGGAGATAAAAGAGGTATTTGTTGGTGAAAAGGTCCTATTTGAAGGGGGAAACCTGGTATTTCTTGGAGAAGATGTGATCTATTTGGGAGAAATGTGGCATTTCTGGAAGAAACTGTCCTATTTTGGGGGGAGAAGGCTGGTATTTGTGGGAGAAAAGTTCCTATTTCAGGAGGAATCCTGGTATTTCTTGGAGAAGATGTGATCTATTTGGGCGAAATGTGGCATTTCTGGAAGAAACTGTCCTCTTTTGGGGATAAAAGAGGTATTTGTGGGTGAAAAGGTCCTATTTGAAGTTGGAAACCTGGTATTTCTTGGAGAAGATGTGATGTGTTTGGGAGAAATGTGGCATTTCTGGAAGAAACTGTCCTATTTGAGGGATAAAAGAGGTATTTGTGGGTGAAAAGGTCCTATTTCAGGAGGAATCCTGGTATTTCTTGGAGAAGATGTGATCTATTTGGGAGAAATGTGGCATTTCTGGAAGAAACTGTCCTCTTTTGGGGATAAAAGAGGTATTTGTGGGTGAAAAGGTCCTATTTGAAGGGGGAAACCTGGTATTTCTAGGAGAAGATGTGATATATTTGGGAGAAATGTGGCATGTCTGGAAGAAACTGCCCTGTTTTGGGGATAAAACAGGTATTTGTGGGTGAAAAGGTCCTATTTGAAGGGGGAAAGCTGGTATTTCTTGGAGAAGATGTGGTATATTTGGGAGAAATGTGGCATTTCTGGAAGAAACTGACCTCTTTTGGGGATAAAACAGGTACTTGTGGGTGAAAACGTTGTATTTGAAGGGGGAAACCTGTTATTTCTTGGAGAAGATGTGATATATTTGGGAGAAATGTGGCATTTCTGGAAGAAACTGTCCTATTTTGGGGATAAAAGAGGTATTTGTTGGTGAAAAAGTCCTATTTGAAGGGGGAAACCTGGTATTTCTTGGAGAAGATGTGATATATTTGGGAGAAATGTGGCATGTCTGGAAGAAACTGTCCTCTTTTGGGGATAAAAGAGGTATATGTGGGTGATAAGGTCCTATTTGAAGGGGGAAACCTGGTATTTCTTGGAGAAGATGTGATCTATTTGGGAGAAATGTGGCATTTCTGGAAGAAACTGTCCTATTTTGGGGGGAGAAGGCTGGTATTTGTGGGAGAAAAGTTCCTATTTCAGGAGGAATCCTGGTATTTCTTGGAGAAGATGTGGTATATTTGGGAGAAATGTGGCATTTCTGGAAGAAACTGTCCTCTTTTGGGGATAAAAGAGGTATTTGTGGGTGAAAAGGTCCTATTTGAAGTTGGAAACCTGGTATTTCTTGGAGAAGATGTGATGTGTTTGGGAGAAATGTGGCATTTCTGGAAGAAACTGTCCTATTTTGGGGATAAAAGACGTACTTGTGGGTGAAAAGGTCCTATTTGAAGTTGGAAACCTGGTATTTCTTGGAGAAGATGTGATGTGTTTGGGAGAAATGTGGCATTTCTGGAAGAAACTGTCCTCTTTTGGGGATAAAAGAGGTATTTGTGGGTGAAAAGGTCGTATTTTAGGAGGAATCCTGGTATTTCTTGGAGAAGATGTGATATATTTGGGAGAAATGTGGCATTTCTGGAAGAAACTGTCCTCTTTTGGGGATAAAAGAGGTATTTGTGGGTGAAAAGGTCCTATTTGAAGGGGGAAACGTGGTATTTCTTGGAGAAGATGTGATCTATTTGGGAGAAATGTGGCATTTCTGGAAGAAACTGTCCTCTTTTTGGGATAAAAGAGGTATTTGTTGGTGAAAAAGTACTATTTGAAGGGGGAAAGCTGGTATTTCTTGGAGAAGATGTGATCTATTTGGGAGAAATGTGGCCTTTCTGGAAGAAACTGTCCTCTTTTGGGGATAAAACAGGCATATGTGGGTGATAAGGTCCTATTTGAAGGGGGAAACCTGGTATTTCTTGGAGAAGATGTGATCTATTTGGGAGAAATGTGGCATTTCTGGAAGAAACTGTCCTATTTTGGGGGGAGAAGGCTGGTATTTGTGGGAGAAAAGTTCCTATTTCAGGAGGAATCCTGGTATTTCTTGGAGAAGATGTGGTATATTTGGGAGAAATGTGGCATTTCTGGAAGAAACTGTCCTCTTTTGGGGATAAAAGAGGTATTTGTGGGTGAAAAGGTCCTATTTGAAGTTGGAAACCTGGTATTTCTTGGAGAAGATGTGATGTGTATGGGAGAAATGTTGCATTTCTGGAAGAAACTGTCCTATTTGAGGGATAAAAGAGGTATTTGTGGGTGATAAGGTCATACTTCAGGAGGAATCCTGTTATTTCTTGGAGAAGATGTGATATATTTGGGAGAAATGTGGCATTTCTGGAAGAAACTGTCATCTTTTGGGGATAAAAGAGGTGTTTGTGGGTGAAAATGTCCAATTTGAAGGGGGAAACCTGGTATTTCTAGGAGAAGATGTGATATATTTGGGAGAAATGTGGCATGTCTGGAAGAAACTGCCCTGTTTTGGGGATAAAACAGGTATTTGTGGGTGAAAAGGTCCTATTAGAAGGGGGAAACGTGGTATTTCTTGGAGAAGATTTGGTATATTTGGGAGAAATCAGGCATTTCTGGAAGAAACTGTCCTCTTTTGGGGATAAAACAGGTATTTGTGGGTGAAAAGGTCCTATTTGAAGAGGGAAACCTGTTATTTCTTGGAGAAGATGTGATCTATTTGGGAGAAATGTGGCATTTCTGGAAGAAACTGTCCTCTTTTGGGGATAAAACAGGTATTTGTGGGTGAAAAGGTCCTATTTGAAGGGGGAAACCTGGTATTTCTTGGAGAAGATGTGATCTATTTGGGAGAAATGTGGCCTTTCTGGAAGAAACTGTCCTCTTTTGGGGATAAAACAGGTATCTGTGGGTGATAAGGTCCTATTTGAAGGGGGAACCCCGGTATTTCTTGGAGAAGATGTGATATATTTGGGAGAAATGTGGCATGTCTGGAAGAAGCTGTCCTATTTGAGGGATAAAAGAGGTATTTGTGGGTGAAAAGTTCCTATTTGAAGGGGGAAACCTGGTATTTCTTGGAGAAGATGTGATCTATTTGGGAGAAATGTGGCATGTCTGGAAGAAACTGTCCTATTTTGGGGATAAAACAGGTATTTGTGGGAGAAAAGGTCCTATTTGAAGGGGGAACCCTGGTATTTCTTGGAGAAGATGTGATCTATTTGGGAGAAATGTGGCCTTTCTGGAAGAAAATGTCCAATTTGGGGGGAGAAGGCTGGTAGTTTTGGGTGAGAAGGTCCTTTTTCAGGAGGAATCCTGGTATTTCTTGGAGAATATATGATCTATTTGGGAGAAATGTGGCATTTCTGGAAGAAAATGTCCAATTTGGGGGGAGAATGCTGGTAGTTTTGGGTGAGAAGGTCCTATTTCAGGAGGAATCCTGGCATTTCTTGGAGAATATGTGATATATCTGGGAGAAATGTGGCCTTTCCGGAAGAAACTGTCCTATTTTGGGGATTAAAGAGGTATTAGTGGTTGAAAAGATCCTATTTGAAGGGGGAAACCTGGTATTTCTTGGAGAAGATGTGATCTATTTGGGAGAAATGTGGCATTTCTGGAAGAAAATGTCCTCTTTTGGGGATAAAAGAGGTATTTCATGGAGAAAAGGTCCTATTTCAAGGGGGAAACCTGGTATTTCTTGGAGAAGATGTGATCTATTTGGGAGAAATGTGGCCTTTCTGGAAGAAACTGTCGTATTTTGGGGATAAAAGAGGTATTTGTGGTTGAAAAGGTCCTATTTGAAGGGGGAAAGCTGGTATTTCTTAGAGAAGATGTGATCTATTTGGGAGAAATGTGGCATTTCTGGAAGAAACTGTCCTCTTTTGGGGATAAAAGAGGTATTTGTGGGAGAAAAGGTCCTATTTCGAGGGGGAAACCTGGTATTTCTTGGAGAAGATGTGATCTATTTGGGAGAAATGAGGCATTTCTGGAAGAAACTGTCCAATTTGTGGGGAGAAGCCTGGTATTAGTGGGTGAGAAGGTCCTATTTCAGGAGGAATCCTGGTATTTCTTGGAGAAGATGTGATATATTTGGGAGAAATGTGGCATTTCTGGAAGAAACTGTCCTCTTTTGGGGATAAAAGAGGTATTTGTGGGTGAAAAGGTCCTATTTGAAGGGGGAAACCTGGTATTTCTTGGAGAAGATGTGATATATTTGGGAGAAATGTGGCATTTCTGGAAGAAACTGTCCTATTTTTGGGGGAGAAGGCTGGTATTTTTGGGAGAAAAGTTCCTATTCCAGGAGGAATCCTGGTATTTCTTGGAGAAGATGTGATCTATTTCGGAGAAATGTGGCATTTCTGGAAGAAACTGTCCTGTTTTGGGGATAAAAGAGGTATTTGTGGGTGAAAAGGTCCTATTGGAAGTTGGAAACCTGGTATTTCTTGGAGAAGATGTGATGTGTTTGGGAGAAATGTGGCATTTCTGGAAGAAACTGTCCTATTTGAGGGATAAAAGAGGTATTTGTGTGAGAAAAGGACCTATTTCAGGAGGAATCCTGGTATTTCTTGGAGAAGATGTGATATATTTGGGAGAAATGTGGCATTTCTGGAAGAAACTGTCCTCTTTTGGGGATCAAAGAGGTATTTGTGGGTGAAAAGGTCCTATTTGAAGGGGGAAACCTGGTATTTCTTGGAGGAGATGTGATATATTTGGGAGAAATGTGGCATGTCTGGAAGAAACTGCCCTCTTTTGGGGATAAAACAGGTATTTGTGGGAGAAAAGGTCCTATTTGAAGGGGGAAACGTGGTATTTCTTGGAGAAGATGTGGTATATTTGGGAGAAATCAGGCCTTTCTGGAAGAAACTGTCCTCTTTTGGGGATAAAACAGGTACTTGTGGGTGATAAGGTCCTATTTGAAGGGGGAAAGCTGGTATTTCTTGGAGAAGATGTGATCTATTTGGGAGAAATGTGGCATTTCTGGAAGAAACTGTCCTATTTTGGGGGGAGAAGGCTGGTATTTGTGGGAGAAAAGTTCCTATTTCAGGAGGAATCCTGGTATTTCTTGGAGAAGATGTGATCTATTTGGGAGAAATGTGGCATTTCTGGAAGAAACTGTCCTCTTTTGGGGATAAAAGAGGTATTTGTGGGTGAAAAGGTAGTATTTGAAGTTGGAAACCTGGTTTTTCTTGGAGAAGATGTGATGTGTTTGGGAGAAATGTGGCATTTCTGGAAGAAACTGTCTTATTTGAGGGATAAAAGAGGTATTTGTGGGTGAAAAGGTCCTATTTGAAGGGGGAAACCTGGTATTTCTAGGAGAAGATGTGATGTATTTGGGAGAAATGTGGCATGTCTGGAAGAAACTGCCCTGTTTTGGGGATAAAACAGGTATTTGTGGGTGAAAAGGTCCTATTTGAAGGGGGAAACCTGGTATTTCTTGGAGAAGATGTGGTATATTTGGGAGAAATGTGGCATTTCTGGAAGAAACTGTCCTCTTTTGGGGATAAAACAGGTATTTGTGGGTGAAAACGTTGTATTTGAAGGGGGAAACCTGTTATTTCTTGGAGAATATGTGATATATTTGGGAGAAATGTGGCATTTCTGGAAGAAACTGCCCTCTTTTGGGGATAAAAGAGGTATTTGTGGGTGAAAAGGTCCTATTTGAAGGGGGAAACCTGGTATTTCTTGGAGAAGATGTGATATATTTGGGAGAAATGTGGCATTTCTGGAAGAAACTGTCCTCTTTTGGGGATAAAAGAGGTATTTGTGGGTGATAAGGTCCTATTTGAAGGGGGAACCCCGGTATTTCTTGGAGAAGATGTGATATATTTGGGAGAAATGTGGCATTTCTGGAAGAAACTGTCCTGTTTTGGGGATAAAAGACGTATTTGTGGGTGAAAAGGTCCTATTTGAAGGGGGAAACCTGGTATTTCTTGGAGAAGATGTGATCTATTTGGGAGAAATCTGGCATTTCTGGAAGAATATGTCCAATTTGAGGGATAAAACAGGTATTTGTGGGAGAAAAGGTCCTATTTGACGGGGGAATGCTGGTATTTCTTGGAGAAGATGTGATCTATTTGGGAGAAATGTGGCATTTCTGGAAGAAAGTGTCCAATTTGGGTGGAGAAGGCTGGTAGTTTTGGGTGAGAAGGTCCTATTTCAGGAGGAATCCTGGTATTTCTTGGAGAAGATGTGATCTATTTGGGAGAAATGTGGCCTTTCTGGATGAAAATGTCCAATTTGGGGGGAGAAGGCTGGTAGTTTTTGGTGAGAAGGTCCTATTTCAGGAGGAATCCTGGTATTTCTTGGAGAAGATGTGATATATTTGGGAGAAATGTGGCATTTCTGGAAGAAACTGTCCTCTTTTGGGGATAAAACAGGTATTTGTGGGTGAAAAGGTCCTATTTGAAGGGGGAAACCTGGTATTTCTTGGAGAAGATGTGCTATATTTGGGAGAAATGTGGCATGTCAGGAAGAAACTGTCCTCTTTTGGGGATACAAGAGGTATTTGTGGGTGAAAAGGTCCTATTTCAAGGAGGTAACCTGGTATTTCTTGGAGAAGATGTGATATGTTTGGGAGAAATGTGGCATTTCTGGACGTAACTGTTCTATTTTGGGGACAAAAGAGGTATTTGTGGGTGAAAAGGTCCTATTTGAAGGCGGAAACCTGGTATTTCTTGGAGAAGATGTGATTTATTTGGGAGAAATCTGGCATTTCTGGAAGAAACTGTCCTATTTGGGGGGAGAAGGCTGGTATTTGTGGGAGAAAAGGTCCTATTTCAGGAGGAATCTTGGTATTTCTTGGAGAAGATGTGATCTATTTGGGAGAAATGTGGCATTTCTGGAAGAAACTGTCCTATTTGAGGGATAAAAGAGGTATTTGTGGGTGAAAAGGTCGTATTTCAGGAGGAATCCTGGTATTTCTTGGAGAAGATGTGATCTATTTGGGAGAAATGTGGCATTTCTGGAAGAAAATGTCCTATTTTGGGGATAAAAGAGGTATTTGTGGGTGAAAAGGTCCTATTTGAAGGGGGAAACGTGGTATTTCTTGGAGAAGATGTGGTATATTTGGGAGAAATGAGGCATTTCTGGAAGAAACTGTCCTCTTTTGGGGATAAAACAGGTATTTGTGGGTGAAAAGGTCCTATTTGAAGGGGGAAACCTGTTATTTCTTGGAGAAGATGTGATATATTTGGGAGAAATGTGGCCTTTCTTGCAGAAACTGTCCTCTTTTGGGGATAAAAGAGGTATTTGTGGGTGAAAAGGTCCAATTTGAAGGGGGAAACGTGGTATTTCTTGGAGAAGATGTGATCTATTTGGGAGAAATGTGGCATTTCTGGAAGAAACTGTCCTCTTTTGGGGATAAAAGAGGTATTTGTGGGTGAAAAGGTCCTATTTCCAGGGGGAACCCCGCTATTTCTTGGAGAAGATGTGATATATTTGGGAGAAATGTGGCATTTCTGGAAGAAACTGTCCTCTTTTGGGGATAAAAGAGGTATTTGTGGGTGATAAGGTCCTATTTGAAGGGGGAACCCCGGTATTTCTTGGAGAAGATGTGATCTATTTGGGAGAAATCTGGCATTTCTGGAAGAATATGTCCAATTTGAGGGATAAAACAGGTATTTGTGGGAGAAAAGGTCCTATTTGACGGGGGAAAGCTGGTATTTCTTGGAGAAGATGTGATGTGATTGGGAGAAATGTGGCATTTCTGGAAGAAAATGTCCAATTTGGGGGGAGAAGGCTGGTAGTTCTGGGTGAGAAGGTCCTATTTCAGGAGGAATCCTGGTATTTCTTGGAGAAGATGTGATATATTTGGGAGAAATGTGGCATTTCTGGAAGAAACTGACCTATTTGAGGGATAAAAGAGGTATTTTTGGGTGAAAAGGTCCTATTTGAAGGGGGAAACCTGGTATTTCTTGGAGAAGAAGTGATATATTTGGGAGAAATGTGGCATTTCTGGAAGAAACTGTCCTCTTTTGGGGATAAAAGTGGTATTTGTGGGTGATAAGGCCCTATTCGAAGGGGAATACCTGGTATTTCTTGGAGAAGATGTGATATATTTGGGAGAAATGTGGCATGTCAGGAAGAAACTGTCCACTTTTGGGGATGAAACAGGTATTTTTGGGTAAAAAGGTCCTATTTGAAGCGGGAAACCTGGTATTTCATGGAGAAAATACCTGTTTTATCCCCAAAATAGGACAGCTTCTTCCAGAAAGGCCAGATTTCTCCCAAACATATCACATCTTCTCCAAGAAATACTAGGATTCCTCCTGAAATACGACCTTTTCACCCACAAATACCTCTTTTATCCCTCAAATAGGACAGTTTCTTCCAGAAATGCCACATTTCTCCCAAATATATCACATCTTCTCCAAGAAATACCAGGATTCCTCCTGAAATAGGACCTTTTCTCCCACAAATACCAGCCTTCTCCCCCCAAAATAGGACATTTTCTTCCAGAAATGCCTGATTTCTCCCAAATAGATCACATCTTCTCCAAGAAATACCAGCTTTCCCCCTTCAAATAGGACCTTATCACCCACAAATACCTCTTTTGTCCCTAAAATAGAACAGTTACGTCCGGAAATGCCACATTTCTCCCAAACATATCACATCTTCTCCAAGAAATACCAGGTTTCCTCCTTGAAATAGGACCTTTTCACCCACAAATACCTCTTGTATCCCCAAAAGAGGACAGTTTCTTCCTGACATGCTACATTTCTCCCAAATATATCACATCTTCTCCAAGAAATACCAGGTTTCCCCCTTGTAATAAGACCTTTTCACCCACAAATACCTCTTTTATCCCCCAAAATAGGACAGTTTCTTCCAGAAATGCCACATTTCTCCCAAATATATCATATCTTCTCCAAGAAATACTAGGTTTCCCCCTTCAAATAGGACCTTTTCACCCACAAATACCTCTTTTATCCCCAAAATAGGACAGTTTCTTCCAGAAAGGCCAGATTTCTCCCAAATATATCACATCTTCTCCAAGAAATACCAGCTTTCCCCCTTCAAATAGGACCTTTTCACCCACAAATACCTGTTTTATCCCCAAAAGAGGACAGTTTCTTCCAGAAATGCCACATTTCTCCCAAATATATCACATCTTCTCCAAGAAATACCAGCTTTCCCCCTTCAAATAGGACCTTTTCACCCACTAATCCCAGGCTTCTCCCCCCAAATAGGACATTTTCTTCCAGAAATGCCACATTTCTCCCAAATATATCATATCTTCTCCAAAAATACCTGGTTTCCCCCTTCAAATAGGAAATTTTCACCCACAAATACCTGTTTTATCCCCAAAATGGGACAGTTTCTTCCAGAAAGGCCACATTTCTCCCAAATATATCACATCTTCTCCAAGAAATACCAGGGTTCCCACTTCAAATAGGAAATTTTCACCCACAAATACCTCTTTTATCCCCAAAAGAGGACATTTTCTTCCAGAAAGGCCACATTTCTCCCAAATAGATCACATCTTCTCCAAGAAATACCAGGATTCCTTCTGAAATAGGAACTTTTCACCCACAAATACCAGCATTCTCCCCCCAAAATACGACAGTTTCTTCCAGACATGCCACATTTCTCCCAAATATATCACATCTTCTCCAAGAAATACCACGTTTCCCCCTTCAAATAGGACCTTTTCACCTACAAATACCTCTTTTATCCCCAAAATAGAACAGTTTCTTCCAGAAATGCCACATTTCACCCAAACATATCACATCTTCTTCAAGAAATACCAGGATACCTCATTCAAATAGGACCTTTTCACCCACAAGTACCTGTTTTATCCCCAAAATAGAACAGTTTCTTCCAGACATGCCACATTTCTCCCGAACATATCACATCTCCTCCAAGAAATACCAGGATTTCTCCTGTAATAGGACCTTTTCTCCCACAAATACCAGCCTTCTCCCCCCAAAAGAGGACAGTTTCTTTCAGAAATGCCACATATCACCCAAATATATCACATCTTCTCCAAGAAATACCAGGTTTCCCCCTTCAAATAGGACCTTTTCACCCACAAATACCTCTTTTATCCCCAAAAGAGGACAGTTTCTTCCAGAAAGGCCACATTACTCCCAAACATATCACATCTTCTACAAGAAATACCAGGGTTCCCCCTTCAAATTGGACCTTTTCCCCCCAAAAAACTCTTTTATCCCCAAAAGAGGACAGTTTCTTCCAGAAAGGCCACATTTCTCCCAAATATATCACATCTTCTCCAAGAAATACCAGGATTCCTCCTGAAATACGACCTTTTCACCCACAAATACCTCTTTTATCCCTCAAATAGGACAGTTTCTTCCAGAAATGCCACATTTCTCCCAAATAGATCACATCTTCTCCAAGAAATACCAGGATTCCTCCTGAAATAGGACCTTTTCTCCCACAAATACCAGCCTTCTGCCCCCAAATAGGACAGTTTCTTCCAGAAATGCCACATTTCTCCCAAATATATCACATCTTCTCCAAGAAATACCAGGTTTCCCCCTTCAAATAGGACCTTATCACCCACAAATACCTCTTTTGTCCCCAAAATAGTACAGTTACGTCCGGAAATGCCACATTTCTCCCAAACATATCACATCTTCTCCAAGAAATACCAGGTTTCCTCCTTGAAATAGGACCTTTTCACCCACAATTACCTCTTGTATCCCCAAAAGAGGACAGTTTCTTCCTGACATGCTACATTTCTCCCAAATATATCACATCTTCTCCAAGAAATACCAGGTTTCCCCCTTCAAATAGGACCTTTTCACCTACAAATACCTCTTTTATCCCCAAAATAGAACAGTTTCTTCCAGAAATGCCACATTTCACCCAAACATATCACATCTTCTTCAAGAAATACCAGGATACCTCATTCAAATAGGACCTTTTCACCCACAAGTACCTGTTTTATCCCCAAAATAGAACAGTTTCTTCCAGACATGCCACATTTCTCCCAAACATATCACATCTCCTCCAAGAAATACCAGGATTTCTCCTGTAATAGGACCTTTTCTCCCACAAATACCAGCCTTTTCCACCCAAAAGAGGACAGTTTCTTCCAGAAATGCCTGATTTCTCCCAAATATATCACATCTTCTCCAAGAAATACCAGGTTTTCCCCTGGAAATACGACCTTTTCACCCACAAATACCTCTTTTATCCCCAAAAGAGGACAGTTTCTTCCAGAAAGGCCACATTACTCCCAAACATATCACATCTTCTCCATGAAATACCAGGGTTCCTCCATCAAATTGGACCTTTTCCCCCCAAAAAACTCTTTTATCCCCAAAAGAGGACAGTTTCTTTCAGAAATGCCACATTTCTCCCGAATAGATCACATCTTCTCCAAGAAATACCAGGATTCCACCTGAAATACGACCTTTTCACCCACAAATACCTCTTTTATCCCTCAAATAGGACAGTTTCTTCCAGAAATGCCACATTTCTCCCAAATATATCACATCTTCTCCAAGAAATACCAGGATTCCTCCTGAAATAGGACCTTTTCTCCCACAAATACCAGCCTTCTCCGCCCAAATAGGACAGTTTCTTCCAGAAATGCCACATTTCTCCCAAATATATCACATCTTCTCCAAGAAATACCAGGTTTCCAACTTCAAATAGGATCTTTTCTCCCACAATGCCTGCCTTCTCCCCCCAAATTTGACAGTTTCTTCAAGGAATGCCACATTTCTCCCAAATTTATCACATCTTCTCCAAGAAATACCAGGATTCCCCCTTCAAATAGGACCTTATCACCCACAAATACCTCTTTTGTCCCCAAAATAGTACAGTTACGTCGGGAAATGCCACATTTCTCCCAAACACATCACATCTTCTCCAAGAAATACCAGGTTTCCCCCTTCAAATAGGACCTTTTCACCCACAATTACCTCTTGTATCCCCAAAAGAGGACAGTTTCTTCCTGACATGCTACATTTCTCCCAAATATATCACATCTTCTCCAAGAAATACCAGGTTTCCCCCTTGTAATAAGACCTTTTCACCCACTAATACGTCTTTTATCCCCAAAATAGGACAGTTTCTTCCAGAAATGCCACATTTCTCCCAAATAGATCACATCTTCTCCAAGAAATACCAGGTTTCCCCCTTCAAATAGGACCTTTTCACCCACAAATTCCTCTTTTATCCCCAAAAGAGGACAGTTTCTTCCAGAAATGCCACATTTCTCCCAAATATATCATATCTTCTCCAAAAATACCAGGTTTCCCCCTTAAAATAGAAATTTTCACCCACAAATACCTGTTTTATCCACAAAAGAGGACAGTTTCTTCCAGAAAGGCCACATTTCTCCCAAATATATCACATCTTCTCCAAGAAATACCAGCTTTCCCCCTTCAAATAGGACCTTTTCAACCACAAATACCTGTTTTATCCCTCAAATTGGACATATTCTTCCAGAAATGCCAGATTTCTCCCAAATATATCACATCTTCTCCAAGAAATACCACGTTTCCCCCTTCAAATAGGACCTTTTCACCCACAAATACCTGTTTTATCCCCAAAAGAGGACAGTTTCTTCCAGAAATGCCACATTTCTCCCAAATAGATCACATCTTCTCCAAGAAATACCAGGTTTCCCCCTTCAAATAGGACCTTTTCACCCACTTATACCAGGCTTCTCCCACCAAATAGGACATTTTCTTCCAGAAATGCCACATTTCTCCCAAATATATCACATCTTCTCCAAGAAATACCTGGTTTCCCCCTTCAAATAGGACCTTTTCTCCCACAAATACCTCTTTTATCCCCAAAAGAGGACAGTTTCTTCCAGAAATGCCACATTTCTCCCAAATAGATCACATCTTCTCCAAGAAATACCAGGTTTTCCCCTGGAAATAGGACCTTTTCACCCACAAATACCTCTTTTATCCCCGAAATAGGACATATTCTTCCAGAAATGCCACATTTCTCCCAAACATATCACATCTCCTCCAAGAAATACCAGGATTCCTCCTGAAATAGTACCTTTTCTCCCACAAATACCAGCCTTCTCCCCCCAAATTGGACATTTTCTTCCAGAAATGCCACATTTCACCCAAACATATCACATCTTCTTCAAGAAATTCCAGGATACCTCATTCAAATAGGACCTTTTCACCCACAAGTACCTGTTTTATCCCCAAAATAGAACAGTTTCTTCCAGACATGCCACATTTCTCCCAAACATATCACATCTCCTCCAAGAAATACCAGGATTTCTCCTGTAATAGGACCTTTTCTCCCAGAAATACCAGCCTTTTCCACCCAAAGGAGGACAGTTTCTTCCAGAAATGCCATATTTCTCCCAAATATATCACATCTTCTCCAAGAAATACCAGGTTTCCCCCTTCAAATAGGACCTTTTCACCCACAAATACCTCTTTTATCCCCAAAAGAGGACAGTTTCTTCCAGAAAGGCCACATTACTCCCAAACATATCATATCTTCTCCAAGAAATACCAGGGTTCCCCCTTCAAATTGGACCTTTTCCCCCCAAAAAACTCTTTTATCCCCAAAAGAGGACTGTTTCTTTCAGAAATGCCACATTTCTCCCAAATAGATCACATCTTCTCCAAGAAATACCAGGTTTCCCCCTTCAAATAGGACCTTTTCACCCACAAATACCTGTTTTATTCCCAAAAGAGGACAGTTTCTTCCAGAAAGGCCACATTTCTCCCAAATATATCACATCTTCTCCAAGAAATACCAGGATTCCTCCTGAAATACGAACTTTACACCCACAAATACCTCTTTTATCCCTCAAATAGGACAGTTTCTTCCAGAAAGGCCACATTTCTCCCAAATACATCACATCTTCTCCAAGAAATACCAGGATTCCTCCTGAAAGAGGACCTTTTCACCCACAAATACCAGCCTTCTCCCCCCAAATAGGACAGTTTCTTCCAGAAATGCCAGATTTCCCCCAAATATATCACATCTTCTCCAAGAAATACTAGCTTTCCCCCTTCAAATAGGACCTTATCACCCACAAATACCTCTTTTGTCCCCAAAATAGAACAGTTACGTCCAGAAATGCCACATTTCTCCCAAACATATCACATCTTCTCCAAGAAATACCAGCTTTCCTCCTTGAAATAGGAACTTTTCACCCACAAATGCCTCTTGAATCCCCAAAAGAGGACAGTTTCTTCCTGACATGCCACATTTCTCCCATATATATCACATCTTCTCCAAGAAATAACAGGTTTCCCCCTTGTAATAAGACCTTTTCACCCACAAATACCTCTTTTATCCCCAAAATACGACAGTTTCTTCCAGAAATGCCACATTTCTCCCAAATATATCACATCTTCTCCAAGAAATACCAGGTTTCCCCCTTCAAATAGGACCTTTTCACCCACAAATACTTCTTTTATCCCCAAAAGAGGACAGTTTCTTCCAGAATGGCCACATTTCTCCCAAATATATCACATCTTCTCCAAGAAATACCAGGTTTCCCCCTTCAAATAGGACCTTTTCACCCACAAATACCTGTTTTATCCCCAAAATAGAACAGTTTCTTCCAGAAATGCCACATTTCTCCCAAATATATCACATCTTCTCCAAGAAATAGCAGGTTTCCCCCTTCAAATAGGACCTTTTCACCCACAAATACCTGTTTTATCCCCAAAATAGGACAGTTTCTTCCAGACATGCCACATTTCTCCCAAATATATCACATCTTCTCCAAGAAATACCAGGTTTCCCCCTTCAAATAGGACCTTATCACCCACAAATACCTGTCCCCAAAAGAGGACAGTTTCTTCCAGAAATGGCACATTTCTCCCAAACATATCACATCTCCTCCAAGAAATACCAGGATTCCTCCTGAAATAGGAACTTTTCTCCCACAAATACCACCCTTCTCCCCCCAAAATAGGACAGTTTCTTCCAGAAATGCCAGATTTCTCCCAAATATATCACATCTTCTCCAAGAAATACCAGGTTTCCCCCTTCAAATAAGACCTTTTCACCCACAAATACCAGTTCTATCCCCATAAGAGGACAGTTTCTTCCAGAAATGCCACATTTCTCCCAAATAGATCACATCTTCTCCAAGAAATACCACGCTTCCCCCTTCAAATAGGTCCTTTTCCCCAAAAAAACCTCTTTTATCCCCAAAAGAGGACAGTTTCTTCCAGGAATGCCACATTTCTCCCAAATAGATCACATCTTCTCCAAGAAATACCAGGATTCCTCCTGAAATAGGACCTTCTCACCCAAACCTACCAGCCTTCTCCCCCCAAATTGGACATTTTCTTCCAGACATGCCACATTTCTCCCAAATATATCACATCTTCTCCAAGAAATACCAGGATTCCTCCTGAAATAGGACCTTTTCTTCAACAAATACCAGCCTTCTCCCCCCAAATAGGACAGTTTCTTCCAGAAATGCCAGATTTCCCCCAAACATATCACATCTTCTCCAAGAAATACCCGGTTTCCCCGGGGAAATAGGACCTTTTCAACCGCAAATACCTGTTTTATCCCTCAAATTGGACATATTCTTCCAGAAATGCCACATTTCTCCCAAATATATCACATCTTCTCCAAGAAATACCATGTTTCCCCCTTCAAATAGGACCTTTTCACCCACAAATATCTGTTTTATCCCCAAAACAGGACAGTTTCTTCCAGAAATGCCACATTTCTCCCAAATATATCACATCTTCTCCAAGAAATACCAGGATTCCTCCTAAAATACGACCTTTTCACCCACAAATACCTCTTTTATCCCCAAAAGAGGACAGTTTCTTCCAGAAATGCCACATTTCTCCCAAATATATCACATCTTCTCCAAGAAATACCAGCTTTCCCCCTTCAAATAGGACCTTTTCACCCACAAATACTTCTTTTATCCCCAAAAGAGGACAGTTTCTTCCAGACATGCCCCATTTCTCCCAAATATATCACATCTTCTCCAAGAAATACCAGCTTTCCCCCTTCAAATAGGACCGTTTCACCCACAAATACCTCTTTTATCCCCAAAAGAGGACAGTTTCTTCCAGACATGCCACTTTTCTCCCAAATATATCACATCTTCTCCAAGAAATTCAAGGATTCCTCCTGAAATAGGATCTTTTCACCTACAAATACCTGTTATATCCCCAAAATAGGACAGTTTCTTCCAGAAATGCCACATTTCTCCCTAATATATCACATCTCCTGCAAGAACATCCTGCTTTCCCCCTTCAAATAGAACCTTTTCTCCCACAAATACCTCTTTTATTACCAAAATAGGACAGTTTCTTCCAGAAATGCCACATTTCTCCCAAACATATCACATCTTCTCCAAGAATTACCAGGTTTCCCCCTTCAAATAGGAACTTTTCTCCCATAGATACCTGTTTTATCCGCAAAAGAGGACAGTTTCTTCCAGAAAGGCCACATTTCTCCCAAATAGATCACATCTTCTCCAAGAAATACCAGCTTTCCCCCTTCAAATAGGACCTTTTCAACCACAAATACCTCTTTTATCCCTCAAATTGGACATTTTCTTCCAGACATGCCTGATTTCTCCCAAATATATCACATCTTCTCCAAGAAATACCAGGATTCCTCCTGAAATAGGAACTTTTCACCAACAAATACCTCTTTTATCCCTCAAATAGGACAGTTTCTTCCAGAAATGCCACATTTCTCCCAAATAGATCACATCCGCTCCAAGAAATACCAGGTTTCCCCATTCAAATAGGACCTTTTCACCCACAAGTACCTGTTTTATCCCCAAAATAGAACAGTTTCTTCCAGAAATGCCACATTTCTCCCAAATATATCACATCTTCTCCAAGAAATTACAGGTTTCCCCCTTCAAATACAACGTTTTCACCCACAAATACCTGTTTTATCTCCAAAAGAGGACATTTTCTTCCAGAAAGGCCACATTTCTCCCAAATAGATCACATCTTCTCCAAGAAATACCAGCTTTCCCCCTTCAAATAGGACCTTTTCACCCACAAATACCTCTTTTATCCCCAAAAGAGGACAGTTTCTTCCAGACATGCCACATTTCTCCCAAACATATCACATCTTCTCCAAGAAATACCAGGTTTCCCCCTTCAAATAGGACCTTTTCAACCACACATACCTGTTCTATCCCTCAAATTGGACATATTCTTCCAGAAATGCCACATTTCTCCCAAATAGATCACATCTTCTCCAAGAAATAGCAGGTTTCCCCCTTCAAATAGGACCTTTTCACCCACAAATACCTCTTTTATCCCCAAAATAGGACAGTTTCTTCCAGAAAGGCCACATTTCTCCCAAATATATCACATCTTCTCCAAGAAATACCAGGGTTCCCACTTCAAATAGGAAATTTTCACCCACAAATACCTCTTTTATCCCCAAAAGAGGACATTTTCTTCCAGAAAGGCCACATTTCTCCCAAATAGATCACATCTTCTCCAAGAAATACCAGGATTCCTTCTGAAATAGGAACTTTTCACCCACAAATACCAGCATTCTCCCCCCAAAATACGACAGTTTCTTCCAGACATGCCACATTTCTCCCAAATATATCACATCTTCTCCAAGAAATACCACGTTTCCCCCTTCAAATAGGACCTTTTCACCTACAAATACCTCTTTTATCCCCAAAATAGAACAGTTTCTTCCAGAAATGCCACATTTCACCCAAACATATCACATCTTCTTCAAGAAATACCAGGATACCTCATTCAAATAGGACCTTTTCACCCACAAGTACCTGTTTTATCCCCAAAATAGAACAGTTTCTTCCAGACATGCCACATTTCTCCCGAACATATCACATCTCCTCCAAGAAATACCAGGATTTCTCCTGTAATAGGACCTTTTCTCCCACAAATACCAGCCTTCTCCCCCCAAAAGAGGACAGTTTCTTTCAGAAATGCCACATATCACCCAAATATATCACATCTTCTCCAAGAAATACCAGGTTTCCCCCTTCAAATAGGACCTTTTCACCCACAAATACCTCTTTTATCCCCAAAAGAGGACAGTTTCTTCCAGAAAGGCCACATTACTCCCAAACATATCACATCTTCTACAAGAAATACCAGGGTTCCCCCTTCAAATTGGACCTTTTCCCCCCAAAAAACTCTTTTATCCCCAAAAGAGGACAGTTTCTTCCAGAAAGGCCACATTTCTCCCAAATATATCACATCTTCTCCAAGAAATACCAGGATTCCTCCTGAAATACGACCTTTTCACCCACAAATACCTCTTTTATCCCTCAAATAGGACAGTTTCTTCCAGAAATGCCACATTTCTCCCAAATAGATCACATCTTCTCCAAGAAATACCAGGATTCCTCCTGAAATAGGACCTTTTCTCCCACAAATACCAGCCTTCTGCCCCCAAATAGGACAGTTTCTTCCAGAAATGCCACATTTCTCCCAAATATATCACATCTTCTCCAAGAAATACCAGGTTTCCCCCTTCAAATAGGACCTTATCACCCACAAATACCTCTTTTGTCCCCAAAATAGTACAGTTACGTCCGGAAATGCCACATTTCTCCCAAACATATCACATCTTCTCATAGAAATACCAGGTTTCCTCCTTGAAATAGGACCTTTTCACCCACAATTACCTCTTGTATCCCCAAAAGAGGACAGTTTCTTCCTGACATGCTACATTTCTCCCAAATATATCACATCTTCTCCAAGAAATACCAGGTTTCCCCCTTCAAATAGGACCTTTTCACCTACAAATACCTCTTTTATCCCCAAAATAGAACAGTTTCTTCCAGAAATGCCACATTTCACCCAAACATATCACATCTTCTTCAAGAAATACCAGGATACCTCATTCAAATAGGACCTTTTCACCCACAAGTACCTGTTTTATCCCCAAAATAGAACAGTTTCTTCCAGACATGCCACATTTCTCCCAAACATATCACATCTCCTCCAAGAAATACCAGGATTTCTCCTGTAATAGGACCTTTTCTCCCACAAATACCAGCCTTTTCCACCCAAAAGAGGACAGTTTCTTCCAGAAATGCCTGATTTCTCCCAAATATATCACATCTTCTCCAAGAAATACCAGGTTTTCCCCTGGAAATACGACCTTTTCACCCACAAATACCTCTTTTATCCCCAAAAGAGGACAGTTTCTTCCAGAAAGGCCACATTACTCCCAAACATATCACATCTTCTCCATGAAATACCAGGGTTCCTCCATCAAATTGGACCTTTTCCCCCCAAAAAACTCTTTTATCCCCAAAAGAGGACAGTTTCTTTCAGAAATGCCACATTTCTCCCGAATAGATCACATCTTCTCCAAGAAATACCAGGATTCCACCTGAAATACGACCTTTTCACCCACAAATACCTCTTTTATCCCTCAAATAGGACAGTTTCTTCCAGAAATGCCACATTTCTCCCAAATATATCACATCTTCTCCAAGAAATACCAGGATTCCTCCTGAAATAGGACCTTTTCTCCCACAAATACCAGCCTTCTCCGCCCAAATAGGACAGTTTCTTCCAGAAATGCCACATTTCTCCCAAATATATCACATCTTCTCCAAGAAATACCAGGTTTCCAACTTCAAATAGGATCTTTTCTCCCACAATGCCTGCCTTCTCCCCCCAAATTTGACAGTTTCTTCAAGGAATGCCACATTTCTCCCAAATTTATCACATCTTCTCCAAGAAATACCAGGATTCCCCCTTCAAATAGGACCTTATCACCCACAAATACCTCTTTTGTCCCCAAAATAGTACAGTTACGTCGGGAAATGCCACATTTCTCCCAAACACATCACATCTTCTCCAAGAAATACCAGGTTTCCCCCTTCAAATAGGACCTTTTCACCCACAATTACCTCTTGTATCCCCAAAAGAGGACAGTTTCTTCCTGACATGCTACATTTCTCCCAAATATATCACATCTTCTCCAAGAAATACCAGGTTTCCCCCTTGTAATAAGACCTTTTCACCCACTAATACGTCTTTTATCCCCAAAATAGGACAGTTTCTTCCAGAAATGCCACATTTCTCCCAAATAGATCACATCTTCTCCAAGAAATACCAGGTTTCCCCCTTCAAATAGGACCTTTTCACCCACAAATTCCTCTTTTATCCCCAAAAGAGGACAGTTTCTTCCAGAAATGCCACATTTCTCCCAAATATATCATATCTTCTCCAAAAATACCAGGTTTCCCCCTTAAAATAGAAATTTTCACCCACAAATACCTGTTTTATCCACAAAAGAGGACAGTTTCTTCCAGAAAGGCCACATTTCTCCCAAATATATCACATCTTCTCCAAGAAATACCAGCTTTCCCCCTTCAAATAGGACCTTTTCAACCACAAATACCTGTTTTATCCCTCAAATTGGACATATTCTTCCAGAAATGCCAGATTTCTCCCAAATATATCACATCTTCTCCAAGAAATACCACGTTTCCCCCTTCAAATAGGACCTTTTCACCCACAAATACCTGTTTTATCCCCAAAAGAGGACATTTTCTTCCAGAAATGCCACATTTCTCCCAAATAGATCACATCTTCTCCAAGAAATACCAGGTTTCCCCCTTCAAATAGGACCTTTTCACCCACTTATACCAGGCTTCTCCCCCCAAATAGGACATTTTCTTCCAGAAATGCCACATTTCTCCCAAATATATCACATCTTCTCCAAGAAATACCTGGTTTCCCCCTTCAAATAGGACCTTTTCTCGCACAAATACCTCTTTTATCCCCAAAAGAGGACAGTTTCTTCCAGAAATGCCACATTTCTCCCAAATATATCACATCTTCTCCAAGAAATAACAGGTTTCCCCCTTCAAATACAACGTTTTCACCCACAAATACCTGTTTTATCCCCAAAAGAGGACAGTTTCTACCAGAAATGCCACATTTCTCCCAAATAGATCACATCTTCTCCAAGAAATAGCAGGTTTCCCCCTTCAAATAGGACCTTTTCACCCACAAATACCTGTTTTATCCCCAAAAGAGGACAGTTTCTTCCAGAAATGCCACATTTCTCCCAAATAGATCACATCTTCTCCAAGAAATACCAGGTTTCCCCCTTCAAATAGGACCTTTTCACCCACTTATACCAGGCTTCTCCCCCCAAATAGGACATTTTCTTCCAGAAATGCCACATTTCTCCCAAATATATCACATCTTCTCCAAGAAATACCTGGTTTCCCCCTTCAAATAGGACCTTTTCTCCCACAAATACCTCTTTTATCCCCAAAAGAGGACAGTTTCTTCCAGAAATGCCACATTTCTCCCAAATAGATCACATCTTCTCCAAGAAATACCAGGTTTTCCCCTGGAAATAGGACCTTTTCACCCACAAATACCTCTTTTATCCCCGAAATAGGACATATTCTTCCAGAAATGCCACATTTCTCCCAAACATATCACATCTCCTCCAAGAAATACCAGGATTCCTCCTGAAATAGTACCTTTTCTCCCACAAATACCAGCCTTCTCCCCCCAAATTGGACATTTTCTTCCAGAAATGCCACATTTCACCCAAACATATCACATCTTCTTCAAGAAATTCCAGGATACCTCATTCAAATAGGACCTTTTCACCCACAAGTACCTGTTTTATCCCCAAAATAGAACAGTTTCTTCCAGACATGCCACATTTCTCCCAAACATATCACATCTCCTCCAAGAAATACCAGGATTTCTCCTGTAATAGGACCTTTTCTCCCAGAAATACCAGCCTTTTCCACCCAAAGGAGGACAGTTTCTTCCAGAAATGCCATATTTCTCCCAAATATATCACATCTTCTCCAAGAAATACCAGGTTTCCCCCTTCAAATAGGACCTTTTCACCCACAAATACCTCTTTTATCCCCAAAAGAGGACAGTTTCTTCCAGAAAGGCCACATTACTCCCAAACATATCATATCTTCTCCAAGAAATACCAGGGTTCCCCCTTCAAATTGGACCTTTTCCCACCAAAAAACTCTTTTATCCCCAAAAGAGGACTGTTTCTTTCAGAAATGCCACATTTCTCCCAAATAGATCACATCTTCTCCAAGAAATACCAGGTTTCCCCCTTCAAATAGGACCTTTTCACCCACAAATACCTGTTTTATTCCCAAAAGAGGACAGTTTCTTCCAGAAAGGCCACATTTCTCCCAAATATATCACATCTTCTCCAAGAAATACCAGGATTCCTCCTGAAATACGAACTTTACACCCACAAATACCTCTTTTATCCCTCAAATAGGACAGTTTCTTCCAGAAAGGCCACATTTCTCCCAAATACATCACATCTTCTCCAAGAAATACCAGGATTCCTCCTGAAAGAGGACCTTTTCACCCACAAATACCAGCCTTCTCCCCCCAAATAGGACAGTTTCTTCCAGAAATGCCAGATTTCCCCCAAATATATCACATCTTCTCCAAGAAATACCAGCTTTCCCCCTTCAAATAGGACCTTATCACCCACAAATACCTCTTTTGTCCCCAAAATAGAACAGTTACGTCCAGAAATGCCACATTTCTCCCAAACATATCACATCTTCTCCAAGAAATACCAGCTTTCCTCCTTGAAATAGGAACTTTTCACCCACAAATGCCTCTTGAATCCCCAAAAGAGGACAGTTTCTTCCTGACATGCCACATTTCTCCCAAATATATCACATCTTCTCCAAGAAATACCAGGTTTCCCCCTTGTAATAAGACCTTTTCACCCACAAATACCTCTTTTATCCCCAAAATACGACAGTTTCTTCCAGAAATGCCACATTTCTCCCAAATATATCACATCTTCTCCAAGAAATACCAGGTTTCCCCCTTCAAATAGGACCTTTTCACCCACAAATACTTCTTTTATCCCCAAAAGAGGACAGTTTCTTCCAGAATGGCCACATTTCTCCCAAATATATCACATCTTCTCCAAGAAATACCAGGTTTCCCCCTTCAAATAGGACCTTTTCACCCACAAATACCTGTTTTATCCCCAAAATAGAACAGTTTCTTCCAGAAATGCCACATTTCTCCCAAATATATCACATCTTCTCCAAGAAATAACAGGTTTCCCCCTTCAAATACAACGTTTTCACCCACAAATACCTGTTTTATCCCCAAAAGAGGACAGTTTCTACCAGAAATGCCACATTTCTCCCAAATAGATCACATCTTCTCCAAGAAATAGCAGGTTTCCCCCTTCAAATAGGACCTTTTCACCCACAAATACCTGTTTTATCCCCAAAATAGGACAGTTTCTTCCAGACATGCCACATTTCTCCCAAATACATCACATCTTCTCCAAGAAATACCAGGTATCCCCCTTCAAATAGGACCTTTTCACCCACAAATACCTGTCCCCAAAAGAGGACAGTTTCTTCCAGAAATGGCACATTTCTCCCAAACATATCACATCTCCTCCAAGAAATACCAGGATTCCTCCTGAAATAGGAACTTTTCTCCCACAAATACCACCCTTCTCCCCCCAAAATAGGACAGTTTCTTCCAGAAATGCCAGATTTCTCCCAAATATATCACATCTTCTCCAAGAAATACCAGGTTTCCCCCTTCAAATTAGACCTTTTCACCCACAAATACCAGTTCTATCCCCATAAGAGGACAGTTTCTTCCAGAAATGCCACATTTCTCCCAAATAGATCACATCTTCTCCAAGAAATACCACGCTTCCCCCTTCAAATAGGTCCTTTTCCCCAAAAAAACCTCTTTTATCCCCAAAAGAGGACAGTTTCTTCCAGGAATGCCACATTTCTCCCAAATAGATCACATCTTCTCCAAGAAATACCAGGATTCCTCCTGAAATAGGACCTTCTCACCCAAACCTACCAGCCTTCTCCCCCCAAATTGGACATTTTCTTCCAGACATGCCACATTTCTCCCAAATATATCACATCTTCTCCAAGAAATACCAGGATTCCTCCTGAAATAGGACCTTTTCTTCAACAAATACCAGCCTTCTCCCCCCAAATAGGACAGTTTCTTCCAGAAATGCCAGATTTCCCCCAAACATATCACATCTTCTCCAAGAAATACCCGGTTTCCCCGGGGAAATAGGACCTTTTCAACCGCAAATACCTGTTTTATCCCTCAAATTGGACATATTCTTCCAGAAATGCCACATTTCTCCCAAATATATCACATCTTCTCCAAGAAATACCATGTTTCCCCCTTCAAATAGGACCTTTTCACCCACAAATATCTGTTTTATCCCCAAAACAGGACAGTTTCTTCCAGAAATGCCACATTTCTCCCAAATATATCACATCTTCTCCAAGAAATACCAGGATTCCTCCTAAAATACGACCTTTTCACCCACAAATACCTCTTTTATCCCCAAAAGAGGACAGTTTCTTCCAGAAATGCCACATTTCTCCCAAATATATCACATCTTCTCCAAGAAATACCAGCTTTCCCCCTTCAAATAGGACCTTTTCACCCACAAATACTTCTTTTATCCCCAAAAGAGGACAGTTTCTTCCAGACATGCCCCATTTCTCCCAAATATATCACATCTTCTCCAAGAAATACCAGCTTTCCCCCTTCAAATAGGACCGTTTCACCCACAAATACCTCTTTTATCCCCAAAAGAGGACAGTTTCTTCCAGACATGCCACTTTTCTCCCAAATATATCACATCTTCTCCAAGAAATTCAAGGATTCCTCCTGAAATAGGATCTTTTCACCTACAAATACCTGTTATATCCCCAAAATAGGACAGTTTCTTCCAGAAATGCCACATTTCTCCCTAATATATCACATCTCCTGCAAGAACATCCTGCTTTCCCCCTTCAAATAGAACCTTTTCTCCCACAAATACCTCTTTTATTACCAAAATAGGACAGTTTCTTCCAGAAATGCCACATTTCTCCCAAACATATCACATCTTCTCCAAGAATTACCAGGTTTCCCCCTTCAAATAGGAACTTTTCTCCCATAGATACCTGTTTTATCCGCAAAAGAGGACAGTTTCTTCCAGAAAGGCCACATTTCTCCCAAATAGATCACATCTTCTCCAAGAAATACCAGCTTTCCCCCTTCAAATAGGACCTTTTCAACCACAAATACCTCTTTTATCCCTCAAATTGGACATTTTCTTCCAGACATGCCTGATTTCTCCCAAATATATCACATCTTCTCCAAGAAATACCAGGATTCCTCCTGAAATAGGAACTTTTCACCAACAAATACCTCTTTTATCCCTCAAATAGGACAGTTTCTTCCAGAAATGCCACATTTCTCCCAAATAGATCACATCCGCTCCAAGAAATACCAGGTTTCCCCATTCAAATAGGACCTTTTCACCCACAAGTACCTGTTTTATCCCCAAAATAGAACAGTTTCTTCCAGAAATGCCACATTTCTCCCAAATATATCACATCTTCTCCAAGAAATTACAGGTTTCCCCCTTCAAATACAACGTTTTCACCCACAAATACCTGTTTTATCTCCAAAAGAGGATATTTTCTTCCAGAAAGGCCACATTTCTCCCAAATAGATCACATCTTCTCCAAGAAATACCAGCTTTCCCCCTTCAAATAGGACCTTTTCACCCACAAATACCTCTTTTATCCCCAAAAGAGGACAGTTTCTTCCAGACATGCCACATTTCTCCCAAACATATCACATCTTCTCCAAGAAATACCAGGTTTCCCCCTTCAAATAGGACCTTTTCAACCACACATACCTGTTCTATCCCTCAAATTGGACATATTCTTCCAGAAATGCCACATTTCTCCCAAATAGATCACATCTTCTCCAAGAAATAGCAGGTTTCCCCCTTCAAATAGGACCTTTTCACCCACAAATACCTCTTTTATCCCCAAAAGAGGACAGTTTCTTCCAGAAAGGCCTTATTTCTCCCAAATAGATCACATCTTCTCCAAGAAATACCAGGATTCCTCCTGAAATACGACCTTTTCTCCCGCAAATACCTCTTTTATCCACAAAATAGGACAGTTTCTGCCAGAAATGCCACATTTCTCCCAAATAGATCACATCTTCTCCAAGAAATACCAGGATTCCTCCTGAAATAGGACCTTTTTTCCCACAAATACCAGCCTTCTCCCCCCAAAAGAGGACAGTTTCTTCCAGAAAGGCCACATTTCTCCCAAACATATCACATCTTCTCCAAGAAATACCAGCTTTCCCCCTTCAAATAGGACCTTATCACCCACAAATACCTCTTGAATCCCCAAAAGAGGACAGTTTCTTCCAGAAATGCCACATTTCTCCCAAATATATCACATCTTCTCCAAGTAATAACAGCTTTCCCCCTTCAAATAGGACCTTTTCACCCACTAATACCAGGCTTCTCCCCACAAATAGGACATTTTCTTCCAGAAATGCCACATTTCTCCCAAATATATCATATCTTCTCCAAAAATACCAGGTTTCCCCCTTCAAATAGGAAATTTTCACCCACAAATACCTGTTTTATCCCCAAAAGAGGACAGTTTCTTCCAGAAATGCCACATTTCTCCCAAATAGATCACATCTTCTCCAAGAAATACCAGGTTTTCCCCTGGAAATAGGACCTTTTCACCCACAAATACCTCTTTTATCCCCAAAATAGGACAGTATCTGCCAGAAATGCCACATTTCTCCCAAACATATCACATCTCCTCCAAGAAATACCAGGATTCCTCCTGAAATAGGAACTTTTCTCCAACAAATACCAGCCTTCTCCCCCCAAATAGGACATTTTCTTCCAGACATGCCACATATCACCCAAATATATCACATCTTCTCCAAGAAATACCACGTTTCCCCCTTCAAATAGGACCTTTTCACCTACAAATACCTCTTTTATCCCCAAAATAGAACAGTTTCTTCCAGAAATGCCACATTTCACCCAAACATATCACATCTTCTTCAAGAAATACCAGGATACCTCATTCAAATAGGACCTTTTCACCCACAAGTACCTGTTTTATCCCCAAAATAGAACAGTTTCTTCCAGACATGCCACATTTCTCCCAAACATATCACATCTTCTCCAAGAAATACCAGGATTTCTCCTGTAATAGGACCTTTTCTCCCACAAATACCAGCCTTTTCCACCCAAAATAGGACAGTTTCTTCCAGAAATGCCATATTTCTCCCAAATATATCACATCTTCTCCAAGAAATACCAGGTTTTCCCCTGGAAATACGACCTTTTCACCCACAAATACCTCTTTTATCCCCAAAAGACGACAGTTTCTTCCAGATAGGCCACATTACTCCCAAACATATCACATCTTCTCCAAGAAATACCAGGGTTCCCCCTTCAAATTGGACCTTTTCCCCCCAAAAAACTCTTTTATCCCCAAAAGAGGACAGTTTCTTTCAGAAATGCCACATTTCTCCCAAATAGATCACATCTTCTCCAAGAAATACCAGGTTTCCTCCTTCAAATAGGACCTTTTCTCCCACAAATACCTGTTTTATTCCCAAAAGAGGACAGTTTCTTCCAGACATGCCACATTTCTCCCAAATATATCACATCTTCTCCAAGAAATACCAGGATTCCTCCTGAAATACGAACTTTTCTCCCACAAATACCTCTTTTATCCCTCAAATAGGACTGTTTCTTCCAGAAATGCCACATTTCTCCCAAATACATCACATCTTCTCCAAGAAATACCAGGATTCCTCCTGAAAGAGGACCTTTTCACCCACAAATATCAGCCTTCTCCCCCCAAATAGGACAGTTTCTTCCAGAAATGCCAGATTTCCCCCAAATATATCACATCTTCTCCAAGAAATACCAGCTTTCCCCCTTCAAATAGGACCTTATCACCCACAAATACCTCTTTTGTCCCCAAAATAGAACAGTTTCTTCCAGAAATGCCACATTTCTCCCAAATAGATCACATCTTCTCCAAGAAATACCAGGATTCCTCCTGAAAGAGGACCTTCTCACCCAAAACTACCAGCCTTCTCCCCCCAAATTGGACATTTTCTTCCAGACAGGCCACATTTCTCCAAATATATCACATCTTCTCATAGAAATACCAGGATTCCTCCTGAAATAGGACCTTTTCTCCAACAAATACCAGCCTTCTCCCCCCAAATAGGACAGTTTCTTCCAGAAATGCCAGATTTCCCCCAAACATATCACATCTTCTCCAAGAAATACCCGGTTTCCCCCTTCAAATAGGACCTTTTCAACCACAAATACCTTTTTTATCCCTCAAATTGGACATATTCTTCCAGAAATGCCACATTTCTCCCAAATATATCACATCTTCTCCAAGAAATACCACGTTTCCCCCTTCAAATAGGACCTTTTCACCTTCAAATACCTCTTTTATCCCCAAAAGAGGACAGTTTCTTCCAGGAAGGCCACATTTCTCCCAAATATATCACATCTTCTCCAAGAAATACCAGGATTCCTCCTGAAATACGACCTTTTCACCCACAAATACCTCTTTTATCCCCAAAAGAAGACAGCTTCTTCCAGAAATGCCACATTTCTCCCAAATATATCACATCTTCTCCAAGAAATACCAGGTTTCCCCCTTCAAATAGGACCTTTTCACCCACATATACTTCTTTTATCCCCAAAAGAGGACAGTATCTTCCAGACATGCCACATTTCTCCCAAATATATCACATCTTCTCCAAGAAATACCAGGTTTCCCCCTTCGAATAGGACCTTTTCACCCACAAATACCTCTTTTATCCCCAAAAGAGGACAGTTTCTTATAGAAAGGCCACATTTCTCCCAAATATATCACATCTTCTCCCAGAAATACCAGGATTCCTCCTGAAATAGGACCTTTTCACCCACAAATACCTCTTTTATCCCTCAAATAGGACATATTCTTCCAGAAATGCCACATTTCTCCCAAATATATCACATCTTCTCCAAGAAATACCTGCTTTCCCCCTTCAAATAGGACCTTATCACCCACGAATACCTGTTTTATCCCCAAAAGAGGACAGTTTCTTCCAGACATGCCACATTTCTCCCAAATATATCACATCTTCTCCAAGAAATACCACGTTTCCCCCTTCAAATAGGACCTTTTCACCCACAAATACCTCTTTTATCCCCAAAATAGGACAGTTTCTTCCAGAAAGGCCACATTTCTCCCAAATATATCACATCTTCTCATAGAATTACCAGCTTTCCCCCTTCAAATAGGACCTTTTCACACACTAATGCCTGTTTTAACCCCAAAAGAGGACATATTCTTCCAGAAATGCCACATTTCTCCCAAATAGATCACATCATCTCCAAGAAATACCAGGTTTCCCCCTTCAAAAGGACCTTTTCAACCACAAATACATGTTTTGTCCCCAAAAGAGGACAGTTTCTTCCAGAAATGCCAGATTTCTCCCAAATATATCACATCTTTTCAAAGAGATACCAGGTTTCCCCCTTCAAATAGGACCTTTTCACCCACAAATACCTGTTTTATCCCCAAAAGAGGACAGTTTCTTCCAGAAATGCCACATTTCTCCCAA
Organism: Lophura swinhoii; assembly: GCA_030408155.1. Classification (NCBI taxonomy): domain Eukaryota; kingdom Metazoa; phylum Chordata; class Aves; order Galliformes; family Phasianidae; genus Lophura; species Lophura swinhoii. Next base: position 1,339,484 of record JASCYN010000149.1, read on the forward strand.
ATATATCACATCTCCAAGAAATACCAGGTTTCCTCCTGAAATAGGACCTTGTCACCCACAGATTCCTGTTTTATCCCTTTGTTCCGAGCGACTTTTCGTTTTGGGGTGTTTATCCGCTGCTACACTTCAGCATTCTGTGACGAATAAAATAGAAGAGGAAAGCCCCACTATTAAGGCAGCTAGAAGGTCCAGTAGCCACACACATTGTGCTTTCAGGGAGGACGTTCCAGAAAGTCGAGAGTTGTGGCTTCTTTCCAGCGGAGAAAAATACCCCTGTTTTCAGGCATTGCAGGACGCTGAATTCGCACCTTCTCGGCATAGGAATACCTCTCCTTCGCTCTCGTGTCTCGAAAGCGGCACTCGCTCTGAACCGCTCCGGAGAGTCTGCAGTTGCTGGCCGGTCCATCGCGGTTCTGCCCGAGTGCCGCTTGCAGCCTTCAGCAGCGGTCTCGTTTCTCTCGGATGCCGGGAAAGAGCGAATTCAGCCGGATGCTTTGCTCCGACGAGTGAGCGGCTTCTTCTGCGCACATCGCAATGGAGCGCTTCTGACTTCTCCTTCTGTCCATGCAGAATGCACTACGCTTCTCTCTCATTCTTATCCCTTTCTTCCGAGCGACATTTCGTTTTGGAGTGTTTATCCGATGCTACACTTCAGCATTCTGTGACGAATAGAGTAGAAGTGGAAACCACACTAATAAGGCAGCTAGAAGTTCGAGGAGCGACTCACTTTGTGCTTTCGGGGAGGACGTTCCAGAAAGTCGAGAGTTGTGGCTTCTTTCCTGCGGAGAAAAAAGCCCCTGTTTTCAGGCAATGTTGGACGCTGAATTCGCTCCTTCTCGGCATTTCAATACCGCTCCTCCTCTCTCGTGGCTCGAAAGCGGCACTCGCGCTGAACCGCTCCGGAGAGTCTGCAGTTGCTGTCCGGTCCATCGCGGTTCTGCCCCAGTGCCGCTTGCAGCCTTCAGCAGCGCTCTCGTTTCTCTCGGATGCCGGGAAAGAGCGACTTCAGCCGGATGCTTTGCTCCGACGAGTGAGCGGCTTCTTCTGCGCACATCGCAATGGAGAGCTTTTGACTTCTCCATGTGTCCATCCAGAATGCACTACGCTTCTCTCTCATTCTTATCCCTTCCTTCCGAGCGACATTTCGTTTTGGAGTGTTTATCCCATGCTACACTTCAGCATTCTGTGACGAATAGAGTAGAAGAGAAAAGCCCCACTAATAAGGCAGCTAGAAGTTCGAGGAGCGACGCACTTAGTGCTTTCGGGGAGGACGTTCCAGAAAGTCGAGAGTTGTGGCTTCTTTCCTGCGGAGAAAAAAGCCCCTGTTTTCAGGCAATGCAGTAGGCTGAATTCGCTCGTTCTCGGCATAGGAATGCCGCTCCTCCTCTCTCGTGGCTCGAAAGCGGCATTTGCGCTGTACCACACCGGACAGTCTGCAGTTGCAGACTACTGAATAGCCTGAAAACAGGGGGTTTTTTCTCCGCAGGAAACAAGCCACAACTCTCGACTTTCTGGAACGTCCTCCCTGAAAGCACTACGTGTGTCGCTCCTCGAACTTCTAGCAGCCGTATTAGTGGGGCTTTTCCCTTCTACTCTATTCGTCACAGAATGCTGAAGTGTAGCATGGGATAAACACTCCAAAACGAAATGTCGCTCGGAAGGAAGGGATAAGAATGAGAGAGAAGCGTAGTGCATTCTGCATGGACACATGGAGAAGTCAGAAGCGCTCCATTGCCATGTGCGCAGAAGAGGCCGCTCACTTGCCTGAGAAAAGCATCCGGCTGAAGTCGCTCTTTCCCGGCATCCGAGAGAAACGCGAGCGCTGCTGAAGGCTGCAAGCGGCACTCGGGCAGAACCGCGATGGACCGGACAGCAACTGCAGACTCTCCGGAGCGGTTCAGAGCGAGTGCCGCTTTCGAGCCACGAGAGCGAAGGAGCGGTATTGAAATGCCGAGAAGATGCGAATTCAGCCTACTGCATTGCCTGAAAACAGGGGGTTTTTTCTCCGCCGGAAAGAAGCCACAACTCTCGACTTTCTGGAACGTCCTCCCTGAAAGCACAACGTGTGTGGCTTCTGGAGCTTCTAGCTGCCTTATTAGTGGGGCTTTTCTCTTCTACTCTATTCGTCACAGAATGCTGAAGTGTAGCATGGGATAAACACTCCAAAACGAAATGTCGCTCGGAAGGAAGGGATAAGAATGAGAGAGAAGCGTAGTGCATTCTGGATGGACACATGGAGAGGTCAAAAGCGCTCCATTGCGATGTGCGCAGAAGAAGCCGCTCACTCGTCGGAGAAAAGCATCCGGCTGAAGTCGCTCTTTCCCGGCATCCGAGAGAAACGAGAGCGCTGCTGAAGGCTGCAAGCGGCACTCGGGCAGAACCGCGATGGACCGGACAGCAACTGCAGACTCTCCGGAGCGGTTCAGAGCGAGTGCCGCTTTCGAGCCACGAGAGCGAAGGAGCGGTATTGAAATGCCGAGAAGGAGCGAATTCAGCGTCCAGCATTGCCTGAAAACAGGGGGTTTTTTCTCCGCAGGAAAGAAGCCACAACTCTCGACTTTCTGGAACGTCCTCCCTGAAAGCACAATGTGTGTGGCTACTGGACCTTCTAGCTGCCTTATTAGTGGGGCTTTCCTCTTCTATTTTATTCGTCACAGAATGCTGAAGTGTAGCACAGGATAAACACTCCAAAACGAAAAGTCGCTCGGAACAAAGGGATAAAACAGGAATCAGTGGGTGACAAGGTCCTATTTCAGGAGGAAACCTGGTATTTCTTGGAGATGTGAAATATTTGGGAGAAATGTGGCATTTCTGGAAGAAACTGTCCTCTTTTGGGGATAAAAGAGGTATTTGTGGGTGAAAAGGTCCTATTTGAAGAGGGAAACCTGGTATTTCTTGGAGAAGATGTGATCTATTTGGGAGAAATGTGGCATGTCTGGAAGAAACTGTCCTCCATTGGGGATACAAGAGGCATTTGTGGGTGATAAGGTCCTATTTCAAGGAGGAAACCTGGTATTTCTTGGAGAAGATGTGATATATTTGGGAGAAATGTGGCATTTCTGGAAGACTATGTCCAATTTGAGGGATAAAACAGGTATTTGTGGTTGTAAAGGTCCTATTTGAAGGTGGAAACCTGGCATTTCTTCGAGAAGATGTGATCTATTTGGGAGAAATGAGGCATTTCTGGAGGAAAGTGTCGTCTTTTGGGGATGAAACAGGTATTTGTGGGTGAAAAGGTCCTATTTGAAGCGGGAAAAGTGGTATTTCTTGGAGAAGATGTGGTATATTTGGGAGAAATGTGGCATTTCTGGAAGAAACTGTCCTGTTTTGGGGATAAAAGAATTATTTGTGGGTGAAAAGGACCTATTTGAAGGGGGAAACCTGGTATATCTTGGAGAAGATGTGATATGTTTTGATGAAATGTGGCATTCCTGGAAGAAACTGTCCTCTTTTGGGGATAAAAGAGGTATTTTTGGGTGAAAAGGTCCTATTTGAAGGGGGAACCCTGGTATTTCTTGGAGGAGATGTGAAATATTTGGGAGAAATCTGGCATTTCTGGAAGAAACTGTCCTCTTTGGGGATAAAACAGGTATTTGTGGGTGAAAATTTCGTATTTGAAGGGTTGAACCCTGGTATTTCTTGGAGAAGATAAGATATATTTGGGAGAAATGTGGCATTTCTGGAAGAAACTGTCCTCTTTTGGGGATAAAAGAGGTATTTGTGGGCGAAAAGGTCCTATTTGAAGGGGGAAACCTGGTATTTTTTGGAGAAGATGTGATATATTTGGGAGAAATGTGGCATTTCTGGAAGAAACTGTCCTCTTATGGGGATAGAACAGGTATTTGTGGGTGAAAAGGTCCTGTTTCCAGGGGAAAACCTGGTATTTCTTGGAGAAGATGTGATATATTTGGGAGAAATGTGGCATGTCTGGAAGAAAATGTCCTCTTTTGGGGATAAAAGAGGTATTTGTGGGTCAAAAGGTCCTATTTCAGGAGGAATCCTGGAATTTCTTGGAGGAGATGTGATATGTTTGGGAGAAATGTGGCATGTCTGGAAGAAACTGTCCTATTTTGGGGATAAAACAGGTATTTGTGGGTGAAAAGGTCCTATTTGAAGGGGGAAACCTGGTATTTCTTGGAGAAGATGTGATATATTTGGGAGAAATGTGGCATTTCTGGAAGAATATGTCCAATTTGAGGGATAAAACAGGTATTTGTGGTTGAAAAGGTCCTATTTGAAGGGGGAAACGTGGTATTTCTTGGAGAAGATGTGATATATTTGGTAGAAATGTGTCATGTCTGGAAGAAACTGTCCTATTTTGGGGATAAAAGAGGTATTTGTGGGTGAAAAGGTCCTATTTGAAGAGGGAAACCTGGTATTTCTTGGAGAAGATGTGATATATTTGGGAGAAATCTGGCCTTTCTGGAAGAAACTGTCCTCTTTTGGGTAAAAACATGTATTTGTGGGCGAAAAGGTCCTTTTCAAGGGGGAAACCAGGTATTTCTTGGAGAAGATGTGATATATTTGGGAGAAATGTGGCATGTCTGGAAGAAACTGTCCTCTTTTGTGGATAAAACAGGTATTTGTGGGTGAAAATTTCTATTTTAAGGGGGAAACCTGGTATTTTTGGAGAAGATATGATATATTTGGGAGAAATGTGGCATTTCTGGAAGAAACTGTCCTCTTTTGGGGATAAAAGAGGTATTTGTGGGTGATAAGGTCCTTTTTTAAGGGGGAAAGCTGGTATTTCTTGGAGAAGATGTGATCTATTTGGGAGAAATCTGGCATTTCTGGAAGAAACTGTCCTATTTGGGGGGAGAAGGCTTTTATTTGTGCGAGAAAAGGTCCTATTTCAGGAGGAATCCTGGTATTTTTGGAGAAACTGTGATCTATTTGGGAGAAATGTGGCATTTCTGGAAGAAACTGTCCTATTTGAGGGATAAAAGAGGTATTTGTGGGAGAAAAGGTCCTATTTGAAGGGGGAACCCTGGTATTTCTTGGAGAAGATGTGATCTATTTGGGAGAAATGTGGCATTTCTGGAAGAAACTGTCCTCTTTTGGGGATAAAAGAGGTATTTGTGGGTGAAAAGGTCCTATTTGAAGGGGGAAACCTGGTATTTCTTGGAGAAGATGTGATATGTTTGGGAGAAATGTGGCATTTCTGGAAGAAAATGTCCTATTTTGGGGATAAAACAGGTATTTGTGGGAGAAAAGGTCCTGTTTGAAGGGGGAAACCTGGTATTTCTTGGAGAAGATGTGATATGTTTCGGAGAAATGTGGCCTTTCTGGAAGAAAGTGTCCTCTTTTGGGGATAAAAGAGGTTTTTTTGGGGAAAAGGTCCTATTTAAAGGGGAAACGTGATATTTCTTGGAGAAGATGTGATATATTTGGGAGAAATGTGGCCTTTCTGGAAGAAACTGTCCTATTTTGGGGATAAAACAGGTATTTGTGGGTGAAAAGGTCCTATTTGAAGGGGGAAAGCTGGTATTTCTTGGAGAAGATGTGATATATTTGGGAGAAATGTGGCATGTCTGGAAGAAACTGTCCTATTTTGGGGATAAAACAGGTATTTGTGGGTGAAATGGTCCTATTTGAAGGGGGAAAGCTGGTATTTCTTGGAGAAGATGTGATCTATTTGGGAGAAATGTGGCATTTCTGGAAGAAACTGTCCTCTTTTGGGGATAAAAGAGGTATTTGTGGGAGAAAAGGTCCTATTTGAAGGGGGAAACCTGGTATTTCTTGGAGAAGATGTGATGTATTTTGGAGAAATGTGGCATGTCAGGAAGAAACTGTCCTATTTTGGGGATAAAACAGGTATTTGTGGGAGAAAAGGTCCTGTTTGAAGGGGGAAACCTGGTATTTCTGGGAGAAGATGTGATATGTTTCGGAGAAATGTGGCCTTTCTGGAAGAAACTGTCCTCTTTTGGGGATAAAAGAGGTTTTTTTGGGGAAAAGGTCCTATTTAAAGGGGAAACGTGATATTTCTTGGAGAAGATGTGATATATTTGGGAGAAATGTGGCCTTTCTGGAAGAAACTGTCCTCTTTTGGGGATAAAAGAGGTATTTGTGGGTGACAAGGTCCTATTTGAAGGGGGAAAGCTGGTATTTCTTGGAGAAGATGTGATATATTTGGGAGAAATGTGGCATGTCTGGAAGAAACTGTCCTATTTTGGGGATAAAACAGGTATTTGTGGGTGAAAAGGTCCTATTTGAAGGGGGAAACGTGGTATTTCTTGGAGAAGATGTGATCTATTTGGGAGAAATGTGGCATTTCTGGAAGAAACTGTCCTCTTTTGGGGATAAAAGAGGTATTTGTGGGAGAAAAGGTCCTATTTGAAGGGGGAAAGCAGGTATTTCTTGGAGAAGATGTGATATATTTGGGAGAAATGTGGCATGTCTGGAAGAAACTGTCCTCTTTTGGGGATAAAAGAGGTATTTGTGGGTGACAAGGTCCTATTTGAAGGGGGAAAGCTGGTATTTCTTGGAGAAGATGTGATATGTTTGGGAGAAATGTGGCATTTCTGGAAGAAACTGTACTCTTTTGGGGATAAAAGAGGTATTCGTGGGTGATAAGGTCCTATTTGAAGGGGGAAACCTGGTATTTCTAGGAGGAGATGTGATATATTTGGGAGAACTGTGGCATTTCTGGAAGAAACTGTCCTCTTTTGGGGATAAAAGAGGTATTTGTGGGTGAAAAGGTCCTATTTGAAGGGGGAAAGCTGGTATTTCTTGGAGAAGATGTGATCTATTTGGGAGAAATGTGGCATGTCAGGAAGAAACTGTGCTCTTTTGGGGTTAAAAAGAGGTATTTGTGGGAGAAAAGTTCCTATTTGAAGGGGGAAACCTGGTATTTCTTGGAGAAGATGTGATATGTTTGGGAGAAATGTGGCATTTCTGGAAGAAACTGTCCTCTTTTGGGGATAAAAGAGGTATTTGTGGGTGAAAAGGTCCTATTTGAAGGGGGAAAGCAGGTATTTCTTGGAGAAGATGTGATATATTTGGGAGAAATGTGGCATTTCTGGAAGGAACTGTCCTCTTATGGGGATAAAAGAGGTATTTGTGGGTGAAAAGGTCCTATTTCAAGGGGGAACCTGGTATTTCTTGGAGAAGATGTGATATATTTTGGAGAAATCTGGCATTTCTGGAAGAAACTGTCCTATTTTGGGGATAAAACAGGTATCTGTGGGAGAAAAGGTCCTATTTGAAGGGGGAAAGCTGGCTGTTCTTGCAGGAGATGTGATCTATTTGGGAGAAATGTGGCATGTCTGGAAGAAACTGTCCTATTTTGGGGATAAAAGAGGTATTTGTGGGTGAAAAGGTCCTATGTGAAGGGGGAAACGTGGTATTTCTTGGAGAAGATGTGATCTATTTGGGAGAAATGTGCCATTATGGCTGAAACTGTCCTCTTTTGGGGATAAATGAGGTATATGTGGGTGAAAAGTTCCTATTTGAGGGGGGAAACGTGGTATTTCTTGGAGAAGATGTGATATGTTTGGGAGAAATATGGCCTTTCTGGCAGAAACTGTCCTCTTTTGGGGATAGAACAGGTATTTGTGGGAGAAAAGTTCCTATTTCAAGGGGGAAAGCTGGTATTTCTGTGGCCTTTCTGGAAGAAACTGTCCTCTTTCGGGGATAAAAGAGGTATTTGTGGGTGAAAAGGTCCTATTTGAAGGGGAAAACCTGGTATTTCTTGGAGAAGATGTGATATATTTGGGAGAAATGTGGCATGTCTGGAAGAAACTGTCCTATTTTGGGGATAAAAGAGGTATTTGTGGGTGAAAAGGTCTATTTGAAGGGGGAAACCTGGTATTTCTTGGAGAAGATGTGCTATATTTGGGAGAAATGTGGCATGTCTGGAAGAAACTGTCCTCTTTTGGGGATAAAACAGGTATTTGTGGGTGAAAAGGTCCTATTTGAAGGGGGAAAGCTGGTATTTCTAGGAGAAGATGTGATATATTTGGGAGAAATATTGCCTTTCTGGAAGAAACTGTCCTCTTTTGGGGATCAAACAGGTATTTGTGGGTGAAAAGGTCCTATTTGAAGGGGGAACCTGGTATTTCTTGGAGAAGATGTGATGGATTTGGGAGAAATGTGGCCTTTCTGGACGAAACTGTCCTATTTTGGGGATAAAAGAGGTATTTGTGGGAGAAAAGGTCCTATTTGAAGGGGGAAACCTGGTATTTCTTGGAGAAGATGTGATGTATTTTGGAGAAATGTGGCATGTCAGGAATAAACTGTCCTATTTTGGGGATAAAACAGGTATTTGTGGGAGATAAGGTCCTGTTTGAAGGGGGAAATCTGGTATTTCTTGGAGAAGATGTGACATGTTTCGGAGATATGTGGCAAGTCAGGAAGAAACTGTCCTCTTATGGGGATAAAATAGGTATTTGTGGGTGAAAAGGTCCTCTTTCCAGGGGGAAAGCTGGTATTTCTTGGAGAAGATGTGATATATTTGGGAGAAATGTGGCATTTCTGGCAGAAACTGTCCTCTTTTGGGGATAAAAGAGGTATTTGTGGGTGAAAAGGTCCTATTTGAAGGGGGAAACCTGGTATTTCTTGGAGAAGCTGTGATATATTTAGAGAAACCTGGCATTTCTGGAAGAAACTGTCCTATTTTGGGGATAAAAGAGGTATTTGTGGGTGAAAAGGTCCTATTTGAAGTTGGAATCCTGGTATTTCTTGGAGAAGATGTGATATGTTTGGGAGAAATGTGGCATTTCTGGAAGAAACTGTCCTATTTTGGGGATAAAAGAATTTTTTGTGGGTGAAAAGGTCCTTTTTGAAGGGGGAACCCTGGTATTTCTTGGAGAAGATGTGATCTATTTGGGAGAAATGTGGCCTTTCTGGAAGAAACTGTCCTATTTGAGTGATAAAAGAGGTATTTGTGGGTGAAAAAGTCCAATTTGAAGGGGGAAAGCTGGTAGTTTTACCTCTTTTATCCCCAAAATAGAACAATTTCTTCCAGAAAGGCCACATTTCTCCCAAATATATCACTTCTTCTCCAAGAAATACCAGCTTTCCCCCTTCAAATAGGACCGTTTCACCCACAAATACCTCTTTTATCCCCAAAAGAGGACATTTTCTGCCATACATGCCTTATTTCTCCCAAATATACCACAACTTCTCCATGAAATACCAGCTTTCCCCCTTCAAATAGGACCTTTTTACCCACAAATACCTGTTTTATCCCCCAAATAGGACAGTTTCTTCCAGACATGCCACATTTCTCCCCAATATACCACATCTTCTCCAAGAAATACCAGCTTTCCCCCTTCAAATAGGACCTTTTCTCCCACAAATACCTGTATTATCCCTCAAATAGGACTTTTTCTTCCAGAAATGCCACACTTCTCCCAAATATATCACATCTTCTCCAAGAAATACCACGTTTCCCCCTTCAAATAGGACCTTCTCACCCACAAATACCTGTTTTATCCCCAAAAGAGGACAGTTTCTTCCAGAAAGGCCACATTTCTCCCAAATAGATCACATCTACTCCAAGAAATACCAGCTTTCCCCCTTCAAATAGGACCTTATCACCCACAAATACCTGTTTTATCCCCAAAAGAGGACAGTTTCTTCCTGACATGCCACATTTCTCCCAAATATATCACATCTTCTGCAAGAAATACCACGTTTCCCCCTTCGAATTGGACCTTATCACCCACAAATACCACTTTTATCCCCAAAAGAGGACAGTTTCTTCCAGAAATGCCACATTTCTCCCAAACATATCACATCTTCTCCAAGAAATACCAGGTTTCCCCCTTCAAATAGGACCTTTTCACCCACAAAAACTTCTTTTATCCCCAAAATAGGACAGTTTCTTCCAGAAATGCCATATTTCTCCCAAACATAACACATCTTCTCCAAGAAATACCAGGTTTACCCCTTCAAATAGGACCTTTTCACCCACAAATACCTCTTTTATCCCCAAAATACGACAGTTTCTTCCAGAAATGCCACATTTCTCCCAAACATATCACATCTTCTCCAAGAAAGACCAGCTTTCCCCCTTCAAATAGGACCTTTTCACCCACAAATACCTGCTTTATCCCCAAAATAGGACAGTTTCTTCCAGAAATGCCACATTTCTCACAAATATATCACATCTTCTCCAAGAACTACCAGCTTTCCCCCTTCAAATAGGAACTTTTCACCCACAAATACCTGTTTTATCCCCAAAGTAGGACAGATTCTTCCAGACATGCCAGATTTCTCCGAAATATATCACATCTTCTCCAAGAAATACCAGCTTTACCCCTTCAAATAGGACCTTTTCACCCACAAATACCTGTTCTATCCCCATAAGAGGACAGTTTCTTCCAGAAATGCCACATTTCTCCCAAACATATCACGTCTCCTACAAGAAATACCAGGATTCCTCCTGAAATAGGAACATTTCTCCCACAAATACCACCCTTCTCCCCCCAAATAGGACATTTTCTTCCAGACATGCCACATTTCTCCCAAATATATCACATCTTCTCCAAGAAATACCAGGTTTCCCCCTTCAAATAGGACCTTTTCACCCACAAATACCTGTTTTATCCCCAAAATAGGACAGTTTCTTCCGGACATGCCACATTTCTCCCAAATGTATCACATCTTCTCCAAGAAATACCAGCTTTCCCCCTTCAAATAGGAACTTTTCACCCACAAATACCACTTTTATCCCCAAAGTAGGACATTTTCTTCCAGACATGCCAGATTTCTCCCAAATAGATCACATCTTCTCCAAGAAATACCAGCTTTCCCCCTTGAAATATGAACTTTTCTCCAACAAATACCTCTATTATCCCCAAAAGAGGACAGTTTCTGCCAGAAAGTCCAGATTTCTCCCAAATGTGTCACATCTTCTCCAAGAAATACCACGTTTCCGCCTTCAAATAGGTCCTTTTCACCCACATATACCTCTTTTATCCCCAAAAGAGGACAGTTTCTGCCAGAATGGCCAGATTTCTCCCAAATAGATCACATCTTCTCCAAGAAATACCACGTTTCCCCCTTCAAATAGGTCCATTTCACCCACAAATACCTCTTTTATCCCCAAAATAGAACATTTTCTGCCAGAAATGCCAGATTTCTCCCAAATATATCACATCTTCTCCAAGAAATACCAGGTTCCCCCTTCAAATAGGACCTTTTCACCCACAAATACCTGTTTGATCCCCAAAATAGGACAGTTTCTTCCAGAAATGCCACATTTCTCCCAAATATATCACATCTCCAAGAAATACCAGGTTTCCCCCTGGAAATAGGACCTTTTCACCCACAAATACCTGTTTTAACCCCAAAAGAGGACAGTTTCTGCCGGACATGCCACATTTCTCCCAAATATATCACATCTACTCCATGAAATACCTGGTTTTCCCTTGGAAATAGGGCCTTTTCACCCACAAATACCTCTTTTATCCCCAGAAGAGGACAGTTTCTTCCAGAAATGCCACATTTCTCCCAAATAGATCACATCTTCTCCAAGAAATACCAGCTTTCCCCCTTCAAATAGGACCTTTTCACCCTCAAATACCTGTTTTATCCCCAAAAGAGGACAGTTTCTTCCAGAAATGCCACATATCTCCCAAACATATCACATCTTCTCCAAGAAATACCAGGTTTCCCCCTTGAAATAGGACCTTTTGACCCACAAATACCTCTTTTATCCCCAAAAGAGGACAGTTTCTTCCAGAAATGCCACATTTCTCCCAAATAGATCACATCTTCTCCAAGAAATACCAGGAGTCCCCCTGGAAATAGGACCTTCTCACCCACAAATACCTCTTTTATCCCCAAAATAGGACAGTTTCTTCCAGAAAGGCCACATTTCTCCCAAATGTATCACATCTTCTCCAAGAAATAACAGGTTTCCCCCTTCAAATAGGACCTTTTCACCCACAAAAAATTCTTTTATCCCCCAAATAGGACAGTTTCTTCCAGAAATGCCACATTTCTCCCAAATATAGCACATCTTCTCCAAGAAATACCACGTTTCCCCCTTCAAATAGGACCTTTTCAACCACAAATACCACTTTTATCCCCAAAATAGGACATTTTCTTCCAGAAATGCCACATTTCTCCCAAATATATCACATCTTCTCCAAGAAATACCAGGTTTCCCCCTTCAAATAGGAACTTTTCACCCAGTAATAGCAGGCTTCTCCCCAAAATAGGACACTTTCTTCCAGAAATGCCAGATTTCTCCCAAATATATCACATCTTCTCCAAGAAATACCAGGTTTCCCCCTTCAAATAGGACCTTCTCACCCACAAATACCTCTTTTAACCCCAAAATAGGACAGTTTCTTCCAGACATGCCACATTTCTCCCAAATATATCACATCTTCTCCAAGAAATACCTGCTTTCCCCCTTCAAATAGGACCTTCTCACCCACAAATACCTCTTTTAACCCCAAAATAGGACAGTTTCTTCCAGACATGCCACATTTCTCCCAAATATATCACATCTTCTCCAAGAAATACCTGCTTTCCCCCTTCAAATAGGACCTTTTCTCCCACAAATACCTGTCTTATCCCCAAAAGAGGACAGTTTCTTCCAGACATGCCACATTTCTCCCAAATAGATCACATCTTCTCCAAGAAATACCAGCTTTCCCCCTTCAAATAGGACCTTTTCACCCACAAATACCTCTTTTATCCCCAAAATAGGACAGTTTCTTCCAGAAATGCCATATTTCTCCCAAACATATCACATCTTCTCCAAGAAAAACCTGCTTTCCCCCTTCAAATAGGACCTTATCACCCACAAATACCTCTTTTATCCCCAAAATAGGACAGTTTCTTCCAGAAATGCCAGATTTCTCCCAAATATATCACATCTTCTCCAAGAAATACCAGGTTTCCCCCTTCAAATAGGACCTTTTCACCCACAAAAAATTCTTTTATCCCCCAAATAGGACAGTTTCTTCCAGAAAGGCCACATTTCTCCCAAATAGATCACATCTTCTCCAAGAAATACCAGGTTTCCCCCTTGAATTAGGACCTTTTCACCCACAAACACCTCTTTATCCCTCAAATAGGACAGTTTCTTCCAGACATGCCACATTTCTCCCAAATATATCACATCTTCTCCAAGAAATACCTGCTTTCCCCCTTCAAAGAGGACCTTTTCTCCCACAAATACCAGCCTTCTCCCCCGAAATAGGACAGTTTCTTCCTGACATGCCACATTTCTCCCAAACATATCACATCTTCTCCAAGAAATACCAGGTTTCCCCCTTCAAATAGGACCTTTTCACCCACAAATTCCTGTTTTGTCCCCAAAATAGGACACTTTCTTCCAGAAATGCCACATTTCTCCCAAATATATCACATCTTCTCCAAGAAATACCAGCTTTCCCCCTTCAAATAGGACCTTTTCACCCACAAATACCTCTTTTATCCCCAAAAGTGGACAGTTTGTTCCAGACATGCCACATTTCTCCCAAATATATCACATCTTCTCCAAGAAATACCACGTTTCCCCCTTCAAATAGGACCTTTTCACCCACAAATACCTCTTTTATCCCCAAAAGAGGACAGTTTCTGCCAGACATGCCACATTTCTCCCAAATATATCACATCTTCTCCAAGAAATACCAGGTTTCCCCCTTCAGATAGGACCTTTTCACCCACAAATACCTCTTTTATCCCCAAAAGAGGGCAGTTTCTTCCAGACATGCCACATTTCTCCCAAATATATCACATCTTCTCCAAGAAATACCTGCTTTCCCCCTGGAAATAGGACCTTTTGACCCACAAATACCTCTTTTATCCCCAAAAGAGGACAGTTTCTTCCAGACATGCCACATTTCTCCCAAATCTATCACATCTTCTCCAAGATATACCAGCTTTCCCCCTTCAAATAGGACCTTTTCACCCACAAATACCTCTTTTATCCCCAAAAGAGGACAGTTTCTTCCAGAAATGCCTGATTTCTCCCAAACATATCACATCTTCTCCAAGAAATACCAGGTTTTCCCCTGGAAGTAGGACCTTTTCACCCACAAATACCTGTTCTAATCCCATAAGAGGACAGTTTCTTCCTGACATGCCACATTTCCCAATAAAATATCTCACATCTTCTCCAAGAAATACCAGGTTTCCCCCTTCAAATAGGACCTTATCACCCACAAATACCACTTTTATCCCCAAAATACGACAGTTTCTTCCAGACATGCCACATTTCTCCCAAACATATCACATCTTCTCCAAGAAATACCAGGTTTCCCCCTTCAAATAGGACCTTTTCACCCACAAAAAATTCTTTTATCCCCAGAAGAGGGCAGTTTCTTCCAGAAATGCCACATTTCTCCCAAATATATCACATCTTCTCCAAGAAATAACAGGTTTCCCCCTTCAAATAGGACCTTTTCACCCACAAATACCACTTTATCCCTCAAATAGAACAGTTTCTTCCAGAAATGCCACATTTCTCCCAAATATATCACATCTTCTCCAAGAAATACCACGTTTCCCCCTTCAAATAGGACCTTTTCACCCACTAATACCAGGCTTCTCCCCCCAAATAGGACATTTTCTTCCAGAAATGCCACATTTCTCCCAAGCATATCACATCTTCTCCAAGAAATACCAGGTTTCCCCCTTCAAATAGGACCTTTTCACCCACAAATACCTGTTTTATCCCCAAAAGAGGACAGTTTCTTCCAGAAAGGCCACATTTCTCCCAAATATATCACATCTTCTCCAAGAAATACCAGGTTTCCCCCTTCAAATAGGACCTTTTCACCCACAAATACCTCTTTTATCCCCAAAAGAGGACAGTTTCTGCCAGAAATGCCATATTTCTCCCAAACATATCACATCTTCTCCAAGAAACACCAGGTTTCCCCCTGGAAATAGGAATTTTTCACCCACAAATACCTGTTTTATCCCCAAAATAGGACAGTTTCTTCCAGAAATGCCAGATTTCTCCAAAATATATCACATCTTCTGCAAGAAATACCTGCTTTCCCCCTTCAAATAGGACCTTTCACCCACAAATACCTGTTTTATCCCCAAAAGAGGACAGTTTCTTGCAGAAATGGCACATTTCTCCCAAATATATCACGTCTTCTCCAAGAAGTACCAGGTTTTCCCCTGGAAATAGGACCTTTTCACCCACAAATACCTGTTCTATCCCCAAAAGAGGACAGTTTCTTCCAGAAATGCCACATTTCTCCCAAATATATCACATCTTCTCCAAGAAATACCAGCTTTCCCCCTTCAAATAGGACCTTTTCACCCACAAATACCTCTTTTATCCCCAAAAGAGGACAGTTTCTTCCAGACATGCCACATTTCTCCCAAATATATCACATCTTCTCCAAGAAATGCCAGGATTCCTCCTGAAACAGGACCTTCTCACTCAAAACTACCAGCCTTCTCCCCCCAAAAGAGGACATTTTCTTCCAGAAAGGCCAGATTTCTCCCAAATATATCACATCTTCTCCAAGAAATACCTGCTTTCCCCCTTCAAATAGGACCTTTTCACCCACAAGTACCTGTTTTATCCCCAAAAGAGGACAGTTTCTTCAAGAAAGGCCACATTTCTCCCAAATAGATCACATCATCTCCAAGAAATACCAGGTTTCCCCCTTCAAATAGGACGTTTTCACCCACAAATACCTGTTTTATCCCCCAAATAGGACAGTTTCTTCCAGACATGCCACTTTTCTCCCAAATATATCACATCTTCTCCAAGAAATTCCAGGTTTCCCCCTTCAAATAGGACCTTATCACCCACAAATACCACTTTTATCCCCAAAATACGACAGTTTCTTCCAGAAATGCCACATTTCTCCCAAATATATCACATCTTCTCCAAGAAATACCAAGGTTCCCCCTTCAAATAGGACCTTATCACCCACAAATACCTCTTTTATCCCCAGAAGAGGACAGTTTCTTCCAGAAATGCCACATTTCTCCCAAATAGATCACATCTTCTCCAAGAAATACCAGCTTTCCCCCTTCAAATAGGACCTTTTCACCCACAAATACCTCTTTTATCCCCAAAAGAGGACAGTTTCTTGCAGAAATGCCACATTTCTCCAAAATATATCACATCTTCTCCAAGAAATAACAGGTTTCCCCATTCAAACACAGCCTTTTCACCCACAAGTACCTGTTTTATCCCCAGAAGAGGACAGTTTCTTCCAGAAATGCCACATTTCTCCCAAATAGATCACATCTTCTCCAAGAAATACCAGCTTTCCCCCTTCAAATAGGACCTTTTCACCCACAAAAAATTCTTTTATCCCCAAAATAGGACAGTTTCTGCCAGAAATGCCACATTTCTCCCAAATATATATCATCTTCTCCAAGAAATACCAGCTTTCCCCCTTCAAATAGGACCTTTTCACCCACAAATACCTCTTTTATCCCCAAAAGAGGACAGTCTCTTCCTGACATGCCACATTTCTCCCAAATATATCACATCTTCTCATAGAATTACCAGCTTTCCCCCTTCAAATAGGACCTTTTCTCCCACAAATACCTCTTTTATCCCCAAAATAGGACAGTTTCTCCCAGAAATGCCACATTTCTCCCAAACATATCACATCTTCTCCAATAAATAACAGGTTTCCCCCTTCAAATAGGACCTTTTCACCCACAAATACCTCTTTTATCCCCAAAATAGGACAGTTTCTTCCAGAAATGCCTGATTTCTCCCAAATATATCACATCTTCTCCAACAAATACCAGGGTTCCTCCTGAAATAGGACCTTTTCACCCACAAATACCTCTTTTATCCCTCAAATAGGACAGTTTCTTCCAGACATGCCACATTTCTCCCAAATATATCACATCTTCTCCAAGAAATACCAAGATTCCTCCTGAAAGAGGACCTTTTCTCCCTCAAATACCAGCCTTCTCCCCCCAAATAGAACAGTTTCTTCCAGACATGCCACATTTCTCCCAAATAGATCACAACTTCTCCAAGAAATACCAGCTTTCCCCCTTCAAATAGGACCTTTTCACCCACAAATACCTCTTTTATCCCCAAAAGAGGACAGTTTCTGCCAGACATGCCACATTTCTCCCAAATATATCACATCTTCTCCAAGAAATACCAGCTTTCCCCCTTCAAATAGGACCTTTTCACCCACAAATACCTCTTTACCCCTCAATTAGGACAGTTTCATCCTGACATGCCACATTTCTCCCAAATATATCACATCTTCTCCAAGAAATACCACGTTTCCCCCTACAAATAGGACCTTTTCTCCCAAAAATACCTCTTTTATCCCCCAAATAAGACAGTTTCTCCCAGAAATGCCACATTTCTCCCAAACATATCACATCTTCTCCAAGAAATACCAGGTTTCCCCCTTCAAATAGGACCTTTCCACCCACAAATACCTGTTTTATCCCCAAAAGAGGACAGTTTCTTCCAGAAATGCCACATATCTCCCAAACATATCACATCTTCTCCAAGAAATACCAGGTTTCCCCCTGGAAATAGGACCTTTTGACCCACAAATACCTGTCTTATCCCCAAAAGAGGACAGTTTCGTCCAGAAATGCCAAATTTCTCCCAAATAGATCACATCTTCTCCAAGAAATACCAGGTTTCCCCCTTCAAATAGGACCTTTTCACCCACAAATACCTCTTTTATCCCCAAAATAGGACATTTTCTGCCAGAAAGGCCACATTTCTCCCAAACATATCACATCTTCTCCAAGAAATACCAGCTTTCCCCCTTCAAATAGGACCTTTTCACCCACAAAAAATTCTTTTATCCCCAAAATAGGACAGTTTCTGCCAGAAATGCCACATTTCTCCCAAATATATCACATCTTCTCCAAGAAATACCAGCTTTCCCCCTTCAAATAGGACCTTTTCACCCACAAATACCTCTTTTATCCCCAAAAGAGGACAGTCTCTTCCTGACATGCCACATTTCTCCCAAATATATCACATCTTCTCATAGAATTACCAGCTTTCCCCCTTCAAATAGGACCTTTTCACCCACAAATACCTCTTTTATCCCCAAAAGAGGACATTTTCTTCCAGACATGCCACATTTCTCCCAAATATATCACATCTTCTCCAAGAAATAACAGGTTTCCCCCTTCAAATAGGTCCTTTTCACCCACAAAAAATTATTTATCCCCAAAATAGGACAGTTTCTTCCAGAAATTCCTGATTTCTCCCAAATATATCACATCTTCTCCAAGAAATACCAGGGTTCCTTCTGAAATAGGACCTTTTCACCCACAAATACCTCTTTTATCCCCAAAATACGACAGTTTCTTCCAGAAATGCAACATTTCTCCCAAATATGTCACATCTTCTCTAAGAAATACCAGGATTCCTCCTGAAAGAGGATCTTTTCTCCCTCAAATCCCAGCCTTCTCCCCCCAAAGAGGACAGTTTCTTCAAGAAATGCCACATTTCTCCCAAATATATCACAACTTCTCCAAGAAATACCAGGTTTCCCCCTTCAAATAGGACCTTTTCACCCACAAATACCTCTTTTATCCCCAAAAGAGGACAGTTTCTTCCAGAAAGGCCACATTTCTCCCAAATATATCACATCTTCTCCAAGAAATAACAGGTTTCCCCCTTCAAATAGGACCTTTTCACCCACAAATACCTCTTTTATCCCCGTAAGAGGACAGTTTCTTCCAGAAATGCCACATTTCTCCCAAATAGATCACATCTTCTCCAAGAAATACCACGTTTCCCCCTTCAAATAGGACCTTTTCCCCAAAAAAACCTCATTTATCCCCAAAAGAGGACAGTTTCTTCCAGGAATGCCAGATTTCTCCCAAATATATCACATCTTCTCCAAGAAATACCACGTTTCCCCCTTCAAATAGGACCTTTTCACCCACAAATACCTCTTTTATCCCCAAAATAGGACAGTTTCTTCCAGACATGCCACATTTCTCCCAAATATATCATATCTTCTCCAAGAAATACAAGGGTTCCCCCTTCAAATAGGAACTTTTCACCCACAAATACCTCTTTTATCCCCAAAAGAGGACAGTTTCTTCCAGACATGCCACATTTCTCCCAAACATATCACATCTTCTCCAAGAAATGCCAGGTTTCCGCCTTCAAATAGGACTTTTTCAACCACTAATACCTCTTTTATCCCCAAAAGAGGACAGTTTCTTCCAGAAAGGCCACATTTCTCCCAAATATATCACATCTTCTCCAAGAAATAACAGGTTTCCCCCTTCAAATAGGACCTTTTCACCCACAAATACCTCTTTTATCCCCGTAAGAGGACAGTTTCTTCCAGAAATGCCACATTTCTCCCAAATAGATCACATCTTCTCCAAGAAATACCACGTTTCCCCCTTCAAATAGGACCTTTTCCCCAAAAAAACCTCTTTTATCCCCAAAAGAGGACAGTTTCTTCCAGGAATGCCAGATTTCTCCCAAATATATCACATCTTCTCCAAGAAATACCACGTTTCCCCCTTCAAATAGGACCTTTTCACCCACAAATACCTCTTTTATCCCCAAAATAGGACAGTTTCTTCCAGACATGCCACATTTCTCCCAAATATATCATATCTTCTCCAAGAAATACAAGGGTTCCCCCTTCAAATAGGAACTTTTCACCCACAAATACCTCTTTTATCCCCAAAAGAGGACAGTTTCTTCCAGACATGCCACATTTCTCCCAAACATATCACATCTTCTCCAAGAAATGCCAGGTTTCCGCCTTCAAATAGGACTTTTTCAACCACTAATACCTCTTTTATCCCCAAAAGAGGACAGTTTCTTCCAGAAATGGCACATTTCTCCGAAACATATCACATCTCCTCCAAGAAATACCAGGATTCCTCCTGAAATAGGAACTTTTCTCCCACAAATACCACCCTTCTCCCCCCAAATAGGACATTTTCTTCCAGACATGCCACATTTCTCCCAAATATTTCACATCTTCTCCAAGAAATACCAGGTTTCCCCCTTCAAATAGGACCTTTTCACCCACAAATACCTGTTCTATCCCCATAAGAGGAGAGTTTCATCCTGACATGCCACATTTCTCCCAAATATATCACATCTTCTCCAAGAAATACCACGTTTCCCCCTTCAAATAGGACCTTTTCCCCAAAAAAACCTCTTTTATCCCCAAAAGAGGACAGTTTCTTCCAGGAATGCCACATTTCTCCCAAATATATCACATCTTCTCCAAGAAATACCAGCATTCCCCCTTCAAATAGGACCTTTTCACCCACAAATACCTCTTTTATCCCCAAAAGAGGACAGTTTCGTCCAGAAATGCCATATTTCTCCCAAACATATCACATCTTCTCCAAGAAATACCAGGTTTCCCTCTGGAAATAGGAATTTTTCACCCACAAATACCTCTTTTATCCCCAAAATAGGACAGTTTCTTCCAGAAATGCCACATTTCTCCCAAATATATCACATCTTCTCCAAGAAATACCAGGATTCCCCCTTCAAATAGGACCTTTTCACCCACAAATACCTGTTTTATCCCCAAAAGAGGACAGTTTCTGCCAGAAATGCCAGATTTCTCCCAAATATATCACATCTTCTGCAAGAAATACCTGCTTTCCCCCTTCAAATAGGACCTTTTCACCCACAAATACCTGTTTTATCCCCAAAAGAGGACAGTTTCTTCAAGAAATGGCACATTTCTCCCAAATATATCACGTCTTCTCCAAGAAATACCAGGTTTTCCCCTGGAAATAGGACCTTTTCACCCACAAATACCTGTTTTATCCCCATAAGAGGACAGTTTCTTCCAGAAATGCCACATTTCTCCCAAATATAGCACATCTTCTCCAAGAAATACCACGTTTCCCCCTTCAAATAGGACCTTTTCCCCAAGAAGCCCTCTTTTATCCCCAAAAGAGGACAGTTTCTTCCAGAAATGCCAGATTTCTCCCAAATATATCACATCTTCTCCAAGAAATACCTGCTTTCCCCCTTCAAATAGGACCTTTTCACCCACAAGTACCTGTTTTATCCCCAAAAGAGGACAGTTTTTTCCAGAAATGCCACATTTCTCCCAAATAGATCACATCTTCTCCAAGAAATACCTGGGTTCCCCCTTCAGATAGGACCTTTTCACCCACAGATACCTCTTTTATCCCCAAAAGAGGACAGTTTCTTCCAGAAATGCCATATTTCTCCCAAATATATCACATCTTCTCCAAGAAATACCAGGTTTCCAACTTCAAATAGGACCTTTTCTCCATGAAGTACCTCTTTTATCCCCAAAAGTGGACAGATTCTTCCAGAAATGCCACATTTCTCCCAAATATATCACATCTTCTCCAAGAAATAACAGGTTTCCCCCTTCAAATAGGACCTTTTCACCCACAAATACCTCTTTTATCCCCGTAAGAGGACAGTTTCTTCCAGAAATGCCACATTTCTCCCAAATAGATCACATCTTCTCCAAGAAATACCACGTTTCCCCCTTCAAATAGGACCTTTTCCCCAAAAAAACCTCTTTTATCCCCAAAAGAGGACAGTTTCTTCCAGGAATGCCAGATTTCTCCCAAATATATCACATCTTCTCCAAGAAATACCACGTTTCCCCCTTCAAATAGGACCTTTTCACCCACAAATACCTCTTTTATCCCCAAAATAGGACAGTTTCTTCCAGACATGCCACATTTCTCCCAAATATATCATATCTTCTCCAAGAAATACAAGGGTTCCCCCTTCAAATAGGAACTTTTCACCCACAAATACCTCTTTTATCCCCAAAAGAGGACAGTTTCTTCCAGACATGCCACATTTCTCCCAAACATATCACATCTTCTCCAAGAAATGCCAGGTTTCCGCCTTGAAATAGGACTTTTTCAACCACTAATACCTCTTTTATCCCCAAAAGAGGACAGTTTCTTCCAGAAATGGCACATTTCTCCGAAACATATCACATCTCCTCCAAGAAATACCAGGATTCCTCCTGAAATAGGAACTTTTCTCCCACAAATACCACCCTTCTCCCCCCAAATAGGACATTTTCTTCCAGACATGCCACATTTCTCCCAAATATTTCACATCTTCTCCAAGAAATACCAGGTTTCCCCCTTCAAATAGGACCTTTTCACCCACAAATACCTGTTCTATCCCCATAAGAGGAGAGTTTCATCCTGACATGCCACATTTCTCCCAAATATATCACATCTTCTCCAAGAAATACCACGTTTCCCCCTTCAAATAGGACCTTTTCCCCAAAAAAACCTCTTTTATCCCCAAAAGAGGACAGTTTCTTCCAGGAATGCCACATTTCTCCCAAATATATCACATCTTCTCCAAGAAATACCAGCATTCCCCCTTCAAATAGGACCTTTTCACCCACAAATACCTCTTTTATCCCCAAAAGAGGACAGTTTCTTCCAGAAATGCCATATTTCTCCCAAACATATCACATCTTCTCCAAGAAATACCAGGTTTCCCTCTGGAAATAGGAATTTTTCACCCACAAATACCTCTTTTATCCCCAAAATAGGACAGTTTCTTCCAGAAATGCCACATTTCTCCCAAATATATCACATCTTCTCCAAGAAATACCAGGATTCCCCCTTCAAATAGGACCTTTTCACCCACAAATACCTGTTTTATCCCCAAAAGAGGACAGTTTCTGCCAGAAATGCCAGATTTCTCCCAAATATATCACATCTTCTGCAAGAAATACCTGCTTTCCCCCTTCAAATAGGACCTTTTCACCCACAAATACCTGTTTTATCCCCAAAAGAGGACAGTTTCTTCAAGAAATGGCACATTTCTCCCAAATATATCACGTCTTCTCCAAGAAATACCAGGTTTTCCCCTGGAAATAGGACCTTTTCACCCACAAATACCTGTTTTATCCCCATAAGAGGACAGTTTCTTCCAGAAATGCCACATTTCTCCCAAATATAGCACATCTTCTCCAAGAAATACCACGTTTCCCCCTTCAAATAGGACCTTTTCCCCAAGAAGCCCTCTTTTATCCCCAAAAGAGGACAGTTTCTTCCAGAAATGCCAGATTTCTCCCAAATATATCACATCTTCTCCAAGAAATACCTGCTTTCCCCCTTCAAATAGGACCTTTTCACCCACAAGTACCTGTTTTATCCCCAAAAGAGGACAGTTTTTTCCAGACATGCCACATTTCTCCCAAATAGATCACATCTTCTCCAAGAAATACCTGGGTTCCCCCTTCAGATAGGACCTTTTCACCCACAGATACCTCTTTTATCCCCAAAAGAGGACAGTTTCTTCCAGAAATGCCATATTTCTCCCAAATATATCACATCTTCTCCAAGAAATACCAGGTTTCCAACTTCAAATAGGACCTTTTCTCCATGAAGTACCTCTTTTATCCCCAAAAGTGGACAGATTCTTCCAGAAATGCCACATTTCTCCCAAATATATATCATCTTCTCCAAGAAATACCAGGTTTCCCCCTTCAAATAGGACCTTTTCAACCACTAATACCTCTTTTATCCCCAAATAGGACAGTTTCTTCCAGAAATGCCACATTTCTCCCAAATATATCACATCTTCTCCAAGAAATGCCAGGATTCCTCCTGAAACAGGACCTTCTCACTCAAAACTACCAGCCTTCTCCACCCAAATTGGACATTTTCTTCCAGAAAGGCTAGATTTCTCCCAAATATATCACATCTTCTCCAAGAAATACCTGCTTTCCCCCTTCAAATAGGACCTTTTCACCCACAAGTACCTGTTTTATCCCCAAAAGAGGACAGTTTCTTCAAGAAAGGCCACATTTCTCCCAAATAGATCACATCTTCTCCAAGAAATACCAGGTTTCCCCCTTCAAATAGGACCTTTTCTCCCACAAATACCTGTTTTATCCCCCAAATAGGACAGTTTCTTCCAGACATGCCACTTTTCTCCCAAATATATCACATCTTCTCCAAGAAATACCACGTTTCCCCCTTTAAATAGGACCTTATCACCCACAAATACCACTTTTATCCCCAAAAGAGGACAGTTTCTTCCAGAAATGCCACATTTCTCCCAAATATATCACATCTTCTCCAAGAAATAACAAGGTTCCCCCTTCAAATAGGACCTTATCACCCACAAATACCTCTTTTATCCCCAAAAGAGGACAGTTTCTTCCAGAAATGCCAGATTTCTCCCAAATATATCACATCTTCTCCAAGAAATACCAGCTTTCCCCCTTCAAATAGGACCTTTTCTCCCACAAATACCTCTTTTATCCCCAAAAGAGGACAGTTTCTTCAAGAAATGCCACATTTCTCCCAAATATATCACATCTTCTCCAAGAAATAACAGGTTTCCCCATTCAAACACAACGTTTTCACCCACAAATACCTCTTTTATCCCCAAAAGAGGACAGTTTCTTCCAGAAATGCCAAATTTCTCCCAAATATACCACATCTTCTCCAAGAAATACCTGCTTTCCCCCTTCAAATAGGACCTTTTCACCCACAAGTACCTGTTTTATCCCCAGAAGAGGACAGTTTCTTCCAGAAATGCCACATTTCTCCCAAATAGATCATATTTTCTCCAAGAAAATCCAGCTTTCCCCCTTCAAATAGGACCTTTTCTCCCACAAATACCTCTTTTATCCCCAAAATAGGACAGTTTCTGCCTGAAATGCCACATTTCTCCCAAATATATCACATCTTCTCCAAGAAATACCAGCTTTCCCCCTTCAAATAGGACCTTTTCACCCACAAATACCTCTTTTATCCCCAAAAGAGGACAGTCTCTTCCTGACATGCCACATTTCTCCCAAATATATCACATCTTCTCATAGAATTACCAGCTTTCCCCCTTCAAATAGGACCTTTTCACCCACAAATACCTCTTTTATCCCCAAAAGAGGACAGTTTCTCCCAGAAATGCCACATTTCTCCCAAACATATCACATCTTCTCCAAGAAATACCAGCTTTCCCCCTTCAAATAGGACCTTTTCACCCACAAAAACTTCTTTTATCCCCAAAACAGGACAGTTTCTTCCAGACCTGCCACATTTCTCCCAAATATATCACATCTTCTCCAAGAAATACCTGCTTTCCTCCTGAAATAGGACCTTTTCACCAACAAATACCTCTTTTATCCCTCAAATAGGACAGTTTCTTCCAGACATGCCACATTTCTCCCAAATATATCACATCTTCTACAAGAAATACCAGGATTCCTCCTGAAAGAGGACCTTTTCTCCCTCAAATACCAGCCTTCTCCCCCAAAATAGGACAGTTTCTTCCAGAAATGCCACATTTCTCCCAAATATATCACAACTTCTCCAAGAAATACCAGGTTTCCCCCTTCAAATAGGACCTTTTCACCCACAAATACCTCTTTTATCCCCAAAAGAGGACAGTTTCTGCCAGACATGCCACATTTCTCCCAAATATATCACATCTTCTCCAAGAAATACCAGCTTTCCCCCTTCAAATAGGACCTTTTCACCCACAAATACCTGTTTTATCCCCAAAAGAGGACAGTTTCTTCCAGAAATGCCATATTTCTCCGAAACATATCACATCTTCTCCAAGAAATACCAGGTTTCCCCCTTCAAATAGGACCTTTTCACCCACAAATACCTCTTTTATCCCCAAAATAGGACAGTTTCTTCCAGAAATGCCATATTTCTCCCAAACATATCACATCTTCTCCAAGAAATACCAGGTTTCCCCCTTCAAATAGGACCTTTTCACCCACAAATACCTGTTTTATCCCCAAAATAGGACAGTTTCTTCCAGACATGCCACATTTCTCCCAAATATATCACATCTCCTTCAAGAAATACCTGCTTTCCCACTTCAAAAAGGACCATTTCTCCCACAAATACCTGTTTTATCCCCAAAAGAGGACATTTTCTTCCAGAAATGCCACATTTCTCCCAAATATATCACATCTTCTCCAAGAAATACCAGTATTCCCCCTTCAAATATGACCTTTTCACCCGCAAATACCTGTTTGATCCCCAAATGAGGACAGTTTCTTCCAGAAATGCCAGATTTCTCCCAAATATATCACATCTTCTCCAAGAAATACCAGCTTTCCCCCTTCAAATAGGACCTTTTCACCCACAAATACCTCTTTTATCCCCAAAAGAGGACAGTTTCTTCCGGAAATGGCACATTTCTCCCAAATATATCACATCTTCTCCAAGAAATACCAGGTTTTCCCCTGGAAATAGGACCTTTTCACCCACAAATACCTGTTCTATCCCCAAAAGAGGACAGTTTCTTCCAGAAATGCCACATTTCTCCCAAATATAGCACATCTTCTCCAAGAAATACCACGTTTCCCCCTTCAAATAGGACCTTTTCACCCACAAATACCTGTTTTATCCCCAAAAGAGGACAGTTTTTTCCAGACATGCCACATTTCTCCCAAATAGATCACATCTTCTCCAAGAAATACCAGCTTTCCCCCTTCAAATAGGACCTTTTCTCCCACAGATACCTCTTTTATCCCCAAAAGAGGACAGTTTCTTCCAGAAATGCCACATTTCTCCCAAATAGATCACATCTTCTCCAAGAAATACCAGGTTTCCAACTTCAATTAGGACCTTTTCTCCATGAAATACCTCTTTTATCCCCAAAAGTGGACAGATTCTTCCAGAAAGGCCACATTTCTCCCAAATATATATCATCTTCTCCAAGAAATACCAGGTTTCCCCCTTCAAATAGGAGCTTTTCAACCACTGATACCTCCTTTATCCCCAAAAGAGGACAGTTTCTTCCAGAAATGCCACATTTCTCCCAAATATATCACATCTTCTCCAAGAAATGCCAGGATTCCTCCTGAAACAGGACCTTCTCACCCAAAACTACCAGCCTTCTCCCCCCAAATTGGACATTTTCTTCCAGAAAGCCCAGATTTCTACCAAATATATCACATCTTCTCCAAGAAATACCTGCTTTCCCCCTTCAAATAGGACCTTTTCACCCACAAGTACCTGTTTTATCCCCTAAAGAGGACAGTTTCTTCAAGAAAGGCCACATTTCTCCCAAATAGATCACATCTTCTCCAAGAAATACCAGGTTTCCCCCTTCAAATAGGACCTTTTCTCCCACAAATACCTGTTTTATCCCCCAAATAGGACAGTTTCTTCCAGACATGCCACTTTTCTCCCAAATATATCACATCTTCTCCGAGAAATAGCACGTTTCCCCCTCCAAATAGGACCTTATCACCCACAAATACCTCTTTTATCCCCAAAAGAGGACAGTTTCTTCCAGAAATACCACATTTCTCCCAAATATATCACATCTTCTCCAAGAAATACCAAGGTTCCCCCTTCAAATAGGACCTTATCACCCACAAATACCTCCTTTATCCCCAGAAGAGGACAGTTTCTTCCAGAAATGCCAGATTTCTCCCAAATATATCACATCTTCTCCAAGAAATACCAGCTTTCCCCCTTCAAATAGGACCTTTTCCCCAAGAAGCCCTCTTTTATCCCCAAAAGAGGACAGTTTCTTCCAGAAATGCCAGATTTCTCCCAAATATATCACATCTTCTCCAAGAAATACCAGCTTTCCTACTTCAAATAGGACCTTTTCACACACAAATACCTCTTTTATCCCCAAAAGAGGACAGTTTCTTCCAGAAATGCCACATTTCTCCCAAATATACCACATCTTCTCCAAGAAATACCTGCTTTCCCCCTTCAAATAGGACCTTTTCACCCACAAGTACCTGTTTTATCCCCAGAAGAGGACAGTTTCTTCCAGACATGCCACATTTCTCCCAAATATATCACATCTTCTCCAAGAAATAACAGGTTTCCCCCTTCAAATAGGACCTTTTCACCCACAATAAATTCTTTTATCCCCAAAATAGGACAGTTTCTGCCTGAAATGCCACATTTCTCCCAAATATATATCATCTTCTCCAAGAAATACCAGCTTTCCCCCTTCAAATAGGACCTTTTCACCCACAAATACCTCTTTTATCCCCAAAAGAGGACAGTCTCTTCCTGACATGCCACATTTCTCCCAAATATATCACATCTTCTCATAGAATTACCAGTTTTCCCCCTTCAAATAGGACCTTTTCACCCACAAATACCTCTTTTATCCCCAAAAGAGGACAGTTTCTCCCAGAAATGCCACATTTCTCCCAAATAGATCACATCTTCTCCAAGAAATACCAGGGTTCCGCCTGAAATAGGACCTTTTCACCCACAAATACCTCTTTTATCCCCAAAATAGGACAGTTTCTGCCAGACATGCCACATTTCTCCCAAATATATCACATCTTCTCCAAGAAATAACAGGGTTCCTCCTGAAAGAGGACCTTTTCTCCCTCAAATCCCAGCCTTCTCCCCCCAAATAGGACAGTTTCTTCCAGAAATGCCACATTTCTCCCTAATATATCACAACTTCTCCAAGAAATACCAGGTTTCCCCCTTCAAATAGGACCTTTTCACCCACAAATACCTCTTTTATCCCCAAAAGAGGACAGTTTCTTCCAGACATGCCACATTTCTCCCAAATATATCACATCTTCTCCAAGAAATACCAGCTTTCCCCCTTCAAATAGCACCTTTTCCACAAAAAAAACCACTTTTATCCCCAAAAGAGGACAGTTTCTTCCAGGAATGCCAGATTTCTCCCAAATATATCACATCTTCTCCAAGAAATACCAGCTTTCCCCCTTCAAATAGGACCTTTTCACCCACAAATACCTGTTTTATCCCCAAAAGAGGACAGTTTCTTCCAGAAATGCCCGATTTCTCCAAAATATATCACATCTTCTCCAAGAAATAACAGGTTTCCCCATTCAAATACAACGTTTTCACCCACAAATACCTGTTTGATCCCCAAAAGAGGACAGTTTCTTCCAGAAATGCCACATTTCTCCCAAATATACCACATCTTCTCCAAGAAATACCTGCTTTCCCCCTTCAAATAGGACCTTTTCACCCACAAGTACCTGTTTTATCCCCAGAAGAGGACAGTTTCTTCCAGAAATGCCACATTTCTCCCAAATATATCACATCTTCTCCAAGAAATACCAGCTTTCCCCCTTCAAATAGGACCTTTTCACCCACAAATACCTGTTTCATCCCCAAAATAGGACAGTTTCATCCAGAAATGCCACATTTCTCCCAAATATATCACATCTTCTGCAAGAAATACCAGCTTTCCCCCTTCAAATAGGACCTTTTCACCCACAAATACCTCTTTTATCCCCAAAAGAGGACAGTTTCTTCCAGACATGCCACATTTCTCCCAAATATATCACATCTTCTCCAAGAATTACCAGCTTTCCCCCTTCAAATAGGACCTTTTCACCCACAAATACCTCTTTTATCCCCAAAAGAGGACAGTTTCTTCCAGACATGCCACATTTCTCCCAAATATATCACATCTTCTCCAAGAAATAACAGGTTTCCCCCTTCAAATAGGTCCTTTTCACCCACAAATACCTGTTTTATCCCCAAAAGAGGACAGTTTCTTCCAGAAATGCCACATTTCTCCCAAATATATCACATCTTCTCCAAGAAATACCAGGTTTCCCCCTTCAAATAGGACCTTTTCACCCACAAATACCTCTTTTATCCCCAAAAGAGGACAGTTTCTTCCAGACATGCCACATTTCTCCCTAATATATCATATCTTCTCCAAGAAATACCAGGATTTCCCCTTCAAATAGGAACTTTTCACCCACAAATACCTCTTTTATCCCCAAAAGAGGACAGTTTCTTCCAGACATGCCACATTTCTCCCAAACATATCACATCTTCTCCAAGAAATGCCAGGTTTCCGCCTTCAAATAGGACTTTTTCAACCACTAATACCTCTTTTATCCCCAAAAGAGGACAGTTTCTTCCAGAAATGGCACTTTTCTCCGAAACATATCACATCTCCTCCAAGAAATACCAGGATTCCTCCTGAAATAGGAACTTTTCTCCCACAAATACCACCCTTCTCCCCCCAAATAGGACATTTTCTTCCAGACATGCCACATTTCTCCCAAATATTTCACATCTTCTCCAAGAAATACCAGGTTTCCCCTTCAAATAGGACCTTTTCACCCACAAATACCTCTTTTATCCCCATAAGAGGAGAGTTTCATCAAGAAATGCCACATTTCTCCCAAATATATCACATCTTCTCCAAGAAATACCACGTTTCCCCCTTCAAATAGGACCTTTTCCCCAAAAAAACCTCTTTTATCCCCAAAAGAGGACAGTTTCTTCCAGGAATGCCAGATTTCTCCCAAATATATCACATCTTCTCCAAGAAATACCAGCTTTCCCCCTTCAAATAGGACCTTTTCACCCACAAATACCTCTTTTATCCCCAAAAGAGGACAGTTTCTGCCAGAAATGCCATATTTCTCCCAAACATATCACATCTTCTCCAAGAAATACCAGGTTTCCCTCTGGAAATAGGAATTTTTCACCCACAAATACCTCTTTTATCCCCATAATACGACAGTTTCTTCCAGAAATGCCACATTTCTCCCAAATATATCACATCTTCTCCAAGAAATACCAGGATTCCCCCTTCAAATAGGACCTTTTCACCCACAAATACCTCTTTTATCCCCAAAAGAGGACAGTTTCTTCCAGAAATGCCAGGTTTCTCCCGAATATATCACAGCTTCTCCAAGAAATACCTGCTTTCCCCCTTCAAATAGGACCTTTTCACCCACAAATACCTGTTTTATCCCCAAAAGAGGACAGTTTCTTCAAGAAATGGCACATTTCTCCCAAATATATCACGTCTTCTCCAAGAAATACCAGGTTTTCCCCTGGAAATAGGACCTTTTCACCCACAAATACCTGTTCTATCCCCAAAAGAGGACAGTTTCTTCCAGAAATGCCACATTTCTCCCAAATATATCACATCTTCTCCAAGAAATACCAGGTTTCCCCCTTCAAATAGGACCTTTTCCGCAAAAAACCCTCTTTTATCCCCAAAAGAGGACAGTTTCTTCCAGGAATGCCAGATTTCTCCCAAATATATCACATCTTCTCCAAGAAATACCTGCTTTCCCCCTTCAAATAGGACCTTTTCACCCACAAGTACCTCTTTTATCCCCAAAAGAGGACAGTTTTTTCCAGACATGCCACATTTCTCCCAAATAGATCACATCTTCTCCAAGAAATACCAGGGATCCCCCTTCAGATAGGACCTTTTCACCCACAAATACCTCTTTTATCCCCAAAATAGGACAGTTTCTTCCAGAAATGCCACATTTCTCCCAAATATATCACATCTTCTCCAAGAAATACCAGCTTTCCCCCTTCAAATAGGACCTTTTCTCCATGAAATACCTCTTTTATCCCCAAAAGTGGACAGATTCTTCCAGAAAGGCCACATTTCTCCCAAATATATATCATCTTCTCCAAGAAATACCACGTTTCCCCCTTCAAATAGGACCTTTTCAACCACTAATAAATCTTTTATCCCCAAAAGAGGACAGTTTCTTCCAGAAAGGCCACATTTCTCCCAAATATATCACATCTTCTCCAAGAAATGCCAGGATTCCTCCTGAAACAGGACCTTCTCACTCAAAACTACCAGCCTTCTCCCCCCAAATTGGACATTTTCTTCCAGAAAGGCCAGATTTCTCCCAAATATATCACATCTTCTCCAAGAAATACCAGCTTTCCCCCTTCAAATAGGACCTTTTCACCCACAAATACCTCTTTTATCCCCAAAAGAGGACAGTTTCTTCCAGAAATGCCACATTTCTCCCAAATATACCACATCTTCTCCAAGAAATACCTGCTTTCCCCCTTCAAATAGGACCTTTTCACCCACAAGTACCTGTTTTATCCCCAGAAGAGGACAGTTTCTTCCAGAAATGCCACATTTCTCCCAAATAGATCACATCTTCTCCAAGAAATACCAGCTTTCCCCCTTCAAATAGGACCTTTTCACCCACAAAAAATTCTTTTATCCCCAAAATAGGACAGTTTCTGCCAGAAATGCCACATTTCTCCCAAATATATCATCTTCTCCAAGAAATACCAGGTTTCCCCCTTCAAATAGGACCTTTTCACCCACAAATACCTCTTTTATCCCCAAAAGAGGACAGTCTCTTCCTGACATGCCACATTTCTCCCAATTATATCACATCTTCTCATAGAATTACCAGCTTTCCCCCTTCAAATAGGACCTTTTCACCCACAAATACCTCTTTTATCCCCAAAAGAGTACAGTTTCTCCCAGAAATGCCATATTTCTCCCAAACATATCACATCTTCTCCAAGAAATACCAGGTTTCCCCCTTCAAATAGGACCTTATCACCCACAAATACCTCTTTTATCCCCAAAAAAGGACAGTTTCTTCCAGACATGCCACATTTCTCCCAAATATATCACATCTTCTCCAAGAAATACCAGGTTTCCCCCTTCAAATAGGACCTTTTCAACCACAAATACCTCTTTTATCCACAAAAAAGGACAGTTTCTTCCAGACCTGCCACATTTCTCCCAAATATATCACATCTTCTCCAAGAAATACCAGGGTTCCTCCTGAAATAGGACCTTTTCACCCACAAATACCTCTTTTATCCCTCAAATAGGACAGTTTCTTCCAGACATGCCACATTTCTCCCAAATATATCACATCTTCTCCAAGAAATACCAGGATTCCTCCTTTTAGAGGGCCTTTTCTCCCTCAAATACCAGCCTTCTCCCCCCAAATAGGACAGTTTCTTCCAGACATGCCACATTTCTCCCAAATAGATCACAACTTCTCCAAGAAATACCAGGTTTCCCCCTTCAAATAGGACCTTTTCACCCACAAATACCTCTTTTATCCCCAAAAGAGGACAGTTTCTGCCAGACATGCCACATTTCTCCCAAATAGATCACATCTTCTCCAAGAAATACCAGGTTTCCCCCTTCAAATAGGACCTTTTCACCCACAAATACCTCTTTACCCCTCAATTAGGACAGTTTCATCCTGACATGCCACATTTCTCCCAAATATATCACATCTTCTCTAAGAAATACCTGCTTTCCCCCTACAAATAGGACCTTTTCTCCCAAAAATACCTCTTTTATCCCCCAAATAAGACAGTTTCTCCCAGAAATGCCACATTTCTCCCAAACATATCACATCTTCTCCAAGAAATACCAGGTTTCCCCCTTCAAATAGGACCTTTCCACCCACAAATACCTGTTTTATCCCCAAAAGAGGACAGTTTCTTCCAGAAATGCCACATTTCTCCCAAACATATCACATCTTCTCCAAGAAATACCAGGTTTCCCCCTGGAAATAGGACCTTTTGACCCACAAATACCTCTTTTATCCCCAAAAGAGGACAGTTTCGTCCAGAAATGCCACATTTCTCCCAAATAGATCACATCTTCTCCAAGAAATACCAGGTTTCCCCCTGGAAATAGGACCTTCTCACCCACAAATACCTGTTTTATCCCCAAAAGAGGACAGTTTCTGCCAGAAAGGCCACATTTCTCCCAAACATATCACATCTTCTCCAAGAAATACCAGCTTTCCCCTTTCAAATAGGACCTTTTCACCCACAAAAAATTCTTTTATCCCCCAAATAGGACAGTTTCTTCCAGAAATGCCACATTTCTCCCAAATATAGCACATCTTCTCCAAGAAATACCACGTTTCCCCCTTCAAATAGGACCTTTTCACCCACAAATACCACTTTTATCCCCAAAATACGACAGTTTCTTCCAGAAATGCCACATTTCTCCCAAATATATCACATCTTCTCCAAGAAATACCAGCTTTCCCCCTTCAAATAGGATCTTTTCACCCAGTAATAGCAGGCTTCTCCCCAAAATAGGACACTTTCTTCCAGAAATGCCAGATTTCTCCCAAATATATCACATCTTCTCCAAGAAATACCAGGTTTCCCCCTTCAAATAGGACCTTCTCACCCACAAATACCTCTTTTAACCCCAAAATAGGACAGTTTCTGCCAGAAATGCCACATTTCTCCCAAATATATATCATCTTCTCCAAGAAATAACAGGTTTCCCCCTTCAAATAGGACCTTTTCTCCCACAAATACCTGTTTTATCCCCAAAAGAGGACAGTTTCTTCCAGAAATGCCACATTTCTCCCAAATAGATCACATCTTCTCCAAGAAATACCAGCTTTCCCCCTTCAAATAGGACCTTTTCACCCTGTAATACCTGTCTTATCCCCAAAAGAGGACAGTTTCTTCCAGAAAGGCCACATTTCTCCCAAATAGATCACATCTTCTCCAAGAAATACCAGCTTTCCCCCTTCAAATAGGACCTTTTCACCCACAAATACCTGTTTTATCCCCAAAATACGACAGTTTCTTCCAGAAATGCCATATTTCTCCCAAACATATCACATCTTCTCCAAGAAATACCAGGTTTCCCCCTTCAAATAGGACCTTATCACCCACAAATACCTCTTTTATCCCCAAAAAAGGACAGTTTCTTCCAGACATGCCACATTTCTCCCAAATATATCACATCTTCTCCAAGAAATACCAGGTTTCCCCCTTCAAATAGGACCTTTTCAACCACAAATACCAGCCTTTTCCCCCCAAATAGGACAGTTTCTTCCAGAAATGCCACATTTCTCCCAAACATATCACATCTTCTCCGAGAAATACCAGGTTTCCCCCTTCAAATAGGACCTTTTCACCCACAAATACCTGTTTTGTCCCCAAAATAGGACAGTTTCATCCAGAAATGCCACATTTCTCCCAAATATATCACATCTTCTCCAAGAAATACCAGGATTCCCCCTTCAAATAGGACCTTTTCACCCACAAATACCTGTTTTATCCCCAAAAGAGGACAGTTTCTTCCAGGAATGCCAGATTTCTCCCAAATATATCACATCTTCTCCAAGAAATACCAGGTTTCCCCCTACAAATAGGACCTTTTCTCCCACAAATATCTCTTTTATCCCCAAAAGAGGACACTTTCTTCCAGAAATGCCAGATTTCTCCAAAATATATCACATCTTCTCCAAGAAATACCAGGTTTCCCCCTTCAAATAGGACCTTTTCACCCACAAATACCTCTTTTATCCCCAAAAGAGGACAGTTTCTTCCAGACATGCCACATTTCTCCCAAATATATCACATCTTCTCCAAGAAATACCACGTTTCCCCCTTCAAATAGGACCTTTTCACCCACAAATACCTGTTTTATCCCCAAAATAGGACAGTTTCTTCCAGACATGCCACATTTCTCCCAAATATATCACATCTCCTTCAAGAAATACCAGCTTTCCCTCTTCAAATAGGACCTTTTCTCCCACAAATACCTGTTTTATCCCCCAAATAGGACAGTTTCTTCCAGAAAGGCCACATTTCTCCCAAATATATCACATCTTCTCCAAGAAATACCAGGATTCCCCCTTCAAATAGGACCTTTTCACCCACAAATACCTGTTTCATCCCCAAAATAGGACAGTTTCATCCAGAAATGCCACATTTCTCCCAAATATATCACATCTTCTGCAAGAAATACCAGCTTTCCCCCTTCAAATAGGACCTTTTCACCCACAAATACCTCTTTTATCCCCAAAAGAGGACAGTTTCTTCCAGAAATGCCACATTTCTCCCAAATATATCACATCTTCTCCAAGAAATACCACGTTTCCCCCTTCAAATAGGACCTTTTCACCCACAAATACCTGTTCTATCCCCAAAAGAGGACAGTTTCTTCAAGAAATGCCACATTTCTCCCAAATATATCACATCTTCTCCAAGAAATACCACGTTTCCCCCTTCAAATAGGACCTTTTTCCCCAAAAAACCCTCTTTTATCCCCAAAAGAGGACAGTTTCTTCCAGGAATGCCAGATTTCTCCCAAATAGATCACATCTTCTCCAAGAAATACCACGTTTCCCCCTTCAAATAGGACCTTCTCACCCACAAATACCTATTTTATCCCCAAAAGTGGACAGTTTTTTCCAGACATGCCACATTTCTCCCAAATACATCACATCTTCTCCAAGAAATACCAGGGTTCCCCCTTCAAATAGGACCTTTTCTCCCACAGATACCTCTATTATCCCCAAAAGAGGACAGTTTCTTCCAGAAATGCCACATTTCTCCCAAATATATCACATCTTCTCCAAGAAATACCAGGTTTCCAACTTCAAATAGGACCTTTTCTCCATGAAATACCTCTTTTATCCCCAAAAGTGGACAGATTCTTCCAGAAATGCCTCATTTCTCCCAAATATATATGATCTTCTCCAAGAAATACCAGGTTTCCCCGTTCAAATTGGACCTTTTCAACCACTAATACCTCTTTTATCCCCAAAAGAGGACAGTTTCTTCCAGAAATGCCACATTTCTCTCAAATATATCACATCTTCTCCAAGAAATGCCAGGATTCCTCCTGAAACAGGACCTTCTCACTCAAAACTACCAGCCTTCTCCCCCCAAATTGGACATTTTCTTCCAGAAAGGCCAGATTTCTCCCAAATATATCACATCTTCTCCAAGAAATACCTGCTTTCCCCCTTCAAATAGGACCTTTTCACCCACAAGTACCTGTTTTATCCCCAAAAGAGGACAGTTTCTTCAAGAAAGGCCACATTTCTCCCAAATAGATCACATCTTCTCCAAGAAATACCACGTTTCCCCCTTCAAATAGGACCTTTTCTCCCACAAATACCTGTTTTATCCCCCAAATAGGACAGTTTCTTCCAGACATGCCACTTTTCTCCCAAATATATCACATCTTCTCCAAGAAATTCCAGGTTTCCCCCTTCAAATAGGACCTTATCACCCACAAATACCTGTTTTATCCCCAAAAGAGGACAGTTTCTTCCAGAAATGCCACATTTCTCCCAAATATATCACATCTTCTCCAAGAAATACCAAGGTTCCCCCTTCAAATAGGACCTTATCACCCACAAATACCTCTTTTATCCCCAAAAGAGGACAGTTTCTTCCAGACAGGCCACATTTCTCCCAAATAGATCACATCTTCTCCAAGAAATACCAGCTTTCCCCCTTCAAATAGGACCTTTTCAACCACAAATACCTGTTTTATCCCTCAAATTGGGCATATTCTTCCAGAAATGCCAGATTTCTCCCAAATATATCACATCTTCTCCAAGAAATACCAGGTTTTCCCCTGGAAATAGGATCTTTTAACCCACAAATACCTGTTTTATCCCCAAAAGAGGACAGTTTCTTCCAGATATGCCACATTTCTCCCAAATATATCACATCTTCTCCAAGAAATACCAGCTTTCCCCCTTCAAATAGGACCTTTTCACCCACTAATACCAGGCTTCTCCCCCCAAATAGGACATTTTCTTCCAGAAATGCCACATTTCTCCCAAATATATCATATCT
The DNA here is from genome assembly GCA_030408155.1 of Lophura swinhoii. NCBI lineage: Eukaryota > Metazoa > Chordata > Aves > Galliformes > Phasianidae > Lophura > Lophura swinhoii. The sequence continues at coordinate 1,376,732 of JASCYN010000149.1, forward strand.
TCTCCAAGAAATACCACGTTTCCCCCTTCAAATAGGAAATTTTCACCCACAAGTACCTGTTTTATCCCCAAAAGAGGACAGTTTCTTCCAGAAAGGCCACATTTCTCCCAAATATATCACATCTTCTCCAAGAAATACCAGGTTTCCCCCTTCAAATAGGAAATTTTCACCCACAAATACCTGTTTTATCCCCAAAAGAGGACAGTTTCTTCCAGAAATGCCACATTTCTCCCTAATATACGACATCTTCTCCAAGAAATACCAGGTTTCCCACTTCAAATAGGACCTTTTCTCCCACTAATACCAGGCTTCTCCCCCCAAATAGGACATTTTCTTCCAGAAATGCCACATTTCTCCCAAATAGATCACATCTTCTCCAAGAAATACCAGGGTTCCCCCTTCAAATAGGAACTTTTCACCCACAAATACCTCTTTTATCCCCAAAAGAGGACAGTTTCTTCCAGAAATGCCACATTTCTCCCAAATAGATCACATCTTCTCCAAGAAATACCTGCTTTCCCCCTTCAAATAGGACCTTTTCCCCCCATAAAACTCTTTTATCTCCAAAAGAGGACAGTTTCTTCCTGAGATGCCACATTTCTCCCAAATAGATCACATCTTCTCCAAGAAATACCAGGTTTCCTCCTTCAAATAGGACCTTTTCACCCACAAATACCTGTTTTATCCCCAAAAGAGGACATTTTCTTCCAGAAATGCCACATTTCTCCCAAATAGATCACATCTTCTCCAAGAAATACCTGGATTCCTCCTGAAATCCGACTTTTTCACCCACAAATACCTGTTTTATCCCCAAAATAGGACAGTTTCTTCCAGAAATGCCACATTTCTCCCAAATAGATCACATCTTCTCCAAGAAATAACAGGTTTCCCCCTTCAAATACAACGTTTTCACCCACAAATACCTGTTTTAACCCCCAAATAGGACAGTTTCTTCCAGAAATGCCACTTTTCTCCCAAATAGATCACATCTTCTCGAATAAATACCAGGATTCCCCTTTCAAATAGGAACTTATCAACCACAAATACCTGTTTTATCCCAAAAAAACGACAGTTTCTTCCAGACATGCCACATTTCTCCCAAATATATCACAGCTTCTCCAAGAAATACCACGTTTCCCCCTTCAAATAGGACCTTTTCAACCACAAATACCTGTTTTATTCCGCAAATTGGACATATTCTTCCAGAAATGCCAAATTTCTCCCAAATAGATCACATCTTCTCCAAGAAATACCTGCTTTCCCCCTTCAAATAGGACCTTATCACCCACGAATACCTGTTTTATCCCCAAAAGAGGACAGTTTCTTCCAGACATGCCACATTTCTCCCAAATATATCACATCTTCTCCAAGAAATACCACGTTTCCCCCTTCAAATAGGACCTTTTCACCCACAAATACCTCTTTTATCCCCTAAATTGGACAGTTTCTTCCAGAAAGGCCACATTTCTCCCAAATATATCACATCTTCTCATAGAATTACCAGCTTTCCCCCTTCAAATAGGACCTTTTCACACACTAATGCCTGTTTTATCCCCAAAAGAGGACATATTCTTCCAGAAATGCCACATTTCTCCCAAATAGATCACATCTTCTCCAAGAAATACCTGGAATCCTCCTGAAATCCGACTTTTTCACCCACAAATACCACTTTTATCCCTCAAATAGGACAGTTTCTTCCAGAAATGCCACATTTCTCCCAAATATATCACATCTTCTCCAAGAAATACCACGATTTCTCCTGAAATAGGACCTTTTCACCCACAAATACCTGTTTTATCCCCAAAATAGGACAGTTTCTTCCAGAAATGCCACATTTCTCCCAAATAGATCACATCTTCTCCAAGAAATACCAGGGTTCCCCCTTCAAATAAAACGTTTTCACCCACAAATACCTGTTTTAACCCCCAAATAGGACAGTTTCTTCCAGAAATGCCACTTTTCTCCCAAATAGATCACATCTTCTCCAATAAATACCAGGATTCCCCTTTCAAATAGGAACTTATCAACCACAAATACCTGTTTTATCCCAAAAAAACGACAGTTTCTTCCAGACATGCCACATTTCTCCCAAATATATCACAGCTTCTCCAAGAAATACCACGTTTCCCCCTTCAAATAGGACCTTTTCAACCACAAATACCTGTTTTATCCCCAAAATTGGACATATTCTTCCAGAAATGCCAAATTTCTCCCAAATATATCACATCTTCTCCAAGAAATACCTGCTTTCCCCCTTCAAATAGGACCTTATCACCCACGAATACCTGTTTTATCCCCAAAAGAGGACAGTTTCTTCCAGACATGCCACATTTCTCCCAAATATATCACATCTTCTCCAAGAAATACCACGTTTCCCCCTTCAAATAGGACCTTTTCACCCACAAATACCTCTTTTATCCCCAAAAGAGGACAGTTTCTTCCAGAAAGGCCACATTTCTCCCAAATATATCACATCTTCTCATAGAATTACCAGCTTTCCCCCTTCAAATAGGACCTTTTCACACACTAATGCCTGTTTTAACCCCAAAAGAGGACATATTCTTCCAGAAATGCCACATTTCTCCCAAATAGATCACATCATCTCCAAGAAATACCAGGTTTCCCCCTTCAAAAGGACCTTTTCAACCACAAATACATGTTTTGTCCCCAAAAGAGGACAGTTTCTTCCAGAAATGCCAGATTTCTCCCAAATATATCACATCTTTTCAAAGAGATACCAGGTTTCCCCCTTCAAATAGGACCTTTTCACCCACAAATACCTGTTTTATCCCCAAAAGAGGACAGTTTCTTCCAGAAATGCCACATTTCTCCCAAATATATCACATCTCCAAGAAATACCAGGTTTCCTCCTGAAATAGGACCTTGTCACCCACAGATTCCTGTTTTATCCCTTTGTTCCGAGCGACTTTTCGTTTTGGGGTGTTTATCCGCTGCTACACTTCAGCATTCTGTGACGAATAAAATAGAAGAGGAAAGCCCCACTATTAAGGCAGCTAGAAGGTCCAGTAGCCACACACATTGTGCTTTCAGGGAGGACGTTCCAGAAAGTCGAGAGTTGTGGCTTCTTTCCAGCGGAGAAAAATACCCCTGTTTTCAGGCATTGCAGGACGCTGAATTCGCACCTTCTCGGCATAGGAATACCTCTCCTTCGCTCTCGTGTCTCGAAAGCGGCACTCGCTCTGAACCGCTCCGGAGAGTCTGCAGTTGCTGGCCGGTCCATCGCGGTTCTGCCCGAGTGCCGCTTGCAGCCTTCAGCAGCGGTCTCGTTTCTCTCGGATGCCGGGAAAGAGCGAATTCAGCCGGATGCTTTGCTCCGACGAGTGAGCGGCTTCTTCTGCGCACATCGCAATGGAGCGCTTCTGACTTCTCCTTCTGTCCATGCAGAATGCACTACGCTTCTCTCTCATTCTTATCCCTTTCTTCCGAGCGACATTTCGTTTTGGAGTGTTTATCCGATGCTACACTTCAGCATTCTGTGACGAATAGAGTAGAAGTGGAAACCACACTAATAAGGCAGCTAGAAGTTCGAGGAGCGACTCACTTTGTGCTTTCGGGGAGGACGTTCCAGAAAGTCGAGAGTTGTGGCTTCTTTCCTGCGGAGAAAAAAGACCCTGTTTTCAGGCAATGTTGGACGCTGAATTCGCTCCTTCTCGGCATTTCAATACCGCTCCTCCTCTCTCGTGGCTCGAAAGCGGCACTCGCGCTGAACCGCTCCGGAGAGTCTGCAGTTGCTGTCCGGTCCATCGCGGTTCTGCCCCAGTGCCGCTTGCAGCCTTCAGCAGCGCTCTCGTTTCTCTCGGATGCCGGGAAAGAGCGACTTCAGCCGGATGCTTTGCTCCGACGAGTGAGCGGCTTCTTCTGCGCACATCGCAATGGAGAGCTTTTGACTTCTCCATGTGTCCATCCAGAATGCACTACGCTTCTCTCTCATTCTTATCCCTTCCTTCCGAGCGACATTTCGTTTTGGAGTGTTTATCCCATGCTACACTTCAGCATTCTGTGACGAATAGAGTAGAAGAGAAAAGCCCCACTAATAAGGCAGCTAGAAGTTCGAGGAGCGACGCACTTAGTGCTTTCGGGGAGGACGTTCCAGAAAGTCGAGAGTTGTGGCTTCTTTCCTGCGGAGAAAAAAGCCCCTGTTTTCAGGCAATGCAGTAGGCTGAATTCGCTCGTTCTCGGCATAGGAATGCCGCTCCTCCTCTCTCGTGGCTCGAAAGCGGCATTTGCGCTGTACCACACCGGACAGTCTGCAGTTGCAGACTACTGAATAGCCTGAAAACAGGGGGTTTTTTCTCCGCAGGAAACAAGCCACAACTCTCGACTTTCTGGAACGTCCTCCCTGAAAGCACTACGTGTGTCGCTCCTCGAACTTCTAGCAGCCGTATTAGTGGGGCTTTTCCCTTCTACTCTATTCGTCACAGAATGCTGAAGTGTAGCATGGGATAAACACTCCAAAACGAAATGTCGCTCGGAAGGAAGGGATAAGAATGAGAGAGAAGCGTAGTGCATTCTGCATGGACACATGGAGAAGTCAGAAGCGCTCCATTGCCATGTGCGCAGAAGAGGCCGCTCACTTGCCTGAGAAAAGCATCCGGCTGAAGTCGCTCTTTCCCGGCATCCGAGAGAAACGCGAGCGCTGCTGAAGGCTGCAAGCGGCACTCGGGCAGAACCGCGATGGACCGGACAGCAACTGCAGACTCTCCGGAGCGGTTCAGAGCGAGTGCCGCTTTCGAGCCACGAGAGCGAAGGAGCGGTATTGAAATGCCGAGAAGATGCGAATTCAGCCTACTGCATTGCCTGAAAACAGGGGGTTTTTTCTCCGCCGGAAAGAAGCCACAACTCTCGACTTTCTGGAACGTCCTCCCTGAAAGCACAACGTGTGTGGCTTCTGGAGCTTCTAGCTGCCTTATTAGTGGGGCTTTTCTCTTCTACTCTATTCGTCACAGAATGCTGAAGTGTAGCATGGGATAAACACTCCAAAACGAAATGTCGCTCGGAAGGAAGGGATAAGAATGAGAGAGAAGCGTAGTGCATTCTGGATGGACACATGGAGAGGTCAAAAGCGCTCCATTGCGATGTGCGCAGAAGAAGCCGCTCACTCGTCGGAGAAAAGCATCCGGCTGAAGTCGCTCTTTCCCGGCATCCGAGAGAAACGAGAGCGCTGCTGAAGGCTGCAAGCGGCACTCGGGCAGAACCGCGATGGACCGGACAGCAACTGCAGACTCTCCGGAGCGGTTCAGAGCGAGTGCCGCTTTCGAGCCACGAGAGCGAAGGAGCGGTATTGAAATGCCGAGAAGGAGCGAATTCAGCGTCCAGCATTGCCTGAAAACAGGGGGTTTTTTCTCCGCAGGAAAGAAGCCACAACTCTCGACTTTCTGGAACGTCCTCCCTGAAAGCACAATGTGTGTGGCTACTGGACCTTCTAGCTGCCTTATTAGTGGGGCTTTCCTCTTCTATTTTATTCGTCACAGAATGCTGAAGTGTAGCACAGGATAAACACTCCAAAACGAAAAGTCGCTCGGAACAAAGGGATAAAACAGGAATCAGTGGGTGACAAGGTCCTATTTCAGGAGGAAACCTGGTATTTCTTGGAGATGTGAAATATTTGGGAGAAATGTGGCATTTCTGGAAGAAACTGTCCTCTTTTGGGGATAAAAGAGGTATTTGTGGGTGAAAAGGTCCTATTTGAAGAGGGAAACCTGGTATTTCTTGGAGAAGATGTGATCTATTTGGGAGAAATGTGGCATGTCTGGAAGAAACTGTCCTCCATTGGGGATACAAGAGGCATTTGTGGGTGATAAGGTCCTATTTCAAGGAGGAAACCTGGTATTTCTTGGAGAAGATGTGATATATTTGGGAGAAATGTGGCATTTCTGGAAGACTATGTCCAATTTGAGGGATAAAACAGGTATTTGTGGTTGTAAAGGTCCTATTTGAAGGTGGAAACCTGGCATTTCTTCGAGAAGATGTGATCTATTTGGGAGAAATGAGGCATTTCTGGAGGAAAGTGTCGTCTTTTGGGGATGAAACAGGTATTTGTGGGTGAAAAGGTCCTATTTGAAGCGGGAAAAGTGGTATTTCTTGGAGAAGATGTGGTATATTTGGGAGAAATGTGGCATTTCTGGAAGAAACTGTCCTGTTTTGGGGATAAAAGAATTATTTGTGGGTGAAAAGGACCTATTTGAAGGGGGAAACCTGGTATATCTTGGAGAAGATGTGATATGTTTTGATGAAATGTGGCATTCCTGGAAGAAACTGTCCTCTTTTGGGGATAAAAGAGGTATTTTTGGGTGAAAAGGTCCTATTTGAAGGGGGAACCCTGGTATTTCTTGGAGGAGATGTGAAATATTTGGGAGAAATCTGGCATTTCTGGAAGAAACTGTCCTCTTTGGGGATAAAACAGGTATTTGTGGGTGAAAATTTCCTATTTGAAGGGGGAACCCTGGTATTTCTTGGAGAAGATAAGATATATTTGGGAGAAATGTGGCATTTCTGGAAGAAACTGTCCTCTTTTGGGGATAAAAGAGGTATTTGTGGGCGAAAAGGTCCTATTTGAAGGGGGAAACCTGGTATTTTTTGGAGAAGATGTGATATATTTGGGAGAAATGTGGCATGTCTGGAAGAAAATGTCCTCTTTTGGGGATAAAAGAGGTATTTGTGGGTCAAAAGGTCCTATTTCAGGAGGAATCCTGGAATTTCTTGGAGGAGATGTGATATGTTTGGGAGAAATGTGGCATGTCTGGAAGAAACTGTCCTATTTTGGGGATAAAACAGGTATTTGTGGGTGAAAAGGTCCTATTTGAAGGGGGAAACCTGGTATTTCTTGGAGAAGATGTGATATATTTGGGAGAAATGTGGCATTTCTGGAAGAATATGTCCAATTTGAGGGATAAAACAGGTATTTGTGGTTGAAAAGGTCCTATTTGAAGGGGGAAACGTGGTATTTCTTGGAGAAGATGTGATATATTTGGTAGAAATGTGTCATGTCTGGAAGAAACTGTCCTATTTTGGGGATAAAAGAGGTATTTGTGGGTGAAAAGGTCCTATTTGAAGAGGGAAACCTGGTATTTCTTGGAGAAGATGTGATATATTTGGGAGAAATCTGGCCTTTCTGGAAGAAACTGTCCTCTTTTGGGTAAAAACATGTATTTGTGGGCGAAAAGGTCCTTTTGAAGGGGGAAACCAGGTATTTCTTGGAGAAGATGTGATATATTTGGGAGAAATGTGGCATGTCTGGAAGAAACTGTCCTCTTTTGTGGATAAAACAGGTATTTGTGGGTGAAAATTTCTATTTTAAGGGGGAAACCTGGTATTTTTGGAGAAGATATGATATATTTGGGAGAAATGTGGCATTTCTGGAAGAAACTGTCCTCTTTTGGGGATAAAAGAGGTATTTGTGGGTGATAAGGTCCTTTTTTAAGGGGGAAAGCTGGTATTTCTTGGAGAAGATGTGATCTATTTGGGAGAAATCTGGCATTTCTGGAAGAAACTGTCCTATTTGGGGGGAGAAGGCTTTTATTTGTGCGAGAAAAGGTCCTATTTCAGGAGGAATCCTGGTATTTTTGGAGAAACTGTGATCTATTTGGGAGAAATGTGGCATTTCTGGAAGAAACTGTCCTATTTGAGGGATAAAAGAGGTATTTGTGGGAGAAAAGGTCCTATTTGAAGGGGGAACCCTGGTATTTCTTGGAGAAGATGTGATCTATTTGGGAGAAATGTGGCATTTCTGGAAGAAACTGTCCTCTTTTGGGGATAAAAGAGGTATTTGTGGGTGAAAAGGTCCTATTTGAAGGGGGAAACCTGGTATTTCTTGGAGAAGATGTGATATGTTTGGGAGAAATGTGGCATTTCTGGAAGAAAATGTCCTATTTTGGGGATAAAACAGGTATTTGTGGGAGAAAAGGTCCTATTTGAAGGGGGAACCGTGGTATTTCTTGGAGGAGATGTGATCTATTTGGGAGAAATGTGTCATGTCTGGAAGAAACTGTCCTCTTTTGGGGATAAAACAGGTATTTGTGGTTGAAAAGGTCCTATTTGAAGGGGGTATCCTGGTATTTCTTGGAGAAGATGTGATATGTTTGGGTGAAATGTGGCATTTCTGGAAGAAACTGTTCTATTTTGGGGATAAAAGAGGTATTTGTAGGTGAAAAGGTCCTATTTGAAGGGGGAAAGCTGGTATTTCTTGGAGAAGATGTGATATATTTGGGTGATATTTGGCATGTCTGGAAGAAAATATCCTATTTGGGGGGAGACGGGTGGTACTTGTGGGAGAAAAGGTCCTATTTCAGGAGAAATCCTGGTATTTCTTGGAGGAGATGTGATCTATTTGGGAGAAATGTGGCCTTTCTGGTAGAAACTGTCCTCTTTTGGGGATAAAACAGGTATTTGTGGGTGAAAAGGTCCTATTTGAAGGGGGAAAGCTGGTATTTCTTGGAGAAGATGTGATCTATTTGGGAGAAATGTGGCATTTCTGGAAGAAACTGTCCTCTTTTGGGGATAAAACAGGTATTTGAGGGTGAAAATTTCCTATTTGAAGGGGGAAACCTGGTATTTCTTGGAGAAGATATGATGTATTTGGGAGAAATGTGGCATTTCTGGAAGAAACTGTCCTATTCTGGGGATCAAAGAGGTATTTGTGGGTGAAAAGGTCCTATTTGAAGGGGGAACCCTGGTATTTCGTGGAGAAGATGTGATCTATTTGGGAGAAATCTGGCATTTCTGGAAGAATATGTTCAATTTGAGGGATAAAACAGGTATTTGTGGTTGAAAAGGTCCTATCTGAAGGGGGAAAGCTGGTATTTCTTGGAGAAGATGTGATATATTTGGTAGAAATGTGGCATGTCTGGAAGAAACTGTCCTATTTTGGGGATAAAAGAGGTATTTGTGGGTGAAAAGGTCCTATTTGAAGGGGGAAACGTGGTATTTCTTGGAGAAGATGATATATATTTGGGAGAAATGTGGCATTTCTGGAAGAAACTGTCCTCTTTTGGGGATAAAACAGGTATTTGTGGGTGAAAACGTTGTATTTGAAGGGGGAAACCGGTTATATCTTGGAGAAGATGTGATATATTTGGGAGAAATCTGGCATTCCTGGAAGAAACTGTCCTCTTTTGGGGATAAAAGAGGTATTTGTGGGTGAAAAGGTCCTATTTGAAGGGGGAACCCTGGTATTTCTTGGAGAAGAGGTGATATATTTGGGAGAAATGTGGCATGTCTGGAAGAAACTGTCGTATTTTGGGGATAAAACAGGTATTTGTGGGTGATAAGGTCCTATTTGAAGGGGGAACCCTGGTATTTCTTGGAGAAGATGTGATATATTTGGGAGAAATGTGGCATGTCTGGAAGAAGCTGTCCTCTTTTGGGGATAAAAGAGGTATTTGTGGGTGAAAAGGTCCTATTTTATGGGGGAAACCTGGAATTTCTTGGAGAAGATGTGATATATTTGGGAGAAATATGGCATTTCTGGAAGAAACTGTCCTCTTTTGGGGATAAAACAGGTATTTGAGGGAGAAAAGGTCCTATTTGAAGGGGGAAAGCTGGTATTTCTTGGAGAAGATGTGATATATTTGAGAGAAATGTGGCATGTCTGGAAGAAAATGTCCAATTTGGGGGGAGAAGGCTGGTAGTTTTGGGTGAGAAGGTCCTATTTCAGGAGGAATCCTGGTATTTCTTGGAGAAGATGTGATATATTTGGGAGAAATGTGGCATTTCTGGAAGAAAATGTCCAATTTGGGGGGAGAAGGCTGGTAGTTTTGGGTGTGAAGGTCCTATTTCAGGAGGAATCCTGGCATTTCTTGGAGAAGATGTGATATATTTGGGAGAAATGTGGCCTTTCCGGAAGAAACTGTCCTCTTTTGGGGATAAAAGAGGTATTAGTGGTTGAAAAGGTCCTATTTCCCCGGGGAAACCTGGTATTTCTTGGAGAAGATGTGATCTATTTGGGAGAAATGTGGCATTTCTGGAAGAAACTGTCCTCTTTTGGGGATAAAAGAGGTATGTGTGGTTGAAAAGGTCCTATTTGAAGGGGGAAACCTGGTATTTCTTGGAGAAGATGTGATATATTTGGGAGGAATGTGGCATTTCTGGAAGAAACTGTCCTATTTGAGGGATAAAAGAGGAATTTGTGGGTGAAAAGGTCCTATTTCAGGAGGAAACCTGGCATTTCTTGGAGAAGATGTGATATATTTGGGAGAAATGTGGCCTTTCTATGAGAAACTGTCCTCTTTTGGGGATCAAAGAGGTATATGTGGGTGAAAAGGTCCTATTTCAAGGGGGAAACCTGGTATTTCTTGGAGAAGATGTGATATATTTGGGAGAAATCTGGCATGTCTGGAAGAAAATGTCCTGTTTTGGGCATAAAAGAGGTATTTGTGGGAGAAAAGGTCCTATTTGAAGGGGGAACCATGGTATTTCTTGGAGGAGATGTGATATATTTGGGAGAAATGTGGCATGTCTGGAAGAAACTGTCCTCTTTTGGGGATCAAACAGGTACTTGTGGGTGAAAAGGTCCTATTTGAAGGGGGTAAGCTGGTATTTCTTGGAGAAGATGTGATATGTTTGTGTGAAATATGGCATTCCTGGAAGAAACTGTCCTATTTGAGGGATAAAAGAGGTATTTGTGGGAGAAAAGGTCCTATTTCAGGAGGAATCCTGGTATTTCTTGGAGAAGATGTGATCTATTTGGGAGAAATGTGGCATTTCTGGAAGAAACTGTCCTATTTTCGGGATAAAAGAGGTATTTGTGGGAGAAAAGGTCCTATTTGAAGGGGGAACCCTGGTATTTCTTGGAGAAGATGTGATATATTTGGGAGAAATCTGGCATTTCTGGAAGAAACTGTCCTCTTTTGGGGATAAAAGAGGTATTTGTGGGTGAAAAGGTCCTATTTGAAGGGGGAACCCTGGTATTTCTTGGAGAAGATGTGATATATTTGGGAGAAATGTGGCATTTCTGGAAGAAACTGTCCTATTTTGGGGATAAAACAGGTATTTTTGGTTGAGAAGGTCCTATTTGAAGGGGGAAACCTGGTATTTCTTGGAGAAGATGTGATCTATTTGGGAGAAATGTGGAATTTCTGGAAGAAACAGTCCTCTTATGGGGATAGAACAGGTATTTGTGGGTGATAAGGTCCTATTTCCAGGGGAAAACCTAGTATTTCTTGGAGAAGATGTGATATATTTGGGAGAAATGTGGCATGTCTGGAAGAAAATGTCCTATTTGGGGGGAGAAGGGTGGTATTTGTGGAAGAAATGTTCCTATTTCAGGAGGAATCCTGGTATTTCTTGGAGTAGATGTGATATGTTTGGGAGAAATGTGCCATTTCTGGAAGAAACTGTCCTCTTTTGGGGATAAAAGAGGTATTTGTGGGTGAAAAGGTCCTATTTGAAGGGGGAAACCTGGTATTTCTTGGAGAAGATGTGATATGTTTGGGAGAAATCTGGCATATCAGGAAGAATATGTCCAATTTGAGGGATAAAACAGGTATTTGTGGGTGAAAAGGTCCTATTTGAAGGGGGAAAGCAGGTATTTCTTGGAGAAGATGTGATATATTTGGTAGAAATGTGGCATGTCTGGAAGAAACTGTCCTATTTTGGGGATAAAAGAGGTATTTGTGGGTGAAAAGGTCCTATTTGAAGGGGGAAACCTGGTATTTCTTGGAGAAGATGTGGTATATTTGGGAGAAATGTGGCATTTCTGGAAGAAACTGTCCTCTTTTGGGGATCAAAGAGGTATTTGTGGGTGAGAAGGTCCTATTTGAACGGGGAAACCTGTTATTTCTTGTAGAAGATGTGATATATTTGGGAGAAATCTGGCATTCCTGGAAGAAACTGTCCTATTTTGGGGATAAAACAGGTATTTGTGGGTGAAAAGGTCCTATTTGAAGGGGGAAACGTGGTATTTCTTGGAGAAGATGTGATATATTTGGGAGAAATGTGGCATGTCTGGAAGAAACTGTCCTCTTTTGGGGATAAAAGAGGTATTTGTGGGTGATAAGGTCCTATTTGAAGGGGGAAACCTGGTATTTCTTGGAGAAGATGTGATATATTTGGGAGAAATGTGGCATTTCTTGAAGAAACTGTCCTCTTTTGGGGATAAAAGAGGTATTTGTGGGTGAAAAAGTCCTATTTGAAGGGGGAAACGTGGTATTTCTTGGAGAAGATGTGATATATTTGGGAGAAATGTGGCATTTCTGGAAGAAACTGTCCTATTTTGGGGATAAAACAGGTATTTGTGGGAGAAAAGGTCCTATTTGAAGGGGGAAAGCTGGTATTTCTTGGAGAAGATGTGATATATTTGGGAGAAATGTGGCATGTCTGGAAGAAAATGTCCAATTTGGGGGGAGAAGGCTGGTAGTTTTGGGTGAGAAGGTCCTATTTCAGGAGGAATCCTGGTATTTCTTGGAGAAGATGTGATATATTTGGGAGAAATGTGGCATGTCTGGAAGAAAATGTCCAATTTGGGGGGAGAAGGCTGGTAGTTTTGGGTGAGAAGGTCCTATTTCAGGAGGAATCCTGGCATTTCTTGGAGAAGATGTGATATATTTGGGAGAAATGTGGCCTTTCCGGAAGAAACTGACGTATTATGGGGATAAAAGAGGTATTTCATGGAGAAAAGGTCCTAATTCAAGGGGGAAACCTGGTATTTCTTGGAGAAGATGTGATATATTTGGGAGAAATGTGGCCTTTCTATGAGAAACTGTTCTCTTTTGGGGATCAAAGAGGTATTTGTGGGTGAAAGGGTCCTATTTCAAGGGGGAAACCTGGTATTTCTTGGAGAAGATGTGATATATTTGGGAGAAATGTGGCATGTCTGGAAGAAACTGTCCTATTTTGGGCATAAAACAGGTATTTGTGGTTGAAAAGGTCCTATTTGAAGGGGGAAAGCTGGTATTTCTTGGAGAAGATGTGATATATTTGGGAGAAATGTGGCATGTCTGGAAGAAACTGTCCTATTTTGGGGATAAAAGAGGTATTTGTGGGTGAAAAGGTCCTATTTCAGGAGGAATCCTGGTATTTCTTGGAGAAGATGTGATATATTTGGGAGAAATGTGGCCTTTCTATGAGAAACTGTTCTCTTTTGGGGATCAAAGAGGTATTTGTGGGTGAAAAGGTCCTATTTGAAGGGGGAAAGCTGGTATTTCTTGGAGAAGATGTGATATATTTGGGAGAAATGTGGCATGTCTGGAAGAAAATGTCCTGTTTTGGGGATAAAAGAGGTATTTGTGGGTGAAAAGGTCCTATTTGAAGGGGGAACCGTGGTATTTCTTGGAGGAGATGTGATCTATTTGGGAGAAATGTGGCATGTCTGGAAGAAACTGTCCTCTTTTGGGGATAAAACAGGTACTTGTGGGTGAAAAGGTCCTATTTGAAGGGGGAAAGCTGGTATTTCTTGGAGAAGAGGTGATATGTTTGAGTGAAATGTGGCATTCCTGGAAGAAAATGTGCTCTTTTGGGGATAAAAGAGGTATTTGTGGGTGAAAAGGTCCTATTTGAAGGGGGAAACCTGGTATTTCTTGGAGAAGATGTGATATATTTGGGAGAAATCTGGCATTTCTGGAAGAAACTGTCCTCTTTGGGGATAAAACAGGTATTTGTGTGTGAAAATTTCCTATTTGAAGGGGGAAAGCTGGTATTTCTTGGAGAAGATATGATATCTTTGGGAGAAATGTGGCATTTCTGGAAGAAACTGTCCTCTTTTGGGGATAAAAGAGGTATTTGTCGGTGAAAAGGTCCTATTTGAAGGGGGAAACGTGGCATTTCTTGGAGGAGTTGAGATATGTTTGGGAGAAATGTGGCATTTCTGGAAGAAACTGTCCTCTTTTGGGGATAAAAGAGGTATTTGTGGGTGAAAAGGTCCTATTTGAAGGGGGAAACCTGGTATTTCTTGGAGAAGATGTGATATGTTTGGGAGAAATCTGGCATTTCAGGAAGAATATGTCCAATTTGAGGGATAAAACAGGTATTTGTGGTTGAAAAGGTCCTATTTGAAGGGGGAAACGTGGTATTTCTTGGAGAAGATGTGATCTATTTGGGAGAAATGTGGCATGTCTGGAAGAAACTGTCCTCTTTTGGGGATAAAACAGGTATTTGTGGGAGAAAAGGTCCTATTTGAAGGGGGAAACGTGGTATTTCTTGGAGAAGATGTGGTATATTTGGGAGAAATCAGGCATTTCTGGAAGAAACTGTCCTCTTTTGGGGATAAAACAGGTATTTGTGGGTGAAAACGTTGTATTTGAAGGGGGATACCTGTTATTTCTTGGAGAAGATGTGATATATTTGGTAGAAATCTGGCCTTTCTGGAAGAAACTGTCCTATTTTGGGGATAAAAGAGGTATTTGTGGGTGAAAAGGTCCTATCTGAAGGGGGAAAGCTGGTATTTCTTGGAGAAGATGTGATATATTTGGGAGAAATGTGGCATTTCTGGAAGAAACTGTCCTCTTTTGGGGATAAAAGAGGTATTTGTGGGTGATAAGGTCCTATTTGAAGGGGGAACCCCGGTATTTCTTGGAGAAGATGTGATGTATTTGGGAGAAATGTGGCATGTCTGGAAGAAGCTGTCCTATTTCAGGATAAAACAGGTATTTGTGGGTGAAAAGGTCCTATTTGAAGGGGGAAACGTGGTATTTCTTGGAGAAGATGTGATCTATTTGGGAGAAATGTGGCATGTCTGGAAGTAACTGTCCTCTTTTGGGGATAAAATAGGTATTTGTGGGAGAAAAGGTCCTATTTGAAGGGGGAAACCTGGTTTATCTTGGAGAAGATGTGATCTATTTGGGAGAAATGTGGCCTTTCTGGAAGAAAATGTCCAATTTGGGGGGAGAAGGCTGGTAGTTTTGGGTGAGAAGGTCCTATTTCAGGAGGAATCCTGGCATTTCTTGGAGTAGATGTGATATATTTGGGAGAAATGTGGCATGTCTGGAAGAAAATGTCCAATGTGGGGGGAGAAGGCTGGTAGTTTTGGGTGAGAAGGTCCTATTTCAGGAGGAATCCTGGCATTTCTTGGAGAAGATGTGATATATTTGGGAGAAATGTGGCATTTCTGGAAGAAACTGTCCTCTTATGGGGATAAAAGAGGTATTAGTGGTTGAAAAGGTCCTATTTGAAGGGGGAAACCTGGTATTTCTTGGAGAAGATGTGATATATTTGGGAGAAATGTGGCATTTCTTGAAGAAAATGTCCTCTTTTGGGGATAAAAGAGGTATTTCATGGAGAAAAGGTCCTAATTCAAGGGGGAAACGTGGTATTTCTTGGAGAAGATGTGATATATTTGGGAGAAATGTGGCATTTCTGGAAGAAACTGTCGTATTTTGGGGATAAAACAGGTATTTGTGGTTGAAAAGGTCCTATTTGAAGGGGGAAAGCTGGTATTTCTTGGAGAAGATGTGATTTATATGGGAGAAATGTGGCATTTCTGGAAGAAACTGTCCTCTTTTGGGGATAAAAGAGGTATTTGTGGGTGAAAAGGTCCTATTTGAAGGGGGAAACCTGGTACTTCTTGGAGAAGATGTTTTATATTTGGGAGAAATGAGGCATTTCTGGAAGTAACTGTCCAATTTGTGGGGAGAAGCCTGGTATTAGTGGGTGAGAAGGTCCTATTTCAGGAGGAATCCTGGTATTTCTTGGAGAAGATGTGATATATTTGGGAGAAATGTGGCATTTCTGGAAGAAACTGTCCTCTTTTGGGGATAAAAGAGGTATGTGTGGTTGAAAAGGTCCTATTTGAAGGGGGAAACCTGGTATTTCTTGGAGAAGATGTGATATATTTGGGAGAAATGTGGCATGTCTGGAAGAAAATGTCCTATTTGGGGGGAGAAGGCTGGTACTTGTGGGAGAAAATGTCCTATTTATGGAGGAATCCTGGTATTTCTTGGAGGAGATGTGATATGTTTGGAAGTTATGTGGCCTTTCTGGAAGAAACTGTCCTCTTTTGGGGATAAAACAGGTACTTGTGGGTGAAAAGGTCCTATTTGAAGGGGGAAAGCAGGTATTTCACGGAGAAGATGTGATCTATTTGGGAGAAATGTGGCATGTCAGGAAGAAACTGTCCTCTTTTGTGGATAAAACAGGTATTTGTGGGTGAAAAGGTCCTATTTGAAGGGGGAAACGTGGTATTTCTTGGAGAAGATGTGATATATTTGGGAGAAATCTCGCATTTCTGGAAGAATATGTTCAATTTGAGGGATAAAACAGGTATTTGTGGTTGAAAAGGTCCTATTTGAAGGGGGAAACCTGGTATTTCTTGGAGAAGATGTGATCTATTTGGGAGAAATGTGGCATGTCTGGAAGAAACTGTCCTATTTTGGGGATATAACAGGTATTTGAGGGTGAAAAGGTCCTATTCGAAGGGGGAAACCTGGAATTTCTTGGAGAAGATGTGATATATTTGGGAGAAATGTGGCATTTCTGGAAGAAACTGTCCTCTTTTGGGGATAAAAGAGGTATTTGTTGGTGAAAAGGTCCTATTTGAAGGGGGAAACATGGTATTTCTTGGAGAAGATGTGATATATTTGGGAGAAATGTGCCATTTCTGGAAGAAAATGTCCTCTTTTGGGGATAAAAGAGGTATTTGTGGGTGATAAGGTCCTATTTGAAGGGGGAACCCTGGTATTTCTTGGAGAAGATGTGATATATTTGGGAGAAATGTGGCATTTCTGGAAGAAACTGTCCTCTTTTGGGGATAAAACAGGTATTTGTGGGAGAAAAGGTCCTATTTGAAGGAGGAAAGCTGGTATTTCTTGGAGAAAATGTGATCTATTTGGGAGTAATGTGGCATGTCTGGAAGAAAATGTCCAATTTGGGGGGAGAAGGCTGGCAGTTTTGGGTGAGAAGGTCCTATTTCAGGAGGAATCCTGGTATTTCTTGGAGAAGATGTGATATATTTGGGAGAAATGTGGCATTTCTGGAAGAAAATGTCCAATTTGGGGGGAGAAGGCTGGTAGTTTTGGGTGAGAAGGTCCTATTTCAGGAGGAATCCTGGCATTTCTTGGAGAAGATGTGATATATTTGGGAGAAATGTGGCCTTTCCGGAAGAAACTGTCCTCTTTTGGGGATAAAAGAGGTATTAGTGGTTGAAAAGGTCCTATTTCCAGGGGGAAAGCTGGTATTTCTTGGAGAAGATGTGATATATTTGGGAGAAATGTGGCATTTCTGGAAGAAAATGTCCTCTTTTGGGGATAAAAGAGGTATTTGTGGGAGAAAAGTTCCTAATTCAAGGGGGAAACCTGGTATTTCTTGGAGAAGATGTGATATATTTGGGAGGAATGTGGCATTTCTGGAAGAAAATCTCGTATTTTGGGGATAAAAGAGGTATTTGTGGTTGAAAAGGTCCTATTTCCAGGGGGAAACCTGGTATTTCTTGGAGAAGATGTGATCTATTTGGGAGAAATCTGGCATGTCTGGAAGAAAATGTCCAATTTGTGGGGAGAAGGCTTGTAGTTTTGGGTGAGAAGGTCCTATTTCAGGAGGAATCCTGGCATTTCTTGGAGAAGATGTGATATATTTGGGAGAAATGTGGCCTTTCCGGAAGAAACTGTCCTCTTTTGGGGATAAAAGAGGTATTAGTGGTTGAAAAGGTCCTATTGCCCCGGGGAAACCTGGTATTTCTTGGAGAAGATGTGATATATTTGGGAGAAATGTGGCCTTTCTGGAAGAAACTGTCCTCTTTTGGGGATAAAAGAGGTATTTCATGGAGAAAAGGTCCTAATTCAAGGGGGAAAGCAGGTATTTCTTGGAGAAGATGTGATATATTTGGGAGAAATGTGGCATTTCTGGAAGAAACTGTCCTCTTTTGTGTATCAAAGAGGTATTTGTGGGTGAAAAGGTCCTATTTGAAGGGGGAAACCTGGTATTTCTTGGAGAAGATGTGATCTATTTGGGAGAAATGTGGCATTTCTGGAAGAAACTGTCCTATTTTGGGGATAAAAGAGGTATTTGTGGGTGAAAAGGTCCTATTTGAAGGAGGAACCCTGGTATATCTTGGAGAAGATGTGATATATTTGGGAGAAATGTGGCATGTCTGGAGGAAAATGTCCTATTTGGGGGGAGAAGGGTGGTAGCTGTGGGAGAAAAGGTCCTATTTCAGGAGGAATCCTGGTATTTCTTGGAGGACATGTGATATGTTTGGGAGAAATGTGCCATTTCTGGAAGAAACTGTCCTCTTTTGGGGATAAAAGAGGTATTTGTGGGTGAAAAGGTCCTATTTGAAGGGGGAAACCTGGTATTTCTTGGAGAAGATGTGATCTATTTGGGAGAAATGTGGCCTTTCAGGAAGAAACTGTCCTATTTTGGGGATAAAAGAGGTATTTGTGGGAGAAAAGGTCCTATTTGAAGGGGGAAAGCTGGTATTTCTTGGAGAAGATGTGATCTATTTGGGAGAAATGTGGCATTTCTGGAAGAAACTGTTCTCTTTTGGGGATAAAAGAGGTATTTGTGGGTGAAAAGGTCCTATTTGAAGGGGGAATCGTGGTATTTCTTGGAGAAGATGTGATATATTTGGTAGAAATGTGGCATTTCTGGAAGAAACTGTCCTCTTTTGGGGATAAAAGAGGTATTTGTGGGTGAAAAGGTCCTATTTCCAGGGGGAAACCTGGTATTTCTTGGAGAAGATGTGATATATTTGGGAGAAATGTGGCATTTCTGGAAGAAACTGTCCTCTTTTGGGGATAAAACAGGTATTTGTGGGAGAAAAGGTCCTATTTGAAGGGGGAAACCTGGTATTTCTTGGAGAAGAGGTGATATATTTGGGAGAAATGTGGCATGTCTGGCAGAAACTGTCCTATTTGGGGGATAAAAGAGGTATTTGTGGGAGAAAAGGTCCTATTTGAAGGCGGAAAGCTGGTATTTCTTCGAGAAGATGTGATGTATTTGGGAGAAATTTGGCATTTCTGGAAGAAAATGTCCAATTTGTGGGGAGAAGGCTGGTAGTTGTGGGTGAGAAGGTCCTATTTCAGGAGGAATCGTGGTATTTCTTGGAGAAGATGTGATATATTTGGGAGAAATGTGGCATGTCTGGAAGAAACTGTCCTCTTTTGGGGATAAAACGGGTAGTTGTGGGTGAAAAGGTCCTATTTGAAGTTGGAAACCTGGTATTTCTTGGAGAAGATGTGATATATTTGGGAGAAATCTAGCATTTCTGGAAGAATATGTCCAATTTGAGGGATAAAACAGGTATTTGTGGTTGAAAAGGTCCTATTTGACGGGGGAAAGCTGTTATTTCTTGGAGAAGATGTGATCTATTTTGGAGAAATGTGGCATGCTTGGAAGAAAATGTCCAATTTGGTGGGAGAAGGCTGGTAGTTTTGGGTGAGAAGGTCCTATTTGAAGGGGGAATGCTGGTATTTCATGGAGAAGATGTGATCTATTTGGGAGAAATGTGGCCTTTCTGGAAGAAAATGTCCAATTTGGGGGGAGAAGGCTGGTAGTTTTGGGTGAGAAGGTCCTATTTCAGGAGGAATCCTGGTATTTCTTGGAGAAGATGTGATATATTTGGGAGAAATGTGGCATTTCTGGAAGAAACTGTCCTCTTTTTGGGATAAAAGAGGTATTAGTGGTTGAAAAGGTCCTATTTGAAGGGGAATTCCAGGAATGCCAGATTTCTCCGAAATATATCACATCTTCTCCAAGAAATACCGGCTTTCCCCCTTCAAATAGGACATTTTCACCCACAAATACCTGTTTTATCCCCAAAAGAGGACAGTTTCTTCCAGAAATGCCTCATTTCTCCCAAATATAAAACATCTTCTCCAAGAAATACCAGCTTTCCCCCTTCAAATAGGACCTTCTCAACCAAAAATACCTCTTTTATCCCCAAAATAGAACAGTTTCTTCCAGAAATGCCATATTTCTCCCAAATATATCACATCTTCTCCAAGAAATACCACCTTTCCCCCTTCAAATAGGAGCTTTTTACCCACAAATACCTCTTTTATACCCAAAAGAGGACAGTTTCTTCCAGATAGGCCACATTTCTCCGAAATATATCACATCTTCTCCAAGAAATACCACGTTTCCCCCTTCAAATAGGACCTTTTCTACCACTAATACCTCTTTTATCCCCAAAATAGAACAGTTTCTTCCAGAAATGCCACATTTCTCCCAAATATATCACATCTTCTCCAAGAAATGCCGGGATTCCTCCTGAATTAGGACCTTCTCACCCAAAACTACCAGCCTTCTCCCCCCAAATTGGACATTTTCTTCCAGAAAGGCCACATTTCTCCCAAATATATCACATCTTCTCCAAGAAATACCAGGATTCCTCCTGAAATAGGATCTTCTCACCCAAAACTACCGGCCTTCTCCCCCCAAATTGGACATTTTCTTCCAGAAAGGCCACATTTCTCCCAAATATATCACATCTTCTCCAAGAAATACCAGCTTTCCCCCTTCAAATAGGACCTTTTCACCCACAAATACCTGTTTTATCCCCAAAATAGGACAGTTTCTTCCAGGAATGCCACATTTCTCCCAAATATATCTCATCTTCTCCAAGAAATACCAGCTTTCCCCCTTCAAATAGGTCCTTTTCACCCACAAATACCTCTTTTATCCCCAGAAGAGGACAGTTTCTTCCAGACATGCCACATTTCTCCCAAATAGATCACATCTTCTCCAAGAAATACCAGGTTTCCCCCTTCAAATAGGACCTTTTCACCCACAAATACCTCTTTTATCCCCAAAAGAGGACAGTTTCTTCCAGAAATGCCTGATTTCTCCCAAATAGATCACATCTTCTCCAAGAAATAACAGGTTTCCCCCTTCAAATACAACGTTTTCACCCACAAATACCTGTTTTATCCCCAAAAGAGGACAGTTTCTTCCAGAAATGCCACATTTCTCCCAAATATACCACATCTTCTCCAAGAAATACCAGCTTTCCCCCTTCAAATAGGACCTTTTCACCCACAAGTACCTATTTTATCCCCAAAAGAGGACAGTTTCTTCAAGAAATGCCACATTTCTCCCAAATAGATCACATCTTCTCCAAGAAATACCACGTTTCCCCCTTCAAATAGGACCTTGTCACCCACAAATACCTGTTTTATCCCCAAAAGAGGACAGATTCTTCCAGAAATGCCACATTTCTCCCAAATATATCACATCTTCTCCAAGAAATGACACGTTTCCCCCTTCAAATAGGACCTTATCACCCACAAATACCTCTTTTATCCCCAAAATAGGACAGTTTCTTCCAGAAATGCCACATTTCTCCCAAATAGATCACATCTTCTCCAAGAAATACCAGGTTTCCCCCTTCAAATAGGACCTTATCACCCACAAATACCACTTTTATCCCCAAAATAGGACATTTTCTTCCAGAAATGCCACATTTCTCCCAAACATATCACATCTTCTCCAAGAAATACCAGGTTTCCCCCTTCAAATAGGACCTTTTCACCCACAAAAAATTCTTTTATCCCCAAAAGAGGACAGTTTCTTCCAGAAATGCCACATTTCTCCAAAATATATCACATCTTCTCCAAGAAATACCAGGTTTCCCCCTTCAAATAGGACCTTTTCACCCTCAAATACCTCTTTATCCCTCAAATAGGACAGTTTTTCCAGACATGCCACATTTCTCCCAAATAGATCACATCTTCTCCAAGAAATACCAGGATTCCTCCTGAAAGAGGACCTTTTCTCCCACAAATACCAGCCTACTCCCCCCAAATAGGACAGTTTCTTCCAGAAATGCCCGATTTCTCCCAAACATATCTCATCTTCTCCAAGAAATACCAAGTTTCCCCCTTCAAATAGGACCTTTTCACCCACAAATACCTGTTATATCCCCATAAGA
Source organism: Lophura swinhoii (assembly GCA_030408155.1). Taxonomy (NCBI): domain Eukaryota; kingdom Metazoa; phylum Chordata; class Aves; order Galliformes; family Phasianidae; genus Lophura; species Lophura swinhoii. The sequence goes on from JASCYN010000149.1 coordinate 1,398,546, forward strand.
GGACAGTTTCTTCCAGAAATGGCACATTTCTACCAAATATATCTCCTCTTCTCCAAGAAATACCAGCTTTCCACCTTCAAATAGGAACTTTTCACCCACTAATAGCAGGCTTCTCCACCCAAATTGGACAGTTTCTTCCAGAAATGCCAGATTTCTCCAAAATATATCACATCTTCTCCAAGAAATACAAGGATTCCTCCTGAAATAGGACCTTCTCAACCACAACTACCAGCCTTCTCCCCACAAATTGGACATTTTCTTCCAGAAATGCCTCATTTCTCCCAAATATATCACATCTTCTCCAAGAAATACCAGGTTTCCCCCTTCAAATAGGACCTTTTCAACCACACATACCTCTTTTATCCCCAAAAGAGGACAGTTTCTTCCAGAAATGCCACATTTCTCCCAAATATATCACATCTTCTCCAAGAAATACCAGGTTTCCTCCTTCAATTAGGAACTTTTCTCCATGAAATACCTCTTTTATCCCCAAAAGAGGACAGTTTCTTCCAGAAATGCCACATTTCTCCCAAATAGATCACATCTTCTCCAAGAAATACCAGCTTTCCCACTTCAAATAGGTCCTTTTCACCCACAAATACCTGTTTTATCCCCAAAAGAGGACAGTTTCTTCCAGAAAGGCCACATTTCTCCCAAACATATCACATCTCCTCCAAGAAATACCAGGATTCCTCCTGAAATAGGACCTTTCTCCCACAAGTACCAGCCTTCTCCCCCCAAATTGGACATTTTATTCCAGAAATGCCACATTTCTCCCAAATATATCACATCTTCTCCAAGAAATACCAGGATTCCTCCTGAAATAGGACCTTCTCACCCAAAACTACCAGCCTTCTCCCCCCAAATTGGACATTTTCTTCCAGACATGCCACATTTCTCCCAAATAGATCACATCTTCTCCAGGAAATACCAGGTTTCCCCCTTCAGATAGGACCTTTTCTCCCGCAAATACCTCTTTTATCCCCAAAAGAGGACAGTTTCTTCCAGACATGCCACATTTCTCCCAAATATATCACATCTTCTCCAAGAAATACCTGCTTTCCCCCTTCAAATAGGACCTTATCACCCACAAATACCTCTTTTATCCCCAAAAGAGGACAGCTTCTTCCAGACATGCCACATTTCTCCCAAATATATCACATCTTCTCCAAGAAATACCAGCTTTCCCCCTTCAAATAGGACCTTCTCACCCACAAATACCTCTTTTATCCCCAAAATAGGACAGTTTCTGCCAGAAATGCCACATTTCTCCCAAATATATCACATCTTCTCCAAGAAATAACAGGTTTCCCCCTTCAAATACAACGTTTTCACCTAAAAATACCTGTTTTATCCCCAAAAGAGGACAGTTTCTTCCAGAAATGCCACATTTCTCCCAAATATATCACCTCTTCTCCAAGAAATACCAGCTTTCCACCTTCAAATAGGACCTTTTCACCCAAAAATACCTGTTTTATCCCCAAAAGAGGACAGTTTCTTCCAGAAATGCCACATTTCTCCCAAATATATCACATCTTCTCCAAGAAATACCAGCTTTCCCCCTTCAAATAGGACCTTTTCAACCACAAATACCTGTTTTATCCCTCAAATTGGACATATTCTTCCAGAAATGCCACATTTCTCCCAAATATATCACATCTTCTCCAAGAAATACCAGCTTTCCCCCTTCAAATAGGACCTTTTCACCCACAAATACCTCTTTTATCCCCAAAAGAGGACAGTTTCTTCCAGATAGGCCACATTTCTCCCAAACATATCACATCTCCTCCAAGAAATACCAGGATTCCTCTAGAAATAGGACCTTTTCTCCCACAACTACCAGCCTTCTCCCCCCAAATTGGACATTTTCTTCCAGACATGCCACATTTCTCCCAAATATATCACATCTTCTCCAAGAAATACCAGGTTTCCCCCTTCAAATAGGACCTTTTCACCCACAAATACCTCTTTTATCCCCAAAAGAGGACAGTTTCTTCCAGAAATGCCACATTTCTCCCAAATATATCACATCTTCTCCAAGAAATACCAGGGTTCGCCTTCAAATAGGACCTTTTCACCCACAAATACCTCTTTGATCCCCAAAAGAGGACAGTTTCTTCCAGAAATGCCACATTTCTCCCAAATATATCACATCTTCTCCAAGAAATACCAGCTTTCCCCCTTCAAATAGGACCTTTTCACCCACAAATACCTCTTTTATCCCCAAAAGAGGACAGTTTCTTCCAGACATGCCACATTTCTCCCAAATATATCACATCTTCTCCAAGAAATACCAGGATTCCTCCTGAAATAGGACCTTCTCACCCACAACTACCAGCCTTCTCCCCACAAATTGGACATTTTCTTCCAGAAATGCCTCATTTCTCCCAAATATATCACATCTTCTCCAAGAAATACCAGGGTTCCCCCTTCAAACTGGACCTTTTCACCCACAAATACCTCTTTTATCCTCAAAATAGGACAGTTTCTTCCAGGAATGCCAGATTTCTCCCAAATATATCACATCTTCTCCAAGAAATACCAGGTTTCCCCCTTCAAATAGGACATTTTCAACCACAAATACCTCTTTTATCCCCAAAATAGGACAGTTTCTTCCAGAAATGCCACATTTCTCCCAAATATATCACAACTCCTCCAAGAAATACCAGGTTTCCCCCTTGAATTAGGACCTTTTCTCCATGAAATACCTCTTTTATCCCCAAAAGAGGACATTTTCTTCCAGAAATGCCACATTTCTCCCAAATATATCACATCTTCTCCAAGAAATACCAGCTTTCCCCCTTCAAATAGGACCTTTTCAACCACTAATACCTCTTTTATCCCCAAAAGAGGACAGTTTCTTTCGGAAAGGCCACATTTCTCCAAAATATATCACATCTTCTCCAAGAAATGCCAGGATTCCTCCTGAAATAGGACCTTCTCACCCAAAACTACCAGCCTTATCCCCCCAAATTGGACATATTCTTCCAGAAATGCCAGATTTCTCCCAAATAGATCACATCTTCTCCAGGAAATACCAGGTTTCCCCCTTCAGATAGGACCTTTTCTCCCACAAATACCTCTTTTATCCCCAAAAGAGGACAGTTTCTTCCAGAAAGGCCACATTTCTCCCAAATAGATCACATCTTCTCCAAGAAATACCAGGTTTCCCCCTTCAAATAGGACCTTTTCACCCACAAATACCTGTTTTATCCCCAAAAGAGGACAGCTTCTTCCAGACATGCCACATTTCTCCCAAATATATCACATCTTCTCCAAGAAATACCAGGGTTGCCCCTTCAAATAGGACCTTATCACCCACAAATACCTCTTTTATCCCCAAAAGAGGACAGTTTCTTACAGAAATGCCACATTTCTCCCAAATATATCACATCTTCTCCAAGAAATAACAGGTTTCCCCCTTCAAATAGGACCTTTTCACCCACAAATACCTGTTTTATCCCCAAAATAGGACAGTTTCTTCCAGAAATGCCACATTTCTCCCAAATATATCACATCTTCTCCAAGAAATAACAGGTTTCCCCCTTCAAATACAACGTTTTCACCCACAAATACCTGTTTTATCCCCTAAATTGGACAGTTTCTTCCAGAAATGCCACATTTCTCCCAAATATACCACATCTTCTCCAAGAAATACCACGTTTCCCCCTTCAAATAGGACCTTTTCACCCACAAATACCTGTTTTATCCCCAAAAGAGGACAGTTTCTTCCAGAAAGGCCACATTTCTCCCAAATATATCACATCTTCTCCAAGAAATACCTGGTTTCCCCCTTCAAATAGGACCTTTTCAACCACAACTACCTCTTTTATCCCTCAAATTGGACATATTCTTCCAGAAATGCCAGATTTCTCCCAAATATATCACATCTTCTCCAAGAAATACCACGTTTCCCCCTTCAAATAGGACCTTTTCACCCACAAATACCTCTTTTATCCCCAAAATAGGACAGTTTCTTCCAGAAATGCCACATTTCTCCCAAATATATCATATCTTCTCCAAGAAATACCAGGTTTCCCCCTTCAAATAGGACCTTATCACACACAAATACCTGTTCTATCCCCAAAAGAGGACAGTTTCTTCCAGAAATGCCCGATTTCTCCCAAATAGATCACATCTTCTCGAAGAAATACCAGGTTTTCCCCTGGAAATAGGACCTTTTCACCCACACATACCTCTTTTATCCCCAAAAGAGGACAGTTTCTTCCAGACATGCCACATTTCTCCCAAATATATCACATCTTCTCCAAGAAATACCAGGGTTCCCCCTTCAAATAGGACCTTTTCACCCACAAATACCTCTTTTATCCCCAAAATAGGACAGTTTCTTCCAGAAATGCCACATTTCTCCCAAATATATCACATCTTCTCCAAGAAATACCAGGATTCCTTCTGAAATAGGACCTTCTCACCCACAACTACCAGCCTTCTCCCCACAAATTTGACATTTTGTTCCTGAAATGCCTCATTTCTCCCAAATATATCATATCTTCTCAGAAATACCAGGTTTCCCCCTTCAAATAGGACCTTTTCAACCACAAATACCTCTTTTATCCCCAAAATAGGACAGTTTCTTCAAGAAATGCCACATTTCTCCCAAATATATCACATCTTCTCCAAGAAATAACAGGTTTCCCCCTTCAAATAGGACCTTTTCACCCACAAATACCTCTTTTATCCCCAAAAGAGGACAGTTTCTTCCAGATAGGCCACATTTCTCCCAAACATATCACATCTCCTCCAAGAAATACCAGGATTCCTCTTGAAATAGGACCTTTTCTCCCACAACTACCAGCCTTCTCCCCACAAATTGGACATTTTCTTCCAGACATGCCACATTTCTCCCAAATATATCACATCTTCTCCAAGAAATACCAGCTTTCCCCCTTCAAATAGGACCTTTTCACCCACAAATACCTCTTTTATCCCCAAAAGAGGACAGTTTCTTCCAGACATGCCACATTTCTCCCAAATAGATCACATCTTCTCCAAGAAATACCAGGTATCCCCCTTCAAATAGGACCTTTTCACCCACAAATACCTCTTTTATCCCCAAAAGAGGACAGTTTCTTCCAGAAAGGCCACATTTCGCCCAAATATATCACATCTTCTCCAAGAAATACCAGCTTTCCCCCTTCAAATAGGACCTTCTCACCCACAAATACCTCTTTTATCCCCAAAAGAGGACAGTTTCTTCCAGAAATGCCACATTTCTCCCAAATATATCACATCTTCTCCAAGAAATAACAGGATTCCTCCTAAAATAAGACCTTCTCACCCACATCTACCAGCCTTCTCTCCACAAATTGGACATTTTCTTCCAGAAATGCCTCATTTCTCCCAAATATATCACATCTTCTCCAAGAAATACCAGGGTTCCCCCTTCAAATAGGACCTTTTCACCCAAAAATACCTCTTTGATCCCCAAAAGAGGACAGTTTCTTCCAGAAATGCCACATTTCTCCCAAATATATCACCTCTTCTCCAAGAAATAACAGGTTTCCCCCTTCAAATAAGACCTTTTCAACCACAAATACCTGTTTTATCCCCAAAAGAGGACAGTTTCTTCCAGAAATGCCACATTTCTCCCAAATATATCACATCTTCTCCAAGAAATACCAGGTTTCCCCCTTGAATTAGGACCTTTTCTCCATGAAATACCTGTTTTATCCCCAGAAGAGGACATTTTCTTCCAGAAATGCCACATTTCTCCCAAATATATCACATCTTCTCCAAGAAATACCAGGGTTCCCCCTTCAAATAGGACCTTTTCAACCACTAATACCTCTTTTATCCCCAAAAGAGGACAGTTTCTTCCAGAAAGGCCACATTTCTCCCAAATATATCACATCTTCTCCAAGAAATGCCAGGATTCCTCCTGAAATATGACCTTCTCACCCATAACTACCAGCCTTCTCCCCCCAAATTGGACACTTTCTTCCAGACATGCCACATTTCTCCCAAATATATCACATCTTCTCCAAGAAATACCAGGATTCCTCCTGAAATAGGACCTTTTCACCCAAAACTACCAGCCTTCTCCCCCCAAATTGGACATTTTCTTCCAGAAAGGCCACATTTCTCCCAAGTAGATCACATCTTCTCCAAGAAATACCAGCTTTCCCCCTTCAAATAGGTCCTTTTCACCCACAAATACCTCTTTTATCCCCAAAATAGGACAGTTACGTCAAAAATGCAACATTTCACCCAAACATATCACATCTTCTCCAAGAAATACCAGAATACCCCCTTCAAATAGGACCTTATCACCCACAAATACCTCTTTTATCCCCAAAAGTGTACAGTTTCTTCCAGAAATGCCACATTTCACCAAAATATACCACATCTTCTCCAAGAAATACCAGGTTTCCCCCTTCAAATAGGACCTTTTCACCCACAAATACCTCTTTTATCCCTAAAAGAGGACAGTTTCTTCCAGACATGCCACATTTCTCCCAAATAAATCACATCTTCTCCAAGAAATACCAGCTTTCCCCCTTCAAATAGGACCTTTTCTCCCACAAATACCTCTTTTATCCCCAAAAGAGGACAGTTTCTTCCAGAAATGCCACATTTCTCCCAAATATATCACATCTTCTCCAAGAAATACCAGCTTTCCCCCTTCAAATAGGACCTTTTCACCCACAAATACCTGTTTTATCCCCAAAAGAGGACAGCTTCTTCCAGACATGCCACATTTCTCCCAAATATATCACATCTTCTCCAAGAAATACCTGGTTTCCCCCTTCAAATAGGACCTTTTCACCCACAAATACCTCTTTTATCCCCAAAAGAGGACAGTTTCTTCCAGAAATGCCACATTTCTCCCAAATAGATCACATCTTCTCCAAGAAATACCAGGATTCCACCTGAAATAGGACCTTTTCACCCACAAATACCTCTATTATCCCCAAAAGAGGACAGTTTCTTCCAGAAATGCCACATTTCTCCCAAATATATCACATCTCCTCCTAGAAATACCAGCTTTCCCCCTTCAAATAGGACCTTTTCACCCACAAATACCTGTTTTATCCCCAAAAGAGGACAGTTTCTTCCAGAAATGCCACATTTCTCCCAAATATATCACATCTTCTCCAAGAAATACCAGCTTTCCCCCTTCAAATAGGACCTTTTCACCCACAAATACCTCTTTTATCCCCAAAAGAGGACAGTTTCTTCCAGAAATGCCACACTTCTCCCAAATATATCACATCTCCTCCAAGAAATACCAGGTTTCCCCCTTCAAATAGGACCTTTTCACCCACAAATACCTCTTTTATCCCCAAAATAGGACAGCTTCTTCCAGACATGCCTCATTTCTCCCAAATATATCACCTCTTCTCCAAGAAATACCAGGATTCCTCCTGAAATAGGACCTTCTCACCCACACCTATAAGCCTTCTCCCCCCAAATTGGACATTTTCTTCCAGAAATGCCTCATTTCTTCCAAATATATCACATCTTCTCCAAGAAATACCAGGTTTCCCCCTTCAAATAGGAACTTTTCAACCAAAAATACCTCTTTTATCCCCAAAAGAGGACAGTTTCTTCCAGAAAGGCCACATTTCTCCCAAATATATCACATCTTCTCCAAGAAATACCAGGGTTCCCCCTTCAAATAGGACCTTTTCACCCACAAATACCTGTTTTATCCCCCAAATAGGACAGTTTCTTACAGAAATGCCACATTTCTCCCAAATATATCACATCTTCTCCAAGAAATACCATCTTTCCCCCTTCAAATAGGACCTTTTCACCCACAAATACCTCTTTTATCCCCAAAAGAGGACAGTTTCTTCCAGACATGCCACATTTCTCCCAAATATATCACATCTTCTCCAAGAAATACCAGGATTCCTCCTGAAATAGGGCCTTCTCACCCACTAATACCAGGCTTCTCCCCCCAAAAGAGGACAGTTTCTACCAGAAATGCCTCATTTCTCCCAAATAGATCACATCTTCTCCAAGAAATAACAGGTTTCCCCCTTCAAATAGGACCTTTTCACCCACAAATACCTGTTTGATCCCCAAAATAGGACAGTTTCTTCCAGACATGCCACATTTCTCCCAAATATATCACATCTCCTTCAAGAAATACCAGGTTTCCAACTTCAAATAGGACCTTTTCACCCACAAATACCTCTTTTATCCCCAAAAGAGGACAGTTTCTTCCAGAAATGCCACATTTCTCCCAAATAGATCACATCTTCTCCAAGAAATACCAGATTTCCCCCTAGAAATAGGACCTTTTCACCCACAAATACCTGTTTGATCCCCAAAAGAGGACAGTTTCTTCCAGACATGCCACATTTCTCCCAAATAGATCACATCTCCTCCAAGAAATACCACGTTTCCCCCTTCAAATAGGACCTTTTCACCCACAAATACCTCTTTTATCCCCAAAAGAGGACAGTTTCTTCCAGAAATGCCACATTTCACCCAAATATATCATATCTTCTCCAAGAAATACCACGTTTCCCCCTTCAAATAGGACCTTTTCTCCCACAAATACCTGTTTTATCCCCAAAAGAGGACAGTTTCTTCCAGAAATGCCAGATTTCTCCCAAATAGATCACATCTTCTCCAAGAAATACCAGGTTTCCCCCTTGAAATAGGATCTTTTCACCCACACATACCTCTTTTATCCCCAAAAGAGGACAGTTTCTTCCAGAAATGCCACATTTCTCCCAAATATATCACATCTTCTCCAAGAAATACCAGGGTTCCCCCTTCAAATAGGACCTTTTCACCCACAAATACCTCTTTTATCCCCCAAATACGACAGTTTCTTCCAGAAATGCCACATTCCTCCCAAATATATCACATCTTCACCAAGAAATACCAGGATTCCTCCTGAAATAGGACCTTATCACCCACTAATACCAGGCTTGTCCCCCCAAATAGGACAGTTTCTTCCAGAAATGCCACATTTCTCCCAAATAGATCACATCTTCTCCAAGAAATACCACGTTTCCCCCTTCAAATAGGACCTTTTCACCCACAAATACCTCTTTTATCCCCAAAAGAGGACAGCTTCTTCCAGACAAGCCAGATTTCTCCCAAATATATCACATCTTCTCCAATAAATACCAGGGTTCCCCCTTCAAATAGGACCTTTTTTCACCACAAATACCTCTTTTATCCCCAAAATAGGACAGCTTCTTCCTGAAATGCCACATTTCTCCCAAATATATCACATCTTCTCCTAGAAATACCAGGTTTCCCCCTTGAATTAGGACCTTTTCTCCATGAAATACCTCTTTTATCCCCAAAAGAGGGCAGTTTCTTCCAGAAAGGCCACATTTCTCCCAAATATATCACATCTTCTCCAAGAAATACCAGGTTTTCCCCTTCAAATCGGACCTTTTCAACCACTAATACCTCTTTTATCCCCAAAAGAGGACAGTTTCTTCCGGAAAGGCCACATTTCTCCCAAATATATCACATCTTCTCCAAGAAATGCCAGGATTCCTCCTGAAATAGGACCTTTTCACCCAAAACTACCTGCCTTCTCCCCCCAAATTGGACATTTTCTTCCAGAAAGGCCATATTTCTCCCATATAGATCACATCTTCTCCAAGAAATACCAGGTTTCCCCCTTCAAATAGGACCTTTTCACCCACAAATACCTGTTTTATCCCCAAAAGAGGACAGTTTCTTCCAGGAATGCCACATTTCTCCCAAATATATCACATCTTCTCCAAGAAATACCAGGGTTCCCCCTTCAAATACAAGGTTTTCACCCACAAATACCTCTTTTATCCCCAAAACAGGATAGTTTCTTCCAGAAATGCCACATTTCTCCCAAATATACCACATCTTCTCCAAGAAATACCACTTTTCCGGCTTCAAATAGGACCTTTTCACCCACAAATACCTGTTTCATCCCCAAAAGACGACACTTTCCTCCAGAAGTGCCTCATTTCTCCCAAATAGATCACATCTTCTCCAAGAAATACCTGGGTTCCCCCTTCAAATAGGACCTTTTCACCCACAAATACGTCTTTTATCCCCAAAATAGGACACTTTCTGCCAGAAATGCCAGATTTCTCCCAAATAGATCACATCTCCTCCAAGAAATACCAGGATTCCTCCTGAAATAGGACCTTTTCTCCCACAAATACCAGCCTTCTCCCCCTAAGAGGACATTTTCTTTCAGAAAGACCACATATCACCCAAATATATCACATCTTCTCCAAGAAATACCAGGTTTCCCCCTTCAAATAGGACCTTTTCACCCACAAATACCACTTTTATCCCCAAAAGAGGACAGTTTCTTCCAGAAAGGCCACATTTCTCCCAAACATATCACACCTTCTTCAAGAAATACCACGTTTCCCCCTTCAAATAGGACCTTTTCACCCACAAATACCTTTTTTATCCCCGAAATACGACAGTTTCTTCCAGACGTGCCACATTTCTCCCAAATATATCACATCTTCTCCAAGAAATACCAGCTTTCCCCCTTCCAATAGGACCTTTTCACCCACAAATACCTCTTTTATCCCCAAAAGAGGACAGTTTCTTCCAGAAATGCCACATTTCTCCCAAATAGATCACATCTTCTCCAAGAAATACCACGTTTCCCCCTTCAAATAGGACCTTTTCTCCCACAAATTCCTGTTTTATCCCAAAACAGGACAGTTTCTTCCAGAAAGGCCAGATTTCTAACAAATATATCACATCTTCTCGAAGAAATACCAGGTTTCCCTCTTCAAATAGGACCTTTTCACCCACAAATACCTCTTTTATCCCCAAAGAGGACTGTTTCTTCTAGAAATGCCTCATTTCTCCGAAATATATCACATCTCCAAGAAATACCAGGTTTCCTCCTGAAATAGGACCTTGTCACCCACAGATTCCTGTTTTATCCCTTTGTTCCGAGCGACTTTTCGTTTTGGAGTGTTTATCCGATGCTACACTTCAGCATTCTGTGACGAATAAAATAGAAGAGAAAAGCCCCTCTAATAAGGCAGCTAGAAGCTCCAGAAGCCACACACGTTGTGCTTTTAGGGAGGACGTTCCAGAAAGTCGAGAGTTGTGGCTTCTTTCCTGCGGAGAAAAAACCCCCTGTTTTCAGGCAATGCAGGACGCTGAATTCGCTCCTTCTCGGCATTTCAATACCGCTCCTTCGCTCTCGTGGCTCGAACGCGGCACTCGCTCTGAACCGCTCCGGAGAGTCTGCAGTTGCTGTCCGGTCCATCGCGGTTCTGCCCGAGTGCCGCTTGCTGCCTTCAGCAGCGCTCTCGTTTCTCTCGGATGCCGGGAAAGAGCGACTTCAGCCGGATGCTTTGCTCCGACGAGTGAGCGGCTTCTTCTGCGCACATCGCAATGGAGCGCTTCTGACTTCTCCATGTGTCCATGCAGAATGCACTACGCTTCTCTCTCATTCTTATCCCTTTTTCCGAGCGACATTTCGTTTTGGAGTGTTTATCCGATGCTACACTTCAGCATTCTGTGACGAATAGAGTAGAAGAGAAAAGCCCCACTAATAAGATAGCTAGAAGCTCCAGAAGCCACACACGTTGTGCTTTCAGGGAGGACGTTCCAGAAAGTCGAGAGTTGTGGCTTCTTTCCTGCGGAGAAAAAACCCCCTGTTTTCAGGCAATGCTGGACGCTGAATTCGCATCTTCTCGGCATAGGAATACCGCTCCTTCGCTCTCGTGGCTCGAAAGCGGCACTCGCGCTGAACCGCTCCGGAGAGTCTGCAGTTGCCGTCCGGTCCATCGCGGTTCTGCCCGAGTGCCGCTTGCAGCCTTCTGCAGGGGTCTCGTTTCTCTCGGATGCCGGGAAAGAGCGACTTCAGCCGGATGCTTTGCTCCGACGAGTGAGCGGCTTCCTCTGCGCACATCGCAATGGAGAGCTTCTGACTTCTCCATGTGTCCATGCAGAATGCACTACGCTTCTCTCTCATTCTTATCCCTTTTTCCGAGAGACATTTCGTTTTGGAGTGTTTATCTGATGCTACACTTCAGCATTCTGTGACGAATAAAATAGAAGAGAAAAGCCCCTCTAATAAGGCAGCTAGAAGCTCCAGAAGCCACACACGTTGTGCTTTCAGGGAGGACGTTCCAGAAAGTCGAGAGTTGTGGCTTCTTTCCTGCGGAGAAAAAACCCCCTGTTTTCAGGCAATGCAGTAGGCTGAATTCGCTCGTTCTCGGCATAGGAATGCCGCTCCTCCTCTCTCGTGGCTCGAAAGCGGCATTTGCGCTGAACCACACCGGACAGTCTGCAGTTGCAGACTACTGAATAGCCTGAAAACAGGGGGTTTTTTCTCCGCCGGAAAGAAGCCACAACTCTCGACTTTTTGGAACGTCCTCCCTGAAAGCACTACGTGTGTCGCTCCTCGAACTTCTAGCTGCCTTATTAGTGGGGCTTTTCTCTTCTACTCTATTCGTCACAGAATGCTGAAGTGTAGCATCGGATAAACACTCCAAAACGAAAAGTCGCTCGGAACAAAGGGATAAAACAGGAACCTGTTTGTGACAAGGTCCTATTTCAGGAGGAAACCTGGTATTTCTTGGAGATGTGATATATTTGGGAGAAATGAGGCATTTCTGGAAGAAACTGTCCTCTTTTGGGGATAAAAGAGGTATTTGTGGGTGAAAAGGTCCTATTTGAAGAGGGAAACCTGGTATTTCTTCGAGAAGATGTGATATATTTGTTAGAAATCTGGCCTTTCCGGAAGAAACTGTACTCTTTTGGGGACAAAACATGTATTTGTGGGTGAAAAGGTCCTTTTCAAGGGGGGAACCTGGTATTTCTTGGAGAAGATGTGATATATTTGGGAGAAATGTGGCATTTCCGGAAGAAACTGTCCTCTTTTGGGGATAAAAGAGGTATTTGTGGGTGAAAAAGTCCTATTTGAAGGGGGAATCGTGGTATTTCTTGGAGAAGATGTGATATATTTGAGAGAAATGTGGCATTTCTGGAAGAAAATGTCCAATTTGTGGGGAGAAGGCTGGTAGTTGTGGGTGAGAAGGTCCTATTTCAGGAGGAATCCTGGTATTTCTTGGAGAAGATGTGATTTATTTGGGAGAAATGTGACCTTTCTAGAAGAAACTGTCCTATTTGGGGGAGAAGCCTGCTATTAGTGCGTGAAAATGTCCTATTTTCTGGGGAAAGCTGTTATTTCTTGGAGAAGATGTGATATATTTGGGAGAAATGCGGCATTTCTGGAAGAAACTGTCCAATTTAGGGGATAAAACAGGTATTTGTGGGTGAAAAGTTCCAATTTGAAGGGGGAAACGTGGTATTTCTTGGAGAAGATGTGATATGTTTGGGAGAAATGTGGCATTTCTGGAAGAAACTGTCATATTTGGGGAGAGAAGGCCGGTATTTGTGGGAGAAAATGTCCTATTTGAAGGGGGATAGCAGGTATTTCTTGGAGAAGATGTGATATATTTGGGAGAAATGTGGCATGTCTGGAAGAAACTGTCCTATTTTGGGGATAAAAGAGGTATTTGTGGGTGAAAAGGTCCTATTTGAAGGGGGAAACCTGGTATTTCTTGGAGAAGATGTGATCTATTTGGGAGAAATGTGGCCTTTCTGGAAGAAAATGTCCAATTTGGGGGGAGAAGGCTGGTAGTTTTCGATGAGAAGGTCCTATTTCAGGTGTAATCCTGGCATTTCTTGGAGAAGATGTGATATATTTGGGAGATATCTGGCCTTTCTGGAAGAAAATGTCCAATTTGGGGGGAGAAGGCTGGTAGTTTTGGGTGAGAAGGTCCTCTTTCAGGAGGAATCCTGGCATTTCTTGGAGAAGATGTGATATATTTGGGAGAAATGTGGCATTTCTGGAAGAAACTGTCCTCTTTTGGGGATAAAAGAGGTATTAGTGGTTGAAAAGGTCCTATTTGAAGGGGGAAACCTGGTATTTCTTGGAGAAGATGTGATCTATTTGGGAGAAATGTGGCATGTCTGGAAAAAACTGTCCTATTTTGGGGATAAACGAGGTATTTGTGGGTGAAAAGGTCCTATTTGAAGGGGGAAACATGGTATTTCTTGGAGAAGATGTGATATGTTTGGGAGAAATGTGGCCTTTCTGGAAGAAACTGTCCTATTTTGGGGATAAAACAGGCATTTGTGGGTGAAAAGTTCCTATTTTAAGGGGGAAGCGTGATATTTCTTGGAGAAGATGTGATCTATTTGGGAGAAATGTGGCATTTCTGGAAGAAACTGTCCTGTTTTGGGGATAAAACAGGTATTTGTGGGAGAAAAGATCCTATTTGAAGGGGGAAAGCTGGTATTTCTTGAAGGAGATGTGGTATATTTGGGAGAAATGTGGCATGTCTGGAAGAAACTGTCCTCTTTTGGGGATAAAAGAGGTATTTGTGGGTGAAAAGGTCCTATTTGAAGGGGGAAACCTGGTATTTCTTGGAGAAGATGTGATATATTTGGGAGAAATGTGGCATTTCTGGAAGAAACTGTCCTATTTGGGGGAGAAGCTTGCTATTAGTGGGTGAAAAGGTCCTATATGAAGGGGGAAAGCTGGTATTTCTTGGAGAAGATGTGATATATTTGGGAGAAATGTGGCATGTCTGGAAGAAACTGTCCTATTTTGGTGATAAAAGAGGTATTTGTGGGTGAAAAGGTCCTATTTGAAGGGGGAAACGTGGTATTTCTTGGAGAAGATGTGATATGTTTGGGAGAAATGTGGCATTTCTGGAAGAAACTGTTCTATTTGGGGAAAGAAGGCTGGTATTTGTGGTTGAAAAGGTCCTATTTGAAGGGGGAAACCTGGTATTTCTTGGAGAAGATGTGATATATTTGGGAGAAATGTGGCATGTCTGGAAGAAACTGTCCTCTTTTGGGGATGAAAGAGGTATTTGTGGGTGAAAAGTTCCTATTTGAAGGGGGAAACGTGGTATTTCTTGGAGAAGATGTGATATATTTGGGACAAATCAGGCATTTCTGGCAGAAACTGTCCTATTTTGGGGATAAAAGAATTTTTTTGGGTGAAAAGTTCCTATTTGAAGGGGGAAACCTGGTATTTCTTGGAGAATATGTGATATGTTTGGGATAAATGTGGCCTTTCTGGCAGAAACTGTCCTATTTTGGGGATAAAAGTGGTATTTGTGGGTGATAAGGTCCTATTTGAAGGGGGAAAGCTGGTATTTCTTGGAGAAGATGTGATATATTTGGGAGAAATGTGGCCTTTCTGGCAGAAACTGTCCTCTTTTGGGGATAAAAGAGGTATTTGTGGGTGAAAAGGTCCTATTTGAAGGTGGAAACGTGGTATTTCTTGGAGAAGATGTGATCTATTTGGGAGAAATGTGGCCTTTCTGGAAGAAACTGTCCTCTTTTGGGGATAAAAGAGGTATTTGTGGGTGAAAAGGTCCTATTTGAAGGGGGAAAGCTGGTATTTCTTGGAGAAGATGTGATATATTTGGGAGAAATGTGGCATTTCTGGAAGAAACCGTCCTCTTTTGGGGATAAAAGATGTATTTGAGGGTGAGAAGGTCCTATTTGAAGGGGGAATCCTGGTATTTCTTGGAGAAGCTGTGATATATTTGGGAGAAATGTGGCATTTCTGGAAGAAAATGTACTATTTTGGAGATAAAGGAGGTATTTGTGGGTGAAAAGTTCTTATTACAAGGGGGAAACCTGGTATTTCTTGGAGAAGATGTGGTATATTTGGGAGAAATGTGGCATTTCTGGAAGAAACTGTCCTCTTTTGGGGATGAAACAGGTATTTTTGTGTGAAAAGGTCCTATTTGAAGGGGGAAAGCTGGTATTTCTTGGAGAAGATGTGATATATTTGGGAGAAATGTGGCATGTCTGGAAGAAAATGTCCTATTTTGGGGATAAAAGAGGTATTTGAGGGTGATGAGGTCCTATTTGAAGGGGCAACCCTGGTATTTCTTGGAGAAGATGTGATCTATTTGGGAGAAATGTGGCATGTCTGGAAGAAACTGTCCTCTTTTGGGGATAAAAGAGGTATTTGTGGGTGAAAAGGTCCTATTTGAAGGGGGAAACGTGGTATTTCTTGGAGAAGATGTGATATATTTGGGACAAATCAGGCATTTCTGGCAGAAACTGTCCTATTTTGGGGATAAAAGAATTTTTTGTGGGTGAAAAGGTCCTATTTGAAGGGGGAAAACTGGTATTTCTTGGAGAAGATGTGCTATATTTGGGAGAAATGTGGCATTTCTGGAAGAAAATGTCCTCTTTTGGGGATAAAAGAGGTATTTCATGGAGAAAAGGTCCTATTGGAAGGGGGAAACCTGGTATTTCTTGGAGAAGATGTGATATATTGGGGAGAAATGTGGCATTTCTGGCAGAAACTGTCCTATTTTGGGGATAAAAGTGCTATTTGTGGGTGATAAGGTCCTATTTGAAGGGGGAAACCTGGTATTTCTTGGAGAAGATGTGATATATTTGGGAGAAATGTGGCCTTTCTGGAAGAAACTGTCCTCTTATGGGGATAAAAGAGGTATTTGTGGGTGAAAAGGTCCTATTTGAAGGGGGAAACCTGGTATTTCTTGGAGAAGATGTGGTATATTTGGGAGAAATCTGGCCTTTCTGGAAGAAAATGTCCTCTTTTGGGGATAAAACAGGTATTTTTGGGTGAAAAGTTCCTATTTCAAGGGGGAAAGCTGGTAGTTCTTGCAAGAGATGTGATATATTTGGGAGAAATGTGGCATGTCTGGAAGAAACTGTCCTCTTTTGGGGATAAAAGAGGTATGTGTGGGTGAAAAGGTCCTATTTGAAGGGGGAAAGCTGGTATTTCTTGGAGAAGATGTGATATATTTGGGAGAAATGTGGCATGTCTGGAAGAAACTGTCCTCTTTGGGGGATGAAACAGGTATTTGTGGGAGAAAAGGTCCTATTTGTAGGGGGAAAGCTGGTATTCCTTGGAGAAGATGTGATCTATTTTGGAGAAATGTGGCATTTCTGGAAGAAAATGTCCAATTTGTGGGGAGAAGGCTGGTAGTTTTGGGTGAGAAGGTCCTATTTCAGGAGGAATCCTGGTATTTCTTGGAGAAGATGTGCTATACTTGGGAGAAATGTGGCCTTTCTGGAAGAAAATGTCCAATTTTGGGGAGAAGGCTGGTAGTTTTGGGTGAGAAGGTCCTATTTCAGGAGGAATCCTGGCATATCTTGGAGAAGATGTGATATATTTGGGAGAAATGTGGCATTTCTGGAAGAAACTGTCCTCTTTTGGGGATAAAAGAGGTATTAGTGGTTGAAAAGGTCCTATTTGAAGGGGGAACCCTGGTATTTCTTGGAGAAGATGTGATATATTTGGGAGAAATGTGGCATTTCTGGAAGAAAATGTCCTCTTTTGGGGATAAAACAGGTATTTGTGGGAGAAAAGGTCCTATTTGAAGGGGGAAACCTGGTATTTCTTGGAGGAGTTGTGATATATTTTTGAGAAATGTGGTATTTCTGGAAGAAAATGTCCAATTTGAGGGATAAAAGAGGTATTTTTGGGTGAAAAGGTCCTATTTGAAGGGGGAACCCTGGTATTTCTTGAAGAAGATGTGATATATTTGGGAGAAATGTGGCATGTCTGGAAGAAACTGTCCTATTTTGGGGATAAAAGAGGTATTTGTGGGTGAAAAGGTCCTATTTGAAGGGGGAAACGTGGTATTTCTTGGAGAAGATGTGATATGTTTGGGAGAAATGTGGCATTTCTGGAAGAAACTGTCCTCTTTTGGGGATAAAAGAGGTATTTGTGGGTGAAAAGGTCCTATTTCCACGGGAAAACCTGTTATTTCTTGGAGAAGATGTGATCTATTTGGGAGAAATGTGGCATTTCTGGAAGAAACTGTCCTCTTTTGGGGATAAAAGAATTTTTTGTGGGAGAAAAGTTCCTATTTGAAGGGGGAAACCTGGTATTTCTTGGAGAAGATGTGATCTATTAGGGAGAAATGTGGCATTTCTGGAAGAAAATGTCTAATTTGAGGGATAGAAGAGGTATTTGTGGGTGAAAAGGTCCTATTTCCAAAGGGGAAACGTTGTATTTCTTGGAGAAGATGTGGTATATTAGGGAGAAATGTGGCCTTTCTGGAAGAAACTGTCCTCTTTTGGGGATAAAAGAGGTATTTGTGGGTGAAAAGGTCCTATTTGAAGGGGGAAAGCTGGTATTTCTTGGAGAAGATGTGATATATTTGGGAGAAATGTGGCATGTCTGGAAGAAACTGTCCTATTTTGGGGATAAAAGAGGTATTTGTGGGTGAAAAGGTCCTATTTGAAGGGGGAAAGCTGGTATTTCTTGGAGAAGATGTGATATATTTGGGAGAAATGTGGCATGTCTGGAAGAAACTGTCCTATTTGGGAGATTAAAGAGGTATTTGTGGGTGAAAAGGTCCTATTTGAAGGGGGAAAGCTGGTATTTCTTGGAGAAGATGTGATATATTTGGGAGAAATGTGGCCTTTCTGGAAGAAAATGTTCAATTTGAGGGGAGAAGGCTGGTAGTTTTGGGTGAGAAGGTCCTATTTCAGGAGGAATCCTGGCATTTCTTGGAGAAGATGTGATATATTTGGGAGAAATGTGGCATTTCTGGAAGAAACTGTCCTCTTTTGGGGATAAAAGAGGTATTTGTGGGTGATAAGGTCCTATTTCCAGGGGGAAACGTGGTATTTCTTGGAGAAGATGTGATATATGTGGGAGAAATTTGGCATTTCTGGCAGAAACTGTCCTATTTTGGGGATAAAAGAGGTATTTGTGGGTGAAAAGGTCCTATTTCAGGTGGAATCCTGGTATTTCTTGGAGAAGATGTGATATATTTGGGAGAAATGTGGCATTTCTGGAAGAAAATGTCCTATTTTGGGGATAAAAGTGGTATTTGTGGGTGAAAAGGTCCTATTTGAAGGAGGAAAGCTGGTATTTCTTGGAGAAGATGATATATATTTGGGAGAAATGTGGCATTTCTGGAAGAAACTGTCCTATTTTGGGGATAAAAGAGGTATTTGTGGGTGATAAGGTCCTATTTCCAGGGGGAAACGTGGTATTTCTTGGAGAAGATGTGATATATGTGGGAGAAATGTGGCATTTCTGGAAGAAACTGTCCTATTTTGGGGATAAAAGAGGTATTTGTTTGTGAAAAGGTCCTATTTGAAGGGGGAAACCTGGTATTTCTTGGAGAAGATGTAATCTATTTGGGAGAAATGTGGCATGTCTGGAAGAAACTGTCCTATTTTGGGGATAAAAGAGGTATTTGTGGGTGAAAAGGTCCTATTTGAAGGGGGAAAGCTGGTATTTCTTGGAGAAGATGTGATATATTTGGGAGAAATGTGGCATGTCTGGAAGAAACCGAGCTCTTTTGGGGTAAAAGAGGTATTTGTGGGTGAAAAGGTCCTATTTGAAGGGGGAAACCTGGTATTTCTTGGAGAAGATGTGATGTATTTGGGAGAAATGTGGCATTTCTGGAAGAAACTGTCCTCTTTTGGGGATAAAAGAGGTATTTGCGGGTGAAAAGGTCCTATTTGAAGGGGGAAACGTGGTATTTCTTGGAGAAGATGTGATATATTTGGGAGAAATCTGGCATTTCTGGAAGAAAATGTCCAATTAGAGGGATAAAAGAGGTATTTGTGGATGAAAAGTTCCTATTTCCAGGGGTAAACCCGTTATTTCTTAGAGAAGATGTGATATATTTGGGAGAAATCTGGCATATCTGGAAGAATCTGTCCTCTTTTGGGGATAAAAGAGGTATTTGTGGGTGAAAAGTTCCTATTTGAAGGGGAAAGCTGGTATTGCTTTAAGAAGATGTGATATGTTTGGGAGAAATCTGGCCTTTCTGGAAGAAACTGTCCTCTTATGGGGATAAAAGAGGTATTTGTGGGAGAAAAGGTCCTATTTGAAGGGGGAAAGCTGGATGTTCTTGCAGGACATGTGATATATTTGGGAGAAATGTGGCCTTTCTGGAAGAAACTGTCCTCTTTTGGGGATAAAAGAGGTATTTGTGGTTGAAAAGGTCCTATTTCAAGGGGGAAACCTGGCATTTCTTGGAGAAGATGTGATCTATTTGGGAGAAATGTGGCCTTTCTGGAAGAAACTGTCCTCTTTTGGGGATAAAAGAGGTATTTCTGGGAGAAAAGTTCCTATTTCTAGGGGGAAAGCTGGTATTTCTGTGGCCTTTCTGGAAGAAACTGTCCTCTTTTGGGGATAAAAGAGGTATTTGTGGGTGAAAAGGTCCTATTTGAAGGGGGAAAGCTGGTAATTCTATGAGAAGATGTGATATGTTTGGGAGAAATCTGGCATTTCTGGAAGAAACTGTCCTCTTTTGGGGATAAAAGAGGTATTTGTGGGTGAAAAGGTCCTATTTCCAGGGGAAAACCTGGTATTTCTTAGAGAAGATGTGATATATTTGGGAGAAATGTGGCATGTCTGGAAGAAAATGTCCTATTTGGGGCGAGAAGGCTGGTATTTGTGGGGGAAAAGGTCCTATTTGAAGGGGGAAACGTGGTATTTCTTGGAGAAGATGTGATCTATTTGGGAGAAATGTGGCATTTCTGGAAGAAACTGTCCTCTTTTGGGGATAAAAGAGGTATTTGTGGGTGAAAAGTTCCTATTTGAAGGGGGAATCCTGGTATTTCTTGGAGAAGATGTGATATATTTGGGAGAAATGTGGCATTTCTGGAACAAACTGTCCTCTTTTGGGGATAAAAGAGGTATTTGTGGGAGAAAAGGTCCTATTTGAAGGGGGAAACGTGTTATTTCTTGGAGAAGATGTGATATATTTGGTAGAAATGTGGCATTTCTGGAAGAAACTGTCCTATTTTGGGGATAAAACAGGTATTTGTGGGTGATAAGTTCCTATTTCAAGGAGGAAACCTGGTATTTCTTGGAGAAGATGTGATATGTTTGGGAGAAATCTGGCATGTCTGGAAGAAACTGTCTTCTTTTGGAGATAAAAGAGGTATTTGTGGGTGAAAAGGTCCTATTTGAAGGGGGAAACCTGGTATTTCTTGGAGAATATGTGATATGTTTCGGAGAAATGTGGCATGTCTGGAAGAAACTGTCCTCTTTTGGGGATAAAAGAGGTATTAGTGGGTGAAAAGGTCCAATTTGAAGGGGGAAAGCTGGTATTTCTTGGAGAAGATGTGATATATTTGGGAGAAATGTGGCCTTTCTGGCAGAAACTGTCCTCTTTTGGGGATAAAAGAGGTATTTGTGGGTGAAAAGGTCCTATTTGAAGGGGTAAACCTGGTATTTCTTGGAGAAGCTGTGATATATTTAGAGAAACCTGGCATTTATGGAAGAAACAGTCCTCTTTTGGGGATACAACAGGTATTTGTAGGTTAAAAGGTCCTATTTCAGGAGGAATCCTGGTATTTCTTGGAGAAGATGTGATATGTTTGGGAGAAATGTGGCATTTCTGGAAGAAACTGTCCTATTTTGGGAATAAAAGAGGTATTTGTAGGTGAAAAGGTCCTATTTGAAGGGGAAAACCTGGTATTTCTTGGAGAAGATGTGATCTATTTGGGAGAAATGTGGCATTTCTGGAAGAAACTGTCCTCTTTTGGGGATAAAAGAGGTATTAGTGGGTGAAAAGGTCCTATTTGAAGGGGGAAACGTGGTATTTCTTGGAGAAGATGTGATATATTTGGGAGAAACCTGGCATTTCTGGAAGAAACTGTCCTCTTTTGGGGATAAAAGAGGTATTTGTGGGTGAAAAGGTCCTATTTGAAGGGGGAAACCTGGTATTTCTTGGAGAAGATGTGATATATTTGGGAGAAATCAGCATTTATGGAAGAAACTGTCCTCCTTTGGGGATAAAACAGGTATTTGTGGGTGAAAAGGTCCTATTTGAAGGGGGAAACCTGGTATTTCTTGGAGAAGATGTGATATGTTTGGGAGAAACGTGGCCTTTCTGGCAGAAACTGTCCTCTTTTGGGGATAAAAGTGGTATTTGTGGGTGAAAAGGTCGTATTTGAAGGGGGAAACCTGGTATTTCTTGGAGAAGATGTGATATATTTGGGAGAAATGTGGCATGTCCGGAAGAAACTGTTCTATTTTGGGGATAAAACAGGTATTTGTGGGTGAAAAGGTCCTATTTGAAGGGGGAAACGTGGTATTTCTTGGAGAAGATGTGATATATTTGGGAGAAATGTGGCATTTCTGGAAGAAACTGTCCTCTTTTGGGGATAAAACAGGTATTTGTGGGAGAAAAGGTCCTATGTCAAGGGGTAAAGCTGGATGTTCTTGCAGGAGATGTGATATATTTGGGAGAAATGCGGCATTTCTGGAAGAAACTGTCGTATTTTGGGGATCAAAGAGATATTTGTGGGTGAAAAGCTCCTATTTGAAGGGGGAAACCTGTTATTTCTTGGAGAAGATGTGATTTATTTGGGAGAAATGTGGCATTTCTGGAAGAAACTGTCCTATTTTGGGGATAAAAGAGGTATTTGTGGGTGAGAAGGTCCTATTTGAAGGGGGAAACCTGGTATTTCTTGGAGAAGATGTGATATGTTTGGGAGAAATGTGGCATTTCTGGAAGAAACTGTCCTCTTTTGGGGGGAAAAGGCTGGTTTTTGTGGGAGAAAAGGTACTATTTCAGGAGAAATCCTGGTATTTCTTGGAGGAGATGTGATATGTTTGGGAGAAATGTGGCATTTCTGGAAGAGACTGTCCTGTTTGAGGGATAAAAGAGGTATTTGTGGGTGAAAAGGTCCTATTTGAAGGGGGAAAGCTGGTAGTTTTACCTCTTTTATTCCCCAAAATAGAACATTTTCTTCCAGTAAGGCCACATTTCTCCCAAATATATCACTTCTTCTCCAAGAAATACCAGCTTTCCCCCTTCAAATAGGACCGTTTCACCCACAAATACCTCTTTTATCCCCAAAATAGGACAGTTTCTGCCATACATGCCATATTTCTCCCAAATATACCATATTTTCTCCATGAAATACCAGAGTTCCCCCTTCAAATAGGACCTTTTCACCCAAAAATACCTGTTTCATCCCAAAAGTAGGACAGTTTCTTCCTGACATGCCACATTTCTCCCAAATATATCACATCTTCTCCAAGAAATACCAGGTTTTCCCCTTCGAATAGGGCCTTATCACAAACAAATACCACTTTTATCCCCAAAAGAGGACAGTTTCTTCCAGAAAGGCCACATTTCTCCCAAACATATCACATCTTCTCCAAGAAATACCAGGTTTCCCCCTTCAAATAGGACCTTTTCACCCACAAAAAATTCTTTTATCCCCAAAATAGGACAGTTTCTGCCAGAAATGCCTGATTTTTCCCAAATATATCACATCTTCTCCAAGAAATACCAGGTTTCCCCCTTCAAATAGGACCTTTTCAACCACAAATACCATTTTATCCCTCAAATAGGTCAGTTTCTTCCAGACATGCCACATTTCTCCCAAATATATCACATCTTCCCCAAGAAATACCAGGATTCCTCCTGAAATAGGACCTTTTCTCCCACAAATACCAGCCTTCTCCCCCCAAACAGGACAGTTTCTTCCAGAAATGCCACATTTCTCCCAAACATATCACATCTTCTCCAAGAAATACCACGTTTCCCCCTGGAAATAGGACCTTTTCACCCACAAATACCTCTTTTATCCCCAAAAGAGGACAGTTTCTTCCAGAAAGGCCAGATTTCTCCCAAATATATCACATCTTCTCCAAGAAATACCAGCTTTCCCCCTTCAAATAGGACCTTTTCACCCACTAATAGCAGACTTCTTCCCCCCAAATAGGACAGTTTCTTCCAGAAATGCCACATTTCTCCCAAATAGATCACATCTTCTCCAAGAAATACCAGGTTTCCCCCTTCAAATAGGACCTTTTCACCCACAAATACCTCTTTTATCCCCAAAACAGGACAGTTTCTTCCAGACATGCCACATTTCTCCCAAATATATCACATCTCCTCCAAGAAATACCAGGTTTCCCCCTTCAAATAGGACCTTCTCACCCACAAATACCTGTTTTATCCCCAAAAGAGGACAGTTTCTTCCAGAAATGCCACATTTCTCCCAAATATATCACATCTTCTCCAAGAAATACCACGTTTCCCCCTTCAAATAGGACCTTTTCACCCACAAATACCTCTTTTATCCCCAAAATACGAAATTTTCTGCCAGAAATGCCACATTTCACCCAAATAGATCACATCTTCTCCAAGAAATACCAGCTTTCCCCCTTCAAATAGGACTTTTTCTCCCACAGATACCTGTTTTATCCCCAAAAGAGGACAGTTTCTTCCAGAAAGGCCAGATTTCTCCCAAATATATCACATCTTCTCCAAGAAATACCAGCTTTCCCCCTTCAAATAGGACCTTTTCACCCACAAATACCTCTTTTATCCCCAAAAGAGGACAGATTCTTCCAGACATGCCACATTTCTCCCAAATATATCACATCTTCTCCAAGAAATAACTGGTTTACCCCTGGAAATAGGAACTTTTCACCCACAAATACCTCTTTTATCCCTCAAATTGGACATTTTCTTCCAGAAATGCCAGATTTCTCCCAAATATATCACATCTTCTCCAAGAAATACCAGGTTTCCGCCTAGAAATAGGACCTTTTCACCCACAAATACCTCTTTTATCCCCAAAAGAGCACAGTTTCTTCCAGAAATGCCACATTTTTCCCAAATATATCACATCTTCTCCAAGAAATACCACGTTTCCCCCTTCAAATAGGAACTTTTCACCCACAAATACCTCTTTTATCCCCAAAAGAGGACATTTTCTTCCAGACATGCCACATTTCTCCCAAATATATCACATCTTCTGCAAGAAATATCAGCTTTCCCCCTTCAAATAGGACCTTTTCACCCACAAATACCTCTTTTATCCCCAAAAGAGGACAGTTTCTTCCAGAAAGGCCACATTTCTCCCAAATATATCTCATCTTCTCCATGAAATACCACGTTTCCCCCTTCAAATAGGACCTTTTCACCCACAAATACCTCTTTTATCCCCAAAAGAGGACATTTTCTTCCAGACATGCCACATTTCTCCCAAATATATCACATCTTCTGCAAGAAATATCAGCTTTCCCCCTTCAAATAGGACCTTTTCACCCACAAATACCTCTTTTATCCCCAAAAGAGGACAGTTTCTTCCAGAAAGGCCACATTTCTCCCAAATATATCTCATCTTCTCCAAGAAATACCACGTTTCCCCCATCAAATAGGACCTTTTCACCCACAAATACCTCTTTTATCCCCAAAAGAGCACAGTTTCTTCAAGAAATGCCAAATTTCTCCCAAATATATCACATCTTCTCCAAGAAATACCAGGTTTCCCCCTTCAAATAGGACCTTTTCACCCACAAATACCTCTTTTATCCCCAAAATAGGACAGTTTCTTCCAGAAAGGCCATATTTCTCCCAAATATATCACATCTTCTCCAAGAAATACCAGGTTTCCCCCTTCAAATAGGACCTTTTCACCCACAAATACCTCTTTTATCCCCAAAAGAGGACAGTTTCTTCCAGACATGCCAGATTTCTCCCAAATATATCACATCTTCTCCAAGAAATACCACGTTTCCCCCTTCAAATAAGACCTTTTCACCCACAAATACCTCTTTTATCCCCAAAATAGGACAGTTTCTTCCAGGAATGCCACATTTCTCCCAAATAGATCACATCTTCTCCAAGAAATACCACGTTTCCCCCTTCAAATAGGAACTTCTCACCCACAAATACCTCTTTTATCCCCAAAATAGGACAGTTTTTTCCAGACATGCCACATTTCTCCCAAATAGATCACATCTTCTCCAAGAAATACCAGGATTCCTCCTGAAATAGGACCTTTTCACCCACAAATACCTCTTTTATCCCCAAAATAGGACAGTTTCTTCCAGAAATGCCACATTTCTCCCAAATATATCACATCTCCTCCTAGAAATACCAGCTTTCCCCCTTCAAATAGGACCTTTTCACGCACAAATACCTCTTTTATCCCCAAAAGAGGACAGTTTCTTCCAGAAATGCCACATTTCTCCCAAATATATCACATCTTCTCCAAGAAATACCACGTTTCCCCCTTCAAATAGGACCTTTTCACCCACAAATACCTCTTTTATCCCCAAAATAGGAAAGTTTCTGCCAGAAATGCCACATATCACCCAAATAGATCACATCTTCTCCAAGAAATACCGGCTTTCCCCTTCAAATAGGACTTTTTCTCCCACAGATACCTGTTTTATCCCCAAAAGAGGACAGTTTCTTCCAGACATGCCACATTTCTCCCAAATATATCACATCTTCT
Source organism: Lophura swinhoii (assembly GCA_030408155.1). NCBI lineage: Eukaryota > Metazoa > Chordata > Aves > Galliformes > Phasianidae > Lophura > Lophura swinhoii. The sequence continues at coordinate 1,424,763 of JASCYN010000149.1, forward strand.
CAAAGCAATACCAGCTTTCCCCCTTCAAATAGGACCTTTTCACCCACAAATACCTATTGTATCCCCAAAAGAGGACAGATTCTTCCAGACATGCCACATTTCTCCCAAATATATCACATCTTCTCCAAGAAATACCTGGTTTACCCCTGGAAATAGGAACTTTTCACCCACAAATACCTCTTTTATCCCCAAAAGAGGACAGTTTCTTCCAGAAATGCCACATTTCTCCCAAATAGATCACATCTTCTCCAAGAAATACCAGGTTTCCCCCTTCCAATAGGACCTTTTCACCCACAAATACCTCTTTTACCCCAAAAGAGCTCGGTTTCTTCCAGAAATGCCACATTTCTCCAAAATATAGCACATCGTCTCCAAGAAATACCAGGTTTCCCCCTTCAAATAGGACCTTATCACCCACAAATACCTCTTTTATCCCCAAAAGAGGACAGTTTCTTCCAGAAATGCCACATTTCTCCCAAATATATCACATCTTCTCCAAGAAATACCAGCTTTCCCCGTAGAAATAGGACCTTCTCATCCACAAATACCACTTTTATCCCCAAAAGAGGACAGTTTCTTCCAGACATGCCACATTTCGCCCAAATATATCACATCTCCTTCAAGAAATACCAGCTTTCCCCCTTCAAATAGGACCTTTTCACCCACAAATAACTCTTTTCTCTCCTATATTGGACAGTTTCTTCCAGACAAGCCACATTTCTCCCAAATATATCACATCTTCTCCAAGAAATAACAGGATTCCACCTGAAATAGGACCTTTTCACCCACAAATACCTCTATTATCCCCAAAACAGGACAGTTTCTTCCAGAAATGCCACATATCTCCCAAATATATCACATCTTCTCCAAGAAATGCCAGGATTCCTCCTGAAATAGGACCTTCTCACCCAAAACTACCAGCCTTCTCCCCCCAAATTGGACATTTTCTTCCAGAAAGGCCAGATTTCTCCCAAATATATCGCATCTTCTCCAAGAAATACCAGGATTCCTCCTTAAAGAGGACCTTCTCACCCACAACTACCAGCCTTCTCCCCCCAAATTGGACATTTTCTTCCAGAAAGGCCACATTTCTCCCAAATAGATCACATCTTCTCCAAGAAATACCAGGTTTCCCCCTTCAAATAGAACCTTTTCACCCACAAATACCTCTTTTATCCCCAAAAGAGGACAGTTTCTTCCAGAAATGCCACATTTCTCCCAAATATATCACATCTTCTCCAAGAAATACCAGGTTTCCCCCTTCAAATAGGACCTTTTCACCCACAAATATCTCTTTTATCCCCAAAAGAGCACAGTTTCTTCCAGAAATGCCACATTTCTCCCAAATAGATCACATCTTCTACAAGAAATACCAGGTTTCCCCCTTCAAATAGGACCTTTTCACCCACAAATACGTCTTTTATCCCCAAAAGAGGACAGTTTCTTCCAGAAAGGCCATATTTCTCCCAAATATATCACATCTTCTCCAAGAAATACCAGGTTTCCACCTTCAAATAGGACCTTTTCACCCACAAATACCTGTTTCATCCACAAAATAGGACATTTTCTTCCAGAAATGCCAGATTTCTCCCAAATATATCACATCTTCTCCAAGAAACACCAGATTTCCCCCTTCAAATAGGACCTTTTCACTCACAAATACCTGTTTTATCCCCAAAAGAGGACAGTTTCTTCCAGACATGCCACATTTCTCCCAAACATATCACATCTTCTCCAAGAAATACCAGATTTCCCCCTTCAAATAGGACCTTTTCACCCACAAATACCTGTTTTATCCCCAAAAGAGGACAGTTTCTTCCAGAAATGCCACATTTCTCCCAAACATATCACATCTTCTCCAAGAAATACCAAGTTTCCCCCTTGAAATAGGACCTTTTCACCCACAAATACCTCTTTTATCCCCAAAATAGGACAGTTTCTTCCAGAAATGCCACATTTCTCCAAAATATAGCACATCTTCTCCAAGAAATACCAGGATTCCTCCTTCAAATAGGACCTTTTCACCCTCAAATACATCTTTTATCCCCAAAAGAGGACAGTTTCTTCAAGAAATGCCACATTTCTCCCAAATAGATCACATCTTCTCCAAGAAATACCAGGTTTCCCCCTTCAAATAGGACCTTTTCACCCACAAATACCTCTTTTATCCCCAAAATAGGACAGTTTCTTCCAGAAATGCCACATTTCTCCCAAATATATCACATCTTCTCCAAGAAATAACAGCTTTCCCCCTTCAAATAGGACCTTTTCACCCACAAATACCTCTTTTATCCCCAAAAGAGGGGAGTTTCTTCCAGACATGCCACATTTCTCCCAAATATATCACATCTTCTCCAAGAAATACCACGTTTCCCCCTTCAAATAGGACCTTTTCTCCCAAAAATAACAGCCTTCTCCCCCCAAATAGGACAGTTTCTTCCAGAAATGCCACATTTCTCCCAAACATATCACATCTTCTCCAAGAAATACCAGCTTTCCCCCTTCAAATAGGACCTTTTCACCCACAAATACCTCTTTTATCCCCAAAAGAGGACAGTTTCTTCCAGAAAGGCCACATTTCTCCCAAATATATCACATCTTCTCCAAGAAATACCAGCTTTCCCCCTTCATATAGGACCTTTTCACCCATTAATAGCAAGCTTCTCCCCCAAATAGGACAGTATCTTCCAGAAATGCCACATTTCTCCCAAGTATATCACATCTTCTCCAAGAAATACCAGGGTTCCCCCTTCAAATAGGACCTTTTCACCCACAAATACCTCTTGTATCCCCAAAAGAGGACAGTTTCTTCCAGACATGCCACATTTCTCCCAAATATACCACATCTCCTTCAAGAAATACCAGCTTTCCCCCTTCAAATAGGACCTTTTCTCCCACTAATACCTCTTTTATCCCCAAAACAGGACACTTTCTTCCAGAAATGCCAGATTTCTCCCAAATATATCACATCTTCTCCAAGAAACACCAGATTTCCCCCTTCAAATAGGACCTTTTCACCCACAAATACCTGTTTTATCCCCAAAAGAGGACAGTTTCTTCCAGACATGCCACATTTCTCCCAAACATATCACATCTTCTCCAAGAAATACCAGGTTTCCCCCTTCAAATAGGACCTTTTCACCCACAAATACCTCTTTTATCCCCAAAAGAGGACAGTTTCCTCCAGAAATGCCTCATTTCTCCCAAACATATCACATCTTCTCCAAGAAATACCAGGTTTCCCCCTTCAAATAGGACCTTTTCACCCACAAATACCTGTTTGATCCCCAAAACAGGACAGTTTCTTCCAGAAATGCCACATTTCTCCCAAACATATCACGTCTCCTCCAAGAAATACCAGGATTCCTCCTGAAATAGGAACTTTTCTCCCACAAATACCACCCTTCTCCCCACAAATAGGACATTTTCTTCCAGACATGCCACATTTCTCCCAAATATATCACATCTTCTCCAAGAAATACCAGCTTTCCCCAGGAAATAGGACCTTTTCACCCACTAATAGCAGGCTTCTCCCCCAGATAGGACAGTTTCTTCTAGAAAGGCCACATTTCTCCCAAATATATCACATCTTCTCCAAGAAATACCAGGGTTCCCCCTTCAAATAGGACCTTTTCACCCACAAATACCTCTTTTACCCCAAAATAGGACAGTTTCTTCCAGACATGCCACATTTCGCCCAAATATATCACATCTCCTTCAAGAAATACCAGCTTTCCCCCTTCAAATAGGACCTTTTCACCCACAAATACCTCTTTTATCCCCAAAAGAGGACAGTTTCTTCCAGACATGCCAGATTTCTCCCAAATATATCACATCTTCTCCAAGAAATACCAGCTTTCCCCCTTCAAATAGGACCTTTTCACCCACAAATACCTCTTTTATCCCCAAAATAGGACAGTTTCTTCCAGAAATGCCACATTTCTCCCAAATATATCACATCTTCTCCAAGAAATACCAGCTTTCCCCCTTCAAATAGGACCTTTTCACCCACAAATACCTCTTTTATCCCCAAAATAGGACAGTTTCTTCGAGAAAGGCCACATTTCTCCCAAATAGATCACATCTTCTCCAAGAAATACCACGTTTCCCCCTTCAAATAGGACCTTCTCACCCACAAATACCTCTTTTATCCCCAAAATAGGACAGTTTCTTCCAGAAATGCCACATTTCTCCCAAATAGATCACATCTTCTCCAAGAAATACCAGGTTTCCCCCTTCAAATAGGACCTTTTCACCCACAAATACCTCTTTTATCCCCAAAATAGGACAGTTTCTTCCAGAAATGCCACATTTCTCCCAAATATATCACATCTTCTCCAAGAAATACCAGGTTTCCCCCTAGAAATAGGACCTTTTCACCCACAAATACCTCTTTTACCCCAAAAGAGCTCGGTTTCTTCCAGAAATGCCACATTTCTCCCAAATATATCACATCTTCTCCAAGAAATACCACGTTTCCCCCTTCAAATAGGACCTTATCACCCACAAATACCTCTTTTATCCCCTAAATTGGACAGTTTCTTCCAGACATGCCACATTTCTCCCAAATATATCACATCTTCTCCAAGAAATAACAGGATTCCACCTGAAATAGGACCTTTTCACCCACAAATACCTCTATTATCCCCAAAACAGGACAGTTTCTTACAGAAATGCCACATTTCTCCCAAATATATCACATCTCCTCCAAGAAATACCAGGTTTCCCCCTTCAAATAGGACTTTTTCTCCCACAGATACCTGTTTTATCCCCAAAAGAGGACAGTTTCTGCCAGACATGCCACATTTCTCCCAAATATATCACATCTTCTCCAAGAAATACCAGGTTTCCCCCTTCAAATAGGACCTTTTCACCCACAAATACCTCTTTTATCCCCAAAATAGGACAGTTTCTTCCAGACAAGCCACATTTCTCCCAAATATATCTCATCTTCTCCAAGAAATACCAGGTTTCCCCCTTCAAATAGGACCTTTTCACCCACAAATACCTCTTTTATCCCCAAAAGAGCACAGTTTCTTCAAGAAATGCCACATTTCTCCCAAATATATCACATCTTCTCCAAGAAATACCACGTTTCCCCCTTCAAATAGGACCTTTTCACCCACAAATACCTCTTTTATCCCCAAAAGAGGACAGTTTCTTCCAGAAAGGCCATATTTCTCCCAAATATATCACATCTTCTCCAAGAAATACCAGCTTTCCCCCTTCAAATAGGACCTTTTCACCCACAAATACTTGTTGTATCCCCAAAAGAGGACAGTTTCTTCCAGACATGCCACATTTCTCCCAGATATATCACATCTTCTCCAAGAAATACCACGTTTCCCCCTTCAAATAAGAACTTTTCACCCACAAATACCTCTTTTATCCCCAAAATAGGACAGTTTCTTCCAGACATGCCACATTTCTCCCAAATATATCACATCTTCTCCAAGAAATACCAGGATTCCACCTGAAATAGGACCTTTTCACCCACAAATACCTCTTTTATCCACAAAAGAGGACAGTTTCTTCCAGAAATGCCACATTTCTCCCAAATATATCACATCTCCTACTAGAAATACCAGCTTTCCCCCTTCAAATAGGACCTTTTCTCCCACAAATACCTCTTTTATCCCCAAAAGAGGACAGTTTCTTCCAGAAATGCCCGATTTCTCCCAAATATATCACATCTTCTCCAAGAAATACCAGGTTTCCCCCTTCAAATAGGACCTTTTCACCCACAAATACCTCTTTTATCCCCAAAATAGGAAAGTTTCTGCCAGAAATGCCACATATAACCCAAATATATCACATCTTCTCCAAGAAATACCGGCTTTCCCCTTCAAATAGGACTTTTTCTCCCACAGATACCTGTTTTATCCCCAAAAGAGGACAGTTTCTTCCAGAAAGGCCAGATTTCTCCCAAACATATCACATCTTCTCCAAGAAATACCAGCTTTCCCCCTTCAAATAGGACCTTTTCACCCACAAATACCTCTTTTATCCCCAAAAGAGGACAGATTCTTCCAGAAATGCCACATTTCTCCCAAATATATCACATCTTCTCCAAGAAATACCTGGTTTACCCCTGGAAATAGGAACTTTTCACCCACAAATACCTCTTTTATCCCTCAAATAGGACAGTTTCTTCCAGAAATGCCACATTTCTCCCAAATAGATCACATCTTCTCCAAGAAATACCAGGTTTCCCCCTTCAAATAGGACCTTTTCACCCACAAATACTTCTTTTATCCCCAAAAGAGGACAGTGTCTTCCTGAAATGCCACATTTCTCCCAAATATATCACATCTTCTCCAAGAAATACCAGGTTTCCCCCTTCCAATAGGACCTTTTCACCCACAAATACCTCTTTTACCCCAAAAGAGCTCGGTTTCTTCCAGAAAGGCCACATTTCTCCCAAATATATCACATCTTCTCCAAGAAATACCACGTTTCCCCCTTCAAATAGGACCTTTTCACCCACAAATACCTCTTTTACCCCAAAAGAGCTCGGTTTCTTCCAGAAAGGCCACATTTCTCCCAAATAGATCACATCTTCTCAAAGAAATACCAGGTTTCCCCCTTCAAATAGGACCTTTTCACCCACAAATACCTCTTTTATCCCCAAAATAGGACAGTTTCTTCCAGACATGCCACATTTCTCCCAAATATATCACATCTTCTCCAAGAAATACCAGCTTTCCCACTTCAAATAGGACCTTTTCACCCACAAATACCTCTTTTATCCCCAAAAGAGCACAGTTTCTTCAAGAAATGCCACATTTCTCCCAAATAGATCACATCTTCTCCAAGAAATACCAGGGTTCCCCCTTCAAATAGGACCTTTTCACCCACAAATACCTCTTTTATCCCCAATAGAGGACAGTTTCTTCCAGAAAGGCCATATTTCTCCCAAATAGATCACATCTTCTCCAAGAAATACCACGTTTCCCCCTTCAAATAGGACCTTTTCACCCACAAATACCTGTTTCATCCACAAAATAGGACATTTTCTTCCAGAAATGCCACATTTCTCCCAAATATATCACATCTTCTCCAAGAAATACCAGGTTTCCCCCTTCAAATAGGACCTTATCACCCACAAATACCTCTTTTATCCCCAAAATAGGACAGTTTCTTCCGGACATGCCACATTTCTCCCAAATATATCACATCTTCTCCAAGAAATACCAGCTTTCCCCCTTCAAATAGGACCTTCTCACCCACAAATACCTCTTTTATCCCCAAAATAGGACATTTTCTTCCAGAAATGCCAGATTTCTCCCAAATATATCACATCTCCTCCAAGAAATACCAGGTTTCCCCCTTCAAATAGGACCTTTTCACCCACAAATACCTCTTTTATCCCCAAAAGAGGACAGTTTCTTCCAGAAATGCCACATTTCTCCCAAATATATCACATCTTCTCCAAGAAATACCACGTTTCCCCCTTCAAATAGGAACTTTTCACCCACAAATACCTCTTTTATCCCCAAAATAGGAAAGTTTCTGCCAGAAATGCCACATTTCTCCCAAATAGATCACATCTTCTCCAAGAAATACCAGCTTTCCCCCTTCAAATAGGACTTTTTCTCCCACAGATACCTGTTTTATCCCCAAAAGAGGACAGTTTCTTCCAGAAATGCCACATTTCTCCCAAATATATCACATCTTCTCCAAGAAATACCAGCTTTCCCCCTTCAAATAGGACCTTTTCACCCACAAATACCTCTTTTATCCCCAAAAGAGGACAGATTCTTCCAGACATGCCAGATTTCTCCCAAATATATCACATCTTCTCTAAGAAATAACTGGTTTACCCCTGGAAATAGGACCTTTTCACTCACAAATACCTCTTTTATCCCTCAAATTGGACATTTTCTTCCAGAAATGCCAGATTTCTCCCAAATATATCACATCTTCTCTAAGAAATACCAGGTTTCCGCCTTGATATAGGACCTTTTCACCCACAAATACCTATTTTATCCCCAAAAGAGGACAGTTTCTTCCAGAAATGCCACATTTCTCCCAAATATATCACATCTTCTCCAAGAAATACCACGTTTCCCCCTTCAAATAGGAACTTTTCACCCACAAATACCTCTTTTACCCAAAAGAGCTCGGTTTCTTCCAGAAAGGCCACATTTCTCCCAAATATATCGCATCTTCTCCAAGAAATACCAGGTTTCCCCCTTCAAATAGGACCTTTTCACCCACAAATACCTCTTTTATCCCCAAAAGAGGACAGTTTCGTCCAGAAAGGCCACATTTCTCCCAAATATATCTCATCTTCTCCAAGAAATACCACGTTTCCCCCTTCAAATAGGACCTTTTCACCCACAAATACCTCTTTTATCCCCAAAAGAGGACAGTTTCTTCCAGAAAGGCCACATTTCTCCCAAATATATCACATCTTCTCCAAGAAATAACAGGTTTCCCCCTTCAAATAGGACCTTTTCACCCACAAATACCTCTTTTATCCCCAAAAGAGGACAGTTTCTTCCAGAAAGGCCATATTTCTCCCAAATATATCACATCTTCTCCAAGAAATACCAGCTTTCTCCCTTCAAATAGGACCTTTTCACCCACAAATACCTCTTTTATCCCCAAAAGAGGAAAGTTTCTTCCAGACATGCCACATTTCTCCCAGATATATCACATCTTCTCCAAGAAATACCACGTTTCCCCCTTCAAATAAGACCTTTTCACCCACAAATACCTCTTTTATCCCCAAAATAGGACAGTTTCTTCCAGGAATGCCACATTTCTCCCAAATAGATCACATCTTCTCCAAGAAATACCACGTTTCCCCCTTCAAATAGGACCTTCTCACCCACAAATACCTCTTTTATCCCCAAAATAGGACAGTTTTTTCCAGACATGCCACATTTCTCCCAAATAGATCACATCTTCTCCAAGAAATACCAGGATTCCACCTGAAATAGGACCTTTTCAAACACAAATACCTCTTTTATCCCCAAAAGAGGACAGTTTCTTCCAGAAATGCCACATTTCTCCCAAATATATCACATCTCCTCCTAGAAATACCAGCTTTCCCCCTTCAAATAGGACTTTTTCACCCACAAATACCTCTTTTATCCCCAAAAGAGGACAGTTTCTTCCAGAAATGCCACATTTCTCCCAAATATATCACATCTTCTCCAAGAAATACCACGTTTCCCCCTTCAAATAGGACCTTTTCTCCCACAAATACCTCTTTTATCCCCAAAATAGGAAAGTTTCTGCCAGAAATGCCACATATCACCCAAATATATCACATCTTCTCCAAGAAATACCGGCTTTCCCCTTCAAATAGGACTTTTTCTCCCACAGATACCTGTTTTATCCCCAAAAGAGGACAGTTTCTTCCAGAAAGGCCAGATTTCTCCCAAATATATCACATCTTCTCAAAGCAATACCAGCTTTCCCCCTTCAAATAGGACCTTTTCACCCACAAATACCTCTTGTATCCCCAAAAGAGGACAGATTCTTCCAGACATGCCACATTTCTCCCAAATATATCACATCTTCTCCAAGAAATACCAGGTTTCCAACTTCAAATAGGACCTTTTCCCCCCAAAAAACTCTTTTATCCCCAAAAGAGGACAGTTTCTTCCAGAAATGCCACATTTCAGCCAAAAAGATCACATCTTCTCCAAGAAATACCAGGTTTCCCCCTTCAAATAGGACCTTTTCACCCACAAATACCTGTTTTATCCCCAAAAGAGGACAGCTTCTTCCAGAAAGGCCAGATTTCTCCCAAATATATCACATCTTCTCCAAGAAATACCAGGATTCCTCCTGAAATACGACCTTTTCACCCACAAATACCTGTTTTATCCCCAAAATAGGACAGTTTCTTCCGGAAATGCCAGATTTCTCCCAAATATATCACATCTTCTCCAAGAAATACCAGGATTCCTCCTGAAATAGGACCTTTTCTCCCACAAATACCAGCCTTCTCCCCCCAAAATAGGACAGTTTCTTCCAGAAATGCCAGATTTCTCCCAAATAGATCACATCTTCTCCAAGAAATACCAGCTTTCCCCCTTCAAATAGGACCTTCTCACCCACAAATACCTCTTTTGTCCCCAAAATAGAACAGTTATGTCCAGAAATGCCACATTTCTCCCAAACATATCACATCTTCTCCAAGAAATACCAGCTTTCCTTTTTCAAATAGGACCTTTTCACCCACAAATACCTCTTGTATCCCCAAAAGAGGACAGTTTCTTCCAGACATGCCACATTTCTCCCAAATATATCACATCTTCTCCAAGAAATACCAGGTTTCCCCCTTCAAATAGGACCTTTTCACCCACAAATACCTCTTTTATCGCCAAAAGAGGACATTTTCTTCCAGAAAGGCCACATTTCTCCCAAATACATCACATCTTCTCCAAGAAATACCAGATTTCCCCCTTCAAATAGGACCTTTTCACCCACAAATACCTCTTTTATCCCCAAAATAGGACAGTTTCTTCCAGAAATGCCAGATTTCTCCCAAATATATCACATCTTCTCCAAGAAATACCCTGTTTCCCCCTTCAAATAGGACCTTTTCACCCACAAATACCTCTTTTATCCCCAAAAGAGGACAGTTTCTTCCAGAAAGGCCACATTTCTCCCAAATATACCTCATCTTCTCCAAGAAATACCACGTTTCCCCCTTCAAATAGGACCTTTTCACCCAAAAATACCTCTTTTATCCCCAAAAGAGGACAGTTTCTTCCAGAAATGCCACATTTCTCCCAAATATATCACATCTTCTCATAGAAATACCAGGATTCCCCCTTCAAATAGGACCTTTTCAACCACAAATACCGGTATTATTCCTCAAATTGGACATATTCTTCCAGAAATGCCAGATTTCTCCAAAAAATATATCACATCTTCTCCAAGAAATACCACGTTTCCCCCTTCAAATAGGACCTTTTCACCCACAAATACCTGTTTTATCCCCAAAACAGGACAGTTTCTTCCAGAAATGCCACATTTCTCCCAAATATATCACATCTTCTCCAAGAAATACCAGGGTTCCCCCTTCAAATAGGAAATTTTCACCCACAAATACCTCTTTTATCCCCAAAATAGGACAGTTTCTTCCAGAAATGCCAGATTTCTCCCAAATAGATCTCATCTTCTCCAAGAAGTACCACGTTTCCCCCTTCAAATAGGACCTTTTCAACCACAAATACCTGTTTTATCCCTCAAATTGGACATATTCTTCCAGAAAGGCCACATTTCTCCCAAATAGATCACATCTTCTCCAAGAAATACCAGCTTTCCCCCTTCAAATTGGACCTTTTCACCCACAAATACCTCTTTTATCCCCAAAATAGAACAGTTTCTTCCAGACATGCCACATTTCTCCCAAATATATCACATCTTCTCCAAGAAATACCAGGTTTCCCACTTCAAATAGGACCTTTTCACCCACTAATACCAGGCTTCTCCCCCCAAATAGGACATTTTCTTCCAGAAATGCCACATTTCTCCCAAATAAATCACATCTTCTCCAAGAAATGCCAGGTTTCCCCCTTCAAATAGGAAATTTTCACACACAAATACCTCTTTTACCCCAAAAGAGCTCGGTTTCTTCCAGAAATGCCACATTTCTCCCAAATATATCACATCTTCTCCAAGAAATACCAGGTTTCCCCCTTCAAATAGGACCTATTCACCCACAAATACCTCTTTTATCCCCAAAATAGGACAGTTTCTGCCAGAAATGCCAGATTTCTCCCAAATAGATCACATCTCCTCCAAGAAATACCAGGATTCCTCCTGAAATAGGACCTTTTCTCCCACAAATACCAGCCTTCTCCCCCCAAATAGGACATTTTCTTCCAGACATGCCACATATCACCCAAATAGATCACCTCTTCTCCAAGAAATACCAGGTTTCCCCCTTCAAATAGGACCTTTTCACCTACAAATACCTCTTTTATCCCCAAAATAGAACAGTTTCTTCCAGAAATGCCACATTTCACCCAAACATATCACATCTTCTCCAAGAAATACCAGGGTTCCCCCTTCAAATAGGACCTTTTCACCCACAAGTACCTGTTTTATCCCCAAAATAGAACAGTTTCTTCCATACATGCCACATTTCTCCCAAACATATCACATCTCCTCCAAGAAATACCAGGATTTCTCCTGTAATAGGACCTTTTCTCCCACAAATACCAGCCTTTTCCCCCCAAAAGAGGACAGTTTCTTCCAGAAATGCCATATTTCTCCCAAATATATCACATCTTCTCCAAGAAATACCAGGTTTTCCCCCTTCAAATAGGACCTTTTCACCCACAAATACCTCTTTTATCCCCAAAATAGGACAGTTTCTGCCAGAAAGGCCACATTTCTCCCAAATATATCACATCTCCTCCAAGAAATACCAGGTTTCCCCCTTCAAATAGGACCTTTTCACCCACAAATACCTCTTTTATCCCCAAAAGAGGACAGTTTCTTCCAGAAATGCCAGATTTCTCCCAAATATATCACATCTTCTCCAAGAAATAACAGGTTTCCCCCTTCCAATACAGTGTTTTCACCCACAAATAACTGTTTTATCCCCAAAAGAGGACAGTTTCTTCCAGAAATGCCACATTTCTCCCAAATATACCACATCTTCTCCAAGAAATACCAGCTTTCCCCCTTCAAATAGGACCTTTTCACCCGCAAATACCTCTTTTATCCCCAAAATAGGACAGTTTCTTCCAGACATGCCACATTTCACCCAAATATATCACATCTTCTCCAAGAAATACCTCGTTTCCCCCTTCAAATAGGACCTTTTCACCCACAAATACCTCTTTTATCCCCAAAAGAGGACAGTTTCTTCCAGAAATGCCACATTTCTCCCAAATATATCACATCTTCTCCAAGAAATACCACGTTTCCCCCTTCAAATAGGACCTTTTCACCCACAAATACCTGTTTTATCCCCAAAACAGGACAGTTTCTTCCAGAAATGCCACATTTCTCCCAAATAGATCACATCTTCTCCAAGAAATACCAGGGTTCCCCCTTCAAATAGGAAATTTTCACCCACAAATACCTCTTTTATCCCCAAAATAGGACAGTTTCTTCCAGAAATGCCAGATTTCTCCCAAATAGATCTCATCTTCTCCAAGAAATACCACGTTTCCCCCTTCAAATAGGAACTTTTCAACCACAAATACCTGTTTTATCCCTCAAATTGGACATATTCTTCCAGAAATGCCACATTTCTCCCAAATATATCACATCTTCTCCAAGAAATACCAGCTTTCCCCCTTCAAATTGGACCTTTTCACCCACAAATACCTCTTTTATCCCCAAAATAGAACAGTTTCTTCCAGAAATGCCACATTTCTCCCAAATATATCACATCTTCTCCAAGAAATACCAGGTTTCCCCCTTCAAATAGGACCTTTTCACCCACTAATACCAGGCTTCTCCCCCCAAATAGGACATTTTCTTCCAGAAATGCCACATTTCTCCCAAATATATCACATCTTCTCCAAGAAATGCCAGGTTTCCCCCTTCAAATAGGAAATTTTCACCCACAAATACCTCTTTCACCCCAAAAGAGCTCGGTTTCTTCCAGAAATGCCACATTTCTCCCAAATATATCACATCTTCTCCAAGAAATACCAGGTTTCCCCCTTCAAATAGGACCTTTTCACCCACAAATACCTCCTTTATCCCCAAAAGAGGACAGTTTCTGCCAGAAAGGCCAGATTTCTCCCAAATAGATCACATCTCCTCCAAGAAATACCAGGATTCCTCCTGAAATAGGACCTTTTCTCCCACAAATACCAGCCTTCTCCCCCCAAATAGGACATTTTCTTCCAGACATGCCACATATCACCCAAATAGATCACCTCTTCTCCAAGAAATACCAGGTTTCCCCCTTCAAATAGGACCTTTTCACCTACAAATACCTCTTTTATCCCCAAAATAGAACAGTTTCTTCCAGAAATGCCACATTTCACCCAAACATATCACATCTTCTCCAAGAAATACCAGGGTTCCCCCTTCAAATAGGACCTTTTCACCCACAAGTACCTGTTTTATCCCCAAAACAGGACAGTTTCTTCCAGACATGCCACATTTCTCCCAAATAGATCACATCTTCTCCAAGAAATACCACGTTTCCCCCTTCAAATAGGACCTTTTCACCCACAAATACCTCTTTTATCCCCAAAAGAGGACAGTTTCTTCCAGAAATGCCAGATTTCTCCCAAATATATCACATCTTCTCCAAGAAATAACAGGTTTCCCCCTTCAAATACAGTGTTTTCACCCACAAATACCTGTTTTATCCCCAAAAGAGGACAGTTTCTTCCAGAAATGCCACATTTCTCCCAAATATATCACATCTTCTCCAAGAAATAACAGGTTTCCCCCTTCAAATTGGACCTTTTCACCAACTAATACCAGGCTTCTCCCCCCAAATAGGACATTTTCTTCCAGAAATGCCAGATTTCTCCCTAATAGATCACATCTTCTCCAAGAAATACCACGTTTCCCCCTTCAAATAGGACCTTTTCACCCACTTATACCAGGCTTCTCCCCCCAAATTGGACATTTTCTTCCAGAAATGCCACATTTCTCCCAAATATATCACATCTTCTCCAAGCAATACCAGGGTTCCCCCTTCAAATAGGACCTTTTCACCCACAAATACCTCTTTTATCCCCAAAATAGGACAGTTTCTGCCAGAAATGCCACATTTCTCCCAAATAGATCACATCTCCTCCAAGAAATACCAGGATTCCTCCTTCAAATAGGACCTTTTCTCCCACAAATACCAGCCTTCTCCCCCCAAATTGGACATTTTCTTCCAGACATGCCACATATCACCCAAATATATCACATCTTCTAAAAGAAATACCAGCTTTCCCCCTTCAAATAGGACCTTTTCACCCACAAATACCTCTTTTATCCCCAAAATAGAACAGTTTCTTCCAGAAATGCCACATTTCACCCAAACATATCACATCTTCTCCAAGAAATACCAGGGTACCTCCTTCAAATAGGACCTTTTCACCCACAAGTACCTGTTTTATCCCCAAAAGAGGACAGTTTCTTCCAGAAAGGCCACATTTCTCCCAAATAGATCACATCTCCTCCAAGAAATACCAGGATTTCTCCTGTAATAGGACCTTTTCTCCCACAAATACCAGCATTTTCCCCCCAAAAGAGGACAGTTTCTGCCAGAAATGCCACATTTCTCCCAAATATATCACATCTTCTCCAAGAAATACCAGGTTTCCCCCTTCAAATAGGACCTTTTCCCCCCAAAAACTCTTTTACCCCAAAATAGAACAGTTTCTTCCGGACATGCCACATTTCACCCAAATAGATCACATCTTCTCCAAGAAATACCAGGTTTCCCCCTTCAAATAGGACCTTTTCACCCACAAATACCTGTTTTATCCCCAAAAGAGGACAGCTTCTTCCAGAAAGGCCAGATTTCTCCCAAATATATCACATCTTCTCCAAGAAATACCAGGATTCCTCCTGAAATACGACCTTTTCACCCACAAATACCTGTTTTATCCCCAAAATAGGACAGTTTCTTCCGGAAATGCCAGATTTCTCCCAAATATATCACATCTTCTCCAAGAAATACCAGGATTCCTCCTGAAATAGGACCTTTTCTCCCACAAATACCAGCCTTCTCCCCCCAAAATAGGACAGTTTCTTCCAGAAATGCCAGATTTCTCCCAAATAGATCACATCTTCTCCAAGAAATACCAGCTTTCCCCCTTCAAATAGGACCTTCTCACCCACAAATACCTCTTTTGTCCCCAAAATAGAACAGTTATGTCCAGAAATGCCACATTTCTCCCAAACATATCACATCTTCTCCAAGAAATACCAGCTTTCCTTTTTCAAATAGGACCTTTTCACCCACAAATACCTCTTGTATCCCCAAAAGAGGACAGTTTCTTCCAGACATGCCACATTTCTCCCAAATATATCACATCTTCTCCAAGAAATACCAGGTTTCCCCCTTCAAATAGGACCTTTTCACCCACAAATACCTCTTTTATCGCCAAAATAGGACAGTTTCTTCCAGAAATGCCAGATTTCTCCCAAATAGATCTCATCTTCTCCAAGAAATACCACGTTTCCCCCTTCAAATAGGAACTTTTCAACCACAAATACCTGTTTTATCCCTCAAATTGGACATATTCTTCCAGAAATGCCACATTTCTCCCAGATATATCACATCTTCTCCAAGAAATACCACGTTTCCCCCTTCAAATAAGACCTTTTCACCCACAAATACCTCTTTTATCCCCAAAATAGGACAGTTTCTTCCAGGAATGCCACATTTCTCCCAAATAGATCACATCTTCTCCAAGAAATACCAGCTTTCCCCCTTCAAATTGGACCTTTTCACCCACAAATACCTCTTTTATCCCCAAAATAGAACAGTTTCTTCCAGAAATGCCACATTTCTCCCAAATATATCACATCTTCTCCAAGAAATACCAGGTTTCCCCCTTCAAATAGGACCTTTTCACCCACTAATACCAGGCTTCTCCCCCCAAATAGGACATTTTCTTCCAGAAATGCCACATTTCTCCCAAATATATCACATCTTCTCCAAGAAATGCCAGGTTTCCCCCTTCAAATAGGAAATTTTCACCCACAAATACCTCTTTCACCCCAAAAGAGCTCGGTTTCTTCCAGAAATGCCACATTTCTCCCAAATATATCACATCTTCTCCAAGAAATACCAGGTTTCCCCCTTCAAATAGGACCTTTTCACCCACAAATACCTCCTTTATCCCCAAAAGAGGACAGTTTCTGCCAGAAAGGCCAGATTTCTCCCAAATAGATCACATCTCCTCCAAGAAATACCAGGATTCCTCCTGAAATAGGACCTTTTCTCCCACAAATACCAGCCTTCTCCCCCCAAATAGGACATTTTCTTCCAGACATGCCACATATCACCCAAATAGATCACCTCTTCTCCAAGAAATACCAGGTTTCCCCCTTCAAATAGGACCTTTTCACCTACAAATACCTCTTTTATCCCCAAAATAGAACAGTTTCTTCCAGAAATGCCACATTTCACCCAAACATATCACATCTTCTCCAAGAAATACCAGGGTTCCCCCTTCAAATAGGACCTTTTCACCCACAAGTACCTGTTTTATCCCCAAAAGAGGACAGTTTCTTCCAGACATGCCACATTTCTCCCAAATAGATCACATCTTCTCCAAGAAATACCACGTTTCCCCCTTCAAATAGGACCTTTTCACCCACAAATACCTCTTTTATCCCCAAAAGAGGACAGTTTCTTCCAGAAATGCCAGATTTCTCCCAAATATATCACATCTTCTCCAAGAAATAACAGGTTTCCCCCTTCAAATACAGTGTTTTCACCCACAAATACCTGTTTTATCCCCAAAAGAGGACAGTTTCTTCCAGAAATGCCACATTTCTCCCAAATATATCACATCTTCTCCAAGAAATAACAGGTTTCCCCCTTCAAATTGGACCTTTTCACCAACTAATACCAGGCTTCTCCCCCCAAATAGGACATTTTCTTCCAGAAATGCCAGATTTCTCCCTAATAGATCACATCTTCTCCAAGAAATACCACGTTTCCCCCTTCAAATAGGACCTTTTCACCCACTTATACCAGGCTTCTCCCCCCAAATTGGACATTTTCTTCCAGAAATGCCACATTTCTCCCAAATATATCACATCTTCTCCAAGCAATACCAGGGTTCCCCCTTCAAATAGGACCTTTTCACCCACAAATACCTCTTTTATCCCCAAAATAGGACAGTTTCTGCCAGAAATGCCACATTTCTCCCAAATAGATCACATCTCCTCCAAGAAATACCAGGATTCCTCCTTCAAATAGGACCTTTTCTCCCACAAATACCAGCCTTCTCCCCCCAAATTGGACATTTTCTTCCAGACATGCCACATATCACCCAAATATATCACATCTTCTAAAAGAAATACCAGCTTTCCCCCTTCAAATAGGACCTTTTCACCCACAAATACCTCTTTTATCCCCAAAATAGAACAGTTTCTTCCAGAAATGCCACATTTCACCCAAACATATCACATCTTCTCCAAGAAATACCAGGGTACCTCCTTCAAATAGGACCTTTTCACCCACAAGTACCTGTTTTATCCCCAAAAGAGGACAGTTTCTTCCAGAAAGGCCACATTTCTCCCAAATAGATCACATCTCCTCCAAGAAATACCAGGATTTCTCCTGTAATAGGACCTTTTCTCCCACAAATACCAGCATTTTCCCCCCAAAAGAGGACAGTTTCTGCCAGAAATGCCACATTTCTCCCAAATATATCACATCTTCTCCAAGAAATACCAGGTTTCCCCCTTCAAATAGGACCTTTTCCCCCCAAAAACTCTTTTACCCCAAAATAGAACAGTTTCTTCCGGACATGCCACATTTCACCCAAATAGATCACATCTTCTCCAAGAAATACCAGGTTTCCCCCTTCAAATAGGACCTTTTCACCCACAAATACCTGTTTTATCCCCAAAAGAGGACAGCTTCTTCCAGAAAGGCCAGATTTCTCCCAAATATATCACATCTTCTCCCAGAAATACCAGGATTCCTCCTGAAATACGACCTTTTCACCCACAAATACCTCTTTTATCCCTCAAATAGGACAGTTTCTTCCAGACATGCCACATTTCTCCCAAATATATCACATCTTCTCCAAGAAATACCAGGATTCCTCCTGAAATAGGACCTTTTCTCCCACAAATACCAGCCTTCTCCCCCCAAAATAGGACAGTTTCTTCCAGAAATGCCAGATTTCTCCCAAATAGATCACATCTTCTCCAAGAAATACCTGCTTTCCCCCTTCAAATAGGACCTTTTCACCCACAAATACCTCTTTTGTCCCCAAAATAGAACAGTTATGTCCAGAAATGCCACATTTCTCCCAAACATATCACATCTTCTCCAAGAAATACCAGCTTTCCTTTTTCAAATAGGACCTTTTCACCCACAAATACCTCTTGTATCCCCAAAAGAGGACAGTTTCTTCCAGACATGCCACATTTCTCCCAAATATATCACATCTTCTCCAAGAAATACCACGTTTCCCCCTTCAAATAGGCCCTTTTCACCCACAAATACCTGTTTTATCCCCAAAATAGGACAGTTTCTTCCAGACATGCCACATTTCTCCCAAATACATCACATCTTCTCCAAGAAATACCAGGTTTCCCCCTTCAAATAGGACCTTTTCACCCACAAATACCTCTTTTATCCCCAAAAGAGGACATATTCTTCCAGAAAGGCCACATTTCTCCCAAATAGATCACATCTTCTCCAAGAAATACCAGGGTTCCCCCTTCAAATAGGACCTTTTCACCCACAAATACCTGTTTTATCCCCAAAAGAGGACAGTTTCTTCCAGACATGCCACATTTCTCCCAAATATATCACATCTTCTCATAGAAATACCAGCTTTCCCCCTTCAAATAGGACCTTTTCAACCACAAATACCGGTATTATTCCTCAAATTGGACATATTCTTCCAGAAATGCCAGATTTCTCCCAAATATATCACATCTTCTCCAAGAAATACCACGTTTCCCCCTTCAAATAGGACCTTTTCAACCACAAATACCTGTTTTATCCCCAAAACAGGACAGTTTCTTCCAGAAATGCCACATTTCTCCCAAATAGATCACATCTTCTCCAAGAAATACCAGCTTTCCCCCTTCAAATTGGACCTTTTCACCCACAAATACCTCTTTTATACCCAAAATAGGACAGTTTCTTCCAGAAATGCCAGATTTCTCCCAAATAGATCACATCTTCTCCAAGAAATACCACGTTTCCCCCTTCAAATAGGACCTTTTCAACCACAAATACCTTTTTTATCCCTCAAATAGGACATATTCTTCCAGAAATGCCACATTTCTCCCAAATATATCATATCTTCTCCAAGAAATACCAGGTTTCCTCCTAGAAATAGGACCTTTTCACCCACAAATACCTGTTTTATCCCCAAAAGAGGACAGTTTCTTCCAGAAAGGCCACATTTCTCCCAAATATATCACATCTTCTCCAAGAAATACCAGGATTCCTCCTGAAATACGACCTTTTCACCCACAAATACCTCTTTATCCCTCAAATAGGACAGTTTCTTCCAGAAATGCCAGATTTCTCCCAAATATATCACATCTTCTCCAAGAAATACCAGGATTCCTCCTGAAATACGAACTTTTCTCCCACAAATACCAGCCTTCTCCCCCCAAATAGGACAGTTTCTTCCAGAAATGCCACATTTCTCCCAAATATATCACATCTTCTCCAAGAAATACCAGCTTTCCCCCTTCAAATAGGACCTTATCACCCACAAATACCTCTTTTGTCCCCAAAATAGAACAGTTACGTCCAGAAAAGCAACATTTCTCCCAAACATATCACATCTTCTACAAGAAATACCAGGTTTCCTCCTTGAAATAGGACCTTTTCACCCACAAATACCTCTTGTATCCCCAAAAGAGGACAGTTTCTTCCTGACATGCTACATTTCTCCCAAATATATCACATCTTCTCCAAGAAATACCACGTTTCCCCCTTGTAATAAGACCTTTTCACCCACAAATACCTCTTTTATCCCCAAAAGAGGACAGTTTCTTCCAGAAATGCCACATTTCTCCCAAATATATCACATCTTCTCCAAGAAATAACAGGTTTCCCCCTTCAAATAAGACCTTTTCACCCACAAATACCTCTTTTATCCCCAAAAGAGGACAGTTTCTTCCAGAAAGGCCACATTTCTCCCAAATATATCACATCTTCTCCAAGAAATACCAGGTTTCCCCCTTCAAATAGGACCTTATCACCCACAAATACCTCTTTTATCCCCAAAATAGGACAGTTTCTTCCAGAAATGCCACATTTCTCCCAAATATATCACATCTTCTCCAAGAAATACCAGGTTTCCCCCTTCAAATTGGACCTTTTCACCCACTAATACCAGGCTTCTCCCCCCAAATAGGACATTTTCTTCCAGAAATGCCACATTTCTCCCAAATATATCATATCTTCTCCAAAAATACCAGGTTTCCCCCTTCAAATAGGAAATTTTCACCCACAAATACCTGTTTTATCCCCAAAAGAGGACAGTTTCTTCCAGAAAGGCCACATTTCTCCCAAATATATCACATCTTCTCCAAGAAATACCAGGGTTCCCCCTTCAAATAGGAAATTTTCACCCACAAATACCTGTTTTATCCCCAAAAGAGGACAGTTTCTTCCAGAAATGCCACATTTCTCCCAAATATATCACATCTTCTCTAAGAAATACCAGCTTTCCCCCTTCAAATAGGACCTTTTCAACCACAAATACCTGTTTTATCCCTCAAATTGGACATATTCTTACAGAAAGGCCAGATTTCTCCCAAATATATCACATCTTCTCCAAGAAATACCACGTTTCCCCCTTCAAATAGGACCTTTTCACCCACAAATACCTCTTTTATCCCCAAAATAGAACAGTTTCTTCCAGACATGCCACATTTCTCCCAAATATATCACATCTTCTCCAAGAAATACCAGGTTTCCTCCTTGAAATAGGACCTTTTCACCCACAAATACCTCTTGTATCCCCAAAAGAGGACAGTTTCTTCCTGACATGCCACATTTCTCCCAAATATAGCACATCTTCTCCAAGAAATACCAGCTTTCCCCCTTCAAATAGGACCTTTTCACCCACAAATACCTCTTTTATCCCCAAAATAGGACAGTTTCTTCCAGAAATGCCACATTTCTCCCAAATAGATCACATCTTCTCCAAGAAATACCAGGTTTCCCCCTTCAAATAGGACCTTTTCACCCACAAATACCTCTTTTATCCCCAAAAGAGGACAGTTTCTGCCAGAAAGGCCACATTTCTCCCAAATATATCACATCTTCTCCAAGAAATACCAGCTTTCCCCCTTCAAATAGGACCTTTTCACCCACAAATACCTCTTTTATCCCCAAAAGAGGACAGTTTCTTCCAGAAATGCCAGATTTCTCCCAAATATATCACATCTTCTCCAAGAAATAACAGGTTTCCTCCTTCAAATACAGTGTTTTCACCCACAAATACCTGTTTTATCCCCAAAACAGGACAGTTTCTTCCAGAAATGCCACATTTCTACCAAATATACCACATCTTCTCCAAGAAATACCAGGTTTCCCCCTTCCAATAGGACCTTTTCACCCACAAATACCTCTTTTACCCCAAAAGAGCTCGGTTTCTTCCAGAAATGCCACATTTCTCCCAAATATATCACATCTTCTCCAAGAAATACCAGGTTTCCCCCTTCAAATAGGACCTTATCACCCACAAATACCTCTTTTATCCCCAAAATAGGACAGTTTCTTCCAGAAATGCCAGATTTCTCCCAAATACATCACATCTTCTCCAAGAAATAACAGGTTTCCCCCTTCAAATACAGTGTTTTCACCCACAAATACCTCTTTTATCCCCAAAAGAGGACAGTTTCTTCCAGAAATGCCACATTTCTCCCAAATATATCACATCTTCTCCAAGAAATACAAGCTTTCCCCCTTCAAATAGGACCTTTTCACCCTCTTATACCAGGCTTCTCCCCCCAAATAGGACATTTTCTTCCAGAAATGCCACATTTCTCCCAAATATATCACATCTTCTCCAAGAAATACCAGGGATCCCCCTTCAAATAGGACCTTTTCACCCACAAATACCTCTTTTATCCCTCAAATAGGACAGTTTCTGCCAGAAATGCCACATTTCTCCCAAATAGATCACATCTCCTCCAAGAAATACCAGGATTCCTCCTGAAATAGGACCTTTTCTCCCACAAATACCAGCCTTCTCCCCCCAAATTGGACATTTTCTTCCAGACATGCCACATATCACCCAAATATATCACATCTTCTCCAAGAAATACCAGCTTTCCCCCTTCAAATAGGACCTTTTCACCTACAAATACCTCTTTTATCCCCAAAATAGAACAGTATCTTCCAGAAATGCCACATTTCACCCAAACATATCACATCTTCTCCAAGAAATACCAGGGTACCTCCTTCAAATAGGACCTTTTCACCCACAAATACCTCTTTTATCCCCAAAAGAGGACAGTTTCTTCCAGACATGCCACATTTCTCCCAAATAGATCACATCTCCTCCAAGAAATACCAGGATTTCTCCTGTAATAGGAAATTTTCACCCACAAATACCCGCATTTTCCCCCAAAAGAGGACAGTTTCTGCCAGAAATGCCATATTTCTCCCAAATAGATCACATCTTCTCCAAGAAATACCAGGTTTCCCCCTTCAAATAGGACCTTTTCACCCACAAATACCTCTTTTATCCCCAAAAGAGGACAGTTTCTGCCAGAAAGGCCACATTTCTCCCAAATATATCACATCTTCTCCAAGAAATACCAGCTTTCCCCCTTCAAATAGGACCTTTTCACCCACAAATACCTCTTTTATCCCCAAAAGAGGACAGTTTCTTCCAGAAATGCCAGATTTCTCCCAAATATATCACATCTTCTCCAAGAAATAACAGGTTTCCTCCTTCAAATACAGTGTTTTCACCCACAAATACCTGTTTTATCCCCAAAACAGGACAGTTTCTTCCAGAAATGCCACATTTCTACCAAATATACCACATCTTCTCCAAGAAATACCAGGTTTCCCCCTTCCAATAGGACCTTTTCACCCACAAATACCTCTTTTACCCCAAAAGAGCTCGGTTTCTTCCAGAAATGCCACATTTCTCCCAAATATATCACATCTTCTCCAAGAAATACCAGGTTTCCCCCTTCAAATAGGACCTTATCACCCACAAATACCTCTTTTATCCCCAAAATAGGACAGTTTCTTCCAGAAATGCCAGATTTCTCCCAAATACATCACATCTTCTCCAAGAAATAACAGGTTTCCCCCTTCAAATACAGTGTTTTCACCCACAAATACCTGTTTTATCCCCAAAAGAGGACAGTTTCTTCCAGAAATGCCACATTTCTCCCAAATATATCACATCTTCTCCAAGAAATACAAGCTTTCCCCCTTCAAATAGGACCTTTTCACCCTCTTATACCAGGCTTCTCCCCCCAAATAGGACATTTTCTTCCAGAAATGCCACATTTCTCCCAAATATATCACATCTTCTCCAAGAAATACCAGGGATCCCCCTTCAAATAGGACCTTTTCACCCACAAATACCTCTTTTATCCCTCAAATAGGACAGTTTCTGCCAGAAATGCCACATTTCTCCCAAATAGATCACATCTCCTCCAAGAAATACCAGGATTCCTCCTGAAATAGGACCTTTTCTCCCACAAATACCAGCCTTCTCCCCCCAAATTGGACATTTTCTTCCAGACATGCCACATATCACCCAAATATATCACATCTTCTCCAAGAAATACCAGCTTTCCCCCTTCAAATAGGACCTTTTCACCTACAAATACCTCTTTTATCCCCAAAATAGAACAGTATCTTCCAGAAATGCCACATTTCACCCAAACATATCACATCTTCTCCAAGAAATACCAGGGTACCTCCTTCAAATAGGACCTTTTCACCCACAAATACCTCTTTTATCCCCAAAAGAGGACAGTTTCTTCCAGACATGCCACATTTCTCCCAAATAGATCACATCTCCTCCAAGAAATACCAGGATTTCTCCTGTAATAGGAAATTTTCACCCACAAATACCCGCATTTTCCCCCAAAAGAGGACAGTTTCTGCCAGAAATGCCATATTTCTCCCAAATACATCACATCTTCTCCAAGAAATACCAGGTTTTCCCCTGGAAATAGGACCTTTTCACCCACAAATACCTCCTTTATCCCCAAAAGAGGACAGTTTCTTCCAGAAATGCCACATTTCTCCCAAACATATCACATCTTCTCCAAGAAATACCACGTTTCCCCCTTCAAATAGGACCTTTTCCCCCAAAAAAACTCTTTTATCCCCAAAAGAGGACAGTTTCTTCCAGAAATGCCACATTTCTCCCAAATAGATCACATCTCCAAGAAATACCTGGTTTCCCCATTTCAAATAGGACCTTTTCACCCACAAATACCTCTTTTATCCCCAAAATAGGACAGCTTCTTCCAGAAAGGCCAGATTTCTCCCAAATATATCACATCTTCTCCAAGAAATACCAGGATTCCTCCTGAAATACGACCTTTTCACCCACAAATACCTCTTTTATCCCTCAAATAGGACAGTTTCTTCCAGAAATGCCACATTTCTCCCAAATATATCACATCTTCTCCAAGAAATGCCAGGATTCCTCCTGAAAGAGGACCTTTTCTCCCACAAATACCAGCCTTCTCCCCCCAAAATAGGACAGTTTCTTCCAGAAATGCCAGATTTCTCCCAAATAGATCACATCTTCTCCAAGAAATACCAGCTTTCCCCCTTCAAATAGGACCTTATCACCCTCAAATACCTCTTTTGTCCCCAAAATAGAACAGTTACGTCCAGAAATGCCACATTTCTCCCAAACATATCACATCTTCTCCAAGAAATACCAGCTTTCCTTTTTCAAATAGAACCTTTTCACCCACAAATACCTCTTGTATCCCCAAAAGAGGACAGTTTCTTCCAGAAACGCCACATTTCTCCCAAATATACCTCATCTTCTCCAAGAAATACCAGCTTTCCCCCTTAAAATAGGACCTTTTCACCCACAAATACCTGTTTCATCCCCAAAAGAGGACAGTTTCTTCCAGACATGCCACATTTCTCCCAAATATATCACATCTTCTCCAAGAAATACCAGGTTTCCCCCTTCAAATAGGACCTTTTCAACCACAAATACCGGTATTATCCCTCAAATTGGACATATTCTTCCAGAAATGCCAGATTTCTCCCAAATATATCACATCTTCTCCAAGAAATACCAGGTTTCCCCCTTCCAATAGGACCTTTTCACCCACAAATACCTCTTTTATCCCCAAAAGAGGACAGTTTCTTCCAGAAATGCCACATTTCTCCCAAATAGATC
Organism: Lophura swinhoii; assembly: GCA_030408155.1. Taxonomy (NCBI): domain Eukaryota; kingdom Metazoa; phylum Chordata; class Aves; order Galliformes; family Phasianidae; genus Lophura; species Lophura swinhoii. The sequence continues at coordinate 1,450,781 of JASCYN010000149.1, forward strand.
ACATCTTCTCCAAGAAATACCACGTTTCCCCCTTCAAATAGGAAATTTTCACCCACAAATACCTCTTTTATCCCCAAAAGAGGACAGTTTCTTCCAGAAATGCCAGATTTCTCCCAAATAGATCACATCCTCTCCAAGAAATACCACGTTTCCCCCTTCAAATAGGACCTTTTCACCCACAAATACCTGTTTTATCCCTCAAATTGGACATATTCTTCCAGGAATGCCACATTTCTCCCAAATATATCACATCTTCTCCAAGAAATACCAGCTTTCCCCCTTCAAATTGGACCTTTTCACCCACAAATACCACTTTTATCCCCAAAATAGAACAGTTTCTTCCAGAAATGCCACATTTCTCCCAAATAGATCACATCTTCTCCAAGAAATACCAGGTTTCCCCCTTCGAATAGGACCTTTTCACCCACTAATACCAGGCTTCTCCCCACAAATAGGACATTTTCTTCCAGAAAGGCCACATTTCTCCCAAATATATCACATCTTCTCCAAGAAATGCCAGGTTTCCCCCTTCAAATAGGACCTTTTCACCCACAAATACCTGTTTTATCCCCAAAAGAGGACAGTTTCTTCCAGAAATGCCACATTTCTCCCAAATATATCACATCTTCTCCAAGAAATGCCAGGTTTCCCCCTTCAAATAGGAAATTTTCACCCACAAATACCTCTTTTATCCCCAAAAGAGGACAGTTTCTGCCAGAAATGCCAGATTTCTCCCAAATAGATCACATCTCCTCCAAGAAATACCAGGATTCCTCCTGAAATAGGACCTTTTATCCCACAAATACCAGCCTTCTCCCCCCAAATAGGACATTTTCTTCCAGACATGCCACATATCACCCAAATATATCACATCTTCTCCAAGAAATACCAGGTTTCCCCCTTCAAAAGGACCTTTTCAACCACAAATACCTGTTTTATCCCCAAAAGAGGACAGTTTCTTCCAGAAATGCCAGATTTCTCCCAAATATATCACATCTTTTCAAAGAAATACCAGGTTTCCCTCTTCAAATAGGACCTTTTCACCCACAAATACCTCTTTTATCCCCAAAAGAGGACAGTTTCTTCCAGAAATGCCACATTTCTCCCAAATATATCACATCTCCAAGAAATACCAGGTTTCCTCCTGATATAGGACCTTGTCACCCACAGATTCCTGTTTTATCCCTTTGTTCCGAGCGACTTTTCGTTTTTGAGTGTTTATCTGCTGCTACACTTCAGCATTCTGTGACGAATAAAATAGAAGAGGAAAGCACCACTAATAAGGCAGCTAGAAGGTCCAGTAGCCACACACATTGTGCTTTCAGGGAGGACGTTCCAGAAAGTCGAGAGTTGTGGCTTCTTTCCTGCGGAGAAAAATACCCCTGTTTTCAGGCATTGCAGGACGCTGAATTCGCACGTTCTCGGCATTTCAATACCGCTCCTTCGCTCTCGTGGCTCGAAAGCGGCACTCGCTCTGAACCGCTCCGGAGAGTCTGCAGTTGCTGTCCGGTCCATCGCGGTTCTGCCCGAGTGCCGCTTGCAGCCTTCAGCAGCGCTCTCGTTTCTCTCGGATGCCGGGAAAGAGCGACTTCAGCCGGATGCTTTGCTCCGACGAGTGAGCGGCTTCCTCTGCGCACATCGAAATGGAGCGCTTCTGACTTCTCCATGTGTCCATGCAGAATGCACTACGCTTCTCTCTCATTCTTATCCCTTCCTTCCGAGCGACATTTCGTTTTGGAGTGTTTATCCGCTGCTACACTTCAGCATTCTGTGACGAATAGAGTAGAAGAGAAAAGCCCCACTAATAAGGCAGCTAGAAGGTCCAGTAGCCACACACGTTGTGCTTTCAGGGAGGACGTTCCAGAAAGTCGAGAGTTGTGGCTTCTTTCCTGCGGAGAAAAAACCCCCTGTTTTCAGGCAATGTTGGACGCTGAATTCGCTCCTTCTCGGCATTTCAATACCGCTCCTTCGCTCTCGTGGCTCGAAAGCGGCACTCGCGCTGAACCGCTCCGGAGAGTCTGCAGTTGCTGGCCGGTCCATCGCGGTTCTGCCCGAGTGCCGCTTGCAGCCTTCAGCAGCGCTCTCGTTTCTCTCGGATGCCGGGAAAGAGCGACTTCAGCCGGATGCTTTGCTCCGACGAGTGAGCGGCTTCTTCTGCGCACATCGCAATGGAGCGCTTCTGACTTCTCCATGTGTCCATGCAGAATGCACTACGCTTCTCTCTCATTCTTATCCCTTTCTTCCGAGCGACATTTCGTTTTGGAGTGTTTATCCGCTGCTACACTTCAGCATTCTGTGACGAATAGAGTAGAAGAGAAAAGCCCCACTAATAAGGCAGCTAGAAGTTCGAGGAGCAACGCACGTAGTGCTTTCAGGGAGGACGTTCCAGAAAGTCGAGAGTTGTGGCTTCTTTCCTGCGGAGAAAAAACCCCCTGTTTTCAGGCAATGCAGTAGGCTGAATTCGCTCGTTCTCGGCATAGGAATGCCGCTCCTCCTCTCTCGTGGCTCGAAAGCGGCATTTGCGCTGAACCACACCGGACAGTCTGCAGTTGCAGACTACTGAATAGCCTGAAAACAGGGGGTTTTTTCTCCGCAGGAAAGAAGCCACAACTCTCGACTTTCTGGAACGTCCTCCCTGAAAGAACTACGTGTGTCACTCCTCGAACTTCTAGCTGCCTTATTAGTGGGGCTTTTCCCTTCTACTCTATTCGTCACAGAATGCTGAAGTGTAGCATCGGATAAACACTCCAAAACGAAATGTCGCTCGGAAAAAGGGATAAGAATGAGAGAGAAGCGTAGTGCATTCTGCATGGACACATGGAGAAGTCAGAAGCTCTCCATTGCGATGTGCTTAGAAGAAGCCGCTCACTCGTCGGAGCAAAGCATCCGGCTGAAGTCGCTCTTTCCCGGCATCCGAGAGAAACGAGAGCGCTGCTGAAGGCTGCAAGCGGCACTCGGGCAGAACCGCGATGGACCGGACAGCAACTGCAGACTCTCCGGAGCGGTTCAGCGCGAGTGCCGCTTTCGAGCCACGAGATCGAAGGAGCGGTATTGAAATGCCGAGAAGGAGCGAATTCAGCGTCCAACATTGCCTGAAAACAGGGGTTTTTTTCTCCGCAGGAAAGAAGCCACAACTCTCGACTTTCTGGAACGTCCTCCCTGAAAGCACAACGTGTGTGGCTACTGGACCTTCTAGCTGCCTTATTAGTGGGGCTGTTCTCTTCTACTCTATTCGTCACAGAATGCTGAAGTGTAGCATCGGATAAACACTCCAAAACGAAATGTCGCTCGGAAGGAAGGGATAAGAATGAGAGAGAAGCGTAGTGCATTCTGCATGGACACATGGAGAAGTCAGAAGCGCTCCATTTCGATGTGCGCAGAGGAAGCCGCTCACTCGTCGGAGCAAAGCATCCGGCTGAAGTCGCTCTTTCCCGGCATCCGAGAGAAACGAGAGCGCTGCTGAAGGCTGCAAGCGGCACTCGGGCAGAACCGCGATGGACCGGACAGCAACTGCAGACTCTCCGGAGCGGTTCAGAGCGAGTGCCGCTTTCGAGCCACGAGAGCGAAGGAGCGGTATTGAAATGCCGAGAAGGAGCGAATTCAGCGTCCTGCATTGCCTGAAAACAGGGTTTTTTTTCTCCGCAGGAAAGAAGCCACAACTCTCGACTTTCTGGAACGTCCTCCCTGAAAGCACAATGTGTGTGGCTACTGGACCTTCTAGCTGCCTTATTAATGGGGCTTTTCACTTCTATTTTATTCGTCACAGAATGCTGAAGCGTAGCACAGGATAAACACTCCAAAACGAAAAGTCGCTCGGAACAAAGGGATAAAACAGGAATCTGTGGGTGACAAGGTCCTATTTCAGGAGGAAACCTGGTATTTCTAGGAGATGTGATATATTTGGGAGAAATGTGGCATTTCTGGAAGAAACTGTCCTCTTTTGGGGATAAAATAGGTATTTGTGGGTGAAAAGGTCCTATTTGAAGAGGGAAACCTGGTATTTCTTGGAGAAGATGTGATATATTTGGGAGAAATCTGGCCTTTCTGGAAGAAACTGTCCTCTTTTGGGGACAAAACAGGTATTTGTGGGCGAAAAGGTCCTTCTGAAGAGGGAAACCTGGTATTTCTTGGAGAAGATGTGATATATTTGGGAGAAATGTGGCATTCCTGGAAGAAACTGTCCTCTTTTGGGGATAAAAGAGGCATTTGTGGGTGAAAAGGACCTATTACAAGGAGGAAACCTGGTATTTCTTGGAGAAGATGTGATATATTTGGGAGAAATGTGGCATTTCTGGACGTAACTGTCCTCTTTTGGGGATAAAAGAGGTATTTGTGGGTGATAAGGTCCTATTTGAAGGGGGAAAGCTGGTATTTCTTGGAGAAGATGTGATCTATTTGGGAGAAATCTGGCATTTCTGGAAGAAACTGTCCTATTTGGGGGGAGAAGGCTGGTATTTGTGGGAGAAAAGGTCCTATTTCAGGAGGAATCCTGGTATTTCTTGGAGAAGATGTGATCTATTTGGGAGAAATGTGGCATTTCTGGAAGAAACTGTCCTATTTGAGGGATAAAAGAGGTATTTGTGGGTGAAAAGGTCCTATTTCAGGAGGAATCCTGGTATTTCTTGGAGAAGATGTGATATATTTGGGAGAAATGTGGCCTTTCTATAAGAAACTGTCCTGTTTTGGGGATCAAAGAGGTATTTGTGGGTGAAAAGGTCCTATTTGAAGGGGGAAACCTGGTATTTCTTGGAGGAGATGTGATCTATTTGGGAGAAATGTGGCATGTCTGGAAGAAACTGCCCTATTTTGGGGATAAAACAGGTATTTGTGGGTGAAAAGGTCCTATTTGAAGGGGGTATCCTGGTATTTCTTGGAGAAGATGTGATATGTTTGGGTGAAATGTGGCATTTCTGGATGAAACTGTTCTATTTTGGGGATGAAAGAGGTATTTGTGGGTGAAAAGGTCCTATTTGAAGGGGGTACCCTGGTATTTCTTGGAGAAGATGTGATATATTTGGGAGAAATGTGGCATGTCTGGAAGAAAATGTCCTATTTGGGGGGAGAAGGGTGGTACTTGTGGGAGAAAAGTTCCTATTTCAGGAGGAATTCTGGTATTTCTTGGAGGAGATGTGATATATTTGGGAGAAATGTGGCCTTTCTGGAAGAAACTGTCCTCTTTTGGGGATAAAACAGGTATTTGTGGGTGAAAAGGTCTTATTTGAAGGGGGAAAGCTGGTATTTCTTGGAGAAGATGTGATCTATTTGGGAGAAATCTGGCATTTCTGAAGAAACTGTCCACTTTTGGGGATAAAACAGGTATTTGAGGGTGAAAATTTCCTATTTCAAGGGGGAAACATGGTATTTCTTGGAGAAGATGTGATATATTTGGGAGAAATGTGGCATTTCTGGCAGAAACTGTCCTCTTTTGGGGATAAAAGAGGTATTTGTGGGTGAAAAGTTCCTATTTGAAGGGGGAAACCTGGTATTTCTTGGAGAAGATGTGATATATTTGGGAGAAATGAGGCATTTCTGGAAGAAACTGTCCAATTTGTGGGGAGAAGCCTGGTATTAGTGGGTGAGAAGGTCCTATTTCAGGAGGAATCCTGGTATTTCTTGGAGAAGATGTGATATATTTGGGAGAAATGTGGCATTTCTGGAAGAAACTGTCCTCTTTTGGGGATAAAAGAGGTATTTGTGGGTGATAAGGTCCTATTTGAAGGGGGAAACGTGGTATTTCTTGGAGAAGATGTGATATATTTGGGAGAAATGTGGCATTTCTGGAAGAAACAGTCCTCTTTTGGGGATAAAAGAGGTATTTGTGGGTGAAAAGGTCCTATTTGAAGGGGGAACCCTGGTATTTCTTGGAGAAGATGTGATATATTTGGGAGAAATGTGGCATTTCTGGAAGAAACTGTCCTCTTTTGGGGATAAAACAGGTATTTGTGGGTGAAAACGTTGTATATGAAGGGGGAAACCTGGTATTTCTTGGAGAAGATGTGATATATTTGGGAGAATTGTGGCATTCCTGGAAGAAACTGTCCTCTTTTGGGGATAAAACAGGTACTTGTGGGTGAAAAGGTCCTATTTGAAGGGGGAACCCTGTTATTTCTTGGAGAAGATGTGATATATTTGGGAGAAATGTGGCATGTCTGGAAGAAGCTGTCCTCTTTTGGGGATAAAAGAGATATTTGTGGGTGAAAAGGTCCTATTTGAAGGGGGAAACATGGTATTTCTTGGAGAAGATGTGATATATTTGGGAGAAATGTGGCATTTCTGGAAGAAACTGTACTCTTTTGGGGATAAAAGAGGTATTTGTGGGTGATAAGGTCCTATTTGAAGGGGGAACCCTGGTATTTCTTGGAGAAGATGTGATCTATTTGGGAGAAATGTGGCATGTCTGGAAGAAACTGCCCTCTTTTGGGGATAAAAGAGGTATTTGTTGGTGAAAAGGTCCTATTTGAAGGGGGAACCCTGATATTTCTTGGAGAAGATGTGATATATTTGGGAGAAATGTGGCATTTCTGGAAGAAACTGTCCTATTTTGGGGGGAGAAGGCTGGTATTTGTGGGAGAAAAGTTCCTATTTCAGGAGGAATCCTGGTATTTCTTGGAGAAGATGTGATCTATTTGGGAGAAATGTGGCATTTCTGGAAGAAACTGTCCTCTTTTGGGGATAAAAGAGGTATTTGTGGGTGAAAAGGTCCTATTTGAAGTTGGAAACCTGGTATTTCTTGGAGAAGATGTGATGTGTTTGGGAGAAATGTGGCATTTCTGGAAGAAACTGTCCTATTTGAGGGATAAAAGAGGTATTTGTGGGTGAAAAGGTCCTATTTCAGGAGGAATCCTGGTATTTCTTGGAGAAGATGTGATCTATTTGGGAGAAATGTGGCATTTCTGGAAGAAACTGTCCTCTTTTGGGGATAAAAGAGGTATTTGTGGGTGAAAAGGTCCTATTTGAAGGGGGAAACCTGGTATTTCTAGGAGAAGATGTGATATATTTGGGAGAAATGTGGCATGTCTGGAAGAAACTGCCCTGTTTTGGGGATAAAACAGGTATTTGTGGGTGAAAAGGTCCTATTTGAAGGGGGAAACGTGGTATTTCTTGGAGAAGATGTGGTATATTTGGGAGAAATGTGGCATTTCTGGAAGAAACTGACCTCTTTTGGGGATAAAACAGGTACTTGTGGGTGAAAACGTTGTATTTGAAGGGGGAAACCTGTTATTTCTTGGAGAAGATGTGATATATTTGGGAGAAATGTGGCATTTCTGGAAGAAACTGTCGTATTTTGGGCATAAAACAGGTATTTGTTGGTGAAAAAGTCCTATTTGAAGGGGGAAACCTGGTATTTCTTGGAGAAGATGTGATCTATTTGGGAGAAATGTGGCATTTCTGGAAGAAACTGTCCTCTTTTGGGGATAAAACAGGTATATGTGGGTGATAAGGTCCTATTTGAAGGGGGAAAGCTGGTATTTCTTGGAGAAGATGTGATCTATTTGGGAGAAATGTGGCATTTCTGGAAGAAACTGTCCTATTTTGGGGGGAGAAGGCTGGTATTTGTGGGAGAAAAGTTCCTATTTCAGGAGGAATCCTGGTATTTCTTGGAGAAGATGTGGTATATTTGGGAGAAATGTGGCATTTCTGGCAGAAACTGTCCTCTTTTGGGGATAAAAGAGGTATTTGTGGGTGAAAAGGTCCTATTTGAAGTTGGAAACCTGGTATTTCTTGGAGAAGATGTGATGTGTTTGGGAGAAATGTGGCATTTCTGGAAGAAACTGTCCTATTTTGGGGATAAAAGACGTATTTGTGGGTGAAAAGGTCCTATTTGAAGTTGGAAACCTGGTATTTCTTGGAGAAGATGTGATGTGTTTGGGAGAAATGAGGCATTTCTGGAAGAAACTGTCCTATTTGAGGGATAAAAGAGGTATTTGTGGGTGAAAAGGTCCTATTTCAGGAGGAATCCTGGTATTTCTTGGAGAAGATGTGATATATTTGGGAGAAATGTGGCATGTCTGGAAGAAACTGACCTCTTTTGGGGATAAAAGAGGTATTTGTGGGTGAAAAGGTCCTATTTGAAGGGGGAAACGTGGTATTTCTTGGAGAAGATGTGATATATTTGGGAGAAATGTGGCATTTCTGGAAGAAACTGTCCTCTTTTGGGGATAAAAGAGGTATTTGTTGGTGAAAAAGTCCTATTTGAAGGGGGAAACCTGGTATTTCTTGGAGAAGATGTGATCTATTTGGGAGAAATGTGGCCTTTCTGGAAGAAACTGTCCTCTTTTGGGGATAAAACAGGTATATGTGGGTGATAAGGTCCTATTTGAAGGGGGAAAGCTGGTATTTCTTGGAGAAGATGTGATCTATTTGGGAGAAATGTGGCATTTCTGGAAGAAACTGTCCTATTTTGGGGGGAGAAGGCTGGTATTTGTGGGAGAAAAGTTCCTATTTCAGGAGGAATCCTGGTATTTCTTGGAGAAGATGTGGTATATTTGGGAGAAATGTGGCCTTTCTGGAAGAAACTGTCCTATTTTGGGGATAAAAGACGTATTTGTGGGTGAAAAGGTCCTATTTGAAGTTGGAAACCTGGTATTTCTTGGAGAAGATGTGATGTGTTTGGGAGAAATGTGGCATTTCTGGAAGAAACTGTCCTATTTGAGGGATAAAAGAGGTATTTGTGGTTGAAAAGGTCCTACTTCAGGAGGAATCCTGGTATTTCTTGGAGAAGATGTGATATATTTGGGAGAAATGTGGCATTTCTGGAAGAAACTGTCCTCTTTTGGGGATAAAAGAGGTGTTTGTGGGTGAAAAGGTCCAATTTGAAGGGGGAAACCTGGTATTTCTAGGAGAAGATGTGATATATTTGGGAGAAATGTGGCATGTCTGGAAGAAACTGCCCTGTTTTGGGGATAAAAGAGGTATTTGTGGGTGAAAAGGTCCTATTAGAAGGGGGAAACGTGGTATTTCTTGGAGAAGATGTGATATATTTGGGAGAAATTTGGCATGTCTGGAAGAAACTGTCCTATTTTGGGGATAAAACAGGTATTTGTGGGAGAAAAGGTCCTATTTGAAGGGGGAACCCTGGTATTTCTTGGAGAAGATGTGATCTATTTGGGAGAAATGTGGCCTTTCTGGAAGAAAATGTCCAATTTGGGGGGAGAAGGCTGGTAGTTTTGGGTGAGAAGGTCCTATTTCAGGAGGAATCCTGGTATTTCTTGGAGAAGATATGATATATTTGGGAGAAATGTGGCATTTCTGGAAGAAAATGTCCAATTTGGGGGGAGAAGGCTGGTAGTTTTGGGTGAGAAGGTCCTATTTCAGGAGGAATCCTGGCATTTCTTGGAGAATATGTGATATATCTGGGAGAAATGTGGCCTTTCCGGAAGAAACTGTCCTATTTTGGGGATAAAAGAGGTATTAGTGGTTGAAAAGATCCTATTTCCAGGGGGAAACCTGGTATTTCTTGGAGAAGATGTGATCTATTTGGGAGAAATGTGGCATTTCTGGAAGAAAATGTCCTCTTTTGGGGATAAAAGAGGTATTTCATGGAGAAAAGGTCCTATTTCAAGGGGGAAACGTGGTATTTCTTGGAGAAGATGTGATCTATTTGGGAGAAATGTGGCATTTCTGGAAGAAACTGTCGTATTTTGCGCATAAAACAGGTATTTGTGGTTGAAAAGGTCCTATTTGAAGGGGGAAAGCTGGTATTTCTCGGAGAAGATGTGATCTATTTGGGAGAAATGTGGCATTTCTGGAAGAAACTGTCCTATTTTGGGGATAAAAGAGGTATTTGTGGGAGAAAAGGTCCTATTTCGAGGGGGAAACCTGGTATTTCTTGGAGAAGATGTGATATATTTGGGAGAAATGAGGCCTTTCTGGAAGAAACTGTCCAATTTGTGGGGAGAAGCCTGGTATTAGTGGGTGAGAAGGTCCTATTTCAGGAGGAATCCTGGTATTTCTTGGAGAAGATGATATATATTTGGGAGAAATGTGGCATTTCTGGAAGAAACTGTCCTCTTTTGGGGATAAAAGAGGTATTTGTGGGTGAAAAGGTCCTATTTGAAGGGGGAAACCTGGTATTTCTTGGAGAAGATGTGATATATTTGGGAGAAATGTGGCATTTCTGGAAGAAACTGTCCTATTTTGGGGGGAGAAGGCTGGTATTTTTGGGAGAAAAGTTCCTATTTCAGGAGGAATCCTGGTATTTCTTGGAGAAGATGTGATCTATTTCGGAGAAATGTGGCATTTCTGGAAGAAACTGTCCTGTTTTGGGGATAAAAGAGGTATTTGTGGGTGAAAAGGTCCTATTGGAAGTTGGAAACCAGGTATTTCTTGGAGAAGATGTGATGTGTTTGGGAGAAATGTGGCATTTCTGGAAGAAACTGTCCTATTTGAGGGATAAAAGAGGTATTTGTGTGAGAAAAGGACCTATTTCAGGAGGAATCCTGGTATTTCTTGGAGAAGATGTGATATATTTGGGAGAAATGTGGCATTTCTGGAAGAAACTGTCCTCTTTTGGGGATCAAAGAGGTATTTGTGGGTGAAAAGGTCCTATTTGAAGGGGGAAACCTGGTATTTCTTGGAGGAGATGTGATATATTTGGGAGAAATGTGGCATGTCTGGAAGAAACTGCCCTCTTTTGGGGATAAAACAGGTATTTGTGGGTGAAAAGGTCCTATTTGAAGGGGGAAACGTGGTATTTCTTGGAGAAGATGTGGTATATTTGGGAGAAATCAGGCCTTTCTGGAAGAAACTGTCCTCTTTTGGGGATAAAACAGGTACTTGTGGGTGATAAGGTCCTATTTGAAGGGGGAAAGCTGGTATTTCTCGGAGAAGATGTGATCTATTTGGGAGAAATGTGGCATTTCTGGAAGAAACTGTCCTATTTTGGGGATAAAAGAGGTATTTGTGGGAGAAAAGGTCCTATTTCGAGGGGGAAACCTGGTATTTCTTGGAGAAGATGTGATATATTTGGGAGAAATTAGGCCTTTCTGGAAGAAACTGTCCAATTTGTGGGGAGAAGCCTGGTATTAGTGGGTGAGAAGGTCCTATTTCAGGAGGAATCCTGGTATTTCTTGGAGAAGATGATATATATTTGGGAGAAATGTGGCATTTCTGGAAGAAACTGTCCTCTTTTGGGGATAAAAGAGGTATTTGTGGGTGAAAAGGTCCTATTTGAAGGGGGAAACCTGGTATTTCTTGGAGAAGATGTGATGTGTTTGGGAGAAATGAGGCATTTCTGGAAGAAACTGTCCTATTTGAGGGATAAAAGAGGTATTTGTGGGTGAAAAGGTCCTATTTCAGGAGGAATCCTGGTATTTCTTGGAGAAGATGTGATATATTTGGGAGAAATGTGGCATGTCTGGAAGAAACTGACCTCTTTTGGGGATAAAAGAGGTATTTGTGGGTGAAAAGGTCCTATTTGAAGGGGGAAACGTGGTATTTCTTGGAGAAGATGTGATCTATTTGGGAGAAATGTGGCATTTCTGGAAGAAACTGTCCTCTTTTGGGGATAAAAGAGGTATTTGTTGGTGAAAAAGTCCTATTTGAAGGGGGAAACCTGGTATTTCTTGGAGAAGATGTGATCTATTTGGGAGAAATGTGGCCTTTCTGGAAGAAACTGTCCTCTTTTGGGGATAAAACAGGTATATGTGGGTGATAAGGTCCTATTTGAAGGGGGAAAGCTGGTATTTCTTGGAGAAGATGTGATCTATTTGGGAGAAATGTGGCATTTCTGGAAGAAACTGTCCTATTTTGGGGGGAGAAGGCTGGTATTTGTGGGAGAAAAGTTCCTATTTCAGGAGGAATCCTGGTATTTCTTGGAGAAGATGTGGTATATTTGGGAGAAATGTGGCCTTTCTGGAAGAAACTGTCCTATTTTGGGGATAAAAGACGTATTTGTGGGTGAAAAGGTCCTATTTGAAGTTGGAAACCTGGTATTTCTTGGAGAAGATGTGATGTGTTTGGGAGAAATGTGGCATTTCTGGAAGAAACTGTCCTATTTGAGGGATAAAAGAGGTATTTGTGGTTGAAAAGGTCCTACTTCAGGAGGAATCCTGGTATTTCTTGGAGAAGATGTGATATATTTGGGAGAAATGTGGCATTTCTGGAAGAAACTGTCCTCTTTTGGGGATAAAAGAGGTGTTTGTGGGTGAAAAGGTCCAATTTGAAGGGGGAAACCTGGTATTTCTAGGAGAAGATGTGATATATTTGGGAGAAATGTGGCATGTCTGGAAGAAACTGCCCTGTTTTGGGGATAAAAGAGGTATTTGTGGGTGAAAAGGTCCTATTAGAAGGGGGAAACGTGGTATTTCTTGGAGAAGATGTGATATATTTGGGAGAAATTTGGCATGTCTGGAAGAAACTGTCCTATTTTGGGGATAAAACAGGTATTTGTGGGAGAAAAGGTCCTATTTGAAGGGGGAACCCTGGTATTTCTTGGAGAAGATGTGATCTATTTGGGAGAAATGTGGCCTTTCTGGAAGAAAATGTCCAATTTGGGGGGAGAAGGCTGGTAGTTTTGGGTGAGAAGGTCCTATTTCAGGAGGAATCCTGGTATTTCTTGGAGAAGATATGATATATTTGGGAGAAATGTGGCATTTCTGGAAGAAAATGTCCAATTTGGGGGGAGAAGGCTGGTAGTTTTGGGTGAGAAGGTCCTATTTCAGGAGGAATCCTGGCATTTCTTGGAGAATATGTGATATATCTGGGAGAAATGTGGCCTTTCCGGAAGAAACTGTCCTATTTTGGGGATAAAAGAGGTATTAGTGGTTGAAAAGATCCTATTTCCAGGGGGAAACCTGGTATTTCTTGGAGAAGATGTGATCTATTTGGGAGAAATGTGGCATTTCTGGAAGAAAATGTCCTCTTTTGGGGATAAAAGAGGTATTTCATGGAGAAAAGGTCCTATTTCAAGGGGGAAAGCTGGTATTTCTTGGAGAAGATGTGATCTATTTGGGAGAAATGTGGCATTTCTGGAAGAAACTGTCGTATTTTGCGCATAAAACAGGTATTTGTGGTTGAAAAGGTCCTATTTGAAGGGGGAAAGCTGGTATTTCTCGGAGAAGATGTGATCTATTTGGGAGAAATGTGGCATTTCTGGAAGAAACTGTCCTATTTTGGGGATAAAAGAGGTATTTGTGGGAGAAAAGGTCCTATTTCGAGGGGGAAACCTGGTATTTCTTGGAGAAGATGTGATATATTTGGGAGAAATGAGGCCTTTCTGGAAGAAACTGTCCAATTTGTGGGGAGAAGCCTGGTATTAGTGGGTGAGAAGGTCCTATTTCAGGAGGAATCCTGGTATTTCTTGGAGAAGATGATATATATTTGGGAGAAATGTGGCATTTCTGGAAGAAACTGTCCTCTTTTGGGGATAAAAGAGGTATTTGTGGGTGAAAAGGTCCTATTTGAAGGGGGAAACCTGGTATTTCTTGGAGAAGATGTGATATATTTGGGAGAAATGTGGCATTTCTGGAAGAAACTGTCCTATTTTGGGGGGAGAAGGCTGGTATTTTTGGGAGAAAAGTTCCTATTTCAGGAGGAATCCTGGTATTTCTTGGAGAAGATGTGATCTATTTCGGAGAAATGTGGCATTTCTGGAAGAAACTGTCCTGTTTTGGGGATAAAAGAGGTATTTGTGGGTGAAAAGGTCCTATTGGAAGTTGGAAACCAGGTATTTCTTGGAGAAGATGTGATGTGTTTGGGAGAAATGTGGCATTTCTGGAAGAAACTGTCCTATTTGAGGGATAAAAGAGGTATTTGTGTGAGAAAAGGACCTATTTCAGGAGGAATCCTGGTATTTCTTGGAGAAGATGTGATATATTTGGGAGAAATGTGGCATTTCTGGAAGAAACTGTCCTCTTTTGGGGATCAAAGAGGTATTTGTGGGTGAAAAGGTCCTATTTGAAGGGGGAAACCTGGTATTTCTTGGAGGAGATGTGATATATTTGGGAGAAATGTGGCATGTCTGGAAGAAACTGCCCTCTTTTGGGGATAAAACAGGTATTTGTGGGTGAAAAGGTCCTATTTGATGGGGGAAACGTGGTATTTCTTGGAGAAGATGTGGTATATTTGGGAGAAATCAGGCCTTTCTGGAAGAAACTGTCCTCTTTTGGGGATAAAACAGGTACTTGTGGGTGATAAGGTCCTATTTGAAGGGGGAAAGCTGGTATTTCTCGGAGAAGATGTGATCTATTTGGGAGAAATGTGGCATTTCTGGAAGAAACTGTCCTATTTTGGGGATAAAAGAGGTATTTGTGGGAGAAAAGGTCCTATTTCGAGGGGGAAACCTGGTATTTCTTGGAGAAGATGTGATATATTTGGGAGAAATGAGGCCTTTCTGGAAGAAACTGTCCAATTTGTGGGGAGAAGCCTGGTATTAGTGGGTGAGAAGGTCCTATTTCAGGAGGAATCCTGGTATTTCTTGGAGAAGATGATATATATTTGGGAGAAATGTGGCATTTCTGGAAGAAACTGTCCTCTTTTGGGGATAAAAGAGGTATTTGTGGGTGAAAAGGTCCTATTTGAAGGGGGAAACCTGGTATTTCTTGGAGAAGATGTGATATATTTGGGAGAAATGTGGCATTTCTGGAAGAAACTGTCCTATTTTGGGGGGAGAAGGCTGGTATTTTTGGGAGAAAAGTTCCTATTTCAGGAGGAATCCTGGTATTTCTTGGAGAAGATGTGATCTATTTCGGAGAAATGTGGCATTTCTGGAAGAAACTGTCCTGTTTTGGGGATAAAAGAGGTATTTGTGGGTGAAAAGGTCCTATTGGAAGTTGGAAACCAGGTATTTCTTGGAGAAGATGTGATGTGTTTGGGAGAAATGTGGCATTTCTGGAAGAAACTGTCCTATTTGAGGGATAAAAGAGGTATTTGTGTGAGAAAAGGACCTATTTCAGGAGGAATCCTGGTATTTCTTGGAGAAGATGTGATATATTTGGGAGAAATGTGGCATTTCTGGAAGAAACTGTCCTCTTTTGGGGATCAAAGAGGTATTTGTGGGTGAAAAGGTCCTATTTGAAGGGGGAAACCTGGTATTTCTTGGAGGAGATGTGATATATTTGGGAGAAATGTGGCATGTCTGGAAGAAACTGCCCTCTTTTGGGGATAAAACAGGTATTTGTGGGTGAAAAGGTCCTATTTGAAGGGGGAAACGTGGTATTTCTTGGAGAAGATGTGGTATATTTGGGAGAAATCAGGCCTTTCTGGAAGAAACTGTCCTCTTTTGGGGATAAAACAGGTACTTGTGGGTGATAAGGTCCTATTTGAAGGGGGAAAGCTGGTATTTCTTGGAGAAGATGTGATCTATTTGGGAGAAATGTGGCATTTCTGGAAGAAACTGTCCTATTTTGGGGGGAGAAGGCTGGTATTTGTGGGAGAAAAGTTCCTATTTCAGGAGGAATCCTGGTATTTCTTGGAGAAGATGTGATATATTTGGGAGAAATGTGGCATTTCTGGCAGAAACTGTCCTCTTTTGGGGATAAAAGAGGTATTTGTGGGTGAAAAGGTCCTATTTGAAGTTGGAAACCTGGTATTTCTAGGAGAAGATGTGATATATTTGGGAGAATTGTGGCATGTCTGGAAGAAACTGCCCTGTTTTGGGGATAAAACAGGTATTTGTGGGTGAAAAGGTCCTATTTGAAGGGGGAAACGTGGTATTTCTTGGAGAAGATGTGATATATTTGGGAGAAATGTGGCATTTCTGGAAGAAACTGTCCTCTTTTGGGGATAAAAGAGGTATTTGTGGGTGATAAGGTCCTATTTGAAGGGGGAACCCCGGTATTTCTTGGAGAAGATGTCATCTATTTGGGAGAAATGTGGCATTTCTGGAAGAAACTGTCCTCTTTTGGGGATAAAAGAGGTATTTGTGGGTGAAAAGGTCCTATTTGAAGGGGGAAACCTGGTATTTCTTCGAGGAGATGTGATATATTTGGGAGAAATGTGGCATGTCTGGAAGAAAATGTCCTCTTTTGGGGATAAAAGAGGTATTTGTGGGTGAAAAGGTCCTATTTGAAGGGGGAAACCTGGTATTTCTTGGAGAAGATGTGATATATTTGGGAGAAATGTGGCCTTTCTGGCAGAAACTGTCCTCTTTTGGGGATAAAACAGGTATATGTGGGTGATAAGGTCCTATTTGAAGGGGAAAGCTGGTATTTCTTGGAGAAGATGTGATCTATTTGGGAGAAATGTGGCATTTCTGGAAGAAACTGTCCTATTTTGGGGGGAGAAGGCTGGTATTTGTGGGAGAAAAGTTCCTATTTCAGGAGGAATCGTGGTATTTCTTGGAGAAGATGTGATCTATTTGGGAGAAATGTGGCATTTCTGGAAGAAACTGTCCTCTTTTGGGGATAAAAGAGGTATTTGTGGGTGAAAAGGTCCTATTTGAAGTTGGAAACCTGGTATTTCTTGGAGAAGATGTGATGTGTTTGGGAGAAATGTGGCATTTCTGGAAGAAACTGTCCTATTTGAGGGCTAAAAGAGGTATTTGTGGGTGAAAAGGTCCTATTTCAGGAGGAATCCTGGTATTTCTTGGAGAAGATGTGATCTATTTGGGAGAAATGTGGCATTTCTGGAAGAAACTGTCCTCTTTTGGGGATAAAAGAGGTATTTGTGGGTGAAAAGGTCCTATTTGAAGGGGGAAACCTGGTATTTCTTGGAGAAGATGTGATATATTTGGGAGAAATGTGGCATGTCTGGAAGAAACTGTCCTCTTTTGGGGATCAAAGAGGTATTTGTGGGAGAAAAGGTCCTATTTGAAGGGGGAACCCTGGTATTTCTTGGAGAAGATGTGATCTATTTGGGAGAAATGTGGCCTTTCTGGAAGAAAATGTCCAATTTGGGGGGAGAAGGCTGGTAGTTTTGGGTGAGAAGGTCCTATTTCAGGAGGAATCCTGGTATTTCTTGGAGAAGATATGATATATTTGGGAGAAATGTGGCATTTCTGGAAGAAAATGTTCAATTTGGGGGGAGAAGGCTGGTAGTTTTGGGTGAGAAGGTCCTATCTTCAGGAGGAATCCTGGCATTTCTTGGAGAAGATGTGAAATATCTGGGAGAAATGTGGCCTTTCCGGAAGAAACTGTCCTATTTTGGGGATAAAAGAGGTATTAGTGGTTGAAAAGATCCTATTTCCAGGGGGAAACCTGGTATTTCTTGGAGAAGATGTGATCTATTTGGGAGAAATGTGGCATTTCTGGAAGAAAATGTCCTCTTTTGGGGATAAAAGAGGTATTTCATGGAGAAAAGGTCCTATTTCAAGGGGGAAACGTGGTATTTCTTGGAGAAGATGTGATATATTTGGGAGAAATGTGGCCTTTCTGGAAGAAACTGTCGTATTTTGGGGATAAAACAGGTATTTGTGGTTGAAAAGGTCCTATTTGAAGGGGGAAAGCTGGTATTTCTTGGAGAAGATGTGATCTATTTGGGAGAAATGTGGCATTTCTGGAAGAAACTGTCCTCTTTTGGGGATAAAAGAGGTATTTGTGGGAGAAAAGGTCCTATTTCGAGGGGGAAACCTGGTATTTCTTGGAGAAGATGTGATCTATTTGGAAGAAATGAGGCATTTCTGGAAGAAACTGTTCAATTTGTGGGGAGAAGCCTGGTATTAGTGGGTGAGAAGGTCCTATTTCAGGAGGAATCCTGGTATTTCTTGGAGAAGATGTGATATATTTGGGAGAAATGTGGCATTTCTGGCAGAAACTGTCCTATTTTGGGGATAAAAGAGGTATTTGTGGGTGATAAGGTCCTATTTGAAGGGGGAAAGCTGATATTTCTTGGAGAAGATGTGATCTATTTGGGAGAAATGTGGCATTTCTTGAAGAAAATGTCCTCTTTTGGGGATAAAAGAGGTATTTGTGGGTGAAAAGGTCCTATTTGAAGGGGGAACCCTGTTATTTCTTGGAGAAGATGTGATATATTTGGGAGAAATGTGGCATGTCTGGAAGAAACTGTCCTCTTTTGGGGATAAAAGAGGTATGTGTGGGTGAAAAGGTCGTATTTGAAGGGGGAAAGCTGGTATTTCTTGGAGATGATGTGATATATTTGGGAGAAATGTGGCATGTCTGGAAGAAAATGTCCTATTTGGGGGGAGAAGGCTGGTACTTGTGGGAGTAAAGGTCCTATTTCAGGAGGAATCCTGGTATTTCTTGGAGGAGACGTGATATGTTTGGGAGAAATGTGGCATTTCTGGAAGAAACTGTCGTATTTTGGGGATAAAACAGGTATTTGTGGGTGAAAAGGTCCTATTTGAAGGGGGAAAGCTGGTAATTCTTGGAGAAGATGTGATATGTTTGGGAGAAATGTGGCATGTCTGGAAGAAACTGTCCTCTTTTGGGGATAAAAGAGGTATTTGAGGGTGAAAATTTCCTATTTGAAGGGGGAAAGCTGGTATTTCTTGGAGAAGATGTGATATATTTGGGAGAACTGTGGCATTTCTGGAAGAAACTGTCCTATTTTGGGGATAAAACAGGTATTTGTGTGTGAAAAGGTCCTATTTGAAGGGGGAAACGTGGTATATCTTGGAGAAGATGTGATATATTTGGGAGAAATCTGGCATTTCTGGAAGAATATGTTGAATTTGAGGGATAAAACAGGTATTTGTGGTTGAAAAGGTCCTATTTGAAGGGGGAAACGTGGTATTTCTTGGAGAAGATGTGATATATTTGGGAGAAATGTGGCATGTCTGGAAGAAACTGTCCTATTTTGGGGATAAAAGAGGTATTTGTGGGTGAAAAGGTCCTATTTGAAGGGGGAAAGCTGGTATTTCTTGGAGAAGATGTGATATATTTGGGAGAAATGTGGCCTTTCTGGAAGAAACTGTCCTCTTTTGGGGATAAAACAGGTATATGTGGGTGATAAGGTCCTATTTGAAGGGGAAAGTTGGTATTTCTTGGAGAAGATGTGATCTATTTGGGAGAAATGTGGCATTTCTGGAAGAAACTGTCCTATTTTGGGGGGAGAAGGCTGGTATTTGTGGGAGAAAAGTTCCTATTTCAGGAGGAATCGTGGTATTTCTTGGAGAAGATGTGATCTATTTGGGAGAAATGTGGCATTTCTGGAAGAAACTGTCCTCTTTTGGGGATAAAAGAGGTATTTGTGGGTGAAAAGGTCCTATTTGAAGTTGGAAACCTGGTATTTCTTGGAGAAGATGTGATGTGTTTGGGAGAAATGTGGCATTTCTGGAAGAAACTGTCCTATTTGAGGGATAAAAGAGGTATTTGTGGGTGAAAAGGTCCTATTTCAGGAGGAATCCTGGTATTTCTTGGAGAAGATGTGATCTATTTGGGAGAAATGTGGCATTTCTGGAAGAAACTGTCCTCTTTTGGGGATAAAAGAGGTATTTGTGGGTGAAAAGGTCCTATTTGAAGGGGGAAACCTGGTATTTCTTGGAGAAGATGTGATATATTTGGGAGAAATGTGGCATGTCTGGAAGAAACTGTCCTCTTTTGGGGATCAAAGAGGTATTTGTGGGAGAAAAGGTCCTATTTGAAGGGGGAACCCTGGTATTTCTTGGAGAAGATGTGATCTATTTGGGAGAAATGTGGCCTTTCTGGAAGAAAATGTCCAATTTGGGGGGAGAAGGCTGGTAGTTTTGGGTGAGAAGGTCCTATTTCAGGAGGAATCCTGGTATTTCTTGGAGAAGATATGATATATTTGGGAGAAATGTGGCATTTCTGGAAGAAAATGTCCAATTTGGGGGGAGAAGGCTGGTAGTTTTGGGTGAGAAGGTCCTATCTTCAGGAGGAATCCTGGCATTTCTTGGAGAAGATGTGAAATATCTGGGAGAAATGTGGCCTTTCCGGAAGAAACTGTCCTATTTTGGGGATAAAAGAGGTATTAGTGGTTGAAAAGATCCTATTTCCAGGGGGAAACCTGGTATTTCTTGGAGAAGATGTGATCTATTTGGGAGAAATGTGGCATTTCTGGAAGAAAATGTCCTCTTTTGGGGATAAAAGAGGTATTTCATGGAGAAAAGGTCCTATTTCAAGGGGGAAACGTGGTATTTCTTGGAGAAGATGTGATATATTTGGGAGAAATGTGGCCTTTCTGGAAGAAACTGTCGTATTTTGGGGATAAAACAGGTATTTGTGGTTGAAAAGGTCCTATTTGAAGGGGGAAAGCTGGTATTTCTTGGAGAAGATGTGATCTATTTGGGAGAAATGTGGCATTTCTGGAAGAAACTGTCCTATTTTGGGGATAAAAGAGGTATTTGTGGGAGAAAAGGTCCTATTTCGAGGGGGAAACCTGGTATTTCTTGGAGAAGATGTGATCTATTTGGAAGAAATGAGGCATTTCTGGAAGAAACTGTTCAATTTGTGGGGAGAAGCCTGGTATTAGTGGGTGAGAAGGTCCTATTTCAGGAGGAATCCTGGTATTTCTTGGAGAAGATGTGATATATTTGGGAGAAATGTGGCATTTCTGGCAGAAACTGTCCTATTTTGGGGATAAAAGAGGTATTTGTGGGTGATAAGGTCCTATTTGAAGGGGGAAAGCTGATATTTCTTGGAGAAGATGTGATCTATTTGGGAGAAATGTGGCATTTCTGGAAGAAAATGTCCTCTTTTGGGGATAAAAGAGGTATTTGTGGGTGAAAAGGTCCTATTTGAAGGGGGAACCCTGTTATTTCTTGGAGAAGATGTGATATATTTGGGAGAAATGTGGCATGTCTGGAAGAAACTGTCCTCTTTTGGGGATAAAAGAGGTATGTGTGGGTGAAAAGGTCGTATTTGAAGGGGGAAAGCTGGTATTTCTTGGAGATGATGTGATATATTTGGGAGAATTGTGGCATGTCTGGAAGAAAATGTCCTATTTGGGGGGAGAAGGCTGGTACTTGTGGGAGAAAAGGTCCTATTTCAGGAGGAATCCTGGTATTTCTTGGAGGAGACGTGATATGTTTGGGAGAAATGTGGCATTTCTGGAAGAAACTGTCCTCTTTTGGGGATAAAACAGGTATTTGTGGGTGAAAAGGTCCTATTTGAAGGGGGAAAGCTGGTAATTCTTGGAGAAGATGTGATATGTTTGGGAGAAATGTGGCATGTCTGGAAGAAACTGTCCTCTTTTGGGGATAAAAGAGGTATTTGAGGGTGAAAATTTCCTATTTGAAGGGGGAAAGCTGGTATTTCTTGGAGAAGATGTGATATATTTGGGAGAACTGTGGCATTTCTGGAAGAAACTGTCCTATTTTGGGGATAAAAGAGGTATTTGTGGGTGAAAAGGTCCTATTTGAAGGGGGAAACGTGGTATATCTTGGAGAAGATGTGATATATTTG
This sequence comes from Lophura swinhoii, assembly GCA_030408155.1. NCBI lineage: Eukaryota > Metazoa > Chordata > Aves > Galliformes > Phasianidae > Lophura > Lophura swinhoii. The sequence goes on from JASCYN010000149.1 coordinate 1,472,041, forward strand.
GGAGAAATGTGGCATTTCTGGAAGAATATGTTGAATTTGAGGGATAAAACAGGTATTTGTGGTTGAAAAGGTCCTATTTGAAGGGGGAAACGTGGTATTTCTTGGAGAAGATGTGATATATTTGGGAGAAATGTGGCATGTCTGGAAGAAACTGTCCTATTTTGGGGATAAAAGAGGTATTTGTGGGTGAAAAGGTCCTATTTGAAGGGGGAAAGCTGGTATTTCTTGGAGAAGATGTGGTATATTTGGGAGAAATGTGGCATTTCTGGAAGAAACTGTCCTCTTTTGGGGATAAAAGAGGTATTTGTGGGTGATAAGGTCCTATTTGAAGGGGGAACCCCGGTATTTCTTGGAGAAGATGTGATATATTTGGGAGAAATGTGGCATTTCTGGAAGAAACTGTCCTATTTTGGGGGGAGAAGGCTGGCATTTGTGGGAGAAAAGTTCCTATTTCAGGAGGAATCCAGGTATTTCTTGGAGAAGATGTGATCTATTTGGGAGAAATGTGGCATTTCTGGAAGAAACTGTCCTCTTTTGGGGATAAAAGAGGTATTTGTGGGTGAAAAGGTCCTATTTGAAGTTGGAAACCTGGTATTTCTTGGAGAAGATGTGATGTGTTTGGGAGAAATGTGGCATTTCTGGAAGAAACTGTCCTATTTGAGGGATAAAAGAGGTATTTGTGGGTGAAAAGGTCCTATTTGAAGGGGGAAACCTGGTATTTCTAGGAGAAGATGTGATATATTTGGGAGAAATGTGGCATGTCTGGAAGAAACTGCCCTGTTTTGGGGATAAAACAGGTATTTGTGGGTGAAAAGGTCCTATTTGAAGGGGGAAAGCTGGTATTTCTTGGAGAAGATGTGATATATTTGGGAGAAATGTGGCATTTCTGGAAGAAACTGTCCTCTTTTGGGGATAAAACAGGTATTTGTGGGTGAAAACGTTGTATTTGAAGGGGGAAACCTGTTATTTCTTGGAGAAGATGTGATATATTTGGGAGAAATGTGGCATTTCTGGAAGAAACTGTCCTCTTTTGGGGATAAAAGATGTATTTGTGGGTGAAAAGTGCCTATTCGAAGGGGGAAACGTGGTATTTCTTGGAGAAGATGTGATATATTTGGGAGAAATGTGGCATTTCTGGAAGAAACTGTCCTCTTTGGGGGATAAAAGAGGTATTTGTGGGTGATAAGGTCCTATTTGAAGGGGGAACCCCGGTATTTCTTGGAGAAGATGTGATATATTTGGGAGAAATGTGGCATTTCTGGAAGAAACTGTCCTGTTTTGGGGATAAAAGAGGTATTTGTGGGTGAAAAGGTCCTATTTGAAGGGGGAAACCTGGTATTTCTTGGAGAAGATGTGATCTATTTGGGAGAAATCTGGCATTTCTGGAAGAATATGTCCAATTTGAGGGATAAAACAGGTATTTGTGGGAGAAAAGGTCCTATTTGAAGGGGGAAACCTGGTATTTCTTGGAGAAGATGTGATCTATTTGGGAGAAATGTGGCATTTCTGGAAGAAAATGTCCAATTTGGGGGGAGAAGGCTGGTAGTTTTGGGTGAGAAGGTCCTATTTCAGGAGGAATCCTGGTATTTCTTGGAGAAGATGTGATATATTTGGGAGAAATGTGGCATTTCCGGAAGAAACTGTCCTCTTTTGGGGATAAAAGAGGTATTTGTGGGTGAAAAGGTCCTATTTGAAGGGCGAAACCTGGTATTTCTTGGAGAAGATGTGCTATATTTGGGAGAAATGTGGCATGTCAGGAAGAAACTGTCCTCTTTTGGGGATACAAGAGGTATTTGTGGGTGAAAAGGTCCTATTTCAAGGAGGTAACCTGGTATTTCTTGGAGAAGATGTGATATGTTTGGGAGAAATGTGGCATTTCTGGACGTAACTGTTCTATTTTGGGGACAAAAGAGGTATTTGTGGGTGAAAAGGTCCTATTTGAAGGGGGAAACCTGGTATTTCTTGGAGAAGATGTGATCTATTTGGGAGGAATCTGGCATTTCTGGAAGAAACTGTCCTATTTGGGGGGAGAAGGCTGGTATTTGTGGGAGAAAAGGTCCTATTTCAGGAGGAATCTTGGTATTTCTTGGAGAAGATGTGATCTATTTGGGAGAAATGTGGCATTTCTGGAAGAAACTGTCCTATTTCAGGGATAAAAGAGGTATTTGTGGGTGAAAAGGTCGTATTTCAGGAGGAATCCTGGTATTTCTTGGAGAAGATGTGATCTATTTGGGAGAAATATGGCATTTCTGGAAGAAAATGTCCTATTTTGGGGATAAAAGAGGTATTTGTGGGTGAAAAGGTCCTATTTGAAGGGGGAAACGTGGTATTTCTTGGAGAAGATGTGATATATTTGGGAGAAATGTGGCATGTCTGGAAGAAACTGCCCTGTTTTGGGGATAAAACAGGTATTTGTGGGTGAAAAGGTCCTATTTGAAGGGGGAAACGTGGTATTTCTTGGAGAAGATGTGGTATATTTGGGAGAAATGTGCCATTTCTGGAAGAAACTGTCCTCTTTTGGGGATAAAACAGGTATTTGTGGGTGAAAACGTTGTATTTGAAGGGGGAAACCTGGTATTTCTTGGAGAAGATGTGATATATTTGGGAGAAATGTGGCATTTCTGGAAGAAACTGTCCTATTTTGGGGATAAAAGAGGTATTTGTGGGTGAAAAGGTCCTATTTGAAGGGGGAAACGTGGTATTTCTTGGAGAAGATGTGATCTATTTGGGAGAAATGTGGCATTTCTGGAAGAAACTGTCCTCTTTTGGGGATAAAAGAGGTATTTGTGGGTGATAAGGTCCTATTTGAAGGGGGAACCCCGGTATTTCTTGGAGAAGATGTGATCTATTTGGGAGAAATGTGGCATTTCTGGAAGAAACTGTCCTCTTTTGGGGATAAAAGAGGTATTTGTGGGTGATAAGGTCCTATTTGAAGGGGGAAACGTGGTATTTCTTGGAGAAGATGTGATATATTTGGGAGAAATGTGGCATGTCAGGAAGAAACTGTCCTCTTTTGGGGATACAAGAGGTATTTGTGGGTGAAAAGGTCCTATTTCAAGGAGGAACCCTGGTATTTCTTGGAGAAGATGTGATATGTTTGGGAGAAATGTGGCATTTCTGGACGTAACTGTTCTATTTTGGGGACAAAAGAGGTATTTGTGGGTGATAAGGTCCTATTTGAAGGGGAAACCTGGTATTTCTTGGAGAAGATGTGATCTATTTGGGAGAAATCTGGCATTTCTGGAAGAAACTGTCGTCTTATGGGGATAAAAGAGTTTTTTTGGGGGAAAAGGTCCTATTTGAAGGGGGAAACCTGGTATTTCTTTGAGAAGATGAGGTATATTTGGGAGAAATGTGGCCTTTCTGGAAGAAACTGTCCTACTTTGGGGATAAAAGAGGTATTTGTGGGTGAAAAGGTCCTATTTGAAGGGGGAAAGCTGGTATTTCTTGGAGAAGATGTGATCTATTTGGGAGAAATCAGGTATTTCTGGAAGAAACTTTCCTATTTTGGGGGGAGAAGGCTGGTATTTGTGGGAGAAAATGTCCTATTTCAGGAGGAATCCTGGTATTTCTTGGAGAAGATGTGATCTATTTGGGAGAAATGTGGCATTTCTGGAAGAAACTGTCCTATTTTGGGGATAAAAGAGGTATTTGTGGGTGAAAAGGTCGTATTTCAGGAGGAATCCTGGTATTTCTTGGAGAAGATGTGATATATTTGGGAGAAATGTGGCCTTTCTGGAAGAAGCTGTCCTCTTTTGGGGATAAAAGAGGTATTTGTGGGTGAAAAGGTCCTATTTGAAGGGGGAAACCTGGTATTTCTTGGAGAAGATGTGATATATTTGGGAGAAATGTGGCATTTCTGGAAGAAACTGTCCTCTTTTGGGGATAAAAGAGTTTTTTGGGGGGAAAAGGTCCTATTTGAAGGGGGAAAGCTGGTATTTCTTGGAGAAGATGTGATGTGTTTGGGAGAAATGTGGCATTTCTGAAAGAAACTCTTCTATTTTGGGGATAAAAGAGGTATTTGTAGGTGAAAAGGTCCTATTTGAAGGGGGAAAGCTGGTATTTCTTGGAGAAGATGTGATATATTTGGGTGATATGTGGCATGTCTGGAAGAAAATGTCCAATTTGGGGGGAGAAGGCTGGTATTTGTGGGAGAAAAGGTCCTATTTCAGGAGGAATCCTGGTATTTCTTGGAGGAGATGTGATATGTTTGGGAGAAATGTGGCATTTCTGGCAGAAACTGTCCTATTTTGGGGATAAAAGAGGTATTTGTGGGTGAAAAGGTCCTATTTGAAGGGGGAAAGCTGGTGTTTCTTGGAGAAGATGTGGTATATTTGGGAGAAATGTGGCATTTCTGGAAGAAACTGCCCTGTTTTGGGGATAAAACAGGTATTTGTGGGTGAAAATTTCCTATTTGAAGGGGTAAACCTGGTATTTCTTGGAGAAGATGTGATGTATTTGGGAGAAATGTGGCATTTCCTGAAGAAAATGTCCTATTTGGGGGGAGAAGGCTGGTATTAGTGGGTTAAAAGGTCCTATTTGAAGGGGGAATCCTGGTATTTCTTGGAGAAGATGTGATATATTTGGGAGAAATGTGGCATGTCTGGAAGAAACTGTACTATTTTGGGGATAAAAGAGGTATTTGTGGGTGAAAAGGTCCAATTTGAAGGGGGAAAGCTGGTATTTCTTGGAGAAGATGTGATATATTTGGGAGAAATGTGGCATTTCTGGAAGAAAGTGTCCTGTTTTGTACATAAAACAGGTATTTGTTGGAGAAAAGGTCCTATTTGAAGGGGGAAAAGTGGTATTTCTTGGAGGAGATGTGATATATTTGGGAGAAATGTGGCATGTCTGGAAGAAACTGTCCTCTTTTGGGGATAAAAGAGGTATTTGTGGGTGAAAAGGTCCTATTTGAAGGGGGAACCCTGGTATTTCTTGGAGAAGATGTGATATATTTGGGAGAAATGTGGCATCTCTGGAAGAAACTGTCCTATTTGGGGGAAGAAGCCTGCTATTAGAGGGTGAAAAGGTCCTATTTGAAGGGGGAAACGTGGTATTTCTTGGAGAAGATGTGGTATATTTGGGAGAAATGTGGCATTTCTGGAAGAAACTGTCCTCTTTTGGGGATAAAAGAGGTATTTGTGGGTGAAAAGGTCCTATTTGAAGGGGGAAAGCTGGTATTTCTATGAGAAGATGTGATATATTTGGGAGAAATGTGGCCTTTCTGGAAGAAACTGTCCTCTTTTGGGGATAAAAGAGGTATTTGTGGGTGATAAGGTCCTATTTGAAGGGGGAAAGCTGGTATTTCTTGGAGAAGATGTGATATGTTTGGGAGAAATGTGGCATTTCTGGAAGAAACTGTCCTGTTTGGGGGGAGAAGGCTGGTATTTGTGGGAGAAAAGGTCCTATTTCAGGAGGAATCCTGGTATTTCTTGGAGAAGATGTGATATATTTGGGAGAAATGTGGCATGTCTGGAAGAAACTGACCTATTTGAGGGATAAAAGAGGTATTTTTGGGTGAAAAGGTCCTATTTGAAGGGGTAAACCTGGTATTTCTTGGAGAAGAAGTGATATATTTGGGAGAAATGTTCCATTTCTGGAAGAAACTGTCCTATTTTGGGGATAAAAGAATTTTTTGTGGGTGAAAAGGTCCTATTTGAAGGGGGAAACGTGGTATTTCTTGGAGAAGATGTGATATGTTTGGGAGAAATGTGGCATTTCTGGAAGAAACTGTCCTCTTTTGGGGATAAAAGTGTTATTTGTGGGTGATAAGGCCCTATTCGAAGGGGAAAACCTGGTATTTCTTGGAGAAGATGTGATATATTTGGGAGAAATGTGGCATGTCAGGAAGAAACTGTCCACTTTTGGGGATGAAACAGGTATTTTGGGGTAAAAAGGTCCTATTTGAAGCGGGAAACCTGGTATTTCATGGAGAAAATACCTGTTTTATCCCCAAAATAGGACAGCTTCTTCCAGAAAGGCCAGATTTCTCCCAAATATATCACATCTTCTCCAAGAAATACCAGGATTCCTCCTGAAATACGACCTTTTCACCCACAAATACCTCTTTATCCCTCAAATAGGACAGTTTCTTCCAGAAATGCCACATTTCTCCCAAATATATCACATCTTCTCCAAGAAATACCAGGATTCCTCCTGAAATAGGACCTTTTCTCCCACAAATACCAGCCTTCTCCCCCCAAAATAGGACATTTTCTTCCAGAAATGCCAGATTTCTCCCAAATAGATCACATCTTCTCCAAGAAATACCAGCTTTCCCCCTTCAAATAGGACCTTATCACCCACAAATACCTCTTTTGTCCACAAAATAGAACAGTTACGTCCAGAAATGCCACATTTCTCCCAAACATATCACATCTTCTCCATGAAATACCAGCTTTCCTTTTTCAAATAGGACCTTTTCACCCACAAATACCTCTTTTATCCCCAAAATAGGACAGTTTCTTCCAGACATGCCACATTTCTCCCAAATATATCACATCTTCTCCAAGAAATACCAGGGTTCCCCCTTCAAATAGGACCTTTTCACCCACAAATACCTCTTTTATCCCCAAATAGGACATTTTCGTCCAGAAAGGCCACATTTCTCCCAAATATATCACATCTTCTCCAAGAAATACCAGGTTTCCCCCTTCAAATAGGAACTTTTCACCCACAAATACCTCTTTTATCCCCAAAATAGGACAGTTTCTTCCAGAAATGCCACATTTCTCCCAAATATATCACATCTTCTCCAAGAAATACCAGGTTTCCCCCTTCAAATTGGACCTTTTCACCCACAAATACCTGTTTTATCCCCAAAACAGGACAGTTTCTTCCAGAAAGGCCACATTTCTCCCAAATGTACCTCATTTTCTCCAAGAAATACCAGCTTTCCCCCTTCAAATAGGACCTTTTCACCCACAAATACCTCTTTTATCCCCAAAAGAGGACAGTTTCTTCCAGACATGCCACATTTCTCCCAAATATATCACATCTTCTCCAAGAAATACCAGCTTTCCCCCTTCAAATAGGACCTTTTCACCCACAAATACCTGTTTTATCCCTCAAATTGGACATATTCTTCCAGAAATGCCAGATTTCTCCCAAATATATCACATCTTCTCCAAGAAATGCCAGGTTTCCCCCTTCAAATAGGAAATTTTCACCCACAAGTACCTGTTTTATCCCCAAAAGAGGACAATTTCTTCCAGACATGCCACATTTCTCCCAAAAATATCACATCTCCTCCAAGAAATACCAGTATTTCTCCTGTAATAGGACCTTTTCTCCCACAAATACCAGCCTTTTCCCCCCAAAAGAGGACAGTTTCTTCCAGAAATGCCATATTTCTCCCAAATATATCACATCTTCTCCAAGAAATACCAGGTTTTCCCCTTCAAATAGGACCTTTTCACCCACAAATACCTCTTTTATCCCCAAAAGAGGACAGTTTCTTCCAGAAAGGCCACATTTCTCCCAAACATATCACATCTTCTCCAAGAAATACCAGGTTTCCCCCTTCAAATAGGACCTTTTCCCCCAAAAAAACTCTTTTATCCCCAAAAGAGGACAGTTTCTTCCAGAAATGCCACATTTCTCCCAAATATATTATATCTTCTCCAAGAAATACCAGGTTTCCTCCTTGAAATAGGACCTTATCACCCACAAATACCTGTTTTATCCCCAAAAGAGGACAGTTTCTTCCAGAAAGGCCACATTTCTGCCAAATATATCACATCTTCTCCAAGAAATACCAGGATTCCTCCTGAAATACGACCTTTTCACCCACAAATACCTCTTTTATCCCTCAAATAGGACAGTTTCTTCCAGAAATGCCACATTTCTCCCAAATAGATCACATCTTCTCCAAGAAATACCAGGATTCCTCCTGAAATAGGACCTTTTCTCCCACAAATACCAGCCTTCTCCCCCAAAAAAGGACAGTTTCTTCCAGAAATGCCACATTTCTCCCAAATATATCACATCTTCTCCAAGAAATACCAGGGTTCCCCCTTCAAATAGGACCTTTTCACCCACAAATACCTCTTTTGTCCCTAAAATAGAACAGTTACGTCCGGAAATGCCACATTTCTCCCAAACATATCACATCTTCTCCAAGAAATACCAGGTTTCCTCCTTGAAATAGGACCTTTTCACCCACAAATACCACTTGTATCCCCAAAAGCGGACAGTTTCTTCCAGACATGCTACATTTCTCCCAAATATATCACATCTTCTCCAAGAAATACCAGGTTTCCCCCTTGTAATAAGACCTTTTCACCCACAAATACCTCTTTTATCCCCCAAAATAGGACAGTTTCTTCCAGAAATGCCACATTTCTCCCAAATATATCCCATCTTCTCCAAGAAATACTAGGTTTCCCCCTTCAAATAGGACCTTTTCACCCACAAATACCTCTTTTATCCCCAAAATAGGACAGTTTATTCCAGAAAGGCCAGATTTCTCCCAAATATATCACATCTTCTCCAAGAAATACCAGCTTTCCCCCTTCAAATAGGACCTTTTCACCCACAAATACCTGTTTTATCCCCAAAAGAGGACAGTTTCTTCCAGAAATGCCAGATTTCTCCCAAATATATCACATCTTCTCCAAGAAATACCAGCTTTCCCCCTTCAAATAGGAACTTTACACCCACTAATACCAGGCTTCTCCCCCCAAATAGGACATTTTCTTCCAGAAATGCCACATTTCTCCCAAATATATCATATCTTCTCCAAAAATACCTGGTTTCCCCCTTCAAATAGGAAATTTTCACCCACAAATACCTGTTTTATCCCCAAAATAGGACAGTTTCTTCGAGAAAGGCCACATTTCTCCCAAATATATCACATCTTCTCCAAGAAATACCAGGGTTCCCCCTTCAAATAGGAAATTTTCACCCACAAATACCTCTTTTATCCCCAAAAGAGGACATTTTCTTCCAGAAAGGCCACATTTCTCCCAAATAGATCACATCTTCTCCAAGAAATACCAGGATTCCTCCTGAAATAGGAACTTTTCTCCCACAAATACCAGCCTTCTCCCCCCAAAATAGGACAGTTTCTTCGAGACATGCCACATTTCTCCCAAATATATCACATCTTCTCCAAGAAATACCACGTTTCCCCCTTCAAATAGGACCTTTTCACCTACAAATACCTCTTTTATCCCCAAAATAGAACAGTTTCTTCCAGAAATGCCACATTTCACCCAAACATATCACATCTTCTTCAAGAAATACCAGGATACCTCATTCAAATAGGACCTTTTCACCCACAAGTACCTGTTTTATCCCCAAAATAGAACAGTTTCTTCCAGACATGCCACATTTCTCCCAAACATATCACATCTTCTCCAAGAAATACCAGGATTTCTCCTGTAATAGGACCTTTTCTCCCACAAATACCAGCCTTTTCCACCCAAAAGAGGACAGTTTCTTCCAGAAATGCCCGATTTCTCCCAAATAGATCACATCTTCTCCAAGAAATACCAGGTTTTCCCCTGGAAATACGACCTTTTCACCCACAAATACCTCTTTTATCCCCAAAAGAGGACAGTTTCTTACAGAAAGGCCACATTACTCCCAAACATATCACATCTTCTCCAAGAAATACCAGGGTTCCCCCTTCAAATTGGACCTTTTCCCCCCAAAAAACTCTTTTATCCCCAAAAGAGGACAGTTTCTTCCAGAAAGGCCACATTTCTCCCAAATATATCACATCTTCTCCAAGAAATACCAGGATTCCTCCTGAAATACGACCTTTTCACCCACAAATACCTCTTTTATCCCTCAAATAGGACAGTTTCTTCCAGAAATGCCACATTTCTCCCAAATATATCACATCTTCTCCAAGAAATACCAGGATTCCTCCTGAAATAGGACCTTTTCTCCCACAAATACCAGCCTTCTGCCCCCAAATAGGACAGTTTCTTCCAGAAATGCCACATTTCTCCCAAATATATCACATCTTCTCCAAGAAATACCAGCTTTCCCCCTTCAAATAGGACCTTATCACCCACAAATACCTCTTTTGTCCCCAAAATAGTACAGTTACGTCCGGAAATGCCACATTTCTCCCAAACATATCACATCTTCTCCAAGAAATACCAGGTTTCCTCCTTGAAATAGGACCTTTTCACCCACAATTACCTCTTGTATCCCCAAAAGAGGACAGTTCCTTCCAGACATGCCACATTTCTCCCAAATATATCACATCTTCTCCAAGAAATACCAGGTTTCCCCCTTCAAATAGGACCTTTTCACCTACAAATACCTCTTTTATCCCCAAAATAGAACAGTTTCTTCCAGAAATGCCACATTTCACCCAAACATATCACATCTTCTTCAAGAAATACCAGGATACCTCATTCAAATAGGACCTTTTCACTCATAAGTACCTGTTTTATCCCCAAAATAGAACAGTTTCTTCCAGACATGCCACATTTCTCCCAAACATATCACATCTCCTCCAAGAAATACCAGGATTTCTCCTGTAATAGGACCTATTCTCCCACAAATACCAGCCTTTTCCACCCAAAAGAGGACAGTTTCTTCCAGAAATGCCTGATTTCTCCCAAATATATCACATCTTCTCCAAGAAATACCAGGTTTTCCCCTGGAAATACGACCTTTTCACCCACAAATACCTCTTTTATCCCCAAAAGAGGACAGTTTCTTCCAGAAAGGCCACATTACTCCCAAACATATCACATCTTCTCCATGAAATACCAGGGTTCCTCCATCAAATTGGACCTTTTCCCCCCAAAAAACTCTTTTATCCCCAAAAGAGGACAGTTTCTTCCAGACATGCCACATTTCTCCCAAATATATCACATCTTCTCCAAGAAATACCAGGATTCCTCCTGAAATAGGACCTTTTCTCCCACAAATACCAGCCTTCTCCGCCCATATAGGACAGTTTCTTCCAGAAATGCCACATTCCTCCCAAATATATCACATCTTCTCCAAGAAATACCAGGTTTCCAACTTCAAATAGGATCTTTTCTCCCACAATGCCCGCCTTCTCCCCCCAAATAGGACAGTTTCTTCCAGGAATGCCACATTTCTCCCAAATTTATCACATCTTCTCCAAGAAATACCAGGATTCCCCCTTCAAATAGGACCTTATCACCCACAAATAGCTCTTTTGTCCCCAAAATAGTACAGTTACGTCCGGAAATGCCACATTTCTCCCAAACATATCACATCTTCTCCAAGAAATACCAGGTTTCCCCCTTCAAATAGGACCTTTTCACCCACAATTACCTCTTGTATCCCCAAAAGAGGACAGTTTCTTCCTGACATGCTACATTTCTCCCAAATATATCACAACTTCTCCAAGAAATACCAGGTTTCCCCCTTGTAATAAGACCTTTTCACCCACTAATACGTCTTTTATCCCCAAAATAGGACAGTTTCTTCCAGAAATGCCACATTTCTCCCAAATAGATCACATCTTCTCCAAGAAATACCAGGTTTCCCCCTTCAAATACGACCTTTTCACCCACAAATTCCTCTTTAATCCCCAAAAGAGGACAGTTTCTTCCAGAAATGCCACATTTCTCCCAAATATATCATATCTTCTCCAAAAATACCAGGTTTCCCCCTTCAAATAGAAATTTTCACCCACAAATACCTGTTTTATCCACAAAAGAGGACAGTTTCTTCCAGAAAGGCCACATTTCTCCCAAATATATCACATCTTCTCCAAGAAATACCAGCTTTCCCCCTTCAAATAGGACCTTTTCAACCACAAATACCTGTTTTATCCCTCAAATTGGACATATTCTTCCAGAAATGCCAGATTTCTCCCAAATATATCACATCTTCTCCAAGAAATACCACGTTTCCCCCTTCAAATAGGACCTTTTCACCCACAAATACCTGTTTTATCCCCAAAAGAGGACAGTTTCTTCCAGAAATGCCACATTTCTCCCAAATATATCACATCTTCTCCAAGAAATACCAGGTTTCCCCCTTCAAATAGGACCTTTTCACCAACTTATACCAGGCTTCTCCCCCCAAATAGGACAGTTTCTTCCAGAAATGCCACATTTCACCCAAACATATCACATCTTCTTCAAGAAATACCAGGATACCTCATTCAAATAGGACCTTTTCACCCACAAGTACCTGTTTTATCCCCAAAATAGAACAGTTTCTTCCATACATGCCACATTTCTCCCAAACATATCACATCTCCTCCAAGAAATACCAGGATTTCTCCTGTAATAGGACCTTTTCTCCCACAAATACCAGCCTTTTCCACCCAAAAGAGGACAGTTTCTTCCAGAAATGCCATATTTCTCCCAAATACATCACATCTTCTCCAAGAAATACCAGGTTTCCCCCTTGTAATAAGACCTTTTCACCCACAAATACCTCTTTTATCCCCAAAATACGACAGTTTCTTCCAGAAATGCCACATTTCTCCCAAATAGATCACATCTTCTCCAAGAAATACCAGCTTTCCCCCTTCAAATAGGACCTTTTCCCCAAAAAACCCTCTTTTATCCCCAAAAGAGGACAGTTTCTTCCAGGAATGCCAGATTTCTCCCAAATAGATCACATCTTCTCCAAGAAATACCACGTTTCCCCCTTCAAATAGGACCTTCTCACCCACAAATACCTATTTTATCCCCAAAAGTGGACAGTTTTTTCCAGACATGCCACATTTCTCCCAAATAGATCACATCTTCTCCAAGAAATACCAGGGTTCCCCCTTCAAATAGGACCTTTTCTCCCACAGATACCTCTTTTATCCCCAAAAGAGGACAGTTTCTTCCAGAAATGCCACATTTCTCCCAAATATATCACATCTTCTCCAAGAAATACCGGGTTTCCAACTTCAAATGGGACCTTTTCTCCATGAAATACCTCTTTTATCCCCAAAAGTGGACAGATTCTTCCAGAAATGCCACATTTCTCCCAAATATATATCATCTTCTCCAAGAAATACCAGGTTTCCCCCTTCAAATAGGACCTTTTCAACCACTAATACCTCTTTTATCCCCAAAAGAGGACAGTTTCTTCCAGAAATGCCACATTTCTCTCAAATATATCACATCTTCTCCAAGAAATGCCAGGATTCCTCCTGAAACAGGACCTTCTCACTCAAAACTACCAGCCTTCTCCCCCCAAATTGGACATTTTCTTCCAGAAAGGCCAGATTTCTCCCAAATATATCACATCTTCTCCAAGAAATACCTGCTTTCCCCCTTCAAATAGGACCTTTTCACCCACAAGTACCTGTTTTATCCCCAAAAGAGGACAGTTTCTTCCAGAAATGCCACATTTCTCCCAAATAGATCACATCTTCTCCAAGAAATACCAGCTTTCCCCCTTCAAATAGGACCTTTTCTCCCACAAATACCTGTTTTATCCCCCAAATAGGACAGTTTCTTCAAGACATGCCACTTTTCTCCCAAATATATCACATCTTCTCCAAGAAATTCCAGGTTTCCCCCTTCAAATAGGACCTTTTCACCCACAAATACCACTTTTATCCCCAAAATAGGACAGTTTCTTCCAGAAATGCCACATTTCTCCCAAATATATCACATCTTCTCCAAGAAATACCACGTTTCCCCCTTCAAATAGGACCTTATCACCCACAAATACCTCTTTTATCCCCAAAAGAGCACAGTTTCTTCCAGAAATGCCACATTTCTCCCAAATATATCACATCTTCTCCAAGAAATACCAGCTTTCCCCCTTCAAATAGGACCTTTTCACCCACAAATACCTCTTTTATCCCCAAAAGAGGACACTTTCTTCCAGAAATGCCAGATTTCTCCCAAATATATCACATCTTCTCCAAGAAATAACAGGTTTCCCCATTCAAACACAACGTTTTCACCCACAAATACCTCTTTTTTCCCCAAAATAGGACAGTTTCTTCCAGAAATGCCACATTTCTCCCAAATATACCACATCTTCTCCAAGAAATACCTGCTTTCCCCCTTCAAATAGGACCTTTTCACCCACAAGTACCTGTTTTATCCCCAGAAGAGGACAGTTTCTTCCAGAAATGCCACATTTCTCCCAAATAGATCATATCTCCTCCAAGAAAAACCAGCTTTCCCCCTTCAAATAGGACCTTTTCACCCACAAAAAATTCTTTTATCCCCAAAATAGGACAGTTTCTGCCAGAAATGCCACATTTCTCCCAAATATATATCATCTTCTCCAAGAAATACCAGCTTTCCCCCTTCAAATAGGACCTTTTCTCCCACAAATACCTCTTTTATCCCCAAAAGAGGACAGTCTCTTCCTGACATGCCACATTTCTCCCAAATATATCACATCTTCTCATAGAATTACCAGCTTTCCCCCTTCAAATAGGACCTTTTCACCCACAAATACCTCTTTTATCCCCAAAAGAGGACAGTTTCTCCCAGAAATGCCACATTTCTCCCAAACATATCACATCTTCTCCAAGAAATACCAGCTTTCCCCCTTCAAATAGGACCTTTTCACCCACAAAAACTTCTTTTATCCCCAAAATAGGACAGTTTCTTCCAGACCTGCCACATTTCTCCCAAATATATCACATCTTCTCCAAGAAATACCTGCTTTCCTCCTGAAATAGGACCTTTTCACCCACAAATACCTCTTTTATCCCTCAAATAGGACAGTTTCTTCCAGAAATTCCTGATTTCTCCCAAACATATCACATCTTCTCCAAGAAATACCAGGTTTCCCCCTTCAAATAGGACCTTTTCACCCACAAATACCTCTTTTATCCCCAAAAGAGGACAGTTTCTTCCAGAAATGCCATATGTCTCCCAAACATATCACATCTTCTCCAAGAAATACCAGGTTTCCCCCTGGAAATAGGACCTTTTCACCCACAAATACCTGTTTTATCCCCAAAATAGGACAGTTTCTTCCAGAAAGGCCACATTTCTCCCAAATATATCACATCTCCTTCAAGAAATACCTGCTTTCCCACTTCAAATAGGAACTTTTCTCCCACAAATACCTGTTTTATCCCCAAAAGAGGACACTTTCTTCCAGAAATGCCAGATTTCTCCCAAATATAGCACATCTTCTCCAAGAAATACCAGGTTTCCCCCTTGAATTAGGACCTTTTCACCCACAAATACCTCTTTTATCCCCAAAAGAGGACAGTTTCTTCCAGACATGCCACATTTCTCCCGAATATATCACAGCTTCTCCAAGAAATACCAGCTTTCCCCCTTCAAATAGGACCTTTTCACCCACAAATACCTGTTTTATCCCCAAAAGAGGACAGTTTCTTCCAGAAATGGCACATTTCTCCCAAATATATCACATCTTCTCCAAGAAATACCAGGTTTTCCCCTGGAAATAGGACCTTTTCACCCACAAATACCTGTTCTATCCCCATAAGAGGACAGTTTCTTCCAGAAATGCCACATTTCTCCCAAATATATCACATCTTCTCCAAGAAATACCACGTTTCCCCCTTCAAATAGGACCTTTCACCCACAAATACCTCCTTTATCCCCAAAAGAGGACAGTTTCTTCCAGACATGCCACATTTCTCCCAAATAGATCACATCTTCTCCAAGAAATACCAGCTTTCCCCCTTCAAATAGGACCTTTTCTCCCACAGATACCTCTTTTATCCCCAAAAGAGGACAGTTTCTTCCAGAAATGCCACATTTCTCCCAAATATATCACATATTCTCCAAGAAATACCAGGTTTCCAACTTCAATTAGGACCTTTTCTCCATGAAATACCTCTTTTATCCCCAAAAGTGGACAGGTTCTTCCAGAAAGGCCACATTTCTCCCAAATATATATCATCTTCTCCAAGAAATACCAGGTTTCCGCCTTCAAATAGGAGCTTTTCAACCACTAATACCTCTTTTATCCCCAAAAGAGGACAGTTTCTTCCAGAAATGCCACATTTCTCCCAAATATATCACATCTTCTCCAAGAAATGCCAGGATTCCTCCTGAAACAGGACCTTCTCACCCAAAACTACCAGCCTTCTCCCCCCAAATTGGACATTTTCTTCCAGAAAGCTCAGATTTCTACCAAATATATCACATCTTCTCCAAGAAATACCAGCTTTCCAACTTCAAATAGGACCTTTTCTCCATGAAATACCTCTTTTATCCCCAAAAGTGTACAGATTCTTCCAGAAAGGCCACATTTCTCCCAAATATATCACATCTTCTCCAAGAAATACCAGGTTTCCCCCTTCAAATAGGATATTTTCTCCCACAAATACCTGTTTGATCCCCCAAATTGGACAGTTTCTTCCAGACATGCCACTTTTCTCCAAAATATATCACATCTTCTCCGAGAAATAGCACGTTTCCCCCTCCAAATAGGACCTTATCACCCACAAATACCACTTTTATCCCCAAAATAGGACAGTTTCTTCCAGAAATACCACATTTCTCCCAAATATATCACATCTTCTCCAAGAAATACCAAGGTTCCCCCTTCAAATAGGACCTTATCACCCACAAATACCTCTTTTATCCCCAGAAGAGGAGAGTTTCTGCCAGAAATGCCAGATTTCTCCCAAATATATCACATCTTCTCCAAGAAATACCAGCTTTCCCCCTTCAATCAGGACCTTTTCTCCCACAAATACCTCTTTTATCCCCAAAAGAGGACTGTTTCTTCCAGAAATGCCAGATTTCTCCAAAATAGATCACATCTTCTCCAAGAAATACCAGCTTTCCCCCTTCAAATAGGACCTTTTCACCCACAAATACCTCTTTTATCCCCAAAAGAGGACAGTTTCTTCCAGAAATGCCACATTTCTCCCAAATATACCACATCTTCTCCAAGAAATACCTGCTTTCCCCCTTCAAATAGGACCTTTTCACCCACAAGTACCTGTTTTATCCCCAGAAGAGGACAGTTTCTTCCAGACATGCCACATTTCTCCCAAACATATCACATTTTCTCCAAGAAATACCAGGTTTCCCCCTACAAATAGGACCTTTTCACCCACAAAAAATTCTTTTATCCCCAAAATAGGACAGTTTCTGCCTGAAATGCTACATTTCTCCCAAATATATCACATCTTCTCCAAGAAATACCAGGTTTCCCCCTTCAAATAGGACCTTTTCTCCCACAAATACCTCTTTTATCCCCAAAATAGGAGAGTCTCTTCCTGACATGCCACATTTCTCCCAAATATATCACAACTTCTCATAGAATTACCAGCTTTCCCCCTTCAAATAGGACCTTTTCACCCACAAATACCTCTTTTATCCCCAAAATAGGACAGTTCCGACAAGAAAGGCCACATTTCTCCCAAACATATCACATCTTCTCCAATAAATAACAGGTTTCCCCCTTCAAATAGGACCTTTTCACCCACAAAAACTTCTTTTATCCCCAAAATAGGACAGTTTCTTCCAGAAATGCCTGATTTCTCCCAAATATATCACATCTTCACCAACAAATACCAGGGTTCCTCCTGAAATAGGACCTTTTCACCCACAAATACCTCTTTTATCCCTCAAATAGGACAGTTTCTTCCAGACATGCCACATTTCTCCCAAATATATCACATCTTCTCCAAGAAATACCAGGATTCCTCCTGAAAGAGGACCTTTTCTCCCTCAAATCCCAGCCTTCTCCCCCCAAATAGAACAGTTTCTTCCAGACATGCCACATTTCTCCCAAATAGATCACAACTTCTCCAAGAAATACCAGCTTTCCCCCTTCAAATAGGACCTTTTCACCCACAAATACCTGTTTTATCCCCAAAAGAGGACAGTTTCTGCCAGACATGCCACATTTCTCCCAAATATATCACATCTTCTCCAAGAAATACCAGCTTTCCCCCTTCAAATAGGACCTTTTCACCCACAAATACCTCTTTACCCCTCAATTAGGACAGTTTCATCCTGACATGCCACATTTCTCCCAAATATATCACATCTTCTCCAAGAAATACCACGTTTCCCCCTACAAATAGGACCTTTTCTCCCAAAAATACCTCTTTTATCCCCCAAATAAGACAGTTTCTCCCAGAAATGCCACATTTCTCCCAAACATATCACATCTTCTCCAAGAAATACCAGGTTTCCCCCTTCAAATAGGACCTTTCCACCCACAAATACCTGTTTTATCCCCAAAAGAGGACAGTTTCTTCCAGAAATGCCACATATCTCCCAAATAGATCACATCTTCTCCAAGAAATACCAGGTTTCCCCCTTCAAATAGGACCTTTTGACCCACAAATACCTCTTTTATCCCCAAAAGAGGACAGTTTCGTCCAGAAATGACAAATTTCTCCCAAATAGATCACACCTTCTCCAAGAAATACCAGGTTTCCCCCTTTAAATAGGACCTTTTCACCCACAAATTCCTCTTTTATCCCCAAAATAGGACAGTTTCTGCCAGAAAGACCACATTTCTCCCAAACATATCACATCTTCTCCAAGAAATACCAGCTTTCCCCCTTCAAATCAGACCTTTTCACCCACAAAAAATTCTTTTATCCCCCAAATAGGACAGTTTCTTCCAGACATGCCACATTTCTCCCAAATATATCACATCTTCTCCAAGAAATACCACGTTTCCCCCTTCAAATAGGACCTTTTCACCCACAAATACCACTTTTATCCCCAGAAGAGGACAGTTTCTTCCAGAAATGCCACATTTCTCCCAAATATATCACATCTTCTCCAAGAAATACCAGCTTTCCCCCTTCAGATAGGACCTTTTCACCCAGTAATAGCAGGCTTCTCCCCAAAATAGGACACTTTCTTCCAGAAATGCCACATTTCTCCCAAATAGATCACATCTTCTCCAAGAAATACCAGGTTTCCCCCTTCAAATAGGACCTTCTCACCCACAAATACCTCTTTTAACCCCAAAATAGGACAGTTTCTTCCAGACATGCCACATTTCTCCCAAATATATCACATCTTCTCCAAGAAATAACAGGTTTCCCCCTTCAAATAGGACCTTTTCTCCCACAAATACCTCTTTTATCCCCAAAAGAGGACAGTTTCTTCCAGAAATGCCACATTTCTCCCAAATAGATCACATCTTCTCCAAGAAATACCAGCTTTCCCCCTTCAAATAGGACCTTTTCACCCACAAGTACCTGTTTTATCCCCAGAAGAGTACAGTTTCTTCCAGACATGCCACATTTCTCCCAAACATATCACATCTTCTCCAAGAAATACCAGGGTTCCCCCTTCAAATAGGACCTTATCACCCACAAATACCTCTTTTATCCCCAAAATAGGACAGTTTCTTCCAGAAATGACACATTTCTCCCAAATATATCACATCTTCTCCAAGAAATACCAGGTTTCCCCCTTCAAATAGGAACTTTTCACCCACAAATACCTCTTTTATCCCCCAAATAGGAGAGTTTCTTCCAGAAATGCCAGATTTCTCCCAAATATAGCACATCTTCTCCAAGAAATACCAGGTTTCCCCCTTGAATTAGGACCTTTTCACCCACAAATACCTCTTTTATCCCCAAAAGAGGACAGTTTCTTCCAGACATGCCACATTTCTCCCAAATATATCACATCTTCTCCAAGAAATACCAGCTTTCCCCCTTCAAATAGGACCTTTTCACCCACAAATACCTCTTTTATCCCCAAAATAGGACAGTTTCTTCCAGACATGCCACATTTCTCCCAAATATATCACATCTTCTCCAAGAAATACCAAGGTTCCCCCTTCAAATAGGACCTTATCACCCACAAATACCTCTTTTATCCCCAGAAGAGGACAGTTTCTGCCAGAAATGCCAGATTTCTCCCAAATATATCACATCTTCTCCAAGAAATACCAGCTTTCCCCCTTCAATTAGGACCTTTTCTCCCACAAATACCTCTTTTATCCCCAAAAGAGGACTGTTTCTTCCAGAAATGCCAGATTTCTCCAAAATATATCACATCTTCTCCAAGAAATACCAGCTTTCCCCCTTCAAATAGGACCTTTTCACCCACAAATACCTCTTTTATCCCCAAAAGAGGACAGTTTCTTCCAGAAATGCCACATTTCTCCCAAATATACCACATCTTCTCCAAGAAATACCTGCTTTCCCCCTTCAAATAGGACCTTTTCACCCACAAGTACCTGTTTTATCCCCAGAAGAGGACAGTTTCTTCCAGACATGCCACATTTCTCCCAAACATATCACATTTTCTCCAAGAAATACCAGGTTTCCCCCTTCAAATAGGACCTTTTCACCCACAAAAAATTCTTTTATCCCCAAAATAGGACAGTTTCTGCCTGAAATGCCACATTTCTCCCAAATATATATCATCTTCTCCAAGAAATACCAGCTTTCCCCCTTCAAATAGGACCTTTTCACCCACAAATACCTCTTTTATCCCCAAAGGAGGACAGTCTCTTCCTGACATGCCACATTTCTCCCAAATATATCACATCTTCTCATAGAATTACCAGCTTTCCCCCTTCAAATAGGACCTTTTCACCCACAAATACCTCTTTTATCCCCAAAACAGGACAGTTTCTTCCAGACATGCCACATTTCTCCCAAATAGATCACATCTTCTCCAAGAAATACCAGGGTTCCTCCTGAAATAGGACCTTTTCACCCACAAATACCTCTTTTATCCCCAAAATAGGACAGTTTCTTCCAGACATGCCACATTTCTCCCAAATATATCACATCTTCTCCAAGAAATACCAGGGTTCCTCCTGAAAGAGGATCTTTTCTCCCTCAAATCCCAGCCTTCTCCCCCCAAATAGGACAGTTTCTTCCAGAAATGCCACATTTCTCCCAAATAGATCACAACTTCTCCAAGAAATACCAGCTTTCCCCCTTCAAATAGGACCTTTTCACCCACAAATACCTCTTTTATCCCCAAAAGAGGACAGTTTCTTCCAGACATGCCACATTTCTCCCAAATATATCACATCTTCTCCAAGAAATAACAGGTTTCCCCCTTCAAATAGGACCTTTTCCACAAAAAAACCACTTTTATCCCCAGAAGAGGACAGTTTCTGCCAGAAATGCCAGATTTCTCCCAAATATATCACATCTTCTCCAAGAAATACCAGCTTTCCCCCTTCAATTAGGACCTTTTCTCCCACAAATACCTCTTTTATCCCCAAAAGAGGACTGTTTCTTCCAGAAATGCCAGATTTCTCCAAAATATATCACATCTTCTCCAAGAAATACCAGCTTTCCCCCTTCAAATAGGACCTTTTCACCCACAAATACCTCTTTTATCCCCAAAAGAGGACAGTTTCTTCCAGAAATGCCACATTTCTCCCAAATATACCACATCTTCTCCAAGAAATACCTGCTTTCCCCCTTCAAATAGGACCTTTTCACCCACAAGTACCTGTTTTATCCCCAGAAGAGGACAGTTTCTTCCAGACATGCCACATTTCTCCCAAACATATCACATTTTCTCCAAGAAATACCAGGTTTCCCCCTTCAAATAGGACCTTTTCACCCACAAAAAATTCTTTTATCCCCAAAATAGGACAGTTTCTGCCTGAAATGCCACATTTCTCCCAAATATATATCATCTTCTCCAAGAAATACCAGCTTTCCCCCTTCAAATAGGACCTTTTCACCCACAAATACCTCTTTTATCCCCAAAGGAGGACAGTCTCTTCCTGACATGCCACATTTCTCCCAAATATATCACATCTTCTCATAGAATTACCAGCTTTCCCCCTTCAAATAGGACCTTTTCACCCACAAATACCTCTTTTATCCCCAAAACAGGACAGTTTCTTCCAGACATGCCACATTTCTCCCAAATAGATCACATCTTCTCCAAGAAATACCAGGGTTCCTCCTGAAATAGGACCTTTTCACCCACAAATACCTCTTTTATCCCCAAAATAGGACAGTTTCTTCCAGACATGCCACATTTCTCCCAAATATATCACATCTTCTCCAAGAAATACCAGGGTTCCTCCTGAAAGAGGATCTTTTCTCCCTCAAATCCCAGCCTTCTCCCCCCAAATAGGACAGTTTCTTCCAGAAATGCCACATTTCTCCCAAATAGATCACAACTTCTCCAAGAAATACCAGCTTTCCCCCTTCAAATAGGACCTTTTCACCCACAAATACCTCTTTTATCCCCAAAAGAGGACAGTATCTTCCAGACATGCCACATTTCTCCCAAATATATCACATCTTCTCCAAGAAATAACAGGTTTCCCCCTTCAAATAGGACCTTTTCCACAAAAAAACCACTTTTATCCCCAAAAGAGGACAGTTTCTTCCAGGAATGCCAGATTTCTCCCAAATATATCACATCTTCTCCAAGAAATACCAGCTTTCCCCCTTCAAA
The DNA here is from genome assembly GCA_030408155.1 of Lophura swinhoii. Lineage (NCBI taxonomy): Eukaryota > Metazoa > Chordata > Aves > Galliformes > Phasianidae > Lophura > Lophura swinhoii. Next base: position 1,494,315 of record JASCYN010000149.1, read on the forward strand.
TAGGACCTTTTCACCCACAAATGCCTCTTTTATCCCCAAAAGAGGACAGTTTCTTCCAGAAATGCCCAATTTCTCCAAAATATATCACATCTTCTCATAGAAATAACAGGTTTCCCCATTCAAATACAACGTTTTCACCCACAAATACCTGTTTGATCCCCAAAAGAGGACAGTTTCTTCCAGAAATGCCACATTTCTCCCAAATATACCACATCTTCTCCAAGAAATACCAGCTTTCCCCCTTCAAATAGGACCTTTTCACCCACAAGTACCTGTTTTATCCCCAGAAGAGGACAGTTTCTTCAAGAAATGCCACATTTCTCCCAAATATATCACATCTTCTCCAAGAAATACCAGCTTTCCCCCTTCAAATAGGACCTTTTCACCCACAAAAAATTCTTTTATCCCCAAAAGAGGACAGTTTCTTCCAGAAATGCCACATTTCTCCCAAATATATCACATCTTCTCCAAGAAATACCAGCTTTCCCCCTTCAAATAGGACCTTTTCACCCACAAATACCTCTTTTATCCCCAAAAGAGGACAGTCTCTTCCTGACATGCCACATTTCTCCCAAATATATCACATCTTCTCATAGAATTACCAGCTTTCCCCCTTCAAATAGGACCTTTTCACCCACAAATACCTCTTTTATCCCCAAAAGAGGACATTTTCTTCCAGACATGCCACATTTCTCCCAAATATATCACATCTTCTCCAAGAAATAACAGGTTTCCCCCTTCAAATAGGTCCTTTTCACCCACAAAAAATTATTTATCCCCAAAATAGGACAGTTTCTTCCAGAAATTCCTGATTTCTCCCAAATATATCACATCTTCTCCAAGAAATACCAGGTTTCCTTCTGAAATAGGACCTTTTCACCCACAAATACCTCTTTTATCCGCAAAAGAGGACAGTTTATTCCTGAAATGCCACATTTCTCCCAAATATATCACATCTTCTCCAAGAAATACCAGGATTCCTCCTGAAAGAGGATCTTTTCTCCCTCAAATCCCAGCCTTCTCCCCCCAAATAGGACAGTTTCTTCAAGAAATGCCACATTTCTCCCAAATATATCACAACTTCTCCAAGAAATACCAGGTTTCCCCCTTCAAATAGGACCTTTTCACCCACAAATACCTCTTTTATCCCCAAAAGAGGACAGTTTCTTCCAGAAAGGCCACATTTCTCCCAAATATATCACATCTTCTCCAAGAAATACCAGGATACCCCCTTCAAATAGGACCTTTTCACCCACAAATACCTCTTTTATCCCCGTAAGAGGACAGTTTCTTCCAGAAATGCCACATTTCTCCCAAATAGATCACATCTTCTCCAAGAAATACCACGTTTCCCCCTTCAAATAGGACCTTTTCCCCAAAAAAACCTCTTTTATCCCCAAAAGAGGACAGTTTCTTCCAGGAATGCCAGATTTCTCCCAAATATATCACATCTTCTCCAAGAAATACCAGGTTTCCCCCTTCAAATAGGACCTTTTCACCCACAAATACCTCTTTTATCCCCAAAATAGGACAGTTTCTTCCAGACATGCCACATTTCTCCCAAATATATCATATCTTCACCAAGAAATACAAGGGTTCCCCCTTCAAATAGGAACTTTTCACCCACAAATACCTCTTTTATCCCCAAAAGAGGACAGTTTCTTCCAGACATGCCACATTTCTCCCAAACATATCACATCTTCTCCAAGAAATGCCAGGTTTCCGCCTTCAAATAGGACTTTTTCAACCACTAATACCTCTTTTATCCCCAAAAGAGGACAGTTTCTTCCAGAAATGGCACATTTCTCCGAAACATATCACATCTCCTCCAAGAAATACCAGGATTCCTCCTGATATAGGAACTTTTCTCCCACAAATACCACCCTTCTCCCCCCAAATAGGACATTTTCTTCCAGACATGCCACATTTCTCCCAAATATTTCACATCTTCTCCAAGAAATACCAGGTTTCCCCCTTCAAATAGGACCTTTTCACCCACAAATACCTGTTCTATCCCCATAAGAGGAGAGTTTCATCCTGACATGCCACATTTCTCCCAAATATATCACATCTTCTCCAAGAAATACCAGGTTTCCCCCTTCAAATAGGACCTTTTCCCCAAAAAAACCTCTTTTATGCCCAAAAGAGGACAGTTTCTTCCAGGAATGCCAGATTTCTCCCAAATATATCACATCTTCTCCAAGAAATACCAGCATTCCCCCTTCAAATAGGACCTTTTCACCCACAAATACCTCTTTTATCCCCAAAAGAGGACAGTTTCTTCCAGAAATGCCATATTTCTCCCAAACATATCACATCTTCTCCAAGAAATACCAGGTTTCCCTCTGGAAATAGGAATTTTTCACCCACAAATACCTCTTTTATCCCCAAAAGAGGACAGTTTCTTCCAGAAATGCCACATTTCTCCCAAATATATCACATCTTCTCCAAGAAATACCAGGATTCCCCCTTCAAATAGGACCTTTTCACCCACAAATACCTGTTTTATCCCCAAAATAGGACAGTTTCTGCCAGAAATGCCACATTTCTCCCAAATATATCACATCTTCTGCAAGAAATACCTGCTTTCCCCCTTCAAATAGGACCTTTTCACCCACAAATACCTGTTTTATCCCCAAAAGAGGACAGTTTCTTCAAGAAATGGCACATTTCTCCCAAATATATCACGTCTTCTCCAAGAAATACCAGGTTTTCCCCAGGAAATAGGACCTTTTCACCCACAAATACCTGTTCTATCCCCATAAGAGGACAGTTTCTTCCAGAAATGCCACATTTCTCCCAAATATATCACATCTTCTCCAAGAAATACCACGTTTCCCCCTTCAAATAGGACCTTTTCCCCAAGAAACCCTCTTTTATCCCCAAAAGAGGACAGTTTCTTCCAGGAATGCCAGATTTCTCCTAAATATATCACATCTTCTCCAAGAAATACCTGCTTTCCCCCTTCAAATAGGACCTTTTCACCCACAAGTACCTGTTTTATCCCCAAAAGAGGACAGTTTTTTCCAGACATGCCACATTTCTCCCAAATAGATCACATCTTCTCCAAGAAATACCTGGGTTCCCCCTTCAGATAGGACCTTTTCACCCACAGATACCTCTTTTATCCCCAAAAGAGGACAGTTTCTTCCAGAAATGCCATATTTCTCCCAAATATATCACATCTTCTCCAAGAAATACCAGGTTTCCAACTTCAAATAGGACCTTTTCTCAATGAAATACCTCTTTTATCCCCAAAAGTGGACAGATTCTTCCAGAAATGCCACATTTCTCCCAAATATATATCATCTTCTCCAAGAAATACCAGGTTTCCCCCTTCAAATAGGACCTTTTCAACCACTAATACCTCTTTTATCCCCAAATAGGACAGTTTCTTCCAGAAATGCCACATTTCTCCCAAATATATCACATCTTCTCCAAGAAATGCCAGGATTCCTCCTGAAACAGGACCTTCTCACTCAAAACTACCAGCCTTCTCCCCCCAAATTGGACATTTTCTTCCAGAAATGCCACATTTCTCCCAAATATATCACATCTTCTCCAAGAAATACCTGCTTTCCCCCTTCAAATAGGACCTTTTCACCCACAAGTACCTGTTTTATCCCCAAAAGAGGACAGTTTCTTCAAGAAAGGCCACATTTCTCCCAAATAGATCACATCTTCTCCAAGAAATACCAGGTTTCCCCCTTCAAATAGGACCTTTTCTCCCACAAATACCTGTTTTATCCCCCAAATAGGACAGTTTCTTCCAGACATGTCACTTTTCTCCCAAATATATCACATCTTCTCTAAGAAATACCAGTATTCCCCCTTCAAATAGGACCTTTTCACCCACAAATACCTGTTTGATCTCCAAAAGAGGACAGTTTCTTCCAGAAATGCCACATTTCTCCCAAATATATCACATCTTCTCCAAGAAATACCAAGGTTCCCCCTTCAAATAGGACCTTATCACCCACAAATACCTCTTTTATCCCCAGAAGAGGACAGTTTCTTCCAGAAATGCCACATTTCTCCCAAATATATCACATCTTCTCCAAGAAATACCAGCTTTCCCCCTTCAAATAGGACCTTTTCACCCACAAGTACCTCTTTTATCCCCAAAAGAGGACAGTTTCTTCCAGACATGCCAGATTTCTCCCAAATATATCACATCTTCTCCAAGAAATAACAGGTTTCCCCATTCAAACACAACGTTTTCACCCACAAATACATCTTTTATCCCCAAAAGAGGACTGTTTCTTCCAGAAATGCCACATTTCTCCCAAATATACCACATCTTCTCCAAGAAATACCTGCTTTCCCCCTTCAAATAGGACCTTTTCACCCACAAGTACCTCTTTTATCCCCAGAAGAGGACAGTTTCTTCCAGAAATGCCACATTTCTCCCAAATAGATCATATCTTCTCCAAGAAAAACCAGCTTTCCCCCTTCAAATAGGACCTTTTCACCCACAAAAAATTCTTTTATCCCCAAAATAGGACAGTTTCTGCCAGAAATGCCACATTTCTCCCAAATATATATCATCTTCTCCAAGAAATACCAGCTTTCCCCCTTCAAATAGGACCTTTTCACCCACAAATACCTCTTTTATCCCCAAAAGAGGACAGTCTCTTCCTGACATGCCACATTTCTCCCAAATATATCACATCTTCTCATAGAATTACCAGCTTTCCCCCTTCAAATAGGACCTTTTCACCCACAAATACCTCTTTTATCCCCAAAAGAGGACAGTTTCTTTAAGAAATGCCACATTTCTCCCAAACATATCACATCTTCTCCAAGAAATACCAGCTTTCCCCCTTCAAATAGGACCTTTTCACCCACAAAAACTTCTTTTATCCCCAAAATAGGACAGTTTCTTCCAGACCTGCCACATTTCTCCCAAATATATCACATCTTCTCCAAGAAATAACTGCTTTCCTCCTGAAATAGGACCTTTTCACCCACAAATACCTCTTTTATCCCTCAAATAGGACAGTTTCTTCCAGAAATGCCACATTTCTCCCAAATATATCACATCTTCTCCAAGAAATTCCAGGATTCCTCCTGAAAGAGGACCTTTTCTCCCTCAAATACCAGCCTTCTCCCCCCAAATAGAACAGTTTCTTCCAGAAATGCCACATTTCTCCCAAATATATCACAACTTCTCCAAGAAATACCAGGTTTCCCCCTTCAAATAGGACATTTTCACCCACAAATTCCTCTTTTATCCCCAAAAGAGGACAGTTTCTTCCAGACATGCCACATTTCTCCCAAATATATCACATCTTCTCCAAGAAATACCAGCTTTCCCCCTTCAAATAGGACCTTTTCACCCACAAATACCTGTTTTATCCCCAAAATAGGACAGTTTCTGCCAGAAATGCCATATTTCTCCCAAACATATCACATCTTCTCCAAGAAATACCAGGTTTCCCCCTTCAAATAGGACCTTTTCACCCACAAATACCTCTTTTATCCCCAAAATAGGACAGTTTCTTCCAGAAATGCCATATTTCTCCCAAACATATCACATCTTCTCCAAGAAATACCAGGTTTCCCCCTTCAAATAGGACCTTTTCACCCACAAATACCTCTTTTATCCCCAAAAGAGGACAGTTTCTTCCAGAAATGCCACATTGCTCCCAAATATATCACATCTCCTTCAAGAAATACCTGCTTTCCCACTTCAAATAGGACCTTTTCTCCCACAAATACCTGTTTTATCCCCAAAAGAGGACACTTTCTTCCAGAAATGCCACATTTCTCCCAAATATATCACATCTTCTCCAAGAAATACCAGTATTCCCCCTTCAAATAGGACCTTTTCACCCACAAATACCTGTTTGATCCCCAAAAGAGGACAGTTTCTTCCAGAAATGCCACATTTCTCCCAAATATATCACATCTTCTCCAAGAAATACCAGCTTTCCCCCTTCAAATAGGACCTTTTCACCCACAAATACCTCTTTTATCCCCAAAAGAGGACAGTTTCTTCCAGAAATGGCACATTTCTCCCAAATATATCACATCTTCTCCAAGAAATACCAGGTTTTCCCCTGGAAATAGGACCTTTTCACCCACAAATACCTGTTCTATCCCCATAAGAGGACAGTTTCTTCCAGAAATGCCACATTTCTCCCAAATATATCACATCTTCTCCAAGAAATACCACGTTTCCCCCTTCAAATAGGACCTTTCACCCACAAATACCTCTTTTATCCCCAAAAGAGGACAGTTTCTTCCAGACATGCCACATTTCTCCCAAATAGATCACATCTTCTCCAAGAAATACCAGGGTTCCCCCTTCAAATAGGACCTTTTCTCCCACAGATACCTCTTTTATCCCCAAAATAGGACAGTTTCTTCCAGAAATGCCACATTTCTCCCAAATATATCACATCTTCTCTAAGAAATACCAGGTTTCCAACTTCAATTAGGACCTTTTCTCCATGAAATACCTCTTTTATCCCCAAATAGGACAGATTCTTCCAGAAAGGCCACATTTCTCCCAAATAGATCACATCTTCTCCAAGAAATACCAGCTTTCCCCCTTCAAATAGGAGCTTTTCAACCACTGATACCTCTTTTATCCCCAAAAGAGGACAGTTTCTTCCAGAAATGCCACATTTCTCCCAAATATATCACATCTTCTCCAAGAAATGCCAGGATTCCTCCTGAAACAGGACCTTCTCACCCAAAACTACCAGCCTTCTCCCCCCAAATTGGACATTTTCTTCCAGAAAGCCCAGATTTCTACCAAATATATCACATCTTCTCCAAGAAATACCTGCTTTCCCCCTTCAAATAGGACCTTTTCACCCACAAGTACCTGTTTTATCCCCTAAAGAGGACAGTTTCTTCAAGAAAGGCCACATTTCTCCCAAATAGATCACATCTTCTCCAAGAAATACCAGGTTTCCCCCTTCAAATAGGACCTTTTCTCCCACAAATACCTGTTTTATCCCCCAAATAGGACAGTTTCTTCCAGACATGCCACTTTTCTCCCAAATATATCACATCTTCTCCGAGAAATACCACGTTTCCCCCTCCAAATAGGACCTTATCACCCACAAATACCACTTTTATCCCCAAAATAGGACAGTTTCTTCCAGAAATACCACATTTCTCCCAAATATATCACATCTTCTCCAAGAAATACAAAGGTTCCCCCTTCAAATAGGACCTTATCACCCACAAATACCTCTTTTATCCCCAGAAGAGGACAGTTTCTGTCAGAAATGCCAGATTTCTCCCAAATATATCACATCTTCTCCAAGAAATACAAGCTTTCCCCCTTCAAATAGGACCTTTTCTCCCACAAATACCTCTTTTATCCCCAAAAGAGGACTGTTTCTTCCAGAAATGCCAGATTTCTCCAAAATATATCACATCTTCTCCAAGAAATACCAGCTTTCCCCCTTCAAATAGGACCTTTTCACCCACAAATACCTCTTTTATCCCCAAAAGAGGACAGTTTCTTCCAGAAATGCCACATTTCTCCCAAATATACCACATCTTCTCCAAGAAATACCTGCTTTCCCCCTTCAAATAGGACCTTTTCACCCACAAGTACCTGTTTTATCCCCAGAAGAGGACAGTTTCTTCCAGACATGCCACATTTCTCCCAAATAGATCACATCTTCTCCAAGAAATACCACGTTTCCCCCTTCAAATAGGACCTTTTCACCCACAAAAAATTCTTTTATCCCCAAAATAGGACAGTTTCTGCCTGAAATGCCACATTTCTCCCAAATATATCACATCTTCTCCAAGAAATACCAGCTTTTCCCCTTCAAATAGGACCTTTTCACCCACAAATACCTCTTTTATCCCCAAAAGAGGACAGTCTCTTCCTGACATGCCACATTTCTCCCAAATATATATCATCTTCTCCAAGAAATACCAGCTTTCCCCCTTCAAATAGGACCTTTTCACCCACAAATACCTCTTTTATCCCCAAAAGAGGACAGTTTCTCCCAGAAATGCCACATTTCTCCCAAATAGATCACATCTTCTCCAAGAAATACCAGGGTTCCTCCTGAAATAGGACCTTTTCACCCACAAATACCTCTTTTATCCCCAAAATAGGACAGTTTCTGCCAGACATGCCACATTTCTCCCAAATATATCACATCTTCTCCAAGAAATACCAGGGTTCCTCCTGAAAGAGGACCTTTTCTCCCTCAAATCCCAGCCTTCTCCCCCCAAATAGGACAGTTTCTTCCAGAAATGCCACATTTCTCCCAAATAGATCACAACTTCTCCAAGAAATAACAGGTTTCCCCCTTCAAATAGGACCTTTTCACCCACAAATACCTCTTTTATCCCCAAAAGAGGACAGTTTATTCCAGACATGCCACATTTCTCCCAAATATATCACATCTTCTCCAAGAAATACCTGCTTTCCCCCTTCAAATAGCACCTTTTCCACAAAAAAACCACTTTTATCCCCAAAAGAGGACAGTTTCTTCCAGGAATGCCAGATTTCTCCCAAATATATCACATCTTCTCCAAGAAATACCAGCTTTCCCCCTTCAAATAGGACCTTTTCACCCACAAATACCTCTTTTATCCCCAAAAGAGGACAGTTTCTTCCAGAAATGCCCGATTTCTCCAAAATATATCACATCTTCTCCAAGAAATAACAGGTTTCCCCATTCAAATACAACGTTTTCACCCACAAATACCTGTTTGATCCCCAAAAGAGGACAGTTTCTTCCAGAAATGCCACATTTCTCCCAAATATACCACATCTTCTCCAAGAAATACCTGCTGTCCCCCTTCAAATAGGACCTTTTCATCCACAAGTACCTGTTTTATCCCCAGAAGAGGACAGTTTCTTCCAGAAATGCCACATTTCTCCCAAATATATCACATCTTCTCCAAGAATTACCAGGTTTCCCCCTTCAAATAGGACCTTTTCACCCACAAATACCTCTTTTATCCCCAAAAGAGGACATTTTCTTCCAGACATGCCACATTTCTCCCAAATATATCACATCTTCTCCAAGAAATAACAGGTTTCCCCCTTCAAATAGGTCCTTTTCACCCAGAAATAATTCTTTTATCCCCAAAATAGGACAGTTTCTTCCAGAAAGGCCAGATTTCTCCCAAATATATCACATCTTCTCCAAGAAATACCAGCTTTCCCCCTTCAAATAGGACCTTTCCACCCACAAATACCTCTTTTATCCCCAAAAGAGGACAGTTTCTTCCAGACATGCCACATTTCTCCCAAATATATCATATCTTCTCCAAGAAATACCAGGATTCCCCCTTCAAATAGGACCTTTTCACCCACAAAAAATTCTTTTATCCCCAAAATAGGACAGTTTCTGCCTGAAATGCCACATTTCTCCCAAATATATCACATCTTCTCCAAGAAATACCAGGTTTCCGCCTTCAAATAGGACTTTTTCAACCACTAATACCTCTTTTATCCCCAAAAGAGGACAGTTTCTTCCAGAAATGGCACATTTCTCCGAAACATATCACATCTCCTCCAAGAAATACCAGGATTCCTCCTGATATAGGAACTTTTCTCCCACAAATACCACCCTTCTCCCCCCAAATAGGACATTTTCTTCCAGACATGCCACATTTCTCCCAAATATTTCACATCTTCTCCAAGAAATACCAGGTTTCCCCCTTCAAATAGGACCTTTTCACCCACAAATACCTGTTCTATCCCCATAAGAGGAGAGTTTCATCCTGACATGCCACATTTCTCCCAAATATATCACATCTTCTCCAAGAAATACCACGTTTCCCCCTTCAAATAGGACCTTTTCACCCACAAATACCTCTTTTATCCCCAAAAGAGGACAGTTTCTTCCAGAAAGGCCACATTTCTCCCAAATATATCACATCTTTTCCAAGAAATACCAGGTTTCCCCCTTCAAATAGGACCTTTTCACCCACAAATACCTCTTTTATCCCCAAAAGAGGACAGTTTCTGCCAGAAATGCCATATTTCTCCCAAACATATCACATCTTCTCCAAGAAATACCAGGTTTCCCTCTGGAAATAGGAATTTTTCACCCACAAATACCTCTTTTATCCCCATAATACGACAGTTTCTTCCAGAAATGCCACATTTCTCCGAAACATATCACATCTTCTCCAAGAAATACCAGGATTCCCCCTTCAAATAGGACCTTTTCACCCACAAATACCTGTTTTATCCCCAGAATAGGACAGTTTCTTCCAGAAATGCCAGGTTTCTCCCGAATATATCACAGCTTCTCCAAGAAATACCTGCTTTCCCCCTTCAAATAGGACCTTTTCACCCACAAATACCTGTTTTATCCCCAAAAGAGGACAGTTTCTTCAAGAAATGGCACATTTCTCCCAAATATATCACGTCTTCTCCAAGAAATACCAGGTTTTCCCCTGGAAATAGGACCTTTTCACCCACAAATACCTGTTCTATCCCCATAAGAGGACAGTTTCTTCCAGAAATGCCACATTTCTCCCAAATATATCACATCTTCTCCAAGAAATACCAGGTTTCCCCCTTCAAATAGGACCTTTTCCCCAAAAAACCCTCTTTTATCCCCAAAAGAGGACAGTTTCTTCCAGGAATGCCAGATTTCTCCCAAATATATCACATCTTCTCCAAGAAGTACCTGCTTTCCCCCTTCAAATAGGACCTTTTCACCCACAAGTACCTCTTTATCCCTCAAATAGGACAGTTTCTTCCAGACATGCCACATTTCTCCCAAATAGATCACATCTTCTCCAAGAAATACCAGGGTTCCCCCTTCAGATAGGACCTTTTCACCCACAGATACCTCTTTTATCCCCAAAATAGGACAGTTTCTTCCAGAAATGCCACATTTCTCCCAAATATATCACATCTTCTCCAAGAAATACCAGGTTTCCCCCTTCAAATAGGACCTTTTCTCCATGAAATACCTCTTTTATCCCCAAAAGTGGACAGATTCTTCCAGAAAGGCCACATTTCTCCCAAATATATATCATCTTCTCCAAGAAATACCACGTTTCCCCCTTCAAATAGGACCTTTTCAACCACTAATAAATCTTTTATCCCCAAAAGAGGACAGTTTCTTCCAGAAATGCCACATTTCTCCCAAATATATCACATCTTCTCCAAGAAATGCCAGGATTCCTGCTGAAACAGGACCTTCTCACTCAAAACTACCAGCCTTCTCTCCCCAAATTGGACATTTTCTTCCAGAAAGGCCAGATTTCTCCCAAATATATCACATCTTCTCCAAGAAATACCTGCTTTCCCCCTTCAAATAGGACCTTTTCACCCACAAGTACCTGTTTTATCCCCAAAAGAGGACAGTTTCTTCAAGAAAGGCCACATTTCTCCCAAATAGATCACATCTTCTCATAGAAATACCAGCTTTCCCCCTTCAAATAGGACCTTTTCTCCCACAAATACCTGTTTTATCCCCCAAATAGGACAGTTTCTTCCAGACATGCCACATTTCTCCCAAATATATCACATCTTCTCCAAGAAATTCCAGGTTTCCCCCTTCAAATAGGACCTTATCACCCACAAATACCACTTTTATCACCAAAATAGGACAGTTTCTTCCAGAAATGCCACATTTCTCCCAAATAGATCACATCTTCTCCAAGAAATACCAAGGTTCCCCCTTCAAATAGGACCTTATCACCCACAAATACCTCTTTTATCCCCAGAAGAGGACAGTTTCTTCCAGAAATGCCACATTTCTCCCAAATATATCACATCTTCTCCAAGAAATACCAGCTTTCCCCCTTCAAATAGGAACTTTTCACCCACAAATACCACTTTTATCCCCAAAATAGGACAGTTTCTTCCAGAAATGCCACATTTCTCCCAAATATACCACATCTTCTCCAAGAAATACCAGGTTTCCCCCTTCAAATACGACCTTTTCACCCACAAATACCTCTTTTATCCCCAAAAGAGGACAGTTTCTTCCAGAAATGCCACATTTCTCCCAAATATAGCACATCTTCTCCAAGAAATACCTGCTTTCCCCCTTCAAATAGGACCTTTTCACCCACAAGTACCTGTTTTATCCCCAGAAGAGGACAGTTTCTTCAAGAAATGCCACATTTCTCCCAAATATATCACTTCTTCTCCAAGAAATGCCACGTTTCCCCCTTCAAATAGGACCTTATCAGCCACAAATACCACTTTTATCACCAAAATAGGACAGTTTCTTCCAGAAATGCCAGATTTCTCCCAAATAGATCACATCTTCTCCAAGAAATACCAAGGTTCCCCCTTCAAATAGGACCTTATCACCCACAAATACCTCTTTTATCCCCAGAAGAGGACAGTTTCTTCCAGAAATGCCACATTTCTCCCAAATATATCACATCTTCTCCAAGAAATACCAGCTTTCCCCCTTCAAATAGGAACTTTTCACCCACAAATACCACTTTTATCCCCAAAATAGGACAGTTTCTTCCAGAAATGCCACATTTCTCCCAAATATACCACATCTTCTCCAAGAAATACCAGCTTTCCCCCTTCAAATAGGACCTTTTCACCCACAAATACCTCTTTTATCCCCAAAAGAGGACAGTTTCTTCCAGACATGCCACATTTCTCCCAAATATACCACATCTTCTCCAAGAAATACCTGCTTTCCCCCTTCAAATAGGACCTTTTCACCCACAAGTACCTGTTTTATCCCCAGAAGAGGACAGTTTCTTCCAGAAATGCCACATTTCTCCCAAATAGATCACATCTTCTCCAAGAAATACCAGCTTTCCCCCTTCAAATAGGAACTTTTCACCCACAAAAAATTCTTTTATCCCCAAAATAGGACAGTTTCTGCCAGAAATGCCACATTTCTCCCAAATTTATATCATCTTCTCCAAGAAATACCAGCTTTCCCCCTTCAAATAGGACCTTTTCACCCACAAATACCTCTTTTATCCCCAAAAGAGGACAGTCTCTTCCTGACATGCCACATTTCTCCCAAATATATCACATCTTCTCCAAGAAATACCAGGATTCCTCCTGAAAGAGGACCTTTTCTCCCTCAAATACCAGCCTTCTCCCCCCAAAGAGGACAGTTTCTTCCAGAAATGCCACATTTCTCCCAAATAGATCACAACTTCTCCAAGAAATACCAGCTTTCCCCCTTCAAATAGGACCTTTTCACCCACAAATACCTCTTTTATCCCCAAAAGAGGACAGTTTCTGCCAGACATGCCACATTTCTCCCAAATATATCACATCTTCTCCAAGAAATACCAGCTTTCCACCTTCAAATAGGACCTTTTCACCCACAAATACCTCTTTACCCCTCAATTAGGACAGTTTCTTCCAGACATGCCACATTTCTCCCAAATATATCACATCTTCTCTAAGAAATACCAGCTTTCCCCCTTCAAATAGGAACTTTTCACCCTGTAATACCTGTCTTATCCCCAAAAGAGGACAGTTTCTTCCAGAAATGCCACATTTCTCCCAAACATATCACATCTTCTCCAAGAAATACCTGCTTTCCCCCTTCAAATAGGACCTTTTCTCCCACAAATACCTGTTTTATCCCCAAAATAGGACAGCTTCTTCCAGAAAGGCCAGATTTCTCCCAAATATATCACATCTTCTCCAAGAAATACCAGCTTTCCCCCTTCAAATAGGAACTTTTCACCCTGTAATACCTGTCTTATCCCCAAAAGAGGACAGTTTCTTCCAGACATGCCACATTTCTCCCAAATAGATCACATCTTCTCCAAGAAATACCACGTTTCCCCCTTCAAATAGGACCTTTTCACCCATAAATACCTCTTTTATCCCCAAAAGTGGACAGTTTCTTCCAGAAATGCCATATTTCTCCCAAACATATCACATCTTCTCCAAGAAATACCAGGTTTCCCCCTTCAAATAGGACCTTATCACCCACAAATACCTCTTTTATCCCCAAAATAGGACAGTTTCTTCCAGAAATGCCAGATTTCTCCCAAATATATCACATCTTCTCCAAGAAATAACAGCTTTCCCCCTTCAAATAGGACCTTTTCACCCACAAAAAATTCTTTTATCCCCCAAATAGGACAGTTTCTTCCAGACATGCCACATTTCTCCCAAATATATCACATCTTCTCCAAGAAATACCAGGTTTCCCCCTTGAATTAGGACCTTTTCACCCACAAAGACCTCTTTATCCCTCAAATAGGACAGTTTCTTCCAGACATGCCACATTTCTCCCAAATATATCACATCTTCTCCAAGAAATACCTGCTTTCCCCCTTCAAATAGGACCTTTTCTCCCACAAATACCAGCCTTCTCCCCCGAAATAGGACAGTTTCTTCCTGACATGCCACATTTCTCCCAAACATATCACATCTTCTCCAAGAAATACCAGGTTTCCCCCTTCATATAGGACCTTTTCTCCCACAAATACCTGTTTTGTCCCCAAAATAGGACAGTTTCTTCCAGAAATGCCACATTTCTCCCAAATATATCACATCTTCTCCAAGAAATACCAGCTTTCCCCCTTCGAATAGGACCTTTTCACCCACAAATACCTCTTTTATCCCCAAAAGAGGACAGTTTCTTCCTGACATGCCACATTTCTCCCAAATATATCACATCTTCTCCAAGAAATACCACGTTTCCCCCTTCAAATAGGACCTTTTCACCCACAAATACCTCTTTTATCCCCAAAAGAGGACAGTTTCTGCCAGACATGCCACATTTCTCCCAAATATATCACATCTTCTCCAAGAAATACCAGGTTTCCCCCTTCAGATAGGAGCTTTTCTCCCACAAATACCTCTTTTATCCCCAAAACAGGACACTTTCTTCCAGAAATGCCACATTTCTCCCAAATATATCACATCTTCTCCAAGAAATACCAGCTTTCCCCCTTCAAATAGGACCTTTTCACCCACAAATACCTCTTTTATCCCCAAAAGAGGACAGTTTCTTCCAGACATGCCACATTTCTCCCAAATAGATCACATCTTCTCCAAGAAATACCAGGTTTCCCCCTTCAAATAGGACCTTTTCACCCACAAATACCTGTTTTATCCCCAAAAGAGGACAGTTTCTTCCTGACATGCCAGATTTCTCCCAAACATATCACATCTTCTCCAAGAAATACCAGGTTTTCCCCTGGAAGTAGGACCTTTTCACCCACAAATACCTGTTCTATCCCCATAAGAGGACAGTTTCTTCCTGACATGCCACATTTCTCACAAAAATATCTCACATCTTCTCCAAGAAATACCAGGTTTCCCCCTTCAAATAGGACCTTATCACCCACAAATACCACTTTTATCCCCAAAAGAGGATAGTTTGTTCCAGAAAAGCCACATTTCTCCCAAATATATCACATCTTCTCCAAGAAATACCAGCTTTCCCCCTTCAAATAGGACCTTTTCACCCACAAAAAATTCTTTTATCCCCAGAAGAGGACAGTTTCTTCCAGAAATGCCAGATTTCTCCCAAATATATCACATCTTCTCCAAGAAATACCAGGTTTCCCCCTTCAAATAGGACCTTTTCACCCACAAATACCACTTTATCCCTCAAATAGGTCAGTTTCTTCCAGACATGCCACATTTCTCCCAAATATATCACATCTTCTCCAAGAATTACCTGCTTTCCCCCTACAAATAGGACCTTTTCTCCCACAAATACCTCTTTTATCCCCCAAATAAGACAGTTTCTCCCAGAAATGCCACATTCCTCCCAAACATATCACATCTTCTGCAAGAAATACCTGCTTTCCCCCTTCAAATAGGACCTTTTCACCCACAAATACCTGTTTTATCCCCAAAAGAGGACAGTTTCTTCCAGAAATGGCACATTTCTCCCAAATATATCACATCTCCTGCAAGAAATACCAGGTTTTCCCCTGGAAATAGGACCTTTTCACCCACAAATACCTGTTCTATCCCCATAAGAGGACAGTTTCTTCCAGAAATGCCACATTTCTCCCAAATATATCACATCTTCTCCAAGAAATACCACGTTTCCCCCTTCAAATAGGACCTTTTCCCCAAAAAACCCTCTTTTATCCCCAAAAGAGGACAGTTTCTTCCAGACATGCCAGATTTCTCCCAAATATATCACATCTTCTCCAAGAAATACCTGCTTTCCCCCTTCAAATAGGACCTTTTCACCCACAAGTACCTGTTTTATCCCCAAAAGAGGACAGTTTCTTCAAGAAAGGCCACATTTCTCCCAAATAGATCACATCTTCTCCAAGAAATACCAGCTTTCCACCTTCAAATAGGACCTTTTCTCCCACAAATACCTGTTTTATCCCCCAATTAGGACAGTTTCTTCCAGACATGCCACATTTCTCCAAAATATATCACATCTTCTCCAAGAAATTCCAGGTTTCCCCCTTCAAATAGGACCTTATAACCCACAAATACCACTTCTATCCCCAAAATACGACAGTTTCTTCCAGAAATGCCACATTTCTCCCAAATATATCACATCTTCTCCAAGAAATACCAAGGTTCCCCCTTCAAATAGGACCTTATCACCCACAAATACCTCTTTTATCCCCAGAAGAGGACAGTTTCTTCCAGAAATGCCACATTTCTCCCAAATATATCACATCTTCTCCAAGAAATACCAGCTTTCCCCCTTCAAATAGGACCTTTTCACCCACAAATACCTCTTTTATCCCCAAAAGAGGACAGTTTCTTCCAGACATGCCACATTTCTCCAAAATATATCACATCTTCTCCAAGAAATAACAGGTTTCCCCATTCAAACACAACGTTTTCACCCACAAATACCTCTTTTATCCCCAAAAGAGGACAGTTTCTTCCAGAAATGCCACATTTCTCCCAAATATACCACATCTTCTCCAAGAAATACCTGCTTTCCCCCTTCAAATAGGACCTTTTCACCCACAAGTACCTGTTTTATCCCCAGAAGAGGACAGTTTCTTCCAGAAATGCCACATTTCTCCCAAATAGATCACATCTTCTCATAGAATTACCAGCTTTCCCCCTTCAAATAGGACCTTTTCACCCACAAAAAATTCTTTTATCCCCAAAAGAGGACAGTTTCTCCCAGAAATGCCACATTTCTCCCAAACATATCACATCTTCTCCAAGAAATACCAGCTTTCCCCCTTCAAATAGGACCTTTTCACCCACAAAAACTTCTTTTATCCCCAAAATAGGACAGTTTCTTCCAGACCTGCCACATTTCTCCCAAATATATCACATCTTCTCCAAGAAATACCAGGGTTCCTCCTGAAATAGGACCTTTTCACCCACAAATACCTCTTTTATCCCTCAAATAGGACAGTTTCTTCCAGACATGCCACATTTCTCTCAAATATATCACATCTTCTCCAAGAAATACCAGGATTCCTCCTGAAAGAGGACCTTTTCTCCCTCAAATACCAGCCTTCTCCCCCCAAATAGGACAGTTTCTTCCAGACATGCCACATTTCTCCCAAATAGATCACAACTTCTCCAAGAAATACCAGGTTTCCCCCTTCAAATAGGACCTTTTCACCCACAAATACCTCTTTTATCCCCAAAAGAGGACAGTTTCTGCCAGACATGCCACATTTCTCCCAAATATATCACATCTTCTCCAAGAAATACCAGCTTTCCCCCTTCAAATAGGACCTTTTCACCCACAAATACCTCTTTACCCCTCAATTAGGACAGTTTCATCCTGACATGCCACATTTCTCCCAAATATATCACATCTTCTCTAAGAAATACCTGCTTTCCCCCTACAAATAGGACCTTTTCTCCCAAAAATACCTCTTTTATCCCCCAAATTATACAGTTTCTCCCAGAAATGCCACATTTCTCCCAAACATATCACATCTTCTCCAAGAAATACCAGGTTTCCCCCTTCAAATAGGACCTTTTCACCCACAAATACCTCTTTTATCCCCAAAAGAGGACAGTTTCGTCCAGAAATGCCACATTTCTCCCAAATATATCACATCTTCTCCAAGAAATACCAGGTTTCCCCCTGGAAATAGGACCTTCTCACCCACAAATACCTCTTTTATCCCCAAAAGAGGACAGTTTCTGCCAGAAAGGCCACATTTCTCCCAAACATATCACATCTTCTCCAAGAAATACCAGCTTTCCCCCTTCAAATAGGACCTTTTCACCCACAAAAAATTCTTTTATCCCCCAAATAGGACAGTTTCTTCCAGAAATGCCACATTTCTCCCAAATATAGCACATCTTCTCCAAGAAATACCACGTTTCCCCCTTCAAATAGGACCTTTTCACCCACAAATACCACTTTTATCCCCAAAAGAGGACAGTTTCTTCCAGAAATGCCACATTTCTCCCAAATATATCACATCTTCTCCAAGAAATACCACGTTTCCCCCTTCAAATAGGACCTTTTCACCCAGTAATAGCAGGCTTCTCCCCAAAATAGGACAGTTTCTTCCAGAAAGGCCACATTTCTCCCAAATATATCACATCTTCTCCAAGAAATACCAGGTTTCCCCCTTCAAATAGGACCTTCTCACCCACAAATACCTCTTTTAACCCCAAAAGAGGACAGTTTCTTCCAGACATGCCACATTTCTCCCAAATATATATCATCTTCTCCAAGAAATAACAGGTTTCCCCCTTCAAATAGGACCTTTTCTCCCACAAATACCTGTTTTATCCCCAAAAGAGGACAGTTTCTTCCAGAAATGCCACATTGCTCCCAAATATATCACATCTTCTCCAAGAAATACCAGCTTTCCCCCTTCAAATAGGACCTTTTCACCCTGTAATACCTGTCTTATCCCCAAAAGAGGACAGTTTCTTCCAGAAAGGCCACATTTCTCCCAAATAGATCACATCTTCTCCAAGAAATACCAGCTTTCCCCCTTCAAATAGGACCTTTTCACCCACAAATACCTGTTTTATCCCCAAAATACGACAGTTTCTTCCGGAAATGCCATATTTCTCCCAAACATATCACATCTTCTCCAAGAAATACCAGGTTTCCCCCTTCAAATAGGACCTTATCACCCACAAATACCTCTTTTATCCCCAAAAAAGGACAGTTTCTTCCAGAAATGACACATTTCTCCCAAATAGATCACATCTTCTCCAAGAAATACCACGTTTCCCCCTTCAAATAGGACCTTTTCACCCACAAAAAATTCTTTTATCCCCAGAAGAGGACAGTTTCTTCCAGAAATGCCACATTTCTCCCAAATATATCACATCTTCTCCAAGAAATACCAGGTTTCCCCCTTGAATTAGGACCTTTTCACCCACAAAAACCTCTTTATCCCTCAAATAGGACAGTTTCTTCCAGACATGCCACATTTCTCCCAAATATATCACATCTTCTCCAAGAAATACCTGCTTTCCCCCTTCAAATAGGACCTTTTCAACCACAAATACCAGCCTTGTCCCCCCAAAATAGGACAGTTTCTTCCTGACATGCCACATTTCTCCCAAACATATCACATCTTCTCCAAGAAATACCAGGTTTCCCCCTTCAAATAGGACCTTTTCACCCACAAATACCTGTTTTGTCCCCAAAATAGGACAGTTTCATCCAGAAATGCCACATTTCTCCCAAATATATCACATCTTCTCCAAGAAATACCAGGTTTCCCCCTTCAAATAGGACCTTTTCACCCACAAATACCTCTTTTATCCCCAAAAGAGGACAGTTTCTTCCTGACATGCCACATTTCTCCCAAATAGATCACATCTTCTCCAAGAAATACCACGTTTCCCCCTTCAAATAGGACCTTATCAACCACAAATACCTGTTTTATCCCCAAAAGAGGACAGTTTCTTCCAGGAATGCCAGATTTCTCCCTAATATATCACATCTTCTCCAAGAAATACCAGGTTTCCCCCTACAAATAGGACCTTTTCTCCCACAAATATCTCTTTTATCCCCAAAACAGGACACTTTCTTCCAGAAATGCCACATTTCTCCCAAATATATCACATCTTCTCCAAGAAATACCAGCTTTCCCCCTTCAAATAGGACCTTTTCACCCACAAATACCTCTTTTATCCCCAAAAGAGGACAGTTTCTTCCAGACATGCCACATTTCTCCCAAATATATCACATCTTATCCAAGAAATACCACGTTTCCCCCTTCAAATAGGACCTTTCCACCCACAAATACCTGTTTTATCCCCAAAATAGGACAGTTTCTTCCAGAAATGCCACATTTCTCCCAAATATATCACATCTACTTCAAGAAATACCAGCTTTACCTCTTCAAATAGGACCTTTTCTCCCACAAATACCTGTTTTATCCCCCAAATAGGACAGTTTCTTCCAGAAATGCCACATTTCTCCCAAATATATCACATCTTCTCCAAGAAATACCAGGATTCCCCCTTCAAATAGGACCTTTTCACCCACAAATACCTGTTTCATCCCCAAAATAGGACAGTTTCATCCAGAAATGCCAGATTTCTCCCAAATATATCACATCTTCTGCAAGAAATACCAGCTTTCCCCCTTCAAATAGGACCTTTTCACCCACAAATACCTCTTTTATCCCCAAAAGAGGACAGTTTCTTCCAGAAATGCCACATTTCTCCCAAATAGATCACATCTTCTCCAAGAAATACCACGTTTCCCCCTTCAAATAGGACCTTTTCACCCACAAATACCTGTTCTATCCCCAAAAGAGGACAGTTTCTTCAAGAAATGCCACATTTCTCCCAAATATATCACATCTTCTCCAAGAAATACCACGTTTCCCCCTTCAAATAGGACCTTTTTCCCCAAAAAACCCTCTTTTATCCCCAAAAGAGGACAGTTTCTTCCAGGAATGCCAGATTTCTCCCAAATAGATCACATCTTCTCCAAGAAATACCACGTTTCCCCCTTCAAATAGGACCTTCTCACCCACAAATACCTATTTTATCCCCAAAAGTGGACAGTTTTTTCCAGACATGCCAGATTTCTCCCAAATAGATCACATCTTCTCCAAGAAATACCAGGGTTCCCCCTTCAAATAGGACCTTTTCTCCCACAGATACCTCTATTATCCCCAAAAGAGGACAGTTTCTTCCAGAAATGCCACATTTCTCCCAAATATATCACATCTTCTCCAAGAAATACCAGGTTTCCAACTTCAAAAAGGACCTTTTCTCCATGAAATACCTCTTTTATCCCCAAAAGTGGACAGATTCTTCCAGAAAGGCCACATTTCTCCCAAATATATATCATCTTCTCCAAGAAATACCAGGTTTCCCCGTTCAAATAGGACCTTTTCAACCACTAATACCTCTTTTGTCCCCAAAATAGGACAGTTTCTTCCAGAAATGCCACATTTCTCTCAAATATATCACATCTTCTCCAAGAAATGCCAGGATTCCTCCTGAAACAGGACCTTCTCACTCAAAACTACCAGCCTTCTCCCCCCAAATTGGACATTTTCTTCCAGAAAAGCCAGATTTCTCCCAAATATATCACATCATCTCCAAGAAATACCTGCTTTCCCCCTTCAAATAGGACCTTTTCACCCACAAGTACCTGTTTTATCCCCAAAAGAGGACAGTTTCTTCAAGAAAGGCCACATTTCTCCCAAATAGATCACATCTTCTCCAAGAAATACCTGGTTTCCCCCTTCAAATAGGACCTTTTCTCCCACAAATACCTCTTTTATCCCCCAAATAGGACAGTTTCTTCCAGACATGCCACTTTTCTCCCAAATATATCACATCTTCTCCAAGAAATACCACGTTTCCCCCTTCAAATAGGACCTTATCACCCACAAATACCACTTTTATCCCCAAAATAGGACAGTTTCTTCCAGAAATGCCACATTTCTCCCAAATATATCACATCTTCTCCAAGAAATACCAAGGTTCCCCCTTCAAATAGGACCTTATCACCCACTAATACCTCTTTTATCCCCAAAAGAGGACAGTTTCTTCCAGAAATGCCTGATTTCTCCCAAATATATCACATCTTCTCCAAGAAATACCAGGGTTCCCCCTTCAAATACGACCTTTTCACCCACAAATACCTCTTTTATCCCCAAAAGAGGACAGTTTCTTCCAGAAATGCCACATTTCTCCCAAATATACCACATCTTCTCCAAGAAATACCAGCTTTCCCCCTTCAAATAGGACCTTTTCACCCACAAATACCTGTTTTATCCCCAGAAGAGGACAGTTTCTTCCAGAAATGCCACATTTCTCCCAAATAGATCACATCTTCTCCAAGAAATACCAGGTTTCCCCCTTCAAATAGGACCTTTTCACCCACAAGTACCTGTTTTATCCCCAGAAGAGGACAGTTTCTTCCAGAAATGCCACATTTCTCCCAAATAGATCACATCTTCTCCAAGAAAAACCAGCTTTCCCCCTTCAAATAGGACCTTTTCACCCACAAAAAAGTCTTTTATCCCCAAAATAGGACAGTTTCTGCCAGAAATGCCGCATTTCTCCCAAATATATATCATCTTCTCCAAGAAATACCAGCTTTCCCCCTTCAAATAGGACCTTTTCACCTACAAATGCCTCTTTTATCCCCAAAAGAGGACAGTCTCTTCCTGACATGCCACATTTCTCCCAAATATATCACATCTTCTCATAGAATTACCAGCTTTCTCCCTTCAAATAGGACCTTTTCACCCACAAATACCTCTTTTATCCCCAAAAGAGGACAGTTTCTCCCAGAAATGCCACATTTCTCCCAAACATATCACATCTTCTCCAAGAAATACCAGCTTTCCCCCTTCAAATAGGACCTTTTCACCCACAAAAACTTCTTTTATCCCCAAAATAGGACAGTTTCTTCCAGACCTGCCACATTTCTCCCAAATATATCACATCTTCTCCAAGAAATACCAGGATTCCTCCTGAAAGAGGACCTTTTCTCCCTCAAATACCAGCCTTCTCCCCCCAAATAGGACAGTTTCTTCCAGAAATGCCACATTTCTCCCAAATATATCACAACTTCTCCAAGAAATACCAGGTTTCCCCCTTCAAATAGGACCTTTTCACCCACAAATACCTCTTTTATCCCCAAAAGAGGACAGTTTCTGCCAGACATGCCACATTTCTCCCAAATATATCACATCTTCTCCAAGAAATACCAGCTTTCCCCCTTCAAATAGGACCTTTTCACCCACAAATACCTGTTTTATCCCCAAAAGAGGACAGTTTCTTCCAGAAATGCCAGATTTCTCCGAAACATATCACATCTTCTCCAAGAAATACCAGGTTTCCCCCTTCAAATAGGAACTTTTCACCCACAAATACCTCTTTTATCCCCAAAAGAGGACAGTTTCTTCCAGAAATGCCATATTTCTCCCAAATATATCACATCTTCTCCAAGAAATACCAGGTTTCCCCCTTCAAATAGGACCTTTCACCCACAAATACTTGTTTTATCCCCAAAATAGGACAGTTTCTTCCAGACATGCCACATTTCTCCCAAATATATCACATCTCCTTCAAGAAATACCAGCTTTCCCACTTCAAATAGGACCTTTTCTCCCACAAATACCTGTTTTATCCCCAAAAGAGGACACTTTCTTCCAGAAATGCCACATTTCTCCCAAATATATCACATCTTCTCCAAGAAATACCAGGATTCCCCCTTCAAATAGGACCTTTTCACCCAGAAATACCTGTTTTATCCCCAAAATAGGACAGTTTCTTCCAGAAATGCCACATTTCTCCCAAATATATCACATCTTCTCCAAGAAATACCAGCTTTCCCCCTTCAAATAGGACCTTTTCACCCACAAATACCTCTTTTATCCCCAAAAGAGGACAGTTTCTTCCAGAAATGGCACATTTCTCCCAAATATATCACATCTTCTCCAAGAAATACCAGGTTTTCCCCTGGAAATAGGACCTTTTCACCCACAAATACCTGTTCTATCCCCATAAGAGGACAGTTTCTTCCAGAAATGCCACATTTCTCCCAAATATATCACATCTTCTCCAAGAAATACCACGTTTCCCCCTTCAAATAGGACCTTTCACCCACAAATACCTCTTTTATCCCCAAAAGAGGACAGTTTCTTCCAGAAATGCCACATTTCTCCCAAATAGATCACATCTTCTCCAAGAAATACCAGCTTTCCCCCTTCAAATAGGACCTTTACTCCCACAGATACCTCTTTTATCCCCAAAAGAGGACAGTTTCTTCCAGAAATGCCACATTTCTCCCAAATATATCACATCTTCTCCAAGAAATACCAGGTTTCCAACTTCAAATAGGACCTTTTCTCCATGAAATACCTCTTTTATCCCCAAAAGTGGACAGATTCTTCCAGAAAGGCCACATTTCTCCCAAATAGATCACATCTTCTCCAAGAAAAATCAGCTTTCCCCCTTCAAATAGGACCTTTTCACCCACAAAAAATTCTTTTATCCCCAAAATAGGACAGTTTCTGCCAGAAATGCCACGTTTCTCCCAAATATATATCATCTTCTCCAAGAAATACCAGCTTTCCCCCTTCAAATAGGACCTTTTCACCCACAAATACCTCTTTTATCCCTCAAATAGGACAGTTTCTTCCAGACATGCCACATTTCTCCCAAATATATCACATCTTCTCCAAGAAATACCAGGATTCCTCCTGAAAGAGGACCTTTTCTCCCTCAAATACCAGCCTTCTCCCCCCAAACAGGACAGTTTCTTCCAGAAATGCCACATTTCTCCCAAATATATCACAACTTCTCCAAGAAATACCTGCTTTCCCCCTTCAAATAGGACCTTTTCACCCACAAATACCTCTTTTATCCCCAAAATAGGACAGTTTCTGCCAGACATGCCACATTTCTCCCAAATATATCACATCTTCTCCAAGAAATACCAGCTTTCCCCCTTCAAATAGGACCTTTTCTCCCACAGATACCACTTTTATCCCCAAAAGAGGACAGTTTCTTAAAGAAATGCCACATTTCTCCCAAATATATCACATCTTCTCCAAGAAATACCAGGTTTCCAACTTCAAATAGGACCTTTTCTCCATGAAATACCTCTTTTATCCCCAAAAGTGGACAGATTCTTCCAGAAAGGCCACATTTCTCCCAAATATATCACATCTTCTGCAAGAAATACCAGGTTTCCCCCTTCAAATAGGAGCTTTTCAACCACTAATACCTCTTTTATCCCCAAAAGAGGACAGTTTCTTCCAGAAATGCCACATTTCTCCCAAATATATCACATCTTCTCCAAGAAATGCCTGGATTCCTCCTGAAACAGGACCTTCTCACCCAAAACTACCAGCCTTCTCCCCCCAAATTGGACATTTTCTTCCAGAAAGCTCAGATTTCTACCAAATATATCACATCTTCTCCAAGAAATACCTGCTTTCCCCCTTCAAATAGGACCTTTTCACCCACAAATACCTGTTTTATCCCCTAAAGAGGACAGTTTCTTCAAGAAAGGCCACATTTCTCCCAAATACATCACATCTTCTCCAAGAAATACCAGGTTTCCCCCTTCAAATAGGACCTTTTCTCCCACAAATACCTCTTTTATCCCCCAAATAGGACAGTTTCTTCCAGACATGCCACTTTTCTCCCAAATATATCACATCTTCTCCGAGAAATAGCACGTTTCCCCCTCCAAATAGGACCTTATCACCCACAAATACCACTTTTATCCCCAAAATAGGACAGTTTCTTCCAGAAATACCACATTTCTCCCAAATATATCACATCTTCTCCAAGAAATACCAGCTTTCCCCCTTCAAATAGGACCTTATCACCCACAAATACCTCTTTTATCCCCAGAAGAGGACAGTTTCTGCCAGAAATGCCAGATTTCTCCCAAATATATCACATCTTCTCCAAGAAATACCAGCTTTCCCCCTTCAAATAGGACCTTTTCTCCCACAAATACCTCTTTTATCCCCAAAAGAGGACTGTTTCTTCCAGAAATGCCAGATTTCTCCAAAATATATCACATCTTCTCCAAGAAATACCAGCTCTCCCCCTTCAAATAGGACCTTTTCACCCACAAATACCTCTTTTATCCCCAAAAGAGGACAGTTTCTTCCAGAAATGCCACATTTCTCCCAAATATACCACATCTTCTCCAAGAAATACCTGCTTTCCCCCTTCAAATAGGACCTTTTCACCCACAAGTACCTGTTTTATCCCAAGAAGAGGACAGTTTCTTCCAGACATGCCACATTTCTCCCAAATATATCACATCTTATCCAAGAAATACCACGTTTCCCCCTTCAAATAGGACCTTCTCACCCACAAAAAATTCTTTTATCCCCAAAAGAGGACAGTTTCTGCCAGAAATGCCAGATTTCTCCCAAATATATATCATCTTCTCCAAGAAATACCAGCTTTCCCCCTTCAAATAGGACCTTTTCACCCACAAATACCTCTTTTATCCCCAAAAGAGGACAGTCTCTTCCAGACATGCCACATTTCTCCCAAATATATCACATCTTCTCCAAGAAATAACAGGTTTCCCCCTTCAAATAGGTCCTTTTCACCCACAAAAAATTCTTTTATCCCCAAAATAGGACAGTTTCTTCCAGAAATTCCTGATTTCTCCCAAATATATCACATCTTCTCCAAGAAATACCAGGTTTCCCTCTGGAAATAGGAATTTTTCACCCACAAATACCTCTTTTATCCCCAAAAGAGGACAGTTTCTTCCAGAAATGGCACATTTCTCCCAAATATATCACATCTTCTCCAAGAAATACCAGGATTCCTCCTGAAAGAGGACCTTATCTCCCTCAAATCCCAGCCTTCTCCCCCCAAATAGGACAGTTTCTTCAAGAAATGCCACATTTCTCCCAAATATAGCACAACTTCTCCAAGAAATACCACGTTTCCCCCTTCAAATAGGACCTTTTCACCCACAAATACCTCTTTTATCCCCAAAAGAGGACAGTTTCTTCCAGACATGCCACATTTCTCCCAAATATATCACATCTTCTCCAAGAAATACCAGCTTTCCCCCTTCAAATAGGACCTTTTCACCCACAAATACCTCTTTTATCCCCATAAGAGGACAGTTTCTTCCAGAAATGCCACATTTCTCCCAAATAGATCACATCTTCTCCAAGAAATACCACGTTTCCCCCTTCAAATAGGACCTTTTCCCCAAAAAAACCTCTTTTATCCCCAAAAGAGGACAGTTTCTTTCAGGAATGCCAGATTTCTCCCAAATATATCACATCTTCTCCAAGAAATACCAGGTTTCCCCCTACAAATAGGACCTTTTCTCCCAAAAATACCTCTTTTATCCCCCAAATAAGACAGTTTCTCCCAGAAATGCCACATTTCTCCCAAACATATCACATCTTCTCCAAGAAATACCAGGTTTCCCCCTTCAAATAGGACCTTTCCACCCACAAATACCTGTTTTATCCCCAAAAGAGGACAGTTTCTTCCAGAAATGCCACATATCTCCCAAACATATCACATCTTCTCCAAGAAATACCAGGTTTCCCCCTGGAAATAGGACCTTTTGACCCACAAATACCTCTTTTATCCCCAAAAGAGGACAGTTTCGTCCAGAAATGCCACATTTCTCCCAAATAGATCACATCTTCTCCAAGAAATACCAGGTTTCCCCCTGGAAGTAGGACCTTCTCACCCACAAATACCTGTTTTATCCCCAAAAGAGGACAGTTTCGTCCAGAAATGCCACATTTCTCCCAAACATATCACATCTTCTCCAAGAAATACCTGCTTTCCCCCTTCAAATAGGACCTTTTCACCCACAAATACCTCTTTTATCCCCAAAAGAGGACAGTTTCTTCCAGAAATGCCATATTTCTCCCAAATATATCACATCTTCTCCAAGAAATACCAGGTTTCCCCCTTCAAATAGGACCTTTCACCCACAAATACTTGTTTTATCCCCCAAATAGGACAGTTTCTTCCAGACATGCCACATTTCTCCCAAATATATCACATCTCCTTCAAGAAATACCAGCTTTCCCACTTCAAATAGGACCTTTTCTCCCACAAATACCTGTTTTATCCCCAAAAGAGGACACTTTCTTCCAGAAATGCCACATTTCTCCCAAATATATCACATCTTCTCCAAGAAATACCAGGATTCCCCCTTCAAATAGGACCTTTTCACCCACAAATACCTGTTTTATCCCCAAAATAGGACAGTTTCTTCCAGAAATGCCACATTTCTCCCAAATATATCACATCTTCTCCAAGAAATACCAGCTTTCCCCCTTCAAATAGGACCTTTTCACCCACAAATACCTCTTTTATCCCCAAAAGAGGACAGTTTCTTCCAGAAATGGCACATTTCTCCCAAATATATCACATCTTCTCCAAGAAATACCAGGTTTTCCCCTGGAAATAGGACCTTTTCACCCACAAATACCTGTTCTATCCCCATAAGAGGACAGTTTCTTCCAGAAATGCCACATTTCTCCCAAATATATCACATCTTCTCCAAGAAATACCACGTTTCCCCCTTCAAATAGGACCTTTCACCCACAAATACCTCTTTTATCCCCAAAAGAGGACAGTTTCTTCCAGAAATGCCACATTTCTCCCAAATAGATCACATCTTCTCCAAGAAATACCAGCTTTCCCCCTTCAAATAGGACCTTTACTCCCACAGATACCTCTTTTATCCCCAAAAGAGGACAGTTTCTTCCAGAAATGCCACATTTCTCCCAAATATATCACATCTTCTCCAAGAAATACCAGGTTTCCAACTTCAAATAGGACCTTTTCTCCATGAAATACCTCTTTTATCCCCAAAAGTGGACAGATTCTTCCAGAAAGGCCACATTTCTCCCAAATAGATCACATCTTCTCCAAGAAAAATCAGCTTTCCCCCTTCAAATAGGACCTTTTCACCCACAAAAAATTCTTTTATCCCCAAAATAGGACAGTTTCTGCCAGAAATGCCACGTTTCTCCCAAATATATATCATCTTCTCCAAGAAATACCAGCTTTCCCCCTTCAAATAGGACCTTTTCACCCACAAATACCTCTTTTATCCCTCAAATAGGACAGTTTCTTCCAGACATGCCACATTTCTCCCAAATATATCACATCTTCTCCAAGAAATACCAGGATTCCTCCTGAAAGAGGACCTTTTCTCCCTCAAATACCAGCCTTCTCCCCCCAAACAGGACAGTTTCTTCCAGAAATGCCACATTTCTCCCAAATATATCACAACTTCTCCAAGAAATACCTGCTTTCCCCCTTCAAATAGGACCTTTTCACCCACAAATACCTCTTTTATCCCCAAAATAGGACAGTTTCTGCCAGACATGCCACATTTCTCCCAAATATATCACATCTTCTCCAAGAAATACCAGCTTTCCCCCTTCAAATAGGACCTTTTCTCCCACAGATACCACTTTTATCCCCAAAAGAGGACAGTTTCTTCCAGAAATGCCACATTTCTCCCAAATATATCACATCTCCAAGAAATACCAGGTTTCCAACTTCAAATAGGACCTTTTCTCCATGAAATACCTCTTTTATCCCCAAAAGTGGACAGATTCTTCCAGAAAGGCCACATTTCTCCCAAATATATCACATCTTCTGCAAGAAATACCAGGTTTCCCCCTTCAAATAGGAGCTTTTCAACCACTAATACCTCTTTTATCCCCAAAAGAGGACAGTTTCTTCCAGAAATGCCACATTTCTCCCAAATATATCACATCTTCTCCAAGAAATGCCTGGATTCCTCCTGAAACAGGACCTTCTCACCCAAAACTACCAGCCTTCTCCCCCCAAATTGGACATTTTCTTCCAGAAAGCTCAGATTTCTACCAAATATATCACATCTTCTCCAAGAAATACCTGCTTTCCCCCTTCAAATAGGACCTTTTCACCCACAAATACCTCTTTTATCCCCCAAATAGGACAGTTTCTTCCAGACATGCCACTTTTCTCCCAAATATATCACATCTTCTCCGAGAAATACCAAGTTTCCCCCTCCAAATAGGACCTTATCACCCACAAATACCACTTTTATCCCCAAAATAGGACAGTTTCTTCCAGAAATACCACATTTCTCCCAAATATATCACATCTTCTCCAAGAAATACCAGCTTTCCCCCTTCAAATAGGACCTTATCACCCACAAATACCTCTTTTATCCCCAGAAGAGGACAGTTTCTGCCAGAAATGCCACATTTCTCCCAAATATATCACATCTTCTCCAAGAAATACCAGCTTTCCCCCTTCAAATAGGACCTTTTCTCCCACAAATACCTCTTTTATCCCCAAAAGAGGACTGTTTCTTCCAGAAATGCCAGATTTCTCCAAAATATATCACATCTTCTCCAAGAAATACCAGCTCTCCCCCTTCAAATAGGACCTTTTCACCCACAAATACCTCTTTTATCCCCAAAAGAGGACAGTTTCTTCCAGAAATGCCACATTTCTCCCAAATATACCACATCTTCTCCAAGAAATACCTGCTTTCCCCCTTCAAATAGGACCTTTTCACCCACAAGTACCTGTTTTATCCCAAGAAGAGGACAGTTTCTTCCAGACATGCCACATTTCTCCCAAATATATCACATCTTATCCAAGAAATACCACGTTTCCCCCTTCAAATAGGACCTTCTCACCCACAAAAAATTCTTTTATCCCCAAAATAGGACAGTTTCTGCCAGAAATGCCAGATTTCTCCCAAATATATATCATCTTCTCCAAGAAATACCAGCTTTCCCCCTTCAAATAGGACCTTTTCACCCACAAATACCTCTTTTATCCCCAAAAGAGGACAGTCTCTTCCAGACATGCCACATTTCTCCCAAATATATCACATCTTCTCCAAGAAATAACAGGTTTCCCCCTTCAAATAGGTCCTTTTCACCCACAAAAAATTCTTTTATCCCCAAAATAGGACAGTTTCTTCCAGAAATTCCTGATTTCTCCCAAATATATCACATCTTCTCCAAGAAATACCAGGTTTCCCTCTGGAAATAGGAATTTTTCACCCACAAATACCTCTTTTATCCCCAAAAGAGGACAGTTTCTTCCAGAAATGGCGCATTTCTCCCAAATATATCACATCTTCTCCAAGAAATACCAGGATTCCTCCTGAAAGAGGACCTTATCTCCCTCAAATCCCAGCCTTCTCCCCCCAAATAGGACAGTTTCTTCAAGAAATGCCACATTTCTCCCAAATATAGCACAACTTCTCCAAGAAATACCACGTTTCCCCCTTCAAATAGGACCTTTTCACCCACAAATACCTCTTTTATCCCCAAAAGAGGACAGTTTCTTCCAGACATGCCACATTTCTCCCAAATATATCACATCTTCTCCAAGAAATACCAGGTTTCCCACTTCAAATAGGACCTTTTCACCCTCAAATACCTCTTTTATCCCCATAAGAGGACAGTTTCTTCCAGAAATGCCACATTTCTCCCAAATAGATCACATCTTCTCCAAGAAATACCACGTTTCCCCCTTCAAATAGGACCTTTTCCCCAAAAAAACCTCTTTTATCCCCAAAAGAGGACAGTTTCTTCCAGGAATGCCAGATTTCTCCCAAATATATCACATCTTCTCCAAGAAATACCAGGTTTCCCCCTACAAATAGGACCTTTTCTCCCAAAAA
The DNA here is from genome assembly GCA_030408155.1 of Lophura swinhoii. NCBI lineage: Eukaryota > Metazoa > Chordata > Aves > Galliformes > Phasianidae > Lophura > Lophura swinhoii. The sequence continues at coordinate 1,525,808 of JASCYN010000149.1, forward strand.
TACCTCTTTTATCCCCCAAATAAGACAGTTTCTCCCAGAAATGCCACATTTCTCCCAAACATATCACATCTTCTCCAAGAAATACCAGGTTTCCCCCTTCAAATAGGACCTTTCCACCCACAAATACCTGTTTTATCCCCAAAAGAGGACAGTTTCTTCCAGAAATGCCACATATCTCCCAAACATATCACATCTTCTCCAAGAAATACCAGGTTTCCCCCTGGAAATAGGACCTTTTGACCCACAAATACCTCTTTTATCCCCAAAAGAGGACAGTTTCGTCCAGAAATGCCTCATTTCTCCCAAATAGATCACATCTTCTCCAAGAAATACCAGGTTTCCCCCTGGAAGTAGGACCTTCTCACCCACAAATACCTGTTTTATCCCCAAAAGAGGACAGTTTCTGCCAGAAAGGCCACATTTCTCCCAAACATATCACATCTTCTCCAAGAAATACCTGCTTTCCCCCTTCAAATAGGACCTTTTCACCCACAAATACCTCTTTTATCCCCAAAAGAGGACAGTTTCTTCCAGAAATGCCACATTTCTCCCAAATATAGCACATCTTCTCCAAGAAATACCAGGTTTCCCCCTTCAAATAGGACCTTTTCACCCACAAATACCTCTTTTATCCCCAAAACAGGACAGTTACTTCCAGAAATGCCACATTTCTCCCAAATATATCACATCTTCTCCAAGAAATACCAGCTTTCCCCCTTCAAATAGGACCTTTTCACCCAGTAATAGCAGGCTTCTCCCCAAAATAGGACAATTTCTTCCAGAAATGCCAGATTTCTCCCAAATATATCACATCTTCTCCAAGAAATACCAGGTTTCCCCCTTCAAATAGGACCTTCTCACCCACAAATACCTCCTTTATCCCCAAAAGAGGACAGTTTCTTCCAGACATGCCACATTTCTCCCAAATATATCACATCTTCTCCAAGAAATACCAGGTTTCCCCCTTCAAATAGGACCTTTTCACCCACAAATACCTGTTTTATCCCCAAAATAGGACAGTTTCTTCCAGAAATGCCACATTTCTCCCAAATAGATCACATCTTCTCCAAGAAATACCAGCTTTCCCCCTTCAAATAGGACCTTTTCACCCTGTAATACCTGTCTTATCCCCAAAAGAGGACAGTTTCTTCCAGACATGCCACATTTCTCCCAAATATATCACATCTTCTCCAAGAAATACCAGCTTTCCCCCTTCAAATAGGACCTTTTCACCCACAAATACCTCTTTTATCCCCAAAAGAGGACAGTTTCTTCCAGAAATGCCATATTTCTCCCAAACATATCACATCTTCTCCAAGAAATAACAGGTTTCCCCCTTCAAATAGGACCTTCTCACCCACAAATACCTCTTTTATCCCCAAAATACGACAGTTTCTTCCAGAAATGACACATTTCTCCCAAATATATCACATCTTCTCCAAGAAATAACTGCTTTCCCCCTTCAAATAGGACCTTTTCACCCACAAAAAATTCTTTTATCCCCCAAATAGGACAGTTTCTTCCAGAAATGCCACATTTCTCCCAAATATATCACATCTTCTCCAAGAAATACCAGGATTCCCCCTTGAATTAGGACCTTTTCACCCACAAACACCTCTTTATCCCTCAAATAGGACAGTTTCTTCCAGACATGCCATATTTCTCCCAAATATATCACATCTTCTCCAAGAAATACCTGCTTTCCCCCTTCAAATAGGACCTTTTCTCCCACAAATACCTCTTTTTTCCCCCCAAATAGGACAGTTTCTTCCTGACATGCCACATTTCTCCCAAACATATCACATCTTCTCCAAGAAATACCAGGTTTCCCCCTTCAAATAGGACCTTTTCTCCCACAAATACCTGTTTTGTCCCCAAAATAGGACAGTTTCTTCCAGAAATGCCACATTTCTCCCAAATATATCACATCTTCTCCAAGAAATACCAGCTTTCCCCCTTCAAATAGGACCTTTTCACCCACAAATACCTCTTTTATCCCCAAAAGAGGACAGTTTCTTCCTGACATGCCACATTTCTCCCAAATATATCACATCTTCTCCAAGAAATACCAGGTTTCCAACTTCAAATAGGACCTTTTCTCCATGAAATACCTCTTTTATCCCCAAAAGTGGACAGATTCTTCCAGAAATGCCACATTTCTCCCAAATATATATCATCTTCTCCAAGAAATACCAGGTTTCCCCCTTCAAATAGGACCTTTTCAACCACTAATACCTCTTTTATCCCCAAAAGAGGACAGTTTCTTCCAGAAATGCCACATTTCTCTCAAATATATCACATCTTCTCCAAGAAATGCCAGGATTCCTCCTGAAACAGGACCTTCTCACTCAAAACTACCAGCCTTCTCCCCCCAAATTGGACATTTTCTTCCAGAAAGGCCAGATTTCTCCCAAATATATCACATCTTCTCCAAGAAATACCTGCTTTCCCCCTTCAAATAGGACCTTATCACCCACAAGTACCTGTTTTATCCCCAAAAGAGGACAGTTTCTTCCAGAAATGCCACATTTCTCCCAAATAGATCACATCTTCTCCAAGAAATACCAGGTTTCCCCCTTCAAATAGGACCTTTTCTCCAACAAATACCTGTTTTATCCCCAAAAGAGGACAGTTTCTTCCAGACATGCCACTTTTCTCCAAAATATATCTCATCTTCTCCAAGAAATACCAGGTTTCCCCCTTCAAATAGGACCTTATCACCCACAAATACCACTTTTATCCCCAAAACAGGACAGTTTCTTCCAGAAATGCCACATTTCTCCCAAATATATCACATCTTCTCCAAGAAATACCACGTTTCCCCCTTCAAATAGGACCTTATCAACCACAAATACCTCTTTTATCCCCAGAAGAGGACAGTTTCTTCCAGGAATGCCAGATTTCACCCAAATATATCACATCTTCTCCAAGAAATACCAGGGTTCCCCCTTCAAATAGGACCTTGACTCCAACAAATACCTCTTTTATCCCCAAAAGAGGACAGTTTCTTCCAGAAATGCCACATTTCTCCCAAATATATCACATCTTCTCCAAGAAATACCAGCTTTCCCCCTTCAAATAGGACCTTTTCACCCACAAATACCTGTTTTATCCCCAGAAGAGGACAGTTTATTCCAGAAATGCCACATTTCTCCCAAATATATCACATCTTCTCCAAGAAATAACAGGTTTCCCCATTCAAACACAACGTTTTCACCCACAAATACCTCTTTTATCCCCAAAATAGGACAGTTTCTTCCAGAAATGCCACATTTCTTTCAAATAGATCACATCTTCTCCAAGAAAAACCAGCTTTCCCCCTTCAAATAGGACCTTTTCACCGACAAAAAATTCTTTTATCCCCAAAATAGGACAGTTTCTTCCTGACATGCCACATTTCTCCCAAATATATCACATCTTCTCATAGAATTACCAGCTTTCCCCCTTCAAATAGGACCTTTTCACCCACAAATACCTTTTTTATCCCCAAAAGAGGACAGTTTCTCCCAGAAATGCCACATTTCTCCCAAACATATCACATCTTCTCCAAGAAATAACAGGTTTCCCCCTTCAAATAGGACCTTTTCACCCACAAAAACTTCTTTTATCCCCAAAAGAGGACAGTTTCTGCCAGAAATGCCACATTTCTCCCAAATATATCACATCTTCTCCAAGAAATACCAGAGTTCCTCCTGAAATAGGACCTTTTCACCCACAAATACCTGTTTTATCCCTCAAATAGGACAGTTTCTTCCAGACATGCCACATTTCTCCCAAATATATCACATCTTCTCCAAGAAATACCAGGATTCCTCCTGAAAGAGGACCTTTTCTCCCTCAAATACCAGCCTTCTCCCCCCAAATAGAATAGTTTCTTCCAGAAATGCCACATTTCTCCCAAATATATCACAACTTCTCCAAGAAATACCAGGTTTCCCCCTTCAAATAGCACCTTTTCACCCACAAATACCTCTTTTATCCCCAAAAGAGGACAGTTTCTGCCAGACATGCCACATTTCTCCCAAATATATCACATCTTCTCCAAGAAATACCTGCTTTCCCCCTTCAAAGAGGACCTTTTCACCCACAAATACCTGTTTTATCCCCAAAATAGGACAGTTTCTTCCAGAAATGCCAGATTTCTCCCAGATATATCACATCTTCTCCAAGAAATACCAGGTTTCCCCCTGGAAATAGGACCTTTTCACCCACAAATACCTCTTTTATCCCCAAAAGAGGACAGTTTCTTCCAGAAATGCCACATTTCTCCCAAATATATCACATCTTCTCCAAGAAATACCAGGTTTTCCCCTGGAAATAGGACCTTTTCACCCACAAATACCTGTTCTATCCCCAAAAGAGGACAGTTTCTTCCAGAAATGCCACATTTCTCCCAAATATATCACATCTTCTCCAAGAATTACCATGTTTCCCCCTTCAAATAGGACCTTTTCCCCAAAAAACCCTCTTTTATCCCCAAAAGAGGACAGATTCTTCCAGGAATGCCAGATTTCTCCCAAATAGATCACATCTTCTCCAACAAATACCTGCTTTCCCCCTTCAAATAGGACCTTCTCACCCACAAATACCTCTTTTATCCCCAAAATAGGACAGTTTTTTCCAGACATGCCACATTTCTCCCAAATATATCACATCTTCTCCAAGAAATACCAGGGTTCCCCCTTCAAATAGGACCTTTTCTCCCACAGATACCTCTTTTATCCCCAAAAGAGGACAGTTTCTTCCAGAAATGCCACATTTCTCCCAAATATATCACATCTTCTCCAAGAAATACCAGGTTTCCAACTTCAAATAGGACCTTTTCTCCATGAAATACCTCTTTTATCCCCAAAAGTGGACAGATTCTTCCAGAAAGGCCACATTTCTCCCAAATATATATCATCTTCTCCAAGAAATACCAGGGTTCCCCCTTCAAATAGGATCTTTTCAACCACTTATACCTCTTTTATCCCCAAAAGAGCACAGTTTCTTCCAGAAATGCCACATTTCTCCCAAATATATCACATCTTCTCCAAGAAATGCCAGGATTCCTCCTGAAACAGGACCATCTCACCCAAAACTACCAGCCTTCTCCCCCCAAATTGGACATTTTCTTCCATAAAGCTCAGATTTCTACCAAATATATCACATCTTCTCCAAGAAATACCTGCTTTCCCCCTTCAAATAGGACCTTTTCACCCACAAGTACCTGTTTTATCCCCAAAAGAGGACAGTTTCTTCAAGAAATGCCAAATTTCTCCCAAATAGATCACATCTTCTCCAAGAAATACCAGGTTTCCCCCTTCAAATAGGACCTTATCACCCACAAATACCACTTTTATCCCCAAAATAGGACAGTTTCTTCCAGAAATGCCACATTTCTCCCAAATATATCACATCTTCTCCAAGAAATACCAGGTTTCCCCCTTCAAATAGGACCTTGTCACCCACAAATACCTCTTTTATCCCCAAAAGAGGACAGTTTCTTCCAGAAATGCCACATTTCTCCCAAATATATCACATCTTCTCCAAGAAATGCCAGGATTCCTCCTGAAACAGGACCATCTCACCCAAAACTACCAGCCTTCTCCCCCCAAATTGGACATTTTCTTCCATAAAGCTCAGATTTCTACCAAATATATCACATCTTCTCCAAGAAATACCTGCTTTCCCCCTTCAAATAGGACCTTTTCACCCACAAATACCTGTTTTATCCCCAAAATAGGACAGTTTCTTCCAGACATGCCACTTTTCTCCCAAATATATCACATCTTCTCCAAGAAATTCCAGGTTTCCCCCTTCAAATAGGACCTTATCACCCACAGATACCACTTTTATCCCCAAAATAGGACAGTTTCTTCCAGAAATGCCACATTTCTCCCAAATATATCACATCTTCTCCAAGAAATACCAGGTTTCCCCCTTCAAATAGGACCTTTTCACCCACAAATACCTCTTTTATCCCCAAAAGAGGACAGTTTCTTCCAGAAATGCCACATTTCTCCCAAATAGATCACATCTCCTCCAAGAAATACCAGGATTCCTCCTGAAATAGGAACTTTTCTCCCACAAATACCACCCTTCTCCCCCCAAATAGGACATTTTCTTCCAGAAATGCCACATTTCTCCCAAATATATCACATCTTCTCCAAGAAATACCAGGTTTTCCCCTGGAAATAGGACCTTTTCACCCACAAATACCTGTTCTATCCCCATAAGGGGACAGTTTCTTCCAGAAAGGCCACATTTCTCCCAAATATATCACATCTTCTCCAAGAAATACCACGTTTCCCCCTTCAAATAGGACCTTTTCACCCACAAATACCTCTTTTATCCCCAAAAGACGAGAGTTTCTTCCAGAAATGCCACATTTCTCCAAAATAGATCACATCTTCTCCAAGAAATACCAGGTTTCCCCCTTCAAATAGGACCTTTTCACCCACAAATACCTCTTTTATCCCCAAAACTGGACACTTTCTTCCAGAAATGCCACATTTCTCCCAAACATATCACGTCTCCTCCAAGAAATACCAGGATTCCTCCTGATATAGGAAATTTTCTCCCACAAATACCACCCTTCTCCCCCCAAATAGGACATTTTCTTCCAGACATGCCACGTTTCTCCAGAACAAATCACATCTTCTCCAAGAAATACCACGTTTCTCCCTTCAAATAGGACCTTCTCACCCACAAATACCTCTTTTATCCCCAAAATAGGACAGTTTTTTCCAGACATGCCACATTTCTCCCAAATATATCACATCTTCTCCAAGAAATACCAGGATTCCTGCTGAAATAGGACCTTCTCACCGAAAACTACCACTCTTCTCCCCCCATATAGGACATTTTCTTCCAGACATGCCACATTTCTCCCAAATATATCACATCTTCTCCAAGAAATACCAGCTTTCCCCCTTCAAATAGGACCTTTTCACCCACAAATACCTGTTTTATCCCCAAAATACGACAGTTTCTTCCAGGAATGCCACATTTCTCCCAAATATATCACATCTTCTCCAAGAAATACCTGCTTTCCCCCTTCAAATAGGACCTTTTCACTCACTAATAGCAGGCTTCTCCCCCAAATAGGACAGTTTCTTCCAGAAATGGCACATTTCTCCCAAATATATCACATCTTCTCCAAGAAATACCACGTTTCCCCCTTCAAATAGGACCTTTTCACCCACAAATACCTCTTTTATCCCCAAAATAGCACAGTTTCTTCCAGAAATGCCACATTTCTCCCAAATAGATCACATCTTCTCCAAGAAATACCACGTTTCCCCCTTCAAATAGGACCTTATCAACCACAAATACCTCTTTTATCCCCAGAAGAGGACAGTTTCTTCCAGGAATGCCAGATTTCACCCAAATATATCACATCTTCTCCAAGAAATACCAGGGTTCCCCCTTCAAATAGGACCTTGACTCCAACAAATACCTCTTTTATCCCCAAAAGAGGACAGTTTCTTCCAGAAATGCCACATTTCTCCCAAATATATCACATCTTCTCCAAGAAATACCAGGTTTCCCCCTTCAAATAGGACCTTTTCACCCACAAATACCTGTTTTATCCCCAGAAGAGGACAGTTTATTCCAGAAATGCCACATTTCTCCCAAATATATCACATCTTCTCCAAGAAATAACAGGTTTCCCCATTCAAACACAACGTTTTCACCCACAAATACCTCTTTTATCCCCAAAATAGGACAGTTTCTTCCAGAAATGCCACATTTCTTTCAAATAGATCACATCTTCTCCAAGAAAAACCAGCTTTCCCCCTTCAAATAGGACCTTTTCACCGACAAAAAATTCTTTTATCCCCAAAATAGGACAGTTTCTTCCTGACATGCCACATTTCTCCCAAATATATCACATCTTCTCCAAGAAATACCAGCTTTCCCCCTTCAAATAGGACCTTTTCACCCACAAATACCTTTTTTATCCCCAAAAGAGGACAGTTTCTCCCAGAAATGCCACATTTCTCCCAAACATATCACATCTTCTCCAAGAAATAACAGGTTTCCCCCTTCAAATAGGACCTTTTCACCCACAAAAACTTCTTTTATCCCCAAAAGAGGACAGTTTCTGCCAGAAATGCCACATTTCTCCCAAATATATCACATCTTCTCCAAGAAATACCAGAGTTCCTCCTGAAATAGGACCTTTTCACCCACAAATACCTGTTTTATCCCTCAAATAGGACAGTTTCTTCCAGACATGCCACATTTCTCCCAAATATATCACATCTTCTCCAAGAAATACCAGGATTCCTCCTGAAAGAGGACCTTTTCTCCCTCAAATACCAGCCTTCTCCCCCCAAATAGAATAGTTTCTTCCAGAAATGCCACATTTCTCCCAAATATATCACAACTTCTCCAAGAAATACCAGGTTTCCCCCTTCAAATAGCACCTTTTCACCCACAAATACCTCTTTTATCCCCAAAAGAGGACAGTTTCTGCCAGACATGCCACATTTCTCCCAAATATATCACATCTTCTCCAAGAAATACCTGCTTTCCCCCTTCAAAGAGGACCTTTTCACCCACAAATACCTGTTTTATCCCCAAAATAGGACAGTTTCTTCCAGAAATGCCAGATTTCTCCCAGATATATCACATCTTCTCCAAGAAATACCAGGTTTCCCCCTGGAAATAGGACCTTTTCACCCACAAATACCTCTTTTATCCCCAAAAGAGGACAGTTTCTCCCAGAAATGCCACATTTCTCCCAAATATATCACATCTTCTCCAAGAAATACCAGGTTTTCCCCTGGAAATAGGACCTTTTCACCCACAAATACCTGTTCTATCCCCAAAAGAGGACAGTTTCTTCCAGAAATGCCACATTTCTCCCAAATATATCACATCTTCTCCAAGAATTACCATGTTTCCCCCTTCAAATAGGACCTTTTCCCCAAAAAACCCTCTTTTATCCCCAAAAGAGGACAGATTCTTCCAGGAATGCCAGATTTCTCCCAAATAGATCACATCTTCTCCAACAAATACCTGCTTTCCCCCTTCAAATAGGACCTTCTCACCCACAAATACCTCTTTTATCCCCAAAATAGGACAGTTTTTTCCAGACATGCCACATTTCTCCCAAATATATCACATCTTCTCCAAGAAATACCAGGGTTCCCCCTTCAAATAGGACCTTTTCTCCCACAGATACCTCTTTTATCCCCAAAAGAGGACAGTTTCTTCCAGAAATGCCACATTTCTCCCAAATATATCACATCTTCTCCAAGAAATACCAGGTTTCCAACTTCAAATAGGACCTTTTCTCCATGAAATACCTCTTTTATCCCCAAAAGTGGACAGATTCTTCCAGAAAGGCCACATTTCTCCCAAATATATATCATCTTCTCCAAGAAATACCAGGGTTCCCCCTTCAAATAGGATCTTTTCAACCACTTATACCTCTTTTATCCCCAAAAGAGCACAGTTTCTTCCAGAAATGCCACATTTCTCCCAAATATATCACATCTTCTCCAAGAAATGCCAGGATTCCTCCTGAAACAGGACCATCTCACCCAAAACTACCAGCCTTCTCCCCCCAAATTGGACATTTTCTTCCATAAAGCTCAGATTTCTACCAAATATATCACATCTTCTCCAAGAAATACCTGCTTTCCCCCTTCAAATAGGACCTTTTCACCCACAAGTACCTGTTTTATCCCCAAAAGAGGACAGTTTCTTCAAGAAATGCCAAATTTCTCCCAAATAGATCACATCTTCTCCAAGAAATACCAGGTTTCCCCCTTCAAATAGGACCTTATCACCCACAAATACCACTTTTATCCCCAAAATAGGACAGTTTCTTCCAGAAATGCCACATTTCTCCCAAATATATCACATCTTCTCCAAGACATACCAGGTTTCCCCCTTCAAATAGGACCTTGTCACCCACAAATACCTCTTTTATCCCCAAAAGAGGACAGTTTCTTCCAGAAATGCCACATTTCTCCCAAATATATCACATCTTCTCCAAGAAATGCCAGGATTCCTCCTGAAACAGGACCATCTCACCCAAAACTACCAGCCTTCTCCCCCCAAATTGGACATTTTCTTCCATAAAGCTCAGATTTCTACCAAATATATCACATCTTCTCCAAGAAATACCACGTTTCCCCCTTCAAATAGGACCTTTTCACCCACAAATACCTGTTTTATCCCCAAAATAGGACAGTTTCTTCCAGACATGCCACTTTTCTCCCAAATATATCACATCTTCTCCAAGAAATTCCAGGTTTCCCCCTTCAAATAGGACCTTATCACCCACAGATACCACTTTTATCCCCAAAATAGGACAGTTTCTTCCAGAAATGCCACATTTCTCCCAAATATATCACATCTTCTCCAAGAAATACCAGGTTTCCCCCTTCAAATAGGACCTTTTCACCCACAAATACCTCTTTTATCCCCAAAAGAGGACAGTTTCTTCCAGAAATGCCACATTTCTCCCAAATAGATCACATCTCCTCCAAGAAATACCAGGATTCCTCCTGAAATAGGAACTTTTCTCCCACAAATACCACCCTTCTCCCCCCAAATAGGACATTTTCTTCCAGAAATGCCACATTTCTCCCAAATATATCACATCTTCTCCAAGAAATACCAGGTTTTCCCCTGGAAATAGGACCTTTTCACCCACAAATACCTGTTCTATCCCCATAAGGGGACAGTTTCTTCCAGAAAGGCCACATTTCTCCCAAATATATCACATCTTCTCCAAGAAATACCACGTTTCCCCCTTCAAATAGGACCTTTTCACCCACAAATACCTCTTTTATCCCCAAAAGACGAGAGTTTCTTCCAGAAATGCCACATTTCTCCAAAATAGATCACATCTTCTCCAAGAAATACCAGGTTTCCCCCTTCAAATAGGACCTTTTCACCCACAAATACCTCTTTTATCCCCAAAACTGGACACTTTCTTCCAGAAATGCCACATTTCTCCCAAACATATCACGTCTCCTCCAAGAAATACCAGGATTCCTCCTGATATAGGAAATTTTCTCCCACAAATACCACCCTTCTCCCCCCAAATAGGACATTTTCTTCCAGACATGCCACGTTTCTCCAGAACAAATCACATCTTCTCCAAGAAATACCACGTTTCTCCCTTCAAATAGGACCTTCTCACCCACAAATACCTCTTTTATCCCCAAAATAGGACAGTTTTTTCCAGACATGCCACATTTCTCCCAAATATATCACATCTTCTCCAAGAAATACCAGGATTCCTGCTGAAATAGGACCTTCTCACCGAAAACTACCACTCTTCTCCCCCCATATAGGACATTTTCTTCCAGACATGCCACATTTCTCCCAAATATATCACATCTTCTCCAAGAAATACCAGCTTTCCCCCTTCAAATAGGACCTTTTCACCCACAAATACCTGTTTTATCCCCAAAATACGACAGTTTCTTCCAGGAATGCCACATTTCTCCCAAATATATCACATCTTCTCCAAGAAATACCTGCTTTCCCCCTTCAAATAGGACCTTTTCACTCACTAATAGCAGGCTTCTCCCCCAAATAGGACAGTTTCTTCCAGAAATGGCACATTTCTCCCAAATATATCACATCTTCTCCAAGAAATACCACGTTTCCCCCTTCAAATAGGACCTTTTCACCCACAAATACCTCTTTTATCCCCAAAATAGCACAGTTTCTTCCAGAAATGCCACATTTCTCCCAAATAGAACACATCTCCTTCAAGAAATACCAGGTTTCCCCCTGGAAATAGGACCTTTTCTCCCACAAATAATTCTTTTATCCCCAAAACAGGACACTTTCTTCCAGGAATGCCACATTTCTCCCAAATATATCACATCTTCTCCAAGAAATACCTGCTTTCCCCCTTCAAATAGGACCTTTTCACTCACTAATAGCAGGCTTCTCCCCCAAATAGGACAGTTTCTTCCAGAAATGGCACATTTCTCCCAAATATATCACATCTTCTCCAAGAAATACCAGGTTTCCCCCTTCAAATAGGACCTTTTCACCCACAAATACCTCTTTTATCCCCAAAATAGCACAGTTTCTTCCAGAAATGCCACATTTCTCCCAAATAGATCACATCTCCTTCAAGAAATACCAGGTTTCCCCCTGGAAATAGGACCTTTTCTCCCACAAATACCTGTTTTATCCCCAAAACAGGACACTTTCTTCCAGAAATGCCACATTTCTCCCAAATAGATCACATCTTCTCCAAGAAATACCAGGTTTCCCCCTTCCAATAGGACCTTTTCACCCACAAATACCTCTTTTATCCCCAAAAGAGGACTGTTTCTTCCAGACATGCCACGTTTCTCCAGAACAAATCACATCTTCTCCAAGAAATACCACGTTTCCCCCTTCAAATAGGACCTTCTCACCCACAAATACCTCTTTTATCCCCAAAATAGGACAGTTTTTTCCAGACATGCCACATTTCTCCCAAATATATCACATCTTCTCCAAGAAATACCAGGATTCCTGCTGAAATAGGACCTTCTCACCGAAAACTACCACTCTTCTCCCCCCATATAGGACATTTTCTTCCAGACATGCCACATTTCTCCCAAATATATCACATCTTCTCCAAGAAATACCAGCTTTCCCCCTTCAAATAGGACCTTTTCACCCACAAATACCTGTTTTATCCCAAAATACGACAGTTTCTTCCAGGAATGCCACATTTCTCCCAAATATATCACATCTTCTCCAAGAAATACCTGCTTTCCCCCTTCAAATAGGACCTTTTCACTCACTAATAGCAGGCTTCTCCCCCAAATAGGACAGTTTCTTCCAGAAATGGCACATTTCTCCCAAATATATCACATCTTCTCCAAGAAATACCAGGTTTCCCCCTTCAAATAGGACCTTTTCACCCACAAATACCTCTTTTATCCCCAAAATAGCACAGTTTCTTCCAGAAATGCCACATTTCTCCCAAATAGATCACATCTCCTTCAAGAAATACCAGGTTTCCCCCTGGAAATAGGACCTTTTCTCCCTCAAATACCTGTTTTATCCCCAAAACAGGACACTTTCTTCCAGAAATGCCACATTTCTCCCAAATATATCACATCTTCTCCAAGAAATACCAGCTTTCCCCCTTCAAATAGAACCTTTTCACCCACAAATACCTCTTTTATCCCCAAAAGAGGACTGTTTCTTCCAGACATGCCACATTTCTCCCAAATAGATCACATCTTCTCCAAGAAATACCAGCTTTCCCCCTTCAAATAGGACCTTTTCACCCACAAATACCTCTTTTATCCCCAAAAGAGGACAGTTTCTTCCAGAAATGCCACATTTCTCCCAAACATATCACATCTTCTCCAAGAAATACCAGGTTTCCCCCTTCAAATAGGACCTTTTCACCCACAAATACCTCTTTTATCCCCAAAAGAGGACAGTTTCTTCCAGAAATGCCACATTTCACCCAAACATATCACATCTCCTCCAAGAAATACCAGGATTCCTCCTGAAATAAGACCTTTTCTCCCACAAATACCACCCTTCTCCCCCCAAATAGGACATTTTCTTCCAGACATGCCACATTTCTCCCAAATATATCACATCTTCTCCAAGAAATACCAGGTTTTCCCCTTCAAATAGGACCTTTTCACCCACAAATCCCTGTTCTATCCCCATAAGAGGACAGTTTCTTCCAGAAATGCCACATTTCTCCCAAATATATCACATCTTCTCCAAGAAATACCACGTTTCCCCCTTCAAATAGGACCTTTTCAACCACAAATACCTCTTTTATCCCCAAAAGAGGACAGTTTCTTCCAGGAATGCCAGATTTCTCCCAAATATATCACATCTTCTCCAAGAAATACCAGCTTTCCCCCTTCAAATAGGACCTTCTCAACCACAAATACCTCTTTTATCCCCAAAAGAGGACAGTTTTTTCCAGAAATGCCACATTTCTCCCAAATAGATCACATCTTCTCCAAGAAATACCTGCTTTCCCCCTTCAAATAGGAACTTTTCTCCCACAGATACGTCTTTTATCCCCAAAAGAGAACAGTTTCTTCCAGAAATGCCACATTTCTCCCAAATATATTACAACTCCTCCAAGAAATACCAGGTTTCCCCCGTGAATTAGGAACTTTTCTCCATGAAATACCTCTTTTATCCCCAAAAGAGGACAGTTTCTTCCAGAAAGGCCACATTTCTCCCAAATGTATCACATCTTCTCCAAGAAATACCAGGATTCCTCCTGAAATAGGACCTTCTCACCCAAAACTACCAGCCTTCTCCCCCCAAATTGGACAATTTCTTCCAGACATGCCACATTTCTCCCAAATAGATCACATCTTCTCCAAGAAATACCAGCTTACCCCCTTCAAATAGGACCTTTTCTCCCACAAATACCTGCATTATCCCCCAAATAGGACAGTTTCTTCCGGACATGCCACATTTCTCCCAAATATATCACCTCTTCTCCAAGAAATACCAGGTTTCCCCCTTCAAATAGGACCTTTTCACCCACAAATACCTGTTTTATCCCCAAAAGAGGACAGTTTCTTCCAGGAATGCCACATTTCTCCCAAAAATATCACATCTTCTCCAAGAAATACCAGGTTTCCCCCTTCAAATAGGACCTTGTCACCCACAAATACCTCTTTTATCCCCAAAAGAGGACAGTTTCTTCCAGAAATGCCACATTTCTCCCAAATATATCACATCTTCTCCAAGAAATACCACGTTTCCCCCTTCAAATAGGACCTTTTCACCCACAAATACCTCTTTTATCCCCAAAAGAGGACAGTTTCTGCCAGAAAGGCCACATTTCTCCCAAATATACCACATCTTCTCCAAGAAATACCAGGTTTTCCCCTTCAAATAGGACCTTTTCACCCACAAATACCTCTTTTATCCCCAAAAGAGGACAGTTTCTTCCAGAAATGCCACATTTCTCCCAAACATATCACATCTTCTCCAAGAACTACCAGCTTTCCCCCTTCAAATAAGACCTTTTCACACACAAATACCTCTTTTATCCCCAAAAGAGGACAGTTTCTTCCAGAAATGCCACATTTCTCCCAAATAGATCACATCTTCTCCAAGAAACACCACGTTTCCCCCTTCAAATACGACCTTTTCACCCACAAATACCTCTTTTATCCCCTAAATTGGACAGTTTCTTCCTGACATGCCACATTTCTCCCAAATATACCACATCTTCTCCAAGAAATACCAGGTTTCCCCTTTCAAATAGGACCTTTTCAACCACTAATACCTGTTTTATCCCCAAAAGAGGACAGTTTCTCCCAGAAATGCCACATTTCTCCCAAACATATCACATCTTCTCCAAGAAATACCAGGTTTCCCCCTTCAAATAGGACCTTTTCACCCACAAAAAATTCATTTATCCCCAAAATTGGTCAGTTTCTTCCAGAAATGCCACATTTCTCCCAAATATATCACATCTTCTCCAAGAAATACCAGGATTCCTCCTGAAAGAGGACCTTTTCTCCCTCAAATACCAGCCTTCTCCCCCCAAATAGGACAGTTTCTTCTTGTCATGCCACATTTCTCCCAAATATATCACATCTTCTCCAAGAAATACCAGGTTTCCCCCTTCAAATAGGAACTTTTCTCCCACAAATACCTCTTTTATCCCCAAAAGAGGACAGTTTCTTCCAGGAATGCCACATTTCTCCCAAATATATCACATCTTCTCCAAGAAATACCACGTTTCCCCCTTCAAATAGGACCTTCTCACCCACAAATACCTCTTTTATCCCCAAAAGAGGACAGTTTTTTCCAGACATGCCACATTTCTCCCAAATATATCACATCTTCTCCAAGAAATACCAGGTTTCCCCCTTCAAATAGGACCTTTTCTCCCACAGATACCTCTTTTATCCCCAAAATAGGACAGTTTCTTCCAGAAATGCCACATTTCTCCCAAATATATCACAACACCTCCAAGAAATACCAGGTTTCCCCCTTGAATTAGGAACTTTTCTCCATGAAATACCTCTTTTATCCACAAAAGAGGACAGTTTCTTCCAGAAAGGCCACATTTCTCCCAAATATATCACATCTTCTCCAAGAAATGCCAGGATTCCTCCTGAAATAGGACCTTCTCACCCAAAACTACCAGCCTTCTCCCCCCAAATTGGACGTTTTCTTCCAGAAAGGCCAGATTTCTCCAAAATGTATCACATCTTCTCCAAGAAATACCAGCTTTCCCCCTTCAAATAGGACCTTTTCACCAACAAATACCTCTTTTATCCCAGAAAGAGCACAGTTTCTTCCAGAAATGCCACATTTCTCCCGAATAGATCACATCTTCTCCAAGAAATACCACGTTTCCCCCTTCAAATAGGACCTTTTCACCCACAAATACCTCTTTTATCCCCAAAAGAGGACAGTTTCTTCCAGACATGCCACATTTCTCCCAAATATATCACATCTTCTCCAAGAAATAACAGGTTTTCCCCTGGAAATAGGACCTATTCACCCACAAATACCTGTTTTATCCCCAAAAGAGGACAGTTTCTTCCAGAAATGCCAGATTTCTCCCAAATATACCACATCTTCTCCAAGAAATACCTGCTTTCCCCCTTCAAATAGGACCTTTTCACCCACAAGTACCTGTTCTATCCCCAAAGAGGGCAGTTTCTTCAAGAAATGCCACATTTCTCCCAAATATATCACATCTTCTCCAAGAAATACCAGCTTTCCCCCTTCAAATATGACCTTTTCACCCACAAATACCTCTTTTATCCCCAAAATAGGACAGTTTCTTCCAGGAATGCCACATTTCTCCCAAAAATATCACATCTTCTCCAAGAAATACCAGGTTTCCCCCTTCAAATAGGACCTTGTCACCCACAAATACCTCTTTTATCCCCAAAAGAGGACAGTTTCTTCCAGAAATGCCACATTTCTCCCAAATATATCACATCTTCTCCAAGAAATACCACGTTTCCCCCTACAAATAGGACCTTTTCACCCACAAATACCTGTTTTATCCCCAAAAGAGGACAGTTTCTGCCAGAAAGGCCACATTTCTCCCAAATATACCACAACTTCTCCAAGAAATACCAGGTTTTCCCCTTCAAATAGGACCTTTTCACCCACAAATACCACTTTTATCCCCAAAAGAGGACAGTTTCTTCCAGAAATGCCTCATTTCTCCCAAACATATCACATCTTCTCCAAGAAATACCAGCTTTCCCCCTTCAAATATGACCTTTTCACACACAAATACCTCTTTTATCCCCAAAAGAGGACAGTTTCTTCCAGAAATGCCACATTTCTCCCAAATATATCACATCTTCTCCAAGAAACACCACGTTTCCCCCTTCAAATACGACCTTTTCACCCACAAATACCTCTTTTATCCCCAAAATAGGACAGTTTCTTCCTGACATGCCACATTTCTCCCAAATATACCACATCTTCTCCAAGAAATACCAGGTTTCCCCTTTCAAATAGGACCTTTTCAACCACTAATACCTGTTTTATCCCCAAAAGAGGACAGTTTCTCCCAGAAATGCCACATTTCTCCCAAACATATCACATCTTCTCCAAGAAATACCAGCTTTCCCCCTTCAAATAGGACCTTTTCACCAACAAAAAATTCTTTTATCCCCAAAATAGGACAGTTTCTGCCAGAAATGCCACATTTCTCCCAAATATATCACATCTTCTCCAAGAAATACCAGGATTCCTCCTGAAAGAGGACCTTTTCTCCCTCAAATACCAGCCTTCTCCCCCCAAATAGGACAGTTTCTTCTTGACATGCCACATTTCTCCCAAATATATCACATCTTCTCCAAGAAATACCAGGTTTCCCCCTTCTAAATAGGACATTATCACCCACAAATACCACTTTTATCCCCAAAATAGGACAGTTTCTGCCAGAAAGGCCACATTTCTCCCAAACATATCACATCTTCTCCAAGAAATACCAGCTTTCCCCCTTCAAATAGGACCTTTTCTCCCACAAATACCAGCCTCCTCCCCCCATATAGGACTGTTTCTTCCTGACATGCCACATTTCTCCCAAACATATCACATCTTCTCTAAGAAATACCACGTTTCCCCCTTCAAATAGGACCTTTTCATCCACAAATACCTGTTTTATCCCCAAAATACGACAGTTTCTTCCAGAAATGCCACATTTCTCCCAAATATATCACATCTTCTCCAAGAAATACCAGCTTTCCCCCTTCAAATAGGACCTTTTCACCCACTAATAGCAGGCTTCTCCACCAAATAGGACAGTTTCTTCCAGAAATGCCACATTTCTCCCAAATAGATCACATCTTCTCCAAGAAATACCAGCTTTCCCCCTGGAAATAGGGATTTTTCACCCACAAATACCTCTTTTATCCCCAAAATACGACAGTTTCTTCCAGACATGCCACATTTCTCCCAAATAGATCACATCTCCTTCAAGAAATACCAGCTTTCCCCCTTCAAATAGGAACTTTTCTCCCACAAATACCTCTTTTATCCCCAAAACAGGACACTTTCTTCCAGACATGCCACATTTCTCCCAAATATATCACATCTTCTCCAAGAAATACCAGGTTTCCCCCTTCAAATAGGAATTTTTCACCCACAAATACCTCTTTTATCCCCAAAATACGACAGTTTCTTCCAGACATGCCACATTTCTCCCAAATATATCACATCTTCTCCAAGAAATACCAGCTTTCCCCCTTCATATAGGACCTTTTCACCCACAAATACCTGTTTTATCCCCAAAATAGGACAGTTTCTTCCAGAAATGCCATATTTCTCCCAAACATATCACATCTTCTCCAAGAAATACCGGGTTTCCCCCTTCAAATAGGACCTTTTCACCCACAAATACCTGTTTTATCCCCAAAAGAGGACAGTTTCTTCCAGAAATGCCACATTTCTCCCAAACATATCACATCTTCTCCAAGAAATACCAGGATTCCTCCTGAAATAGGAACTTTTCTCCCACAAATACCACCCTTCTCCCCCTAAATCGGACATTTTCTTCCAGAAAGGCCACATTTCTCCCAAATATATCACATCTTCTCCAAGAAATACCAGGTTTCCACCTTCAAATAGGAACTTTTCACCCACAAATACCTCTTTTATCCCCAAAAGAGGACAGTTTCTTCCTGGAATGCCACATTTCTCCCAAATATATCACATCTTCTCCAAGAAATACCACGTTTCCCCCTTCAAATACGACCTTTTCACCCACAAATACCTCTTTTATCCCCAAAATAGGACAGTTTCTTCCTGACATGCCACATTTCTCCCAAATATATCACATCTTCTCCAAGAAATACCAGCTTTCCCCCTTCAAATAGGACCTTTTCACCCACAAATACCTGTTTTATCCCCAAAAGAGGACACTTTCTGCCAGAAAGGCCACATTTCTCCCAAACATATCACATCTTCTCCAAGAAATACCAGCTTTCCCCCTTCAAATAGGACCTTTTCACCCACAAAAAATTCATTTATCCCCAAAATAGGTCAGTTTCTTCCAGAAATGCCTGATTTCTCCCAAATATATCACATCTTCTCCAAGAAATACCAGGATTCCTCCTGAAAGAGGACCTTTTCTCCCTCAAATACCAGCCTTCTCCCCCCAAATAGGACAGTTTCTTCTTGACATGCCACATTTCTCCCAAATATATCACATCTTCTCCAAGAAATACCAGGTTTCCCCCTTCAAATAGGACCTTATCACCCACAAATACCACTTTTATCCCCAAAATAGGACAGTTTCTGCCAGAAAGGCCACATTTCTCCCAAACATATCACATCTTCTCCAAGAAATACCAGGTTTCCCCCTACAAATAGGACCTTTTCTCCCACAAATACCAGCCTTCTCCCCCCAAATACGACAGTTTCTTCCAGACATGCCACATTTCTCCCAAATATATCACATCTTCTCCAAGAAATGCCAGGATTCCTCCTGAAATAGGACCTTCTCACCCAAAACTACCAGCCTTCTCCCCCCAAATTGGACGTTTTCTTCCAGAAAGGCCAGATTTCTCCAAAATGTATCACATCTTCTCCAAGAAATACCAGCTTTCCCCCTTCAAATAGGACCTTTTCACCAACAAATACCTCTTTTATCCCCAAAAGAGCACAGTTTCTTCCAGAAATGCCACATTTCTCCCGAATAGATCACATCTTTTCCAAGAAATACCACGTTTCCCCCTTCAAATAGGACCTTTTCACCCACAAATACCTCTTTTATCCCCAAAAGAGGACAGTTTCTTCCAGACATGCCACATTTCTCCAAAATATATCACATCTTCTCCAAGAAATAACAGGTTTTCCCCTGGAAATAGGACCTATTCACCCACAAATACCTGTTTTATCCCCAAAAGAGGACAGTTTCTTCCAGAAATGCCACATTTCTCCCAAATATAGCACATCTTCTCCAAGAAATACCTGCTTTCCCCCTTCAAATAGGACCTTTTCACCCACAAGTACCTGTTTTATCCCCAAAGAGGGCAGTTTCTTCAAGAAATGCCACATTTCTCCCAAATATATCACATCTTCTCCAAGAAATACCAGCTTTCCCCCTTCAAATATGACCTTTTCACCCACAAATACCTCTTTTATCCCCAAAACAGGACAGTTTCTTCCAGACATGCCACATTTCTCCCAAATAGATCACATCTTCTCCAAGAAATGCCACGTTTCTCCCGTCAAATAGGACCTTTTCACCCACAAATACCTCTTTTATCCCCAAAAGAGGACAGTTTCTTCCTGACATGCCACATTTCTCCCAAATATATCACATCTTCTCCAAGAAATACCAGGTTTCCCCCTTGAATTAGGACCTTTTCACCATGAAAAAATTCTTTTATCCACAAAAGAGGACAGTTTCTTCCAGAAAGGCCACATTTCTCCCAAATATATATCATCTTCTCCAAGAAATACCAGCTTTCCCCCTTCAAATAGGACCTTTTCACCAACAAAAAATTCTTTTATCCCCAAAAGAGGACAGTTTCTGCCAGAAATGCCACATTTCTCCCAAATATATCACATCTTCTCCAAGAAATACCAGGATTCCTCCTGAAAGAGGACCTTTTCTCCCTCAAATACCAGCCTTCTCCCCCCAAATAGGACAGTTTATTCTTGACATGCCACATTTCTCCCAAATATATCACATCTTCTCCAAGAAATACCAGCTTTCCCCCTTCTAAATAGGACCTTATCACCCACAAATACCACTTTTATCCCCAAAATAGGACAGTTTCTGCCAGAAAGGCCACATTTCTCCCAAACATATCACATCTTCTCCAAGTAATACCAGCTTTCCCCCTTCAAATAGGACCTTTTCTCCCACAAATACCAGCCTCCTCCCCCCATATAGGACTGTTTCTTCCTGACATGCCACATTTCTCCCAAACATATCACATCTTCTCTAAGAAATACCACGTTTCCCCCTTCAAATAGGACCTTTTCATCCACAAATACCTGTTTTATCCCCAAAATACGACAGTTTCTTCCAGAAATGCCACATTTCTCCCAAATATATCACATCTTCTCCAAGAAATACCAGCTTTCCCCCTTCAAATAGGACTTTTTCACCCACTAATAGCAGGCTTCTCCACCAAATAGGACAGTTTCTTCCAGAAATGCCACATTTCTCCCAAATATATCACATCTTCTCCAAGAAATACCAGCTTTCCCCCTGGAAATAGGGATTTTTCACCCACAAATACCTCTTTTATCCCCAAAATACGACAGTTTCTTCCAGACATGCCACATTTCTCCCAAATAGATCACATCTCCTTCAAGAAATACCAGCTTTCCCCCTTCAAATAGGAACTTTTCTCCCACAAATACCTCTTTTATCCCCAAAACAGGACACTTTCTTCCAGACATGCCACATTTCTCCCAAATATATCACATCTTCTCCAAGAAATACCAGGTTTCCCCCTTCAAATAGGAATTTTTCACCCACAAATACCTCTTTTATCCCCAAAATACGACAGTTTCTTCCAGACATGCCACATTTCTCCCAAATATATCACATCTTCTCCAAGAAATACCAGCTTTCCCCCTTCATATAGGACCTTTTCACCCACAAATACCTGTTTTATCCCCAAAATAGGACAGTTTCTTCCAGAAATGCCATATTTCTCCCAAACATATCACATCTTCTCCAAGAAATACCAGGTTTCCCCCTTCAAATAGGACCTTTTCACCCACAAATACCTGTTTTATCCCCAAAAGAGGACAGTTTCTTCCAGAAATGCCACATTTCTCCCAAACATATCACATCTTCTCCAAGAAATACCAGGATTCCTCCTGAAATAGGAACTTTTCTCCCACAAATACCACCCTTCTCCCCCTAAATCGGACATTTTCTTCCAGAAAGGCCACATTTCTCCCAAATATATCACATCTTCTCCAAGAAATACCAGGTTTCCACCTTCAAATAGGAACTTTTCACCCACAAATACCTCTTTTATCCCCAAAAGAGGACAGTTTCTTCCTGGAATGCCACATTTCTCCCAAATATATCACATCTTCTCCAAGAAATACCACGTTTCCCCCTTCAAATACGACCTTTTCACCCACAAATACCTCTTTTATCCCCAAAATAGGACAGTTTCTTCCTGACATGCCACATTTCTCCCAAATATATCACATCTTCTCCAAGAAATACCAGCTTTCCCCCTTCAAATAGGACCTTTTCACCCACAAATACCTGTTTTATCCCCAAAAGAGGACACTTTCTGCCAGAAAGGCCACATTTCTCCCAAACATATCACATCTTCTCCAAGAAATACCAGCTTTCCCCCTTCAAATAGGACCTTTTCACCCACAAAAAATTCATTTATCCCCAAAATAGGTCAGTTTCTTCCAGAAATGCCTGATTTCTCCCAAATATATCACATCTTCTCCAAGAAATACCAGGATTCCTCCTGAAAGAGGACCTTTTCTCCCTCAAATACCAGCCTTCTCCCCCCAAATAGGACAGTTTCTTCTTGACATGCCACATTTCTCCCAAATATATCACATCTTCTCCAAGAAATACCAGGTTTCCCCCTTCAAATAGGACCTTATCACCCACAAATACCACTTTTATCCCCAAAATAGGACAGTTTCTGCCAGAAAGGCCACATTTCTCCCAAACATATCACATCTTCTCCAAGAAATACCAGGTTTCCCCCTACAAATAGGACCTTTTCTCCCACAAATACCAGCCTTCTCCCCCCAAATACGACAGTTTCTTCCAGACATGCCACATTTCTCCCAAATATATCACATCTTCTCCAAGAAATGCCAGGATTCCTCCTGAAATAGGACCTTCTCACCCAAAACTACCAGCCTTCTCCCCCCAAATTGGACGTATTCTTCCAGAAAGGCCAGATTTCTCCAAAATGTATCACATCTTCTCCAAGAAATACCAGCTTTCCCCCTTCAAATAGGACCTTTTCACCAACAAATACCTCTTTTATCCCCAAAAGAGCACAGTTTCTTCCAGAAATGCCACATTTCTCCCGAATAGATCACATCTTTTCCAAGAAATACCACGTTTCCCCCTTCAAATAGGACCTTTTCACCCACAAATACCTCTTTTATCCCCAAAAGAGGACAGTTTCTTCCAGACATGCCACATTTCTCCAAAATATATCACATCTTCTCCAAGAAATAACAGGTTTTCCCCTGGAAATAGGACCTATTCACCCACAAATACCTGTTTTATCCCCAAAAGAGGACAGTTTCTTCCAGAAATGCCACATTTCTCCCAAATATAGCACATCTTCTCCAAGAAATACCTGCTTTCCCCCTTCAAATAGGACCTTTTCACCCACAAGTACCTGTTTTATCCCCAAAGAGGGCAGTTTCTTCAAGAAATGCCACATTTCTCCCAAATATATCACATCTTCTCCAAGAAATACCAGCTTTCCCCCTTCAAATATGACCTTTTCACCCACAAATACCTCTTTTATCCCCAAAACAGGACAGTTTCTTCCAGACATGCCACATTTCTCCCAAATAGATCACATCTTCTCCAAGAAATGCCTCGTTTCTCCCGTCAAATAGGACCTTTTCACCCACAAATACCTCTTTTATCCCCAAAAGAGGACAGTTTCTTCCTGACATGCCACATTTCTCCCAAATATATCACATCTTCTCCAAGAAATACCAGGTTTCCCCCTTGAATTAGGACCTTTTCACCATGAAAATATTCTTTTATCCACAAAAGTGGACAGTTTCTTCCAGAAAGGCCACATTTCTCCCAAATATATATCATCTTCTCCAAGAAATACCAGGTTTCCCCCTTCAAATAGGACCTTTTCAACCACTAATACCTCTTTTATCCCCAAAAGAGGACAGTTTCTTCCAGAAATGCCACATTTCTCCCAAATATATCACATCTTCTCCAAGAAATGCCAGGATTCCTCCTGAAATAGGACCTTCTCACCCAAAACTACCAGCCTTCTCCCCCCAAATTGGACGTTTTCTTCCAGAAAGGCCAGATTTCACCAAAATATATCACATCTTCTCCAAGAAATACCAGCTTTCCCCTTTCAAATAGGAACTTTTCCCCAAGATAACCTCTTTTATCCCCAAAAGAGGACAGTTTCTTCCAGACATGCCACATTTCTCCCAAATAGATCACATCTTCTCCAAGAAATACCAGCTTTCCCCCTTCAAATAGGACCTTTTCAACCACTAATACCTCTTTTATCCCCAAAATAGGACAGTTTCTTCCAGAAATGCCATATTTCTCCCAAACATATCACATCTTCTCCAAGAAATACCAGGTTTCCCCCTTCAAATAGGACCTTTTCACCCACAAATACCTGTTTTATCCCCAAAAGAGGACAGTTTCTTCCAGAAATGCCACATTTCTCCCAAACATATCACATCTTCTCCAAGAAATACCAGGATTCCTCCTGAAATAGGAACTTTTCTCCCACAAATACCACCCTTCTCCCCCTAAATCGGACATGTTCTTCCAGAAAGGCCACATTTCTCCCAAATATATCACATCTTCTCCAAGAAATACCAGGTTTCCACCTTCAAATAGGAACTTTTCACCCACAAATACCTCTTTTATCCCCATAAGAGGACAGTTTCTTCCTGGAATGCCACATTTCTCCCAAATATATCACATCTTCTCCAAGAAATACCAGGTTTCCCCCTTCAAATACGACCTTTTCACCCACAAATACCTCTTTTATCCCCAAAATAGGACAGTTTCTTCCTGACATGCCACATTTCTCCCAAATATATCACATCTTCTCCAAGAAATACCAGGGTTCCCCCTTCAAATAGGACCTTTTCACCCACAAATACCTGTTTTATCCCCAAAAGAGGACACTTTCTGCCAGAAAGGCCACATTTCTCCCAAACATATCACATCTTCTCCAAGAAATACCAGCTTTCCCCCTTCAAATAGGACCTTTTCACCCACAAAAAATTCATTTATCCCCAAAATAGGTCAGTTTCTTCCAGAAATGCCTGATTTCTCCCAAATATATCACATCTTCTCCAAGAAATACCAGGATTCCTCCTGAAAGAGGACCTTTTCTCCCTCAAATACCAGCCTTCTCCCCCCAAATAGGACAGTTTCTTCTTGACATGCCACATTTCTCCCAAATATATCACATCTTCTCCAAGAAATACCAGGTTTCCCCCTTCAAATAGGACCTTATCACCCACAAATACCACTTTTATCCCCAAAATAGGACAGTTTCTGCCAGAAAGGCCACATTTCTCCCAAACATATCACATCTTCTCCAAGAAATACCAGGTTTCCCCCTACAAATAGGACCTTTTCTCCCACAAATACCAGCCTTCTCCCCCCAAATACGACAGTTTCTTCCAGACATGCCACATTTCTCCCAAATATATCACAACTTCTCCAAGAAATGCCAGGATTCCTCCTGAAATAGGACCTTCTCACCCAAAACTACCAGCCTTCTCCCCCCAAATTGGACGTTTTCTTCCAGAAAGGCCAGATTTCTCCAAAATGTATCACATCTTCTCCAAGAAATACCAGCTTTCCCCCTTCAAATAGGACCTTTTCACCAACAAATACCTGTCTTATCCCCAAAAGAGCACAGTTTCTTCCAGAAATGCCACATTTCTCCCGAATAGATCACATCTTCTCCAAGAAATACCACGTTTCCCCCTTCAAATAGGACCTTTTCACCCACAAATACCTCTTTTATCCCCAAAAGAGGACAGTTTCTTCCAGACATGCCACATTTCTCCAAAATATATCACATCTTCTCCAAGAAATAACAGGTTTCCACCTTCAAATAGGAACTTTTCACCCACAAATACCTCTTTTATCCCCAAAAGAGGACAGTTTCTTCCAGAAATGTCAGATTTCTCCCAAATATACCACATCTTCTCCAAGAAATACCTGCTTTCCCCCTTCAAATAGGACCTTTTCACCCACAAGTACCTGTTTTATCCCCAAAGAGGGCAGTTTCTTCAAGAAATGCCACATTTCTCCCAAATATATCACATCTTCTCCAAGAAATACCAGGTTTCCCCCTTCAAATATGACCTTTTCACCCACAAATACCTCTTTTATCCCCAAAACAGGACAGTTTCTTCCAGACATGCCACATTTCTCCCAAATAGATCACATCTTCTCCAAGAAATGCCACGTTTCTCCCGTCAAATAGGACCTTTTCACCCACAAATACCTCTTTTATCCCCAAACGAGGACAGTTTCTTCCTGACATGCCACATTTCTCCCAAATATATCACATCTTCTCCAAGAAATACCAGGTTTCCCCCTTGAATTAGGACCTTTTCACCATGAAAAAATTCTTTTATCCACAAAAGAGGACAGTTTCTTCCAGAAAGGCCACATTTCTCCCAAATATATATCATCTTCTCCAAGAAATACCAGGTTTCCCCCTTCAAATAGGACCTTTTCAACCACTAATACCTCTTTTATCCCCAAAAGAGGACAGTTTCTTCCAGAAATGCCACATTTCTCCCAAATATATCACATCTTCTCCAAGAAATGCCAGGATTCCTCCTGAAATAGGACCTTCTCACTCAAAACTACCAGCCTTCTCCCCCCAAATTGGACGTTTTCTTCCAGAAAGGCCAGATTTCACCAAAATATATCACATCTTCTCCAAGAAATACCAGCTTTCCCCTTTCAAATAGGAACTTTTCCCCAAGAAAACCTCTTTTATCCCCAAAAGAGGACAGTTTCTTCCAGACATGCCACATTTCTCCCAAATAGATCACATCTTCTCCAAGAAATAACAGCTTTCCCCCTTCAAATAGGACCTTTTCAACCACTAATACCTCTTTTATCCCCAAAAGAGGACAGTTTCTTCCAGACATGCCACATTTCTCCCAAACATATCACATCTTCTCCAAGAAATACCAGGATTCCTCCTGAAATAGGAACTTTTCTCTCACAAATACCACCCTTCTCCCCCTAAATAGGAAATTTTCTTCCAGAAATGCCACATTTCTCCCAAATATATCACATCTTCTCCAAGAAATACCAGGTTTCCACCTTCAAATAGGAACTTTTCTCCCACAGATACCTCTTTTATCCCCAAAAGAGGACAGTTTCTTCCAGGAATGCCACATTTCTCCCAAATATATCACATCTTCTCCAAGAAATACCACGTTTCCCCCTTCAAATAGGACCTTCTCACCCACAAATACCTCTTTTATCCCCAAAATAGGACAGTTTTTTCCAGACATGCCACATTTCTCCCAAATATATCACATCTTCTCCAAGAAATACCAGGGTTCCCCCTTCAAATAGGACCTTTTCTCCCACAGATACCTGTTTTATCCCCAAAAGAGGACAGTTTCTTCCAGAAATGCCACATTTCTCCCAAATAGATCACATCTTCTCCAAGAAATACCAGGTTTCCCCCTTGAATTAGGAACTTTTCTCCATGAAATACCTCTTTTATCCACAAAAGAGGACAGTTTCTTCCAGAAAGGCCACATTTCTCCCAAATATATCACATCTTCTCCAAGAAATGCCAGGATTCCTCCTGAAATAGGACCTTCTCACCCAAAACTACCAGCCTTCTCCCCCCAAATTGGACGTTTTCTTCCAGAAAGGCCAGATTTCTCCAAAATGTATCACATCTTCTCCAAGAAATACCAGCTTTCCCCCTTCAAATAGGACCTTTTCACCAACAAATACCTCTTTTATCCCCAAAAGAGCACAGTTTCTTCCAGAAATGCCACATTTCTCCCGAATAGATCACATCTTCTCCAAGAAATACCACGTTTCCCCCTTCAAATAGGACCTTTTCACCCACAAATACCTCTTTTATCCCCAAAAGAGGACAGTTTCTTCCAGACATGCCACATTTCTCCAAAATATATCACATCTTCTCCAAGAAATAACAGGTTTTCCCCTGGAAATAGGACCTATTCACCCACAAATACCTCTTTTATCCCCAAAAGAGGACAGTTTCTTCCAGAAATGCCAGATTTCTCCCAAATATACCACATCTTCTCCAAGAAATACCTGCTTTCCCCCTTCAAATAGGACCTTTTCACCCACAAGTACCTGTTTTATCCCCAAAGAGGGCAGTTTCTTCAAGAAATGCCACATTTCTCCCAAATATATCACATCTTCTCCAAGAAATACCAGCTTTCCCCCTTCAAATAGGACCTTTTCACCCACAAATACCTCTTTTATCCCCAAAAGAGGACAGTTTCTTCCAGACATGCCACATTTCTCCCAAATAGATCACATCTTCTCCAAGAAATGCCACGTTTCCCCCTTCAAATAGGACCTTTTCACCCACAAATACCTCTTTTATCCCCAAAAGAGGACAGTTTCTTCCAGAAATGCCACATTTCTCCCAAATATATCACATCTTCTCCAAGAAATACCAGGTTTCCCCCTTGAATTAGGACCTTTTCTCCATGAAAAAATTCTTTTATCCACAAAAGAGGACAGTTTCTTCCAGAAAGACCACATTTCTCCCAAATATATATCATCTTCTCCAAGAAATACCAGGTTTCCCCCTTCAAATAGGACCTTTTCAACCACTAATACCTCTTTTATCCCCAAAAGAGGACAGTTTCTTCCAGAAATGCCACATTTCTCCCAAATATATCACATCTTCTCCAAGAAATGCCAGGATTCCTCCTGAAATAGGACCTTCTCACCCAAAACTACCAGCCTTTTCCCCCCAAATTGGACGTTTTCTTCCAGAAAGGCCAGATTTCACCAAAATATATCACATCTTCTCCAAGAAATACCAGCTTTCCCCTTTCAAATAGCAACTTTTCCCCAAGAAAACCTCTTTTATCCCCAAAAGAGGACAGTTTCTTCCAGAAAGGCCACATTTCTCCCAAATAGATCACATCTTCTCCAAGAAATACCAGCTTTCCCCCTTCAAATAGGACCTTTTCAACCACTAATACCTCTTTTATCCCCAAAAGAGGACTGTTTCTTCCAGACATGCCACATTTCTCCCAAATATATCACATCTTCTCCAAGAAATACCAGCTTTCCCCCTTCAAATAGGACCTTTTCACCCACAAATACCTCTTTTATCCCCAAAAGAGGACAGTTTCTTCCAAAAATGCCACATTTCTCCCAAATAGATCACATCTTCTCCAAGAAATACCACGTTTCCCCCTTCAAATAGGACCTTTTCACCCACAAATACCTCTTTTATCCCCAAAAGAGGACAGTTTCTTCCAGAAATGCCACATTTCTCCCAAATATATCACATCTTCTCCAAGAAATACCAGGTTTCCCCCTTCAAATAGGACCTTTTCTCCCACAAATACCTGTTTTATCCCCAAAAGAGGACAGTTTCTTCCAGAAATGCCAGATTTCTCCCAAATATACCACATATTCTCCAAGAAATACCAGCTTTCCCCCTTCAAATAGGACCTTTTCACCCACAAGTACCTGTTTTATCCCCAAAAGAGGACAGTTTCTTCCAGAAATGCCACATTTCTCCCAAATATATCACATCTTCTCCAAGAAATACCAGGTTTCCCCCTTCAAATAGGACCTTTTCACCCACAAATACCTCTTTTATCCCCAAAATAGGACAGTTTCTTCCTGACATGCCACATTTCTCCCAAATATATCACATCTTCTCCAAGAAATGCCACGTTTCCCCCTTCAAATAGGACCTTTTCACCCACAAATACCTGTTTTATCCCCAAAAGAAGACAGTTTCTCCCAGAAATGCCACATTTCTCCCAAACATATCACATCTGCTCCAAGAAATACCAGGTTTCCCCCTTCAAATAGGACCTTTTCACCCACACATACCTCATTTATCCCCAAAAGAGGACATTTTCTTCCAGAAATGCCACATTTCTCCCAAATAGATCACATCTTCTCCAAGAAATAACAGCTTTCCCCCTTCAAATAGGACCTTTTCACCCACAAATACCTCTTTTATCCCTCAAATAGGACAGTTTCTTCCAGACATGCCACATTTCTCCCAAACATATCACATCTTCTCCAAGAAATACCAGGATTCCTCCTGAAAGAGGACCTTTTCTCCCTCAAATACCAGCCTTCTCCCCCCAAATAGGACATTTTCTTCCAGAAATGCCACATTTCTCCCAAATACATCACATCTTCTCCAAGAAATACCAGCTTTCCCCCTTCAAATAGGACCTTATCACCCACAAATACCACTTTTATCCCCAAAATAGGACAGTTTTAGCCAGAAAGGCTACATTTCTCCCAAACATATCACATCTTCTCCAAGAAATACCAGGTTTCCCCCTTCAAATAGGACCTTTTCTCCCACAAAAAATACTTTTATCCCCAAAAGAGGACAGTTTCTTCCGGAAATGCCTGATTTCTCCCAAATAGATCACATCTTCTCCAAGAAATACCAGCTTTCCCCCTTCAAATAGGACCTTTTCACCCACAAATACCTGTTTTATCCCCAAAATAGGACAGTTTCTTCCAGTCATGCCACAATTCTCCCAAATATATCACATCTTCTCCAAGAAATACCAGCTTTCCCCCTTCAAATAGGAACTTTTCACCCACAAATACCTGTTTTATCCCCAAAAGAGGACAGTTTCTTCCAGACATGCCAGATTTCTACCAAACATATCACATCTTCTCATAGAATTACCAGCTTTCCCCCTTCAAATAGGACCTTTTCACCCACAAATACCTCTTTTATACCCAAAAGAGGACAGTTTTCTTCCAGAAAGGCCACATTTCTCCCAAACTTATCACATCTCCTCCAAGAAATACCAGTATTCCTTCTGAAATTGGAACTTTTCTCCCTCAAAAACCACCCTTCTCCCCCCAAATAGGACATTTTCTTCCAGAAAGGCCACATTTCTCCCAAATATATCACATCTTCTCCAAGAAATACCAGGTTTTCCCCCTTCAAATAGGACCTTTTCACCCACATATCCCTGTTGTATCCCCATAAGAGGACAGTTTCTTCCAGAAAGGCCACATTTCTCCCAAATATATCACATCTTCTCCAAGAAATACCACGTTTCCCCTTTCAAATAGGACCTTTTCCACAGAAAAACCTCTTTTATCCCCAAAATAGGACAGTTTCTTCCAGGAATGCCAGATTTCTCCCAAATATATCACATCTTCTCCAAGAAATACCAGGGTTCCCCCTTCAAATAGGACCTTTTCTCCCACGGATACCTGTTTTATCCCCAAAATAGGACAGTTTTTTCCAGACATGCCACATTTCTCCCAAATATATCACATCTTCTCCAAGAAATATCAGGGTTCCCCCTTCAAATAGGACCTTTTCTCCCACAGATACCTCTTTTATCCCCAAAAGAGGACAGTTTCTTCCAGAAATGCCACATTTCTCCCAAATATATCACAACTCCTCCAAGAAATAGCAGGTTTCCCCCTTGAATTAGGACCTTTTCTCCATGAAATACCTCTTTTATCCACAAAAGAGGACAGTTTCTTCCAGACATGCCACATTTCTCCCAAATATATATCATCTTCTCCAAGAAATACCACGTTTCCCCCTTCAAATAGGACCTTTTCAACCACTAATACCTCTTTTATCCCCAAAAGAGGACAGTTTCTTCCTGACATGCCACATTTCTCCCAAATATATCACATTTTCTCCAAGAAATACCAGGATTCCTCCTGAAAGAGGACCTTCTCACCCAAAACTACCAGCCTTCTCCCCCCAAATAGGACAGTTTCTTCCAGAAAGGCCACATTTCTCCCAAATAGATCACATCTTCTCCAAGAAATACCAGGATTCCTCCTGAAATAGGACCTTCTCACCGAAAACTACCAGCCTTCTCCCCCCAAATAGGACAGTCTCTTCCAGAAAGGCCACATTTCTCCCAAATAGATCACATCTTCTCCAAGAAATACCAGCTTTCCCCCTTCAAATAGGAACTTTTCTCCCACAAATACCTGTTTGATCCCCAAAATAGGACAGTTTATTCCAGACATGCCACATTTCTCCCAAATAGATCACATCTTCTCCGAGAAATACCAGGTTTCCCCCTTCAAATATGACCTTTTCACCCACAAATACCTCTTTTATCCCCAAAAGAGGACAGTTTCTTCCAGAAATGCCACATTTCTCCCAAAAATATCACATTTTCTCCAAGAAATACCAGGTTTCCCCCTTCAAATAGGACCTTTTCACCCACAAATACCTTTTTTATCCCCAAAAGAGGACATTTTCTTCCAGAAATGCCACATTTCTCCCAAATAGATCACATCTTCTCCAAGATATAACAGATTTTCCCCTGGAAATAGGACCTTTTCACCCACAAATACCTCTTTTATCCCCAAAATAGGACAGTTTCTTCCAGAAATGCCACATTTCTCCCAAATATACCACATCTTCTCCAAGAAATACCTGCTTTCCCCCTTCAAATAGGACCTTTTCACCCACAAGTACCTGTTTTATCCCCAAAAGAGGACAGTTTCTTCAAGACATGCCACATTTCTCCCAAATATATCACATCTTCTCCAAGAAATACCACGTTTCCCCCTTCAAATAGGACCTTTTCACCCACAAATACATGTTATATCCCCAAAGGAGGACAGTTTCTTCCAGAAATGCCACATTTCTCCCAAATATAGCACATCTTCTCCAAGAAATAACAGGTTTTCCCCCTTCAAATAGGACCTTTTCACCCACAAATACCTCTTTTATCCCCAAAAGAGGACAGTTTCTTCCAGAAATGCCACATTTCTCCCAAATATACCACATATTCTCCAAGAAATACCAGGTTTCCCCCTTCAAATAGGAACTTTTCACCCACAAATACCTCTTTTATCCCCAAAAGAGGACGGTTTCTTCCAGAAATGCCACATTTCTCCCAAATATATCACATCTTCTCCAAGAAATACCATGTTTCCCCCTTCAAATAGGACCTTTTCACCCAAAAAAACCTCTTTTATCCCCAAAAGAGGACAGTTTCTTCCAGAAATGGCACATTTCTCCCAAATATATCACATCTTCTCCAAGAAATAACAGGGTTCCTCCTGAAAGAGGACCTTTTCTCCCTCAAATCCCAGCCTTCTCCCCCCAAAAAGGACAGTTTCTTCCAGATATGCCTGATTTCTCCCAAATATATCACATCTTCTCCAAGAAATACCAGCTTTCCCCCTTCAAATGGGACCTTTTCACCCACAAATACCTCTTTTATCCACAAAATAGGACAGTTTCTTCCAGACATGCCACATTTCTCCCAAATATATCACATCTTCTCCAAGAAATACCAGGTTTCCCCCTTCAAATATGACCTTTTCACCCACAAATACCTCTTTTATCCCCATAAGAGGATAGTTTCTGCCAGAAATGCCACATTTCTCCCAAATAGATCACATCTTCTCCAAGAAATACCAGGTTTCCCCCTTCAAATAGGACCTTTTCACCCACAAATACCTCTTTTATCCCCAAAAGAGGACAGTTTCTTCTAGGAATGCCAGATTTCTCCCAAATATATCACATCTTCTCCAAGAAATACCAGGTTTCCCCCTTCAAATAGGACCTTTTCACCAACAAATACCTCTTTTATCCCCCAAATAGGACAGTTTCTTCCAGACATGCCACATTTCTCCGAAATATATCATATCTTCTCCAAGAAATACAAGGGTTCCCCCTTCAAATAGGAACTTTTCACCCACAAATACCTCTTTTATCCCCAAAAGAGGACAGTTTCTTCCAGACATGCCACATTTCTCCCAAATATATCACATCTTCTCCAAGAAATACCAGCTTTCCCCCTTCAAATAGGAACTTTTCACCCTGTAATACCTGTCTTATCCCCAAAAGAGGACAGTTTCTTCCAGACATGCCACATTTCTCCCAAACATATCACATCTTCTCCAAGAAATACCAGGTTTCCCCATTCAAATGGGACCTTTTCAACCACTAATACCTCTTTTATCCCCAAAAGAGGACAGTTTCTTCCAGAAATGCCACATTTCTCCCAAATAGATCACATCTTCTCCAAGAAATACCAGGTTTCCCCGTTCAAATAGGACCTTTTCACCCACAAAAAATTCTTTTATCCCCAAAATAGGACAGTTTCTTCCAGAAATGCCTGATTTCTCCCAAATATATCACATCTTCTCCAAGAAATACCAGCTTTCCCCCTTCAAATAGGGCCTTTTCACCCACAAATACCTCTTTTATCCCCAAAAGAGGACAGTTTCTTCCAGAAATGCCATATTTCTCCCAAACATATCACATCTTCTCCAAGAAATAACAGGTTTCCCCCTTCAAATAGGACCTTTTCACCCACAAATACCTCTTTTATCCCCAAAATAGGACAGTTTCTTACAGAAAGGCCACATTTCTCCCAAACATATCACATCTCCTCCAAGAAATACCAGGATTCCTCCTGAAATAGGACCTTTTCTCCCACAAGTACCAGCCTTCTCCCCCCAAATTGGACATTTTCTTCCAGACATGCCACATTTCTCCCAAATATATCACATCTTCTCCAAGAAATACCAGCTTTCCCCCTTCAAATAGGACCTTTTCACCCACAAATACCTCTTTTATCCCCAAAAGAGGACAGTTTCTTCCAGACATGCCACATTTCTCCCAAATATATCACATCTTCTCCAAGAAATACCAGGTTTCCCCCTTCAAATAGGACCTTTTCACCCACAAATACCTCTTTTATCCCCAAAAGAGGACAGTTTCTTCCAGAAATGCCACATTTCTCCCAAATAGATCACATCTTCTCCAAGAAATACCAGGTTTCCCCCTTCAAATAGGACCTTTTCACCCACAAATACCTCTTTTATCCCCAAAAGAGGACAGTTTCTTCCTGACATGCCACATTTCTCCCAAACATATTACATTTTCTCCAAGAAATACCAGGATTTCTCCTGAAATAGGAACTTTTCTCCCACAAATACCACCCTTCTCCCCCCAAATAGGACAGTTTCTTCCTGACATGCCACATTTCTCCCAAATATATCACATCTTCTCCAAGAAATACCAGGTTTCCCCCTTCAAATAGGACCTTATCACCCACAAATACCACTTTTATCCCCAAAATAGGACACTTTCTTCCAGAAATGCCACATTTCTCCCAAATATAGCACATCTTCTCCAAGAAATACCAGCTTTCCCCCTTCAAATAGGACCTTTTCACCCACAAAAAATTCTTTTATCCCCAAATAGGACAGTTTCTTCCAGAAATGCCTGATTTCTCCCAAATATATCACATCTTCTCCAAGAAACACCAGCTTTCCCCCTTCAAATAGGACCTTTTCTCCCACAAATACCTGTTTTATCCCCAAAATAGGACAGTTTCTTCCAGACATGCCAGATTTCTCCCAAATAGATCACATCTTCTCCAAGAAATACCAGCTTTCGCCCTTCAAATAGGACCTTTTCACCCACAATTACCTGTTTTATCCCCAAAAGAGGGCAGTTTCTTCCAGAAATGCCACATTTCTCCCAAATATATCACATCTTCTCCAAGAAATACCAGCTTTCCCCCTTCAAATAGGACCTTTTCACCCACAAATACCTCTTTTATCCCCAAAAGAGGACAGTTTCTTCCAGAAATGCCACATTTCTCCCAAATATACCACATATTCTCCAAGAAATACCACGTTTCCCTCATCAAATGGGACCTTTTCACCCACAAGTACCTGTTTTATCCCCAAAAGAGGACAGTTTCTTTAAGAAATGCCACATTTCTCCCAAACAAATCACATCTTCTCCAAGAAATACCAGGTTTCCCCCTTCAAATAGGACCTTTTCACCCACAAATACCTCTTTTATCCCCAAAAGAGGACAGTTTCTCCCAGAAATGCCACATTTCTCCCAAACATATCACATCTTCTCCAAGAAATACCAGCTTTCCCCCTTCAAATAGGACCTTTTCACCCACAAAAAATTCTTTTATCCCCAAAATAGGACAGTTTCTTCCAGAAATGCCTGATTTCTCCCAAATACATCACATCTTCTCCAAGAAATACCACGTTTCCCCCTTCAAATAGGAACTTTTCACCCACAAATACCTCTTTTATCCCCAAAAGAGGACAGTTTCTTCCAGACATGCCACATTTCTCCCAAATATACCTCATCTTCTCCAAGAAATACCAGGATTCCTCCTGAAAGAGGACCTTTTCTCCCTCAAATACCAGCCTTCTCCCCCCAAATAGGACAGTTTCTTCCTGACATGCCACATTTCTCCCAAATATATCACATCTTCTCCCACAAATACCAGGTTTCCCCCTTCAAATAGGACCTTATCACCCACAAATACCACTTTTTTCCCCAAAATAGGACAGTTTCTTCCAGAAAGGCCACATTTCTGCCAGACATATCACATCTTCTCCAAGAAATACCAGCTTTCCCCCTTCAAATAGGAACTTCTCACCCACAAAAAATTCTTTTATACCCAAATAGGACAGTTTCTTCCAGAAATGCCTGATTTCTCCCAAATATATCACATCTTCTCCAAGAAACACCAGCTTTCCCCCTTCAAATAGGACCTTTTCTCCCACAAATACCTGTTTTATCCCCAAAATAGGACAGTTTCTTCCAGAAATGCCACATTTCTCCCAAACATATCAATTCTCCTCCAAGAAATACCAGGATTCCTCCAGAAATAGGAACTTTTCTCCCACAAATACCAGCCTTCTCCCCCCAAATAGGACATTTTCTTCCAGACATGCCACATTTCTCCCAAATATATCACATCTTCTCCAAGAAATACCAGCTTTCCCCCTTCAAATAGGACCTTTTCACCCACAAATACCTGTTCTATCCCCATAAGAGGACAGTTTCTTCCAGAAATGCCACATTTCTCCCAAATATATCACATCTTCTCCAAGAAATACCACGTTTCCCCCTTCAAATAGGATCTATTGCCCAAAAAAACCTCTTTTATCCCCAAAAGAGGACAGTTTCTTCCAGAAATGCCACATATCTCCCAAATATATCACATCTTCTCCAAGAAATACCACGTTTCCCCCTTCAAATAGGACCTTCTCACCCACAAATACCTCTTTTATCCCCAAAACAGGACAGTTTTTTCCAGACATGCCACATTTCTCCCAAATATATCACATCTTCTCCAAGAAATACCAGGGTTCCCCCTTCAAATAGGACCTTTTCACCCACAAATACCTCTTTTATCCCCAAAATAGGACAGTTTCTTCCAGACATGCCACATTTCTCCCAAATAGATCACATCTTCTCCAAGAAATACCAGCTTTCCCCCTTCAAATAGGACCTTTCCACCCACAAATAACTCTTTTATCCCCAAAAGAGGACAGTTTCTTCCAGAAATGCCACATTTCTCCCAAATAGATCACATCTTCTCCAAGAAATACCAGCTTTCCCCCATCAAATAGGACCTTTTCACCCACAAATACCTGTTTTATCCCCAAAAGAGGACAGTTTCTTCCAGAAATGGCACATTTCTCCCAAACATATCACATCTCCTCCAAGAAATACCAGGATTCCTTCTGAAATAGGAACTTTTCTCCCTCAAATACCACCCTTCTCCCCCCAAATAGGACATTTTCTTCCAGACATGCCACATTTCTCCCAAATATATCACATCTTCTCCAAGAAATACCACGTTTCCCCCTTCAAATAGGACCTTATCACCCACAAATACCTCTTTTATCCCCCAAATAGGACAGTTTCTTCCAGACATGCCACTTTTCTCCCAAATATATCACATCTTCTCCAAGAAATACCACGTTTCCCCCTTCAAATAGGACCTTTTCCCCAAAAAAACCTGTTTTATCCCCAAAAGAGGACAGTTTCTTCCAGGAATGCCAGATTTCTCCCAAATATATCACATCTTCTCCAAGAAATACCAGGTTTCCCCCTTCAAATAGGACCTTTTCACCCACAAATACCTCTTTTATCCCCAAAAGAGGACAGTTTCTTCCAGACATGCCACATTTCTCCCAAATATATCACATCTTCTCCAAGAAATACCAGCTTTCCCCCTTCAAATAGGAACTTCTCCCACAAATACCTGTTTTATCCCCCAAATAGGACAGTTTCTTCCAGAAATGCCACATTTCTCCCAAATAGATCACATCTTCTCCAAGGAATACCAGGTTTCCCCCTTCAAATAGGACCTTTTCACCCACAAATACCTCTTTTATCCCCAAAATAGGACAGTTTCCTCCAGAAATGCCTGATTTCTCCCAAATATATCACATCTACTCCAAGAAATACCAGGGTTCCCCCTTCAAATAGTATCTTATCACCCACAAATACCTGTTTTATCCCCAAAAGAGGACAGTTTCTTCCAGAAATGCCACATTTCTCCCAAATATATCACATCTTCTCCAAGAAATACCAGCTTTCCCCCTTCAAATAGGACCTTTTCACCCACAAGTACCTGTTTTATCCCCAAAAGAGGACAGTTTCTTCCAGAAATGCCACATTTCTCCCAAATAGATCACATCTTCTCCAAGAAATACCAGGTTTCCCCCTTCAAATAGGACCTTTTCACCCACAAATACCTCTTTTATCCCCAAAAGAGGACAGTTTCTTCAAGAAATGCCACATTTCTCCAAATAGATCACATCTTCTCCAAGAAATACCACGTTTCCCCCTTCAAATAGGACCTTTTCTCCCACAAATACCTCTTTTATCCCCAAAAGAGGACAGTTTCTTCCAGAAATGCCACATTTCTCCCAAATATATCAACTCTTCTCCAAGAAATGCCACGTTTCCCCCTTCAAATAGGACCTTTTCACCGACAAATACCTCTTTTATCCCCAAAAGAGGACAATTTCCTCCAGAAATGCCACAGTTCTCCCAAATATATCACATCTTCTCCAAGAAATGCCACGTTTCCCCCTTCAAATAGGACCTTTTCACCCACAAATACCTCTTTTATCCCCAAAAGAGGACAGTTTCTCCCAGAAATGCCACATTTCTCCCAAGCAAATCTCATCTTCTCATAGAATTACCAGCTTTCCCCCTTCAAATAGGACCTTTTCACCCACAAAAAATTCTTTTATCCCCAAAATAGGACATTTTCTGCCAGAAATGCCTGATTTCTCCCAAATATATCACATCTTCTCCAAGAAATACCAGGTTTCCCCCTTCAAATAGGACGTTTTCACCCACAAATACCTCTTTTATCCCCAAAAGAGGACAGTTTCTTCCAGAAATGCCACATTTCTCCCAAATAGATCACATCTTCTCCAAGAAATACCAGGATTCCTCCTGAAAGAGGACCTTTTCTCCCTCAAATACCAGCCTTTTCCCCCCAAATAGGACAGTTTCTTCCTGACATGCCACATTTCTCCCAAATATATCACATCTTCTCCAAGAAATACCAGGTTTCCCCCTTCAAATAGGACCTTTTCACCCAGAAATACCTGTTTTATCCCCCAAATAGGACATTTTCTTCCAGAAATGCCATATTTCTCCCAAACATATCACATCTTCTCCGAGAAATACCTGCTTTCCCCCTTCAAATAGGACCTTTTCACCCACAAATACCTCTTTTATGCCCAAAAGAGGACAGTTTCTTCCAGAAATGCCACATTTCTCCCAAATAGATCACATCTTCTCCATGAAATACCAGGATTCCTCCAGAAATAGGAACTTTACTCCCACAAATACCACCCTTCTCCCCCCAAATAGGACACTTTCTTCCAGACATGCCACATTTCTCCCAAATATATCACATCTTCTCCAAGAAATACCAGGTTTCCCCCTTCAAATAGGACCTTTTCACCCACAAATACCTGTTTTATC
Source organism: Lophura swinhoii (assembly GCA_030408155.1). NCBI lineage: Eukaryota > Metazoa > Chordata > Aves > Galliformes > Phasianidae > Lophura > Lophura swinhoii. The sequence goes on from JASCYN010000149.1 coordinate 1,565,986, forward strand.
CCCAAAAGAGGACTGTTTCTTCCAGAAATGGCACATTTCTCCCAAACATATCACATCTCCTCCAAGATATACCAGGATTCCTCCTGAAATAGCACCTTTTCTCCCACAAATACAAGCCTTCTTCCCCCAAATAGGACATTTTCTTCCAGACATGCCACATTTCTCCCAAATATATCACATCTTCTCCAAGAAATAACTGCTTTCCCCCTTCAAATAGGACCTTTTCACCCACACATACCTCTTTTATCCCCAAAAGAGGACAGTTTCTTCCAGAAATGCCACATTTCTCCCAAATATATCACATCTTCTCCAAGAAATAACAGGTTTCCCCCTTCAAATAGGACCTTTTCACCCACAAATACCTCTTTTATCCCCAAAAGAGGACAGTTTCTTCCAGAAATGCCACATTTCTCCCAAATATATCACATCTTCTCCAAGAAATACCAGGGTTCCCCCTTCAAATAGGACCTTTTCACCCACAAATACCTCTTTTATCCCCAAAATAGGACAGTTTCTGCCAGAGAAGCCACATTTCTCCCAAATAGATCACATCTTCTCCAAGAAATACCAGGATTCCTCCTGAAATAGGACCTTTTCTCAAACAAATACCAGCCTTCTCATCCCAAATAGGACATTTTCTTCCAGACATGCCACATTTCACCCAAATATATCACATCTTCTCCAAGAAATACCAGCTTTCCCCCTTCAAATAGGACCTTTTCTCCCACAAATACCTGTCCTATCCCCAAAAGAGGACAGTTTCTTCCAGAAATGCCACAGTTCTCCCAAATATATCACATCTTCTCCAAGAAATGCCACGTTTCCCCCTTCAAATAGGACCTTTTCACCCCCAAATACCTCTTTTATCCCCAAAAGAGGACAGTTTCTTCCAGAAATGCCACATTTCTCCCAAATATATCACATCTTCTCCAAGAAATACCAGGGTTCCCCCTTCAAATAGGACCTTTTCACCCACAAATACCTCTTTGATCCCCAAAAGAGGACAGTTTCTTCCTGAAAGGCCAGATTTCTCCCAAATATATCACATCTTCTCCAAGAAATAACAGGTTTCCCCCTTCAAATAGGACCTTTTCACCCACAAATACCACTTTTATCCCCATAAGAGGACAGTTTCTTCCAGAAATGCCACATTTCTCCCAAATAGATCACATCTTCTCCAAGAAATACCACGTTTCCCCCTTCAAATAGGACCTTTTCCCCAAAAAAACCTCTTTTATCCCCAAAATAGGACAGTTTCTTCCAGAAATGCCACATTTCTCCCAAATATATCACATCTTCTCCAAGAAATACCAGCTTTCCCCCTTCAAATAGGACCTTTTCACCCACAAATACCTGTTTTATCCCCAAAAGAGGACAGTTTCTTCCAGAAATGCCACATTTCTCCCAAACATATCACATCTCCTCCAAGAAATACCAGGATTTCTCCTGTAATAGGACCTTTTCTCCTACAAATACCAGCCTTTTCCCCCCAAAAGAGGACAGTTTCTTCCAGAAATGCCACATTTCTCCCAAATATATCACATCTTCTCCAAGAAATACCAGCTTTCCCCCTTCAAATAGGACCTTTTCACCCACACATACCTCTTTTATCCCCAAAAGAGGACAGTTTCTTCCAGAAATGCCACATTTCTCCCAAATATAGCACATCTTCTCCAAGAAATACCAGGGTTCCCCCTCCAAATAGGACCTTTTCACCCACAAATACCTGTTCTATCCCCAAAAGAGGACAGTTTCTTCCAGAAATGCCACATTTCTCCCAAATAGATCACATCTTCTCCAAGAAATACCAGCTTTCCCCCTTCAAATAGGACCTTTTCACCCACTAATACCTCTTTTATCCCCAAAAGAGGACAGTTTCTTCCTGAAAGGCCAGATTTCTCCCAAATATATCACATCTTCTCAAAGAAATACCAGGTTTCCCCCTTCAAATAGGACCTTTTCACCCACAAATACCTGTTCTATCCCCATAAGAGGAGAGTTTCCTCCAGAAATGCCACATTTCTCCCAAATAGATCACATCTTCTCCAAGAAATACCACGTTTCCCCCTTCAAATAGGACCTTTTCCCCAAAAAAACCTCTTTTATCCCCAAAATAGGACAGTTTCTTCCAGAAATGCCACATTTCTCCCAAATATATCACATCTTCTCCAAGAAATACCAGCTTTCCCCCTTCAAATAGGACCTTTTCACCCACAAATATCTGTTTTATCCCCAAAAGAGGACTGTTTCTGCCAGAAATGCCACATTTCTCCCAAACATATCACATCTCCTCCAAGATATACCAGGATTCCTCCTGAAATAGGACCTTTTCTCCCACAAATACCAGCCTTCTCCCCCCAAATAGGACATTTTCTTCCAGACATGCCACATTTCTCCAAATAGATCACATCTTCTCCAAGAAATACCAGCTTTCCCCCTTCAAATAGGACCTTTTCACCCACACATACCTCTTTTATCCCCAAAAGAGGACAGTTTCTTCCAGAAATGCCACATTTCTCCCAAATATATCACATCTTCTCCAAGAAATACCAGGTTTCCCCCTTCAAATAGGACCTTTTCACCCACAAATACCTCTTTTATCCCCAAAAGAGGACAGTTTCTTCCAGAAATGCCACATTTCTCCCAAATATATCACATCTTCTCCAAGAAATACCAGGGTTCCCCCTTCAAATAGGACCTTTTCACCCACAAATACCTCTTTTATCCCAAAAGAGGACAGTTTCTTCCTGAAAGGCCAGATTTCTCCCAAATATATCACATCTTCTCCAAGAAATAACAGGTTTCCCCCTTCAAATAGGACCTTTTCACCCACAAATACCACTTTTATCCCCATAAGAGGACAGTTTCTTCCAGAAATGCCACATTTCTCCCAAATAGATCACATCTTCTCCAAGAAATACCACGTTTCCCCCTTCAAATAGGACCTTTTCCCCAAAAAAACCTCTTTTATCCCCAAAATAGGACAGTTTCTTCCAGAAATGCCACATTTCTCCCAAATATATCACATCTTCTCCAAGAAATACCAGCTTTCCCCCTTCAAATAGGACCTTTTCACCCACAAATACCTGTTTTATCCCAAAAGAGGACTGTTTCTTCCAGAAATGGCACATTTCTCCCAAACATATCACATCTCCTCCAAGATATACCAGGATTCCTCCTGAAATAGGACCTTTTCTCCCACAAATACCAGCCTTCTCCCCCCAAATTGGACATTTTCTTCCAGACATGCCACATTTCTCCCAAATAGATCACATCTTCTCCAAGAAATACCAGCTTTCCCCCTTCAAATAGGACCTTTTCACCCACACATACCTCTTTTATCCCCAAAAGAGGACAGTTTCTTCCAGAAATGCCACATTTCTCCCAAATATATCACATCTTCTCCAAGAAATACCAGGTTTCCCCCTTCAAATAGGACCTTTTCACCCACAAATACCTCTTTTATCCCCAAAAGAGGACAGTTTCTTCCAGAAATGCCACATTTCTCCCAAATATATCACATCTTCTCCAAGAAATACCAGGGTTCCCCCTTCAAATAGGACCTTTTCACCCACAAATACCTCTTTTATCCCCAAAATAGGACAGTTTCTGCCAGAGAAGCCACATTTCTCCCAAATAGATGACATCTTCTCCAAGAAATACCAGGATTCCTCCTGAAATAGGACCTTTTCTCAAACAAATACCAGCCTTCTCATCCCAAATAGGACATTTTCTTCCAGACATGCCACATTTCACCCAAATATATCACATCTTCTCCAAGAAATACCAGCTTTCCCCCTACAAATAGGACCTTTTCTCCCACAAATACCTGTCCTATCCCAAAAGAGGACAGTTTCTTCCAGACATGCCACATTTCTCCCAAACATATCACATCTTCTCCAAGAAATACCAGCTTTCCCCCTTCAAATAGGACCTTATCACCCACAAATACCTCTTTTATCCCCAAAAGAGGACAGTTTCTTCCAGACATGCCACATTTCTCCCAAATATATCACATCTTCTCCAAGAAATACCACGTTTCCCCCTTCAAATAGGACCTTTTCACCCACAAGTACCTGTTTTATCCCCAAAAGAGGACAGTTTCTTCCAGAAATGCCACATTTATCCCAAACATATCACATCTCCTCCAAGAAATACCAGGATTTCTCCTGTAATAGGACCTTTTCTCCTACAAATACCAGCCTTTTCCCCCCAAAAGAGGACAGTTTCTTCCAGAAATGCCACATTTCTCCCAAATATATCACATCTTCTCCAAGAAATACCAGCTTTCCCCCTTCAAATAGGACCTTTTCAACCACTAATACCTCTTTTATCCCCAAAATACGACAGTTTCTTCCAGAAATGCCACATTTCTCCCAAACTTATCACATCTTCACCAAGAAATACCAGGTTTCCCCCTTCAAATAGGACCTTTTCCCCCAAAAAAACTCTTTTATCCCCAAAAGAGGACAGTTTCTTCCAGAAATGCCACATTTCTCCCAAATATATCACATCTTCTCCAAGAAATACCAGGTTTCCCCCTTCAAATAGGACCTTTTCACCCACAAATACCTCTTTTATCCCCAAAAGAGGACAGTTTCTTCCAGACATGCCACATTTCTCCCAAATATATCACATCTTCTCCAAGAAATACCAGGATTCCTCCTGAAATAGGACCTTTTCACCCACAAATACCTCTTTTATCCCTCAAATAGGACAGTTTCTTCCAGACATGCCACATTTCTCCCAAATATATCACATCTTCTCCAAGAAATACCAGGATTCCTCCTGAAATAGGACCTTTTCACCCACAAATACCTCTTTTATCCCCAAAAGAGGACAGTTTCTTCCAGACATGCCACATTTCTCCCAAATATATCACATCTTCTCCAAGAAATACCAGGATTCCTCCTGAAATAGGAACTTTTCTCCCACAAATACCACCCTTCTCCCCCCAAACAGGACATTTTCTTCCAGACATGCCACATTTCTCCCAAATATTTCACATCTTCTCCAAGAAATACCAGGTTTTCCCCTGGAAATAGGACCTTTTCACCCACACATACCTCTTTTATCCCGAAAAGAGGACAGTTTCTTCCAGAAATGCCACATTTCTCCCAAATATATCACATTTCTCCAAGAAATACCAGCTTTCCCCCTTCAAATAGGACCTTTTCACCCACAAATACCTCTTTTATCCCCAAAAGAGGACAGTTTCTTCCAGAAATGCCACATTTCTCCCAAATATAGCACATCTTCTCCAAGAAATACCAGGGTTCCCCCTCCAAATAGGACCTTTTCAACCACAAATACCTCTTTTATCCCCAAAAGAGGACAGTTTCTTCCAGAAATGCCACATTTCTCCCAAATATATCACATCTTCTCCAAGAAATACCAGCTTTCCCCCTTCAAATAGGACCTTTTCACCCACTAATACCTCTTTTATCCCCAAAAGAGGACAGTTTCTTCCTGAAAGGCCAGATTTCTCCCAAATATATCACATCTTCTCCAAGAAATAACAGGTTTCCCCCTTCAAATAGGACCTTTTCACCCACAAATACCTGTTCTATCCCCATAAGAGGACAGTTTCTTCCAGAAATGCCACATTTCTCCCAAATAGATCACATCTTCTCCAAGAAATACCACGTTTCCCCCTTCAAATAGGACCTTTTCCCCAAAAAAACCTCTTTTATCCCCAAAATAGGACAGTTTCTTCCAGAAATGCCACATTTCTCCCAAATATATCACATCTTCTCCAAGAAATACCAGCTTTCCCCCTTCAAATAGGACCTTTTCACCCACAAATACCTGTTTTATCCCCAAAAGAGGACTGTTTCTTCCAGAAATGGCACATTTCTCCCAAACATATCACATCTCCTCCAAGATATACCAGGATTCCTCCTGAAATAGGACCTTTTCTCCCACAAATACCAGCCTTCTCCCCCCAAATTGGACATTTTCTTCCAGACATGCCACATTTCTCCCAAATAGATCACATCTTCTCCAAGAAATACCAGCTTTCCCCCTTCAAATAGGACCTTTTCACCCACACATACCTCTTTTATCCCCAAAAGAGGACAGTTTCTTCCAGAAATGCCACATTTCTCCCAAATATATCACATCTTCTCCAAGAAATACCAGGTTTCCCCCTTCAAATAGGACCTTTTCACCCACAAATACCTCTTTTATCCCAAAAGAGGACAGTTTCTTCCAGAAATGCCACATTTCTCCCAAATATATCACATCTTCTCCAAGAAATACCAGCTTTCCCCCTTCAAATAGGACCTTTTCACCCACAAATACCTCTTTGATCCCAAAAGAGGACAGTTTCTTCCTGAAAGGCCAGATTTCTCCCAAATATATCACATCTTCTCCAAGAAATAACAGGTTTCCCCCTTCAAATAGGACCTTTTCACCCACAAATACCACTTTTATCCCCATAAGAGGACAGTTTCTTCCAGAAATGCCACATTTCTCCCAAATAGATCACATCTTCTCCAAGAAATACCACGTTTCCCCCTTCAAATAGGACCTTTTCCCCAAAAAAACCTCTTTTATCCCCAAAATAGGACAGTTTCTTCCAGGAATGCCACATTTCTCCCAAATATATCACATCTTCTCCAAGAAATACCAGGTTTCCCCCTTCAAATAGGACCTTTTCACCCACAAATACCTGTTTTATCCCCAAAAGAGGACTGTTTCTTCCAGAAATGGCACATTTCTCCCAAACATATCACATCTCCTCCAAGATATACCAGGATTCCTCCTGAAATAGCACCTTTTCTCCAAGAAATACCAGCCTTCTCCCCCCAAATAGGACATTTTCTTCCAAGACATGCCACATTTCTCCCAAATATATCACATCTTCTCCAAGAAATACCAGCTTTCCCCCTTCAAATAGGACCTTTTCACCCACACATACCTCTTTTATCCCCAAAAGAGGACAGTTTCTTCCTGAAAGGCCAGATTTCTCCCAAATATATCACATCTTCTCCAAGAAATAACAGGTTTCCCCCTTCAAATAGGACCTTTTCACCCACAAATACCTGTTCTATCCCCATAAGAGGACAGTTTCTTCCAGAAATGCCACATTTCTCCCAAATAGATCACATCTTCTCCAAGAAATACCACGTTTCCCCCTTCAAATAGGACCTTTTCCCCAAAAAAACCTCTTTTATCCCCAAAATAGGACAGTTTCTTCCAGAAATGCCACATTTCTCCCAAATATATCACATCTTCTCCAAGAAATACCAGCTTTCCCCCTTCAAATAGGACCTTTTCACCCACAAATACCTGTTTTATCCCCAAAAGAGGACTGTTTCTTCCAGAAATGGCACATTTCTCCAAATATATCACATCTCCTCCAAGATATACCAGGATTTCTCCTGAAAGAGGACCTTTTCTCCCACAAATACCAGCCTTCTCCCCCAAATTGGACATTTTCTTCCAGACATGCCACATTTCTCCCAAATAGATCACATCTTCTCCAAGAAATACCAGCTTTCCCCCTTCAAATAGGACCTTTTCACCCACACATACCTCTTTTATCCCCAAAAGAGGACAGTTTCTTCCAGAAATGCCACATTTCTCCCAAATATATCACATCTTCTCCAAGAAATACCAGGTTTCCCCCTTCAAATAGGACCTTTTCACCCACAAATACCTCTTTTATCCCCAAAAGAGGACAGTTTCTTCCAGAAATGCCACATTTCTCCCAAATATATCACATCTTCTCCAAGAAATACCAGCTTTCCCCCTTCAAATAGGACCTTTTCACCCACAAATACCTCTTTGATCCCCAAAAGAGGACAGTTTCTTCCTGAAAGGCCAGATTTCTCCCAAATATATCACATCTTCTCCAAGAAATAACAGGTTTCCCCCTTCAAATAGGACCTTTTCACCCACAAATACCACTTTTATCCCCATAAGAGGACAGTTTCTTCCAGAAATGCCACATTTCTCCCAAATAGATCACATCTTCTCCAAGAAATACCACGTTTCCCCCTTCAAATAGGACCTTTTCCCCAAAAAAACCTCTTTTATCCCCAAAATAGGACAGTTTCTTCCAGGAATGCCACATTTCTCCCAAATATATCACATCTTCTCCAAGAAATACCAGGTTTCCCCCTTCAAATAGGACCTTTTCACCCACAAATACCTGTTTTATCCCCAAAAGAGGACTGTTTCTTCCAGAAATGGCACATTTCTCCCAAACATATCACATCTCCTCCAAGATATACCAGGATTCCTCCAGTAATAGCACCTTTTCTCCCACAAATACCAGCCTTCTCCCCCCAAATAGGACATTTTCTTCCAAGACATGCCACATTTCTCCCAAATATACCACATCTTCTCCAAGAAATAACTGCTTTCCCCCTTCAAATAGGACCTTTTCACCCACACATACCTCTTTTATCCCCAAAAGAGGACAGTTTCTTCCAGAAATGCCACATTTCTCCCTAATATATCACATCTTCTCCAAGAAATAACAGGTTTCCCCCTTCAAATAGGACCTTTTCACCCACAAAATACCTCTTTTATCCCCAAAAGAGGACAGTTTCTTCCAGAAATGCCACATTTCTCCCAAATATATCACATCTTCTCCAAGAAATACCAGGGTTCCCCCTTCAAATAGGACCTTTTCACCCACAAATACCTCTTTTATCCCCAAAATAGGACAGTTTCTGCCAGAGAAGCCACATTTCTCCCAAATAGATCACATCTTCTCCAAGAAATACCAGGATTCCTCCTGAAATAGACCTTTTCTCAAACAAATACCAGCCTTCTCATCCCAAATAGGACATTTTCTTCCAGACATGCCACATTTCACCCAAATATATCACATCTTCTCCAAGAAATACCAGCTTTCCCCCTTCAAATAGGACCTTTTCTCCCACAAATACCTGTCCTATCCCCAAAAGAGGACAGTTTCTTCCAGACATGCCACATTTCTCCCAAACATATCACATCTTCTCCAAGAAATACCAGCTTTCCCCCCTTCAAATAGGACGTTATCACCCACAAATACCTCTTTTATCCCCAAAAGAGGACAGTTTCTTCCAGACATGCCACATTTCTCCCAAATATATCACATCTTCTCCAAGAAATACCACGTTTCCCCCTTCAAATAGGACCTTTTCACCCACAAGTACCTGTTTTATCCCCAAAAGAGGACAGTTTCTTCCAGAAATGCCACATTTCTCCCAAACATATCACATCTCCTCCAAGAAATACCAGGATTTCTCCTGTAATAGGACCTTTTCTCCTACAAATACCAGCCTTTTCCCCCCAAAAGAGGACAGTTTCTTCCAGAAATGCCACATTTCTCCCAAATATATCACATCTTCTCCAAGAAATACCAGCTTTCCCCCTTCAAATAGGACCTTTTCAACCACTAATACCTCTTTTATCCCCAAAATACGACAGTTTCTTCCAGAAATGCCACATTTCTCCAAACTTATCACATCTTCACCAAGAAATACCAGGTTTCCCCCTTCAAATAGGACCTTTTCCCCCAAAAAAACTCTTTTATCCCCAAAAGAGGACAGTTTCTTCCAGAAATGCCACATTTCTCCCAAATATATCACATCTTCTCCAAGAAATACCAGGTTTCCCCCTTCAAATAGGACCTTTTCACCCACAAATACCTCTTTTATCCCCAAAAGAGGACAGTTTCTTCCAGACATGCCACATTTCTCCCAAATATATCACATCTTCTCCAAGAAATACCTGCATTCCCCCTTCAAATAGGACCTTTTCACCCACAAATACCAGCCTTCTCCCCCCAAATAGGACACTTTCTTCCAGAAATGCCAGATTTCTCCCAAATAGATCACATCTTCTCCAAGAAATACCAGTTTCCCCCCTTCAAATAGGACCTTATCACCCAGAAATACCTCTTTTATCCCCAAAAAGAACAGTTACGTCCAGAAATGCCACATTTCTCCCAAATATATCACATCTTCTCCAAGAAATACCAGGTTTTCCCCTGGAAATAGGACCTTTTCACCCACAAATACCTCTTGTATCCCCAAAATTGGACAGTTTCTTCCAGAAATGCCACATTTCTCCCAAATATAGCACATCTTCTCCAAGAAATACCAGGTTTCCCCCTTCAAATAGGACCTTTTCTCCCACAAATACCTCTTTTATCCCCAAAATAGGACAGTTTCTTCCTGAAATGCCACATTTCTCCCAAATATATCACATCTTCTCCAAGAAATACCAGGTTTCCCCCTTCAAATAGGACCTTCTCACCCACAAATACCTCTTTTATCCCCAAAAGAGGACAGTTTCTTCCAGAAAGGCCACATTTCTCCCAAATATATCACATCTTCTCCGAGAAATACCAGGTTTCCCCCTTCAAATAGGACCTTTTCACCCACAAATACCTCTTTTATCCCCAAAATACGACAGTTTCTTCCAGAAATGCCACATTTCTCCCAAATAGATCACATCTTCTCCAAGAAATAACAGGGTTCCCCCTTCAAATAGGACCTTTTCACCCACAAATACCTCTTTTATCCCCAAAAGAGGACAGTTTCTTCCAGAAATGCCACATTTCTCCCAAATATATCACATCTTCTCCAAGAAATACCAGGGTTCCCCCTTCAAATAGGACCTTTTCACCCACAAATACCTCTTTTATCCCCAAAATAGGACAGTTTCTGCCAGAGAAGCCACATTTCTCCCAAATAGATCACATCTTCTCCAAGAAATACCAGGATTCCTCCTGAAATAGGACCTTTTCTCAAACAAATACCAGCCTTCTCATCCCAAATAGGACATTTTCTTCCAGACATGCCACATTTCACCCAAATATATCACATCTTCTCCAAGAAATACCAGCTTTCCCCCTTCAAATAGGACCTTTTCTCCCACAAATACCTGTCCTATCCCCAAAAGAGGACAGTTTCTTCCAGACATGCCACATTTCTCCCAAACATATCACATCTTCTCCAAGAAATACCAGCTTTCCCCCCTTCAAATAGGACCTTATCACCCACAAATACCTCTTTTATCCCCAAAAGAGGACAGTTTCTTCCAGACATGCCACATTTCTCCCAAATATATCACATCTTCTCCAAGAAATACCACGTTTCCCCCTTCAAATAGGACCTTTTCACCCACAAGTACCTGTTTTATCCCCAAAAGAGGACAGTTTCTTCCAGAAATGCCACATTTCTCCCAAACATATCACATCTCCTCCAAGAAATACCAGGATTTCTCCTGTAATAGGACCTTTTCTCCTACAAATACCAGCCTTTTCCCCCCAAAAGAGGACAGTTTCTTCCAGAAATGCCACATTTCTCCCAAATATATCACATCTTCTCCAAGAAATACCAGCTTTCCCCCTTCAAATAGGACCTTTTCAACCACTAATACCTCTTTTATCCCCAAAATACGACAGTTTCTTCCAGAAATGCCACATTTCTCCCAAACTTATCACATCTTCACCAAGAAATACCAGGTTTCCCCCTTCAAATAGGACCTTTTCCCCCAAAAAAACTCTTTTATCCCCAAAAGAGGACAGTTTCTTCCAGAAATGCCACATTTCTCCCAAATATATCACATCTTCTCCAAGAAATACCAGGTTTCCCCCTTCAAATAGGACCTTTTCACCCACAAATACCTCTTTTATCCCCAAAAGAGGACAGTTTCTTCCAGACATGCCACATTTCTCCCAAATATATCACATCTTCTCCAAGAAATACCTGCATTCCCCCTTCAAATAGGACCTTTTCACCCACAAATACCAGCCTTCTCCCCCCAAATAGGACACTTTCTTCCAGAAATGCCAGATTTCTCCCAAATAGATCACATCTTCTCCAAGAAATACCAGTTTCCCCCTTCAAATAGGACCTTATCACCCAGAAATACCTCTTTTATCCCCAAAAAGAACAGTTACGTCCAGAAATGCCACATTTCTCCCAAATATATCACATCTTCTCCAAGAAATACCAGGTTTTCCCCTGGAAATAGGACCTTTTCACCCACAAATACCTCTTGTATCCCCAAAAGAGGACAGTTTCTTCCAGAAATGCCACATTTCTCCCAAATATAGCACATCTTCTCCAAGAAATACCAGGTTTCCCCCTTCAAATAGGACCTTTTCTCCCACAAATACCTCTTTTATCCCCAAAATAGGACAGTTTCTTCCTGAAATGCCACATTTCTCCCAAATATATCACATCTTCTCCAAGAAATACCAGGTTTCCCCCTTCAAATAGGACCTTCTCACCCACAAATACCTCTTTTATCCCCAAAAGAGGACAGTTTCTTCCAGAAAGGCCACATTTCTCCCAAATATATCACATCTTCTCCGAGAAATACCAGGTTTCCCCCTTCAAATAGGACCTTTTCACCCACAAATACCTCTTTTATCCCCAAAATACGACAGTTTCTTCCAGAAATGCCACATTTCTCCCAAATAGATCACATCTTCTCCAAGAAATAACAGGGTTCCCCCTTCAAATAGGACCTTTTCACCCACAAATACCTCTTTTATCCCCAAAAGAGGACAGTTTCTTCCAGAAATGCCACATTTCTCCCAAATATATCACATCTTCTCCAAGAAATACCAGGGTTCCCCCTTCAAATAGGACCTTTTCACCCACAAATACCTCTTTTATCCCCAAAATAGGACAGTTTCTGCCAGAGAAGCCACATTTCTCCCAAATAGATCACATCTTCTCCAAGAAATACCAGGATTCCTCCTGAAATAGGACCTTTTCTCAAACAAATACCAGCCTTCTCATCCCAAATAGGACATTTTCTTCCAGACATGCCACATTTCACCCAAATATATCACATCTTCTCCAAGAAATACCAGCTTTCCCCCTTCAAATAGGACCTTTTCTCCCACAAATACCTGTCCTATCCCCAAAAGAGGACAGTTTCTTCCAGACATGCCACATTTCTCCCAAACATATCACATCTTCTCCAAGAAATACCAGCTTTCCCCCCTTCAAATAGGACCTTATCACCCACAAATACCTCTTTTATCCCCAAAAGAGGACAGTTTCTTCCAGACATGCCACATTTCTCCCAAATATATCACATCTTCTCCAAGAAATACCACGTTTCCCCCTTCAAATAGGACCTTTTCACCCACAAGTACCTGTTTTATCCCCAAAAGAGGACAGTTTCTTCCAGAAATGCCACATTTCTCCCAAACATATCACATCTCCTCCAAGAAATACCAGGATTTCTCCTGTAATAGGACCTTTTCCCCTACAAATACCAGCCTTTTCCCCCCAAAAGAGGACAGTTTCTTCCAGAAATGCCACATTTCTCCCAAATATATCACATCTTCTCCAAGAAATACCAGCTTTCCCCCTTCAAATAGGACCTTTTCAACCACTAATACCTCTTTTATCCCCAAAAGAGCACAGTTTCTTCAAGAAATGCCACATTTCTCCCAAACTTATCACATCTTCACCAAGAAATACCAGGTTTCCCCCTTCAAATAGGACCTTTTCCCCCAAAAAAACTCTTTTATCCCCAAAAGAGGACAGTTTCTTCCAGAAATGCCACATTTCTCCCAAATATATCACATCTTCTCCAAGAAATACCAGGTTTCCCCCTTCAAATAGGACCTTTTCACCCACAAATACCTCTTTTATCCCCAAAAGAGGACAGTTTCTTCCAGACATGCCACATTTCTCCCAAATATATCACATCTTCTCCAAGAAATACCTGCATTCCCCCTTCAAATAGGACCTTTTCACCCACAAATACCAGCCTTCACCCCCCAAATAGGACACTTTCTTCCAGAAATGCCAGATTTCTCCCAAATAGATCACATCTTCTCCAAGAAATACCAGTTTCCCCCTTCAAATAGGACCTTATCACCCACAAATACCTCTTTTATCCCCAAAAAAGAACAGTTACGTCCAGAAATGCCACATTTCTCCCAAATATATCACATCTTCCCCAAGAAATACCAGGTTTTCCCCTGGAAATAGGACCTTTTCACCCACAAATACCTCTTGTATCCCCAAAATTGGACAGTTTCTTCCAGACATGCCACATTTCTCCCAAATATAGCACATCTTCTCCAAGAAATACCAGGTTTCCCCCTTCAAATAGGACCTTTTCTCCCACAAATACCTCTTTTATCCCCAACATAGGACAGTTTCTTCCTGAAATGCCACATTTCTCCCAAATATATCACATCTTCTCCAAGAAATACCAGGTTTCCCCCTTCAAATAGGATCTTCTCACCCACAAATACCTCTTTTATCCCCAAAAGAGGACAGTTTCTTCCAGAAAGGCCACATTTCTCCCAAATATATCACATCTTCTCCGAGAAATACCAGGTTTCCCCCTTCAAATAGGACCTTTTCACCCACAAATACCTCTTTTATCCCCAAAATACGACAGTTTCTTCCAGAAATGCCACATTTCTCCCAAATAGATCACATCTTCTCCAAGAAATACCAGGGTTCCCCCTTCAAATAGGACCTTTTCACCCACAAATACCTCTTTTATCCCCAAAAGAGGACAGTTTCTTCCAGAAATGGCAAATTTCTCCCAAATAGATCACATCTTCTCCAAGAAATACCACGTTTCCCCCTTCAAATAGGACCTTTTCACCCACAAATACCTCTTTTATCCCCCAAATAGGACATTTTCTTCCAGACATGCCACATTTCTCCCAAATATATCACATCTTCTCCAAGAAATACCAGCTTTCCCCCTTCAAATAGGACCTTTTCACCCACAAGAAATTCTTTTATCCCCAAAAGAGGACAGTTTCTTCCAGGAATGCCACATTTCTCCCAAATATATCACATCTTCTCCAAGAAATACCACGTTTCCCCCTTCAAATAGGACCTTTTCACCCACAAATACCTCTTTTATCCCCATAAGAGGACAGTTTCTTCCAGAAATGGCACATTTCTCCCAAACATATCACATCTCCTCCAAGAAATACCAGGATTCCTCCTGAAATAGGAACTTTTCTCCCACAAATACCACCCTTCTCCCCCCAAACAGGACATTTTCTTCCAGACATGCCACATTTCTCCCAAATATTTCACATCTTCTCCAAGAAATACCAGGTTTTCCCCTGGAAATAGGACCTTTTCACCCACACATACCTCTTTTATCCCGAAAAGAGGACAGTTTCTTCCAGAAATGCCACATTTCTCCCAAATATATCACATCTTCTCCAAGAAATACCAGCTTTCCCCCTTCAAATAGGACCTTTTCACCCACAAATACCTCTTTTATCCCCAAAAGAGGACAGTTTCTTCCAGAAATGCCACATTTCTCCCAAATATAGCACATCTTCTCCAAGAAATACCTGGGTTCCCCCTCCAAATAGGACCTTTTCAACCACAAATACCTCTTTTATCCCCAAAAGAGGACAGTTTCTTCCAGAAATGCCACATTTCTCCCAAATAGATCACATCTTCTCCAAGAAATACCAGCTTTCCCCCTTCAAATAGGACCTTTTCACCCACAAATACCTCTTTTATCCCCAAAAGAGGACAGTTTCTTCCTGAAAGGCCAGATTTCTCCCAAATATATCACATCTTCTCCAAGAAATAACAGGTTTCCCCCTTCAAATAGGACCTTTTCACCCACAAATACCTGTTCTATCCCCATAAGAGGACAGTTTCTTCCAGAAATGCCACATTTCTCCCAAATAGATCACATCTTCTCCAAGAAATACCACGTTTCCCCCTTCAAATAGGACCTTTTCCCCAAAAAAACCTCTTTTATCCCCAAAATAGGACAGTTTCTTCCAGAAATGCCACATTTCTCCCAAATATATCACATCTTCTCCAAGAAATACCAGGGTTCCCCCTTCAAATAGGACCTTTTCACCCACAAATACCAGCCTTCTCCCCCCA
Organism: Lophura swinhoii; assembly: GCA_030408155.1. Taxonomy (NCBI): domain Eukaryota; kingdom Metazoa; phylum Chordata; class Aves; order Galliformes; family Phasianidae; genus Lophura; species Lophura swinhoii. The sequence goes on from JASCYN010000149.1 coordinate 1,581,849, forward strand.
AATTGGACATTTTCTTCCAGACATGCCACATTTCTCCCAAATAGATCACATCTTCTCCAAGAAATACCAGCTTTCCCCCTTCAAATAGGACCTTTTCACCCACACATACCTCTTTTATCCCCAAAAGAGGACAGTTTCTTCCAGAAATGCCACATTTCTCCCAAATATATCACATCTCCTCCAAGATATACCAGGATTCCTCCTGAAATAGGACCTTTTCTCCCACAAATACCAGCCTTCTCCCCCCAAATTGGACATTTTCTTCCAGACATGCCACATTTCTCCCAAATAGATCACATCTTCTCCAAGAAATACCAGCTTTCCCCCTTCAAATAGGACCTTTTCACCCACAAATACCTCTTTTATCCCCAAAAGAGGACAGTTTCTTCCAGACATGCCACATTTCTCCCAAATATATCACATCTTCTCCAAGAAATACCTGCATTCCCCCTTCAAATAGGACCTTTTCACCCACAAATACCAGCCTTCTCCCCACAAATAGGACACTTTCTTCCAGAAATGCCAGATTTCTCCCAAATAGATCACATCTTCTCCAAGAAATACCAGTTTCCCCCTTCAAATAGGACCTTATCACCCAGAAATACCTCTTTTATCCCCAAAAAGAACAGTTACGTCCAGAAATGCCACATTTCTCCCAAATATATCACATCTTCTCCAAGAAATACCAGGTTTTCCCCTTCAAATAGGACCTTTTCACCCACAAATACCTCTTGTATCCCCAAAATTGGACAGTTTCTTCCAGAAATGCCACATTTCTCCCAAATATAGCACATCTTCTCCAAGAAATACCAGGTTTCCCCCTTCAAATAGGACCTTTTCTCCCACAAATACCTCTTTTATCCCCAAAATAGGACAGTTTCTTCCTGAAATGCCACATTTCTCCCAAATATATCACATCTTCTCCAAGAAATACCAGGTTTCCCCCTTCAAATAGGACCTTCTCACCCACAAATACCTCTTTTATCCCCAAAAGAGGACAGTTTCTTCCAGAAAGGCCACATTTCTCCCAAATATATCACATCTTCTCCGAGAAATACCAGGTTTCCCCCTTCAAATAGGACCTTTTCACCCACAAATACCTCTTTTATCCCCAAAATACGACAGTTTCTTCCAGAAATGCCACATTTCTCCCAAATAGATCACATCTTCTCCAAGAAATAACAGGGTTCCCCCTTCAAATAGGACCTTTTCACCCACAAATACCTCTTTTATCCCCAAAAGAGGACAGTTTCTTCCAGAAATGCCACATTTCTCCCAAATATATCACATCTTCTCCAAGAAATACCAGGGTTCCCCCTTCAAATAGGACCTTTTCACCCACAAATACCTGTTTGATCCCCAAAATAGGACAGTTTCTGCCAGAGAAGCCACATTTCTCCCAAATAGATCACATCTTCTCCAAGAAATACCAGGATTCCTCCTGAAATAGGACCTTTTCTCAAACAAATACCAGCCTTCTCATCCCAAATAGGACATTTTCTTCCAGACATGCCACATTTCACCCAAATATATCACATCTTCTCCAAGAAATACCAGCTTTCCCCCTTCAAATAGGACCTTTTCTCCCACAAATACCTGTCCTATCCCCAAAAGAGGACAGTTTCTTCCAGACATGCCACATTTCTCCCAAACATATCACATCTTCTCCAAGAAATACCAGCTTTCCCCCCTTCAAATAGGACCTTATCACCCACAAATACCTCTTTTATCCCCAAAAGAGGACAGTTTCTTCCAGACATGCCACATTTCTCCCAAATATATCACATCTTCTCCAAGAAATACCACGTTTCCCCCTTCAAATAGGACCTTTTCACCCACAAGTACCTGTTTTATCCCCAAAAGAGGACAGTTTCTTCCAGAAATGCCACATTTCTCCCAAACATATCACATCTCCTCCAAGAAATACCAGGATTTCTCCTGTAATAGGACCTTTTCCCCTACAAATACCAGCCTTTTCCCCCCAAAAGAGGACAGTTTCTTCCAGAAATGCCACATTTCTCCCAAATATATCACATCTTCTCCAAGAAATACCAGCTTTCCCCCTTCAAATAGGACCTTTTCAACCACTAATACCTCTTTTATCCCCAAAAGAGCACAGTTTCTTCAAGAAATGCCACATTTCTCCCAAATATATCACATCTTCTCCAAGAAATACCAGGTTTTCCCCTTCAAATAGGACCTTTTCACCCACAAATACCTCTTGTATCCCCAAAATTGGACAGTTTCTTCCAGAAATGCCACATTTCTCCCAAATATAGCACATCTTCTCCAAGAAATACCAGGTTTCCCCCTTCAAATAGGACCTTTTCTCCCACAAATACCTCTTTTATCCCCAAAATAGGACAGTTTCTTCCTGAAATGCCACATTTCTCCCAAATATATCACATCTTCTCCAAGAAATACCAGGTTTCCCCCTTCAAATAGGACCTTATCACCCACAAATACCTCTTTTATCCCCAAAATAGGACAGTTTCTTCCAGAAATGCCACATTTCTCCCAAATAGATCACATCTTCTCCGAGAAATACCAGGTTTCCCCCTTCAAATAGGACCTTTTCACCCACAAATACCTCTTTTATCCCCAAAATACGACAGTTTCTTCCAGAAATGCCACATTTCTCCCAAATAGATCACATCTTCTCCAAGAAATAACAGGGTTCCCCCTTCAAATAGGACCTTTTCACCCACAAATACCTCTTTTATCCCCAAAAGAGGACAGTTTCTTCCAGAAATGCCACATTTCTCCCAAATATATCACATCTTCTCCAAGAAATACCAGGGTTCCCCCTTCAAATAGGACCTTTTCACCCACAAATACCTGTTTGATCCCCAAAATAGGACAGTTTCTGCCAGAGAAGCCACATTTCTCCCAAATAGATCACATCTTCTCCAAGAAATACCAGGATTCCTCCTGAAATAGGACCTTTTCTCAAACAAATACCAGCCTTCTCATCCCAAATAGGACATTTTCTTCCAGACATGCCACATTTCACCCAAATATATCACATCTTCTCCAAGAAATACCAGCTTTCCCCCTTCAAATAGGACCTTTTCTCCCACAAATACCTGTCCTATCCCCAAAAGAGGACAGTTTCTTCCAGACATGCCACATTTCTCCCAAACATATCACATCTTCTCCAAGAAATACCAGCTTTCCCCCCTTCAAATAGGACCTTATCACCCACAAATACCTCTTTTATCCCCAAAAGAGGACAGTTTCTTCCAGACATGCCACATTTCTCCCAAATATATCACATCTTCTCCAAGAAATACCACGTTTCCCCCTTCAAATAGGACCTTTTCACCCACAAGTACCTGTTTTATCCCCAAAGGAGGACAGTTTCTTCCAGAAATGCCACATTTCTCCCAAACATATCACATCTCCTCCAAGAAATACCAGGATTTCTCCTGTAATAGGACCTTTTCCCCTACAAATACCAGCCTTTTCCCCCCAAAAGAGGACAGTTTCTTCCAGAAATGCCACATTTCTCCCAAATATATCACATCTTCTCCAAGAAATACCAGCTTTCCCCCTTCAAATAGGACCTTTTCAACCACTAATACCTCTTTTATCCCCAAAAGAGGACAGTTTCTTCCAGAAATGCCACATTTCTCTCAAATATATCACATCTTCTCCAAGAAATGCCAGGATTCCTCCTGAAACAGGACCTTCTCACTCAAAACTACCAGCCTTCTCCCCCCAAATTGGACATTTTCTTCCAGAAAGGCCTGATTTCTCCCAAATATATCACATCTTCTCCAAGAAATACCTGCTTTCCCCCTTCAAATAGGACCTTTTCACCCACAAGTACCTGTTTTATCCCCAAAAGAGGACAGTTTCTTCCAGAAATGCCACATTTCTCCCAAATAGATCACATCTTCTCCAAGAAATACCAGGTTTCCCCCTTCAAATAGGACCTTTTCTCCAACAAATACCTGTTTTATCCCCAAAAGAGGACAGTTTCTTCCAGACATGCCACTTTTCTCCAAAATATATCTCATCTTCTCCAAGAAATACCAGGTTTCCCCCTTCAAATAGGACCTTATCACCCACAAATACCACTTTTATCCCCAAAACAGGACAGTTTCTTCCAGAAATGCCACATTTCTCCCAAATATATCACATCTTCTCCAAGAAATACCACGTTTCCAACTTCAAATAGGACCTTATCAACCACAAATACCTCTTTTATCCCCAGAAGAGGACAGTTTCTTCCAGGAATGCCACATTTCACCCAAATATATCACATCTTCTCCAAGAAATACCAGGGTTCCCCCTTCAAATAGGACCTTGACTCCAACAAATACCTCTTTTATCCCCAAAAGAGGACAGTTTCTTCCAGAAATGCCACATTTCTCCCAAATATATCACATCTTCTCCAAGAAATACCAGCTTTCCCCCTTCAAATAGGACCTTTTCAACCACTAATACCTCTTTTATCCCCAAAAGAGGACAGTTTCTTCCAGAAATGCCACATTTCTCTCAAATATATCACATCTTCTCCAAGAAATGCCAGGATTCCTCCTGAAACAGGACCTTCTCACTCAAAACTACCAGCCTTCTCCCCCCAAATTGGACATTTTCTTCCAGAAAGGCCTGATTTCTCCCAAATATATCACATCTTCTCCAAGAAATACCTGCTTTCCCCCTTCAAATAGGACCTTTTCACCCACAAGTACCTGTTTTATCCCCAAAAGAGGACAGTTTCTTCCAGAAATGCCACATTTCTCCCAAATAGATCACATCTTCTCCAAGAAATACCAGGTTTCCCCCTTCAAATAGGACCTTTTCTCCAACAAATACCTGTTTTATCCCCAAAAGAGGACAGTTTCTTCCAGACATGCCACTTTTCTCCAAAATATATCTCATCTTCTCCAAGAAATACCAGGTTTCCCCCTTCAAATAGGACCTTATCACCCACAAATACCACTTTTATCCCCAAAACAGGACAGTTTCTTCCAGAAATGCCACATTTCTCCCAAATATATCACATCTTCTCCAAGAAATACCACGTTTCCCCCTTCAAATAGGACCTTATCAACCACAAATACCTCTTTTATCCCCAGAAGAGGACAGTTTCTTCCAGGAATGCCACATTTCACCCAAATATATCACATCTTCTCCAAGAAATACCAGGGTTCCCCCTTCAAATAGGACCTTGACTCCAACAAATACCTCTTTTATCCCCAAAAGAGGACAGTTTCTTCCAGAAATGCCACATTTCTCCCAAATATATCACATCTTCTCCAAGAAATACCAGCTTTCCCCCTTCAAATAGGACCTTTTCAACCACTAATACCTCTTTTATCCCCAAAAGAGGACAGTTTCTTCCAGAAATGCCACATTTCTCTCAAATATATCACATCTTCTCCAAGAAATGCCAGGATTCCTCCTGAAACAGGACCTTCTCACTCAAAACTACCAGCCTTCTCCCCCCAAATTGGACATTTTCTTCCAGAAAGGCCTGATTTCTCCCAAATATATCACATCTTCTCCAAGAAATACCTGCTTTCCCCCTTCAAATAGGACCTTTTCACCCACAAGTACCTGTTTTATCCCCAAAAGAGGACAGTTTCTTCCAGAAATGCCACATTTCTCCCAAATAGATCACATCTTCTCCAAGAAATACCAGGTTTCCCCCTTCAAATAGGACCTTTTCTCCAACAAATACCTGTTTTATCCCCAAAAGAGGACAGTTTCTTCCAGACATGCCACTTTTCTCCAAAATATATCTCATCTTCTCCAAGAAATACCAGGTTTCCCCCTTCAAATAGGACCTTATCACCCACAAATACCACTTTTATCCCCAAAACAGGACAGTTTCTTCCAGAAATGCCACATTTCTCCCAAATACATCACATCTTCTCCAAGAAATACCACGTTTCCCCCTTCAAATAGGACCTTATCAACCACAAATACCTCTTTTATCCCCAGAAGAGGACAGTTTCTTCCAGGAATGCCACATTTCACCCAAATATATCACATCTTCTCCAAGAAATACCAGGGTTCCCCCTTCAAATAGGACCTTGACTCCAACAAATACCTCTTTTATCCCCAAAAGAGGACAGTTTCTTCCAGAAATGCCACATTTCTCCCAAATATATCACATCTTCTCCAAGAAATACCAGGTTTCCCCCTTCAAATAGGACCTTTTCACCCACAAATACCTGTTTTATCCCCAGAAGAGGACAGTTTCTTCCAGAAATGGCACATTTCTCCCAAACATATCACATCTCCTCCAAGAAATACCAGGATTCCTCCTGAAATAGGAACTTTTCTCCCACAAATACCACCCTTCTGCCCCCAAACAGGACATTTTCTTCCAGACATGCCACATTTCTCCCAAATATTTCACATCTTCTCCAAGAAATACCAGGTTTTCCCCTGGAAATAGGACCTTTTCACCCACACATACCTCTTTTATCCCGAAAAGAGGACAGTTTCTTCCAGAAATGCCACATTTCTCCCAAATATATCACATCTTCTCCAAGAAATACCAGCTTTCCCCCTTCAAATAGGACCTTTTCACCCACAAATACCTCTTTTATCCCCAAAAGAGGACAGTTTCTTCCAGAAATGCCACATTTCTCCCAAATATAGCACATCTTCTCCAAGAAATACCTGGGTTCCCCCTCCAAATAGGACCTTTTCAACCACAAATACCTCTTTTATCCCCAAAAGAGGACAGTTTCTTCCAGAAATGCCACATTTCTCCCAAATAGATCACATCTTCTCCAAGAAATACCAGCTTTCCCCCTTCAAATAGGACCTTTTCACCCACAAATACCTCTTTTATCCCCAAAAGAGGACAGTTTCTTCCTGAAAGGCCAGATTTCTCCCAAATATATCACATCTTCTCCAAGAAATAACAGGTTTCCCCCTTCAAATAGGACCTTTTCACCCACAAATACCTGTTCTATCCCCATAAGAGGACAGTTTCTTCCAGAAATGCCACATTTCTCCCAAATAGATCACATCTTCTCCAAGAAATACCACGTTTCCCCCTTCAAATAGGACCTTTTCCCCAAAAAAACCTCTTTTATCCCCAAAATAGGACAGTTTCTTCCAGAAATGCCACATTTCTCCCAAATAGATCACATCTTCTCCAAGAAATACCACGTTTCCCCCTTCAAATAGGACCTTTTCACCCACAAATACCAGCCTTCTCCCCCCAAATTGGACATTTTCTTCCAGACATGCCACATTTCTCCCAAATAGATCACATCTTCTCCAAGAAATACCAGCTTTCCCCCTTCAAATAGGACCTTTTCACCCACACATACCTCTTTTATCCCCAAAAGAGGACAGTTTCTTCCAGAAATGCCACATTTCTCCCAAATATATCACATCTCCTCCAAGATATACCAGGATTCCTCCTGAAATAGGACCTTTTCTCCCACAAATACCAGCCTTCTCCCCCCAAATTGGACATTTTCTTCCAGACATGCCACATTTCTCCCAAATAGATCACATCTTCTCCAAGAAATACCAGCTTTCCCCCTTCAAATAGGACCTTTTCACCCACACATACCTCTTTTATCCCCAAAAGAGGACAGTTTCTTCCAGAAATGCCACATTTCTCCCAAATATATCACATCTTCTCCAAGAAATACCAGGTTTCCCCCTTCAAATAGGACCTTTTCACCCACAAATACCTCTTTTATCCCCAAAAGAGGACAGTTTCTTCCAGAAATGCCACATTTCTCCCAAATATATCACATCTTCTCCAAGAAATACCAGCTTTCCCCCTTCAAATAGGACCTTTTCACCCACAAATACCTCTTTGATCCCCAAAAGAGGACAGTTTCTTCCTGAAAGGCCAGATTTCTCCCAAATATATCACATCTTCTCCAAGAAATAACAGGTTTCCCCCTTCAAATAGGACCTTTTCACCCACAAATACCACTTTTATCCCCATAAGAGGACAGTTTCTTCCAGAAATGCCACATTTCTCCCAAATAGATCACATCTTCTCCAAGAAATACCACGTTTCCCCCTTCAAATAGGACCTTTTCCCCAAAAAAACCTCTTTTATCCCCAAAAGAGGACAGTTTCTTCCAGGAATGCCACATTTCTCCCAAATATATCACATCTTCTCCAAGAAATACCAGGTTTCCCCCTTCAAATAGGACCTTTTCACCCACAAATACCTGTTTTATCCCCAAAAGAGGACTGTTTCTTCCAGAAATGGCACATTTCTCCCAAACATATCACATCTCCTCCAAGATATACCAGGATTCCTCCTGAAATAGCACCTTTTCTCCCACAAATACCAGCCTTCTCCCCCCAAATAGGACATTTTCTTCCAAGACATGCCACATTTCTCCCAAATATATCACATCTTCTCCAAGAAATAACTGCTTTCCCCCTTCAAATAGGACCTTTTCACCCACACATACCTCTTTTATCCCCAAAAGAGGACAGTTTCTTCCAGAAATGCCACATTTCTCCCAAATATATCACATCTTCTCCAAGAAATACCAGGTTTCCCCCTTCAAATAGGACCTTTTCACCCACAAATACCTCTTTTATCCCCAAAAGAGGACAGTTTCTTCCAGAAATGCCACATTTCTCCCAAATATATCACATCTTCTCCAAGAAATACCAGGGTTCCCCCTTCAAATAGGACCTTTTCACCCACAAATACCTCTTTTATCCCCAAAATAGGACAGTTTCTGCCAGAGAAGCCACATTTCTCCCAAATAGATCACATCTTCTCCAAGAAATACCAGGATTCCTCCTGAAATAGGACCTTTTCTCAAACAAATACCAGCCTTCTCATCCCAAATAGGACATTTTCTTCCAGACATGCCACATTTCACCCAAATATATCACATCTTCTCCAAGAAATACCAGCTTTCCCCCTTCAAATGGGACCTTTTCTCCCACAAATACCTGTCCTATCCCCAAAAGAGGACAGTTTCTTCCAGACATGCCACATTTCTCCCAAACATATCACATCTTCTCCAAGAAATACCAGCTTTCCCCCCTTCAAATAGGACCTTATCACCCACAAATACCTCTTTTATCCCCAAAAGAGGACAGTTTCTTCCAGAAAGGCCACATTTCTCCCAAATATATCACATCTTCTCCAAGAAATACCACGTTTCCCCCTTCAAATAGGACCTTTTCACCCACAAGTACCTGTTTTATCCCCAAAAGAGGACAGTTTCTTCCAGAAATGCCACATTTCTCCCAAACATATCACATCTCCTCCAAGAAATACCAGGATTTCTCCTGTAATAGGACCTTTTCTCCTACAAATACCAGCCTTTTCCCCCCAAAAGAGGACAGTTTCTTCCAGAAATGCCACATTTCTCCCAAATATATCACATCTTCTCCAAGAAATACCAGCTTTCCCCCTTCAAATAGGACCTTTTCAACCACTAATACCTCTTTTATCCCCAAAATACGACAGTTTCTTCCAGAAATGCCACATTTCTCCCAAACTTATCACATCTTCTCCAAGAAATACCACGTTTCCCCCTTCAAATAGGACCTTTTCCCCCCAAAAAACTCTTTTATCCCCAAAAGAGGACAGTTTCTTCCAGAAATGCCACATTTCTCCCAAATATATCACATCTTCTCCAAGAAATACCAGGTTTCCCCCTTCAAATAGGACCTTTTCACCCACAAATACCTCTTTTATCCCCAAAAGAGGACAGTTTCTTCCAGACATGCCACATTTCTCCCAAATATATCACATCTTCTCCAAGAAATACCTGCATTCCCCCTTCAAATATGACCTTTTCACCCACAAATACCAGCCTTCTCCCCCCAAATAGGACACTTTCTTCCAGAAATGCCAGATTTCTCCCAAATAGATCACATCTTCTCCAAGAAATACCAGTTTCCCCCTTCAAATAGGACCTTATCACCCACAAATACCTCTTTTATCCCCAAAAAAGAACAGTTACGTCCAGAAATGCCACATTTCTCCCAAATATATCACATCTTCTCCAAGAAATACCAGGTTTTCCCCTGGAAATAGGACCTTTTCACCCACAAATACCTCTTGTATCCCCAAAATTGGACAGTTTCTTCCAGACATGCCACATTTCTCCCAAATATAGCACATCTTCTCCAAGAAATACCAGGTTTCCCCCTTCAAATAGGACCTTTTCTCCCACAAATACCTCTTTTATCCCCAAAATAGGACAGTTTCTTCCTGAAATGCCACATTTCTCCCAAATATATCACATCTTCTCCAAGAAATACCAGGTTTCCCCCTTCAAATAGGACCTTCTCACCCACAAATACCTCTTTTATCCCCAAAAGAGGACAGTTTCTTCCAGAAAGGCCACATTTCTCCCAAATATATCACATCTTCTCCGAGAAATACCAGGTTTCCCCCTTCAAATAGGACCTTTTCACCCACAAATACCTCTTTTATCCCCAAAATACGACAGTTTCTTCCAGAAATGCCACATTTCTCCCAAATAGATCACATCTTCTCCAAGAAATACCAGGGTTCCCCCTTCAAATAGGACCTTTTCACCCACAAATACCTCTTTTATCCCCAAAAGAGGACAGTTTTTCCAGAAAGGCCACATTTCTCCCAAATAGATCACATCTTCTCCAAGAAATACCACGTTTCCCCCTTCAAATAGGACCTTTTCACCCACAAATACCTCTTTTATCCCCAAAAGAGGACATTTTCTTCCAGAAATGCCACATTTCTCCCAAATATATCACATCTTCTCCAAGAAATACCAGGTTTCCCCCTTCAAATAGGACCTTCTCACCCACGAATACCTCTTTTATCCCCAAAATATGACAGTTTCTTCCAGAAATGCCACATTACTCCCAAATATATCACATCTTCTCCAAGAAATACCAGGTTTCCCCCTTCAAATAGGACCTTTTCACCCACAAATACCTCTTTTATCCCCAAAAGAGGACAGTTTCTTCCTGACATGCCACATTTCTCCCAAATATATCACATCTTCTCCAAGAAATACCAGCTTTCCCCCTTCAAATAGGACCTTTTCACCCACAAATACCTGTTTTATCCCCAAAAGAGGACAGTTTCTTCCAGACATGCCACATTTCTCCCAAATAGATCACATCTTCTCCAAGAAATAACAGGTTTCCCCCTTCAAATAGGACCTTTTCACCCACAAATACATGTTTTGTCCCCAAAACAGGACAGTTTCTTCCAGACATGCCCCATTTCTCCCAAATATAGCACATCTTCTCCAAGAAATAGCAGCTTTCCCTCTTGAAATAGGACCTTTTCACCCTGTAATACCTGTTTTATCCCCAAAAGAGGACAGTTTCTTCCAGAAATGCCACATTTCTCCCAAATATATCACATCTCCAAGAAATACCAGGTTTCCTCCTGAAATAGGTCCTTGTCACCCACAGATTCCTGTTTTATCCCTTTGTTCCGAGCGACTTTTCGTTTTGGAGTGTTTATCCGATGCTACACTTCAGCATTCTGTGACGAATAAAATAGAAGAGAAAAGCCCCACTAATAAGGCAGCTAGAAGGTCCAGTAGCCACACACGTTGTGCTTTCAGGGAGGACGTTCCAGAAAGTCGAGAGTTGTGGCTTCTTTCCTGCGGAGAAAAAAAACCCTGTTTTCAGGCAATGTTGGACGCTGAATTCGCTCCTTCTCGGCATTTCAATACCGCTCCTTCGCTCTCGTGTCTCGAAAGCGGCACTCGCTCTGAACCGCTCCGGAGAGTCTGCAGTTGCTGGCCGGTCCATCGCGGTTCTGCCCGAGTGGCGCTTGCAGCCTTCAGCAGCGCTCTCGTTTCTCTCGGATGCCGGGAATGAGCGACTTCAGCCGGATGCTTTGCTCCGATGAGTGAGCGGCTTCTTCTGCGCACATCGGAATGGAGCGCTTTTGACTTCTCCTTCTGTCCATGCAGAATGCACTACGCTTCTCTCTCATTCTTATCCCTTTTTCCGAGCGACATTTCGTTTTGGAGTGTTTATCCGATGCTACACTTCAGCATTCTGTGACGAATATAGTAGAAGTGGAAACCACACTAATAAGGCAGCTAGAAGTTCGAGGAGCGACACACGTTGTGCTTTCGGGGAGGACGTTCCAGAAAGTCGAGAGTTGTGGCTTCTTTCCTGCGGAGAAAAAAACCCCTGTTTTCAGGCAATGCTGGATGCTGAATTCGCTCCTTCTCGGCATTTCAATACCGCTCCTTCGCTCTCGTGGCTCGAAAGCGGCACTCGCGCTGAACCGCTCCGGAGAGTCTGCAGTTGCTGTCCGGTCCATCGCGGTTCTGCCCGAGTGCCGCTTGCAGCCTTCAGCAGCGCTCTCGTTTCTCTCGGATGCCGGGAATGAGCGACTTCAGCCGGATGCTTTGCTCCGACGAGTGAGCGGCTTCTTCTGCGCACATCGCAATGGAGCGCTTCTGACTTCTCCTTCTGTCCATGCAGAATGCACTACGCTTCTCTCTCATTCTAATCCCTTCCTTCCGAGCGACTTTTCGTTTTGGAGTGTTTATCCGATGCTACACTTCAGCATTCTGTGACGAATAGAGTAGAAGAGAAAAGCCCCACTAATAAGGCAGCTAGCCGTTCGAGGTGCGACACACGTTGTGCTTTCAGGGAGGACGTTCCAGAAAGTCGAGAGTTGTGGCTTCTTTCCGGCGGAGAAAAAACTCCCTGTTTTCAGGCAATGCAGTACGCTGAATTCGCATCTTCTCGGCATAGGAATACCGCTCCTTCGCTCTCGTGGCTCGAAAGCGGCACTCGCGTTGAACCGCTCCGGAGAGTCTGCAGTTGCTGGCCGGTCCATCGCGGTTCTGCCCGAGTGCTGCTTGCAGCCTTCAGCAGCGCTCTCGTTTCTCTCGGATGCCGGGAAAGAGCGACTTCAGCCGGATGCTTTGCTCCGACGAGTGAGCGGCTTCTTCTGCGCACATCGCAATGGAGAGCTTCTGACTTCTCCATGTGTCCATGCAGAATGCACTACGCTTCTCTCTCATTCTTATCCCTTCCTTCCGAGCGACATTTCGTTTTGGAGTGTTTATCCGATGCTACACTTCAGCATTCTGTGACGAATAGAGTAGAAGGGAAAAGCCCCACTAATAAGGCAGCTAGAAGTTCGAGGAGCAACGCACGTAGTGCTTTCAGGGAGGACTTTCCAGAAAGTCGAGAGTTGTGGCTTCTTTCCTGCGGAGAAAAAAGCCCCTGTTTTCAGGCAATGCAGGACGCTGAATTCGCGCGTTCTCGGCATAGGAATGCCGCTCCTCCTCTCTCGTGGCTCGAAAGCGGCATTTGCGCTGAACCACACCGGACAGTCTGCAGTTGCAGACTACTGAATAGCCTGAAAACAGGGGGTTTTTTCTCCGCAGGAAACAAGCCACAACTCTCGACTTTCTGGAACGTCCTCCCTGAAAGCACAGCGTGTGTGGCTTCTGGAGCTTCTAGCTGCCTTATTAGTGGGGCTTTTCCCTTCTACTCTATTCGTCACAGAATGCTGAAGTGTAGCATCGGATAAACACTCCAAAACGAAAAGTCGCTCGGAAGGAAGGGATAAGAATGAGAGAGAAGCGTAGTGCATTCTGCATGGACAGAAGGAGAAGTCAGAAGCTCTCCATTGCAATGTGCGCAGAAGAAGCCGCTCACTCGTCGGAGCAAAGCATCCGGCTGAAGTCGCTCATTCCCGGCATCCGAGAGAAACGAGAGCGCTGCTGAAGGCTGCAAGCGGCACTCGAGCAGAACCGCGATGGACTGGACAGCAACTGCAGACTCTACGGAGCGGTTCAGCGCGAGTGCCGCGTTCGAGCCACGAGAGCGAAGGAGCGGTATTGAAATGCCGAGAAGGAGAGAATTCAGCGTCCTGCATTGCCTGAAAACAGGGGTTTTTTTCTCCGCAGGAAAGAAGCCACAACTCTCGACTTTCTGGAACGTCCTCCCCGAAAGCACAACGTGTGACGCTCCTCGAACTTCTAGCTGCCTTATTAGTGGGGCTTTTCTCTTCTATTTTATTCGTCACAGAATGCTGAAGTGTAGCATCGGATAAACACTCCAAAACGAAAAGTCGCTCGGAACAAAGGGATAAAACAGGAATCTGTGGGCGACAAGGTCCTATTTCAGGAGGAAACCTGGTATTTCTTGGAGATGTGATATATTTGGGAGAAATGTGGCATTTCTGGAAGAAACTGTCCTCTTTTGGGGATAAAAGAGGTATGTGTGGGAGAAAAGGTCCTATTTGAAGGGGGAACCCTGGTATTTCTTGGAGAAGATGTGCTATATTTGGGAGAAATGTGGCATGTCTGGAAGAAACTGTCCTCTTTTGGGGATAAAAGAGGTATGTGTGGGTGAAAAGGTCCTATTTGAAGGGGGAAAGCTGGTATTTCATGGAGAAGATGTGATCTATTTGGGAGAAATGTGGCATGTCTGGAAGAAAATGTCCAATTTGGGGGGAGAAGGCTGGTAGTTGTGGGTGAGAAGGTCCTATTTCAGGAGGAATCGTGGTATTTCTTGGAGAAGATGTGATATATTTGGGAGAAATGTGGCCTTTCTGGAAGAAAATGTCCAATTTGGATGGAGAAGGCTGGTAGTTTTGGGTGAGAAGGTCCTATTTCAGGAGGAATCCTGGCATTTCTTGGAGAAGATGTGATCTATTTGGGAGAAATGTGGCCTTTCTGGAAGAAAATGTCCAATTAGGGGGGAGAAGGCTGGTAGTTTTGGGTGAGAAGGTCCTATTTCTGGAGGAATCGTGGTATTTCTTGGAGAAGATGTGATATATTTGGGAGAAATGTGGCCTTTCTGGAAGAAAGTGTCCTCTTTTGGGGATAAAAGAGGTATTTGTGGGAGAAAAGGTCCTATTTGAAGGGGGAACCCTGGTATTTCTTGGAGAAGATGTGATATATTTGGGAGAAATGTGGCATTTCTGGAATAAACTGTCCTCTTATGGGGATAGAACAGGTATTAGTGGTTGAAAAGGTCCTATTTGAAGGGGAAAACCTGGTATTTCTTGGAGAAGATGTGATATATTTGGGAGAAATCTGGCATTTCTGGCAGAAACTGTCCTATTTGGGAGATAAAAGAGGTATTTGTGGGTGAAAAGGTCCTATTTGAAGGGGGAAAGCTGGTATTTCTTGGAGAAGATGTGATATATTTGGGAGAAATGTGGCATGTCTGGAAGAAAATGTGCAATTTGGGGGGAGAAGGCTGGTAGTTTTCGGTGAGAAGGTCCTATTTCAGGAGGAATCCTGGCATTTCTTGGAGAAGATGTGATATATTTGGGAGAAATGTGGCATGTCTTGAAGAAACTGTCCTCTTTTGGGGATAAAACAGGTACTTGTGGGTGAAAAGGTCCTATTTGAAGGGGGAAAGCAGGTATTTCTTGGAGAAGATGTGGTATATTTGGGAGAAATGTGGCATTTCTGGAAGAAACTGTCCTATTTTGGGGATAAAAGAGGTATTTGTGGGTGAAAAGGTCCTATTTCCAGGGGAAAATCTGTTATATCTTGGAGAAGATGTGATCTATTTGGGAGAAATGTGGCCTTTCTGGAAGAAACTGTCCTCTTTTGGGGATAAAAGAGGTATTTGTGGGAGAAAAGGTCCTATTTGAAGGGGGAAACCTGGTATTTCTTGGAGAAGATGTGGTATATTTGGGAGAAATGTGGCATTTCTGGAAGAAACTGTCCTCTTTTGGGGATAAAAGAGGTATTTGTGGGTGAAAAGGTCCTATTTGAAGGGGGAAAGCAGGTATTTCTTGGAGAAGATGTGATATATTTGGGAGAAATGTGGCATGTCTGGAAGAAGCTGTCCTATTTTGGGGATAAAAGAGGTATTTGTGGGTGAAAAGGTCCTATTTGAAGGGGGAAAGCTGGTATTTCTTGGAGAAGATGTGATCTATTTGGGAGAAATGTGGCATGTCTGGAAGAAAATGTCCAATTTGGGGGGAGAAGGCTGGTAGTTTTGGGTGAGAAGGTCCTATTTCAGGAGGAATCCTGGCATTTCTTGGAGAAGATGTGATATATTTGGGAGAAATGTGGCATTTCTGGAAGAAAATGTCCAATTAGGGGGGAGAAGGCTGGTAGTTTTGGGTGAGAAGGTCCTATTTCTGGAGGAATCGTGGTATTTCTTGGAGAAGATGTGATATATTTGGGAGAAATGTGGCCTTTCTGGAAGAAAATGTCCTCTTTTGGGGATAAAACAGGTATTTGTGGGAGAAAAGGTCCTATTTGAAGGGGGAACCCTGGTATTTCTAGGAGAAGATGTGATATATTTGGGAGAAATGTGGCATTTCTGGAAGAAACTGTCCTCTTATGGGGATAGAACAGGTATTTGTGGGTGAAAAGGTCCTATTTGAA
This sequence comes from Lophura swinhoii, assembly GCA_030408155.1. Lineage (NCBI taxonomy): Eukaryota > Metazoa > Chordata > Aves > Galliformes > Phasianidae > Lophura > Lophura swinhoii. Next base: position 1,598,159 of record JASCYN010000149.1, read on the forward strand.
GGGGAAAACCTGGTATTTCTTGGAGAAGATGTGATATATTTGGGAGAAATCTGGCATTTCTGGAAGAAACTGTCCTATTTGGGGGATAAAAGAGGTATTTGTGGGTGAAAAGGTCCTATTTGAAGGGGGAAAGCTGGTATTTCTTGGAGAAGATGTGATATATTTGGGAGAAATGTGGCATGTCTGGAAGAAAATGTGCAATTTGGGGGGAGAAGGCTGGTAGTTTTCGGTGAGAAGGTCCTATTTCAGGAGGAATCCTGGCATTTCTTGGAGAAGATGTGATATATTTGGGAGAAATGTGGCCTTTCTGGAAGAAACTGTCCTCTTTAGGGGATAAAAGAGGTATTTGTGGGTGAAAAGGTCGTATTTGAAGGGGGAAACCTGATATTTCTTGGAGAAGATGTGATATATTTGGGAGAAATGTGGCATTTCTCGAAGAAACTGTTCTATTTTGGGGATAAAAGAATTTTTTGTGGGTGAAAAGGTCCTATTTGAAGGGGGAAGCCTGGTATTTCTTGGAGAAGATGTGATATATTTGGGAGAAATGTGGCCTTTCTGGAAGAAACTGTCCTCTTTTGGGGATAAAAGAGGTATTTGTGGGTGAAAAGGTCCTATTTGAAGGGGGAAAGCTGGTATTTCTTGGAGAAGATGTGGTATATTTGGGAGAAATGTGGCATTTCTGGAAGAAACTGTCCTCTTTTGGGGATAAAACAGGTATTTGTGGGTGAAAATGTTGTATTTGAAGGGGGAAACCTGTTATTTCTTGGAGAAGATGTGATATATTTGGGAGAAATCTGGCATTTCTGGAAGAAACTGTCCTCTTTTGGGTTTAAAACAGGTATTTGTGGGTGAAAAGTTCCTATTTGAAGGGGGAATGCTGGTATTTCTTGGAGAAGATGTGATCTATTTGGGAGAAATGTGGCATGTCTGGAAGAAAATGTCCAATTTGGGGGGAGAAGGCTGGTAGTTTTGGGTGAGAAGGTCCTATTTCAGGAGGTATCCTGGTATTTCTTGGAGAAGATGTGATCTATTTGGGAGAAATGTGGCATTTCTGGAAGAAAATGTCCAATTTGGGGGGAGAAGGCTGGTCGTTTTGGGTGAGAAGGTCCTATTTCAGTAGGAAAGCTGGTATTTCTTGGAGAAGATGTGATATATTTGGGAGAAATGTGGCCTTTCTGGAAGAAACTGTCCTCTTTTGGGGATAAAAGAGGTATTTGTGGGTGAAAAGGTCCTATTTGAAGGGGGAACCCTGGTATTTCTTGGAGAAGATGTGATATATTTGGGAGAAATGTGGCATTTCTGGAAGAAACTGTCCTATTTTGGGGATAAAAGAGGTATTTGTGGGAGAAAAGTTCCTATTTGAAGGGGGAAACCTGGTATTTCTTGGAGAAGATGTGATATATTTGGGAGAAATGTGGCATTTCTGGAAGAAACTGTCCTCTTTTGGGGATCAAAGAGGCATTTGTGGGTGAAAAGGTCCTAATTCAAGGGGGAACCCTGGTATTTCTTGGAGAAGATGTGATATATTTGGGAGAAATGAGGAATTTCTGGAAGAAACTGTCATATTTGGGGGGAGAAGCCTGGTATTAGGGGGTGAGAAGGTCCTATTTCAGGAGGAATCGTGGTATTTCTTGGAGAAGATGTGATATATTTGGGAGAAATGTGGCATTTCTGGAAGAAAATGTCCAATTTGGGGGGAGAAGGCTGGCAGTTTTGGGTGAGAAGGTCATATTTCAGGAGAAATCCTGGCATTTCTTGGAGAAGATGTGATCTATTTGGGAGAAATGTGGCATTTCTGGAAGAAAATGTCCAATTAGGGGGGAGAAGGCTCGTAGTTTTGGGTGAGAAGGTCCTATTTCAGGAGGAATCCTGGCATTTCTTGGAGAAGATGTGATATATTTGGGAGAAATGCGGCCTTTCCGGAAGAAACTCTCCTCTTTTGGGGATAAAAGAGGTATTAGTGGTTGAAATGGTCCTATTTGAAGGGGGGAAAGCTGGTATTTCTTGGAGAAGATGTGATCTATTTGGGAGAAATGTGGCATTTCTTGAAGAAACTGTCCTCTTTTGGGGATAAAAGAGGTATGTGTGGGTGAAAAGGTCCTATTTGAAGGGGGAAAGCTGGTATTTCTTGGAGAAGATGTGATATATTTGGGAGAAATGTGGCATGTCTGGAAGAAACTGTCCTCTTTTGGGGATAAAAGAGGTATGTGTGGGTGAAAAGGTCCTATTTGAAGGGGGAAAGCTGGTATTTCATGGAGAAGATGTGATCTATTTGGGAGAAATGTGGCATTTCTGGAAGAAAATGTCCAATTTGGGGGGAGAAGGCTGGTATTTTTCGGTGAGAAGGTCCTATTTCTGGAGGAATCGTGGTATTTCTTGGAGAAGATGTGATATATTTGGGAGAAATGTGGCATTTCTGGAAGAAAATGTCCTCTTTTGGGGATAAAACAGGTATTTCATGGAGAAAAGGTCCTATTTGAAGGGGGAACCCTGGTATTTCTCGGAGAAGATGTGATATATTTGGGAGAAATGTGGCATTTCTGGAAGAAACTGTCCTATTTGGGGGATAAAAGAGGTATTTGTGGGTGAAAAGGTCCTATTTCCAGGGGGAAAGCTGGTATTTCTTGGAGAAGATGTGATATATTTGGGAGAAATGTGGCATGTCTGGAAGAAAATGTGCAATTTGGGGGGAGAAGGCTGGTAGTTTTCTGTGAGAAGGTCCTATTTCAGGAGGAATCCTGGCATTTCTTGGAGAAGATGTGATATATTTGGGAGAAATGTGGCATGTCTGGAAGAAACTGTCCTCTTTTGGGGATAAAAGAGGTATTTGTGGGTGAAAAGGTCCTATTTGAAGGGGGAAACCTGATATTTCTTGGAGAAGATGTGATATATTTGGGAGAAATGTGGCATTTCTGGAAGAAACTGTTCTATTTTGGGGATAAAAGAATTTTTTGTGGGTGAAAAGGTCCTATTTGAAGGGGGAAACATGGTATTTCTTGGAGAAGATGTGATATATTTGGGAGAAATGTGGCATTTCTGGAAGGAACTGTCCTCTTTTGGGGATAAAAGAGGTATTTGTGGGTGAAAAGGTCCTATTTGAAGGGGGAAAGCTGGTATTTCATGGAGAAGATGTGGTATATTTGGGAGAAATCTGGCATTTCTGGAAGAAAATGTCCTCTTCTGGGGATAAAACAGGTATTTGTGGGTGAAAACGTTGTATTTGAAGCGGGAAACCTGTTATTTCTTGGAGAAGATGTGATATATTTGGGAGAAATCTGGCATTTCTGGAAGAAACTGTCCTATTTTGGGGATAAAAGAGGTATTTGTGGGTGAAAATTTGCTATTTGAAGGGGGAAACCTGGTATTTCTTGGAGAAGATGTGATCTATTTTGGAGAAATGTGGCATTTCTGGAAGAAACTGTCCACTTTTGGGGATAAAAGAGGTATTTGTGGGTGATAAGTTCCTATTTGAAGGGGGAAAGCTGGTATTTCTTGGAGAAGATGTGATATGTTTGGGAGAAATGTGGCATTTCTGGAAGAAAGTGTCCTGTTTTGGGGATAAAACAGGAATTTGTGGGTGAAAAGGTCGTATTTGAAGGGGGAAACCTGGTATTTCTTGGAGAAGAGGTGATATATTTGGGAGAAATGTGGCATGTCTGGAAGAAACTGTCCTATTTGGGGGATAAAACAGGTATTTGTGGGAGAAAAGGTCTTATTTGAAGGGGGAAAGCTGGTATTTCATGGAGAAGATGTGATCTATTTGGGAGAAATGTGGCATTTCTGTTAGAAACTGTCGTATTTTGGGCATAAAACAGGTATTTGTGGGTGAAAAGGTCCTATTTGAAGGGGGAACCCTGGTATTTCTTGGAGAAGATGTGATATATTTGGGAGAAATGTGGCATTTCTGGAAGAAACTGTCCTCTTTTGGGGATAAAAGAGGTATTTGTGGGTGAAAAGGTCCTATTTGAAGGGGGAAACCTGGTATTTCTTGGAGAAGAGGTGATATATTTGGGAGAAATGTGGCATGTCTGGCAGAAACTGTCCTATTTGGGGGATAAAACAGGTATTTGTGGGAGAAAAGGTCCTATTTGAAGGGGGAAAGCTGGTATTTCATGGAGAAGATGTGATCTATTTGGGAGAAATGTGGCATTTCTGGAAGAAAATGTCCAATTTGGGGGGAGAAGGTTGGTAGTTTTCGGTGAGAAGGTCCTATTTCAGGAGGAATCCTGGTATTTCTTGGAGAAGATGTGATATATTTGGGAGAAATGTGGCCTTTCTGGAAGAAAATGTCCAATTTGGGGGGAGAAGGCTGGTAGTTTTGGGTGAGAAGGTCCTCTTTCAGGAGGAATCCTGGCATTTCTTGGAGAAGATGTGATCTATTTGGGAGAAATGTGGCGTTTCTGGAAGAAACTGTCCTCTTTTGGGGATCAAACAGGTATTTGTGGGTGAAAAGGTCCTATTTGAAGGGGGAAACCTGGTATTTCTTGGAGAAGATGTGATCTATTTGGGAGAAATGTGGCATTTCTGGAAGAAAATGTCCTCTTTTGGGGATAAAACAGGTATTTCATGGAGAAAAGTTCCTAATTCAAGGGGGAAACCTGGTATTTCTTGGAGAAGATGTGATCTATTTGGGAGAAATGTGGCATTTCTGGAAGAAACTGTCCTCTTTTGGGGATAAAAGAGGTATTTGTGGGAGAAAAGGTCCTATTTGAAGGGGGAACCCTGGTATTTCTTGGAGAAGATGTGATGTATTTGGGAGAAATGTGGCATGTCTGGAAAAAACTGTCCTATTTTGGGGATAAAAGAGGTATTTGTGGGTGAAAAGGTCCTATTTTAAGGGGGAAACCTGGTATTTCATGGAGAAGATGATATATATTTGGGAGAAATGTGGCATTCCTGGAAGAAACTGTCCTCTTTTGGGGATAAAAGAGGTTTTTTTGGAGAAAAGGTCCTATTTGAAGGGGGAAACGTGGTATTTCTTGGAGAAGATGTGATATGTTTGGGAGAAATGTGGCATTTCTGGAAGAAACTGTCCTCTTATGGGGATAGAACAGGTATTTGTGGGTGAAAAGGTCCTATTTGAAGGGGGAAACCTGGTATTTCTTGGAGAAGAGGTGATATATTTGGGAGAAATGTGGCATGTCTGGAAGAAACTGTCCTATTTGGGGGGAGAAGGGTGGTATTTGTGGGAGAAAAGTTCCTATTTCAGGAGGAATCCTGGTATTTCTTGGAGGAGATGTGATATGTTTGGGAGAAATGTGGCCTTTCTGGAAGAAACTGTCCTCTTTTGGGGATAAAAGAGGTATTTGTGGGTGATAAGGTCCTATTTGAAGGGGGAAACCTGGTATTTCTTGGAGAAGATGTGATCTATTTGGGAGAAATGTGGCATGTCTGGAAGAAACTGTCCTATTTTGGGGATGAAACAGGTATTTGTGGGAGAAAAGGTCCTATTTGAAGGGGGAAAACTGGTATTTCTTGGAGAAGATGTGGCATATTTGGGAGAAATGTGGCATGTCAGGAAGAAACTGTCCTATTTTGGGGATGATAGAGTTATTTGTGGGTGATAAGGTCCTATTTGAAGGGGTAAACCTGGTATTTCTTGGAGATTATGTGATCTATTTGGGAGAAATGTGGCATGTCTGGAAGAAACTGTCCTCTTTTGGGGATCAAAGAGGTATTTGTGGGTGAAAAGGTCCTATTTCCAGGGGGAAAGCAGGTATTTCTTGGAGGAGATGTGATATCTTTGGGAGAAATGTGGCCTTTCTGGAAGAAACTGTCCTCTTTTGGGGATAAAAGAGGTATTTGTGGGTGAAAAGGTCCTATTTGAAGGGGGAAACCTGGTATTTCTTGGAGAAGATATGATATATTTGGGAGAAATGTGGCATTTCAGGAAGAAACTGTCCTCTTTTGGGGATAAAACAGGTATTTGTGGGTGAAAAGGTCCTATTTGAAGGGGGAACCCTGGTATTTCTTGGAGAAGATGTGATATATTTGGGAGAAATGTGGCATGTCTGGAAGAAACTGTCCTACTTTGGGGATAAAAGAGGTATTTGTGGGTGAAAAGGTCCTATTTCAAGGGATAAAGATGTTATTTCTTGGAGAAGCTGTGATCTATTTGGGAGAAATGTGGCATGTCTGGAAGAAACTGTCCTCTTTTGGGGATAAAAGAGGTATTTGCGGGTGAAAAGGTCCTATTTGAAGGGGGAAACCTGGTATTTCTTGGAGAAGATGTGTTATATTTGGGAGAAATGTGGCATGTCTGGAAGAAACTGTCCTCTTTTGGGGATAAAAGAGGTATTTGTGGGTGAAAAGGTCCTATTTGAAGGGGGAAAGCTGGTATTTCTTGGAGAAGATGTGATATATTTGGGAGAAATGTGGCATTTCTGGAAGAAACTGTCCTCTTTTGGGGATAAAAGAGGTATTTGTGGGTGAAAAGGTCCTATTTGAAGGGGGAAACCTGGTATTTCTTGGAGAAGATGTGATTTATTTGGGAGAAATCTGGCATGTCTGGAGGAAACTGTCCTATTTTGGGGATAATAGAGCTATTTGTGGGAGAAAAGGTCCTATTTGAAGGGGGAAACCTGGTATTTCTTGGAGAAGATGTGATCTATTTGGGAGAAATGTGGCCTTTCTGGAAGAAACTGTGCTCTTTTCGGGATAAAAGTGGTATTTGTGGGTGAAAAGGTCCTATTTGAAGGGGGAACCCTGGTATTTCTTGCAGGAGATGTGATATATTTGGGAGAAATATGGCATTTCTGGAAGAAACTGTCCTATTTTGGGGATTAAAGAGGTATCTTTGGGTGAAAAGGTCCTATTTGAAGGGGGAAACCTGGTATTTCTTGGAGGAGATGTGATATATTTGGGAGAAATGTGGGCTTTCTGGAAGAAACTGTCCTCTTTTGGGGATAAAACAGGTATTTGTGGGAGAAAAGGTCCTATTTGAAGGGGGAAAACTGGTATTTCTTGGAGAAGATGTGATATATTTGGGAGAAATCTGGCCTTTCTGGATGAAACTGTCCTATTTTGGGGATAAAAGAGGTATTTGTGGGTGAAAAGGTCCTATTTGAAGGGGGAAAGCTGGTATTTCTTGGAGAAGTTGTGATCTATTTGGGAGAAATCTGGCATTTCAGGAAGAAACTGTCCTCTTTTGGGGATAAAAGAGGTATTTGTGGGTGATAAGGTCCTATTTCAAGGGGGAAACCTGGTATTTCTTGGAGAAGATGTGATCTATTTGGGAGAACTGTGGCCTTTCTGGAAGAAACTGTCCTCTTTTGGGGATAAAACAGGTATCTGTGGGAGAAAAGTTCCTATTTGAAGGGGGAAACCTGGTAATTCTTGGAGAAGATGTGATATATTTGGGAGAAATCTGGCATTTCAGGAAGAAACTGTCCTCTTTTGGGGATAAAACAGGTATTTGTGGGAGAAAAGGTCCTATTTGAAGGGGGAAAGCTGGTATTTCTTGGAGAAGATGTGATATGTTTGGGAGAAATGAGGCAAGTGTGGAAGAAACTGTCCTATTTTGGGTATAAAAGAGGTATTTGTGGGTGAAAATGTCCTCTTTCATGAGGGAAAGCTGGTATTTCTTGGAGAAGATGTGATCTATTTGGGAGAAATGTTCCATTTCTGGAAGAAACTGTCCTCTTTTGGGGATAAAAGAGGTATTTGTGGGTGAAAAGGTCCTATTTCAGGGGGGAAAGCTGGTATTTCTTGGAGAAGATGTGATATATTTGGGAGAAATGTGGCATGTCTGGAAGAAACTGTCCTCTTTTGGGGAAAAAACAGGTATTTGTGGGTGAAAAGGGCCAATTTCAGGGGGGAAACCTGGTATTTCTTGGAGAAGATGTGATATATTTGGGTGAAATGTGGCATTTCTGGAAGAACTGTCCTCTTTTGGGGATAAAAGAGGTATTTGTGGGTGAAAAGGTCCTATTTGAAGGGGGAAAGCTGGTATTTCTTGGAGAAGTTGTGATCTATTTGGGAGAAATGTGGCATGTCAGGAAGAAACTGTCCTCTTTTGGGGATAAAAGAGGTATTTGTGGGTGAAAAGTTCCTATTTGAAGGGGGGAACCTGGTATTTCTTGGAGAAGATGAGATATGTTTTGAGAAATGTGTCATTTCTGGAAGAAAATTTCTAATTTGAGGGATAAAAGTGGTATTTGTGTGTGAAAAGGTCCTATTTGAAGGGGGAAACCTGGTATTTCTTGGAGAAGATGTAGTATATTTGGGAGAAATGTGGCATTTCTTGAAGAAACTGTCCTATTTTTGGGATAAAAGAGGTATTTGTGGGTGAAAAGGTCCTATTTGAAGGGGGAAAGCTGGTATTTCTTGGAGAAGATGTGATGTATTTGGGAGAAATGTGGCCTTTCTGGAAGAAACTGTCCTATTTTGGGGATCAAACAGGTATTTGTGGGTGAAAAGGTCCTATTTGAAGGGGGAAACCTGGTATTTCTTGGAGGAGATGTGATATATTTGGGAGAAATCTGGCATTTCTGGAAGACAATGTCCTCTTTTGGGGATAAAACAGGTATTTGTGGGTGAAAAGGTCCAGTTTGAAGGGGGAACCTTGGTATTTCTTGGAGAAGATGTGATATATTTGGGAGAAATGTGGCATTTCAGGAAGAAAAAGTTTAAATTGGGGGAAGAAGGCTGGTATTTGTGGTAGAAAATGTCCTATTTCAGGAGGAATCCGGGTATTTCTTGGAGAAGATGTGATATGTTTCGGAGAAATGTGGAATTTCTGGAAATAAATGTTCTATTTTGGGAATCAAAGAGGTATTTGTGGGTGAAAAGGTCCTATTTGAAGGGGGAAACCTGGTATTTCATGGAGTAAATGTGATGTGCTTGGGAGAAATATGGCATGTCTGGAAGAAAATTTCAAATTTGAGGGATAAAACAGGTATTTGTGGGAGTAAAGGTCCTATTTCTATGGGGAAAGCAGGTATTTCTTGGAGGAGATGTGATATATTTGGGAGAAATGTGGCATTTCTGGCAGAAACTGTCCTATTTTGGGGATAAAAGAGGTATTTGTGGGTGAAAAGGTCCTATTTGTAGGGGGAATCCTGGTATTTCTTGGAGAAGATGTGATATGTTTGTGAGAAATGTGGCATTTCTGGAAGAATGTGTCCTATTTTGGGGGAGAAGGCTGGTAGTTGTGTGTGAGAAGGTCCTATTTCAGGAGGAATCGTGGTATTTCTTGGAGAAGATGTGATATATTTGGGAGAAATCTGGCGTGTCTTTAAGAAACTGTCCTACTTTGGGGATGAAACACGTATTTGTGGGTGAAAAGGTCCTATTTGAAGGGGGAAACCTGGTATTTCTTGGAGAAGATGTGATATATTTGGGAGAAATCAGGCATTTCTGGAAGAAAATGTCCAATTTGAGGGATAAAAGAGGTATTTGTGGTTGAAAAGGTCCTATTTGAAGGGGGAACCCAGGTATTTCTTGGAGAAGATGTGATATATTTGGGAGAAATGTGGCCTTTCTGGAAGAAACTGTCCTCTTTTGGGGATAAAACAGGTATCTGTGGGAGAAAAGTTCCTATTTGAAGGGGGAAACCTGGTAATTCTTGGAGAAGATGTGATATGTTTGGGAGAAATGTGGCATTTCTGGAAGAAACTGTCCTATTTTGGGGATTAAAGAGGTATCTTTGGGTGAAAAGGTCCTATTTGAAGGGGGAAAGCAGGATGTTCTTGCAGGAGATGTGATATATTAGGGAGAAATGTGGCATTTCTGGAAGAAACTGTCCTCTTTTGGGTTTCAAACTGGTATTTGTGTGTGAAAAGGTCCTACATGAAGCGGGAAACGTGGTATTTCTTGGAGAAGATGTGATATGTATGCGAGAAATCTGGCATTTCTGGAAGAAACTGTCCTCTTTTGGGGATAAAAGAGGTATTTGTGGGTGATAAGGTCCTATTTGTAGGGGGAAACGTGGTATTTCTTGGAGAAGATGTGATATATTTGGGAGAAATGTGGCATTTCTGGAAGAAACTGTCCTCTTTTGGGGATAAAAGAGGTATTTGTGGGTGAAAAGGTCCTATTTGAAGGGGGAAGCCTGGTATTTCTTGGAGAAGATGAGATATGTTTCGGAGAAATGTGGAATTTCTGGAAAAAAATGTTCTATTTTGGGGATAAAACAGGTATTTGTGGGTGAAAAGGTCCTATTTGAAGGGGGAAACCTGGTATTTCTTGGAGAAAATGTAATGTGCTTGGGAGAAATATGGCATGTCTGGAAGAAAATTTCAAATTTGAGGGATAAAACAGGTATTTGTGGGAGTAAAAGGTCCTATTCCTATGGGGAAAGCAGGTATTTCTTGGAGGAGATGTGATATATTTGGGAGAAATGTGGCATTTCTGGCAGAAACTGTCCTATTTTGGGGATAAAAGAGGTATTTGTGGGTGAAAAGGTCCTATTTGAAGGGGGAATCCTGGTATTTCTTGGAGAAGATATGATATGTCGGTGAGAAATGTGGCATTTCTGGAAGAATGTGTCCTATTTTGGGGGAGAAGTCTGGTAGTTGTGTGTGAGAAGGTCCTATTTCAGGAGGAATCGTGGTATTTCTTGGAGAAGATGTGATATATTTGGGAGAAATCTGGCGTGTCTTCAAGAAACTGTCCTATTTTGGGGATGAAACACGTATATGTGGGTGAAAAGGTCCTATTTGAAGGGGGAAACCTGGTATTTCTTGGAGAAGATGTGATATATTTGGGAGAAATCAGGCATTTCTGGAAGAAACTGTCCTCTTTTGGGGATAAAACAGGTATTTGTGGGTGAAAAGGTCCTATTTGAAGGGGGAAACCTGGTATTTCTTGGAGAAGATGTGATCTATTTGGGAGAAATCAGGCATGTCTGGAAGAAAATGTCCAATTTGAGGGATAAAAGAGGTATTTGTGGGTGAAAAGGTCCTATTTGAAGGGGGAAAGCTGGTATTTCTTGGAGAAGATGTGATCTATTTGGGAGAAATGTGGCCTTTCTGGAAGAAACTGTCCTCTTTTGGGGATAAAACAGGTATCGGTGGGAGAAAAGTTCCTATTTGAAGGGGGAAACCTGGTATTTCTTGGAGAAGATGTGATATGTTTGGGAGAAATGTGGCATTTCTGGAAGAAACTGTCCTATTTTGGTAATAAAAGAGGTATTTGTGGGAGAAAAGGTTCTATTTGAAGGGGGAAAGCAGGATGTTCTTGCAGGAGATGTGATATATTAGGGAGAAATGTGGCATTTCTGGAAGAAACTGTCCTCTTTTGGGGATATAACAGGTATTTGTAGGTGAAAAGATCCTATTTCAGGAGGAATCCTTGAATTTCTTGGAGAAGATGTGATATATTTGGGAGAAAAGTGGCATGTCTGGAAGAAACTGTCCTCTTTTGGGGATAAAAGAGGTATTTGTGGGTGAAACGGTCCTATTTGAAGGGGGAAAGCTGGTATTTCTTGGAGAAGATGTGATATATTTGGGAGAAACCTGGCCTTTCTGGAAGAAACTGTCCTATTTTGGGGATAAAACAGGTATTTGTGGGAGAAAAGGTCCTATTTGAAGGGGGAAAGCTGGTATTTCTTGGAGAAGATGTGATATGTTTGGGAGAAATGTGGCCTTTCTGGCAGAAACTGTCCTCTTTTGGGGATCAAACAGGTATTTGTGGGTGAAAAGGTCCTATTTGAAGGGGGAAACCTGGTATTTCTTGGAGAAGATGTGATATATTTGGGAGAAATGTGGCATGTCTGGAAGAAACTGTCCTATTTTGGGGATAAAACAGTTATTTGTGGGTGAAAAGGTCCTATTTCCAGGGGGAAAGCTGGTATTTCTTGGAGAAGATGTGATGTATTTGGGAGAAATCTGGCATTTCTGGAAGAAACTGTCCAATTTGGGGGATAAAACTGGTATTTGTGGGAGAAAAGGACCTATGTCAAGGGGTAAAGCTGGATGTTCTTGCAGGAGATGTGATATATGTGGGAGAAATGTGGCCTTACTGGAAGAAACTGTCGTATTTTGGGTATCAAAGAGGTATTTGTGGGTGAAAAGTTTCTATTTCCAGGGGGAAACCTGGTATTTCTTGGAGAAGATGTTACATATTTGGGAGAAATGTGGCATGTCTGGAAGAAACTGTCGTATTTTGGGGATAAAAGAGGTATTTGTGGGTGAGAAGGTCCTATTTGAAGGGGGAAAGCTGGTATTTCTTGGAGAAGATGTGATATGTTTGGGAGAAATGTGGCATTTCTGGAAGAAACTGTCCTCTTTTGGGGGGAAATGGCTGTTTTTTTTGGGAGAAAAGGTACTATTTCAGGAGAAATCCTGGTATTTCTTGGAGGAGATGTGGTATGTTTGGGAGAAATGTGCCATTTCTGGAAGAAACTGTCCTAATTTGGGGATAAAAGAGGTACTTTTGGGAGAAAAGGTCCTATTTGAAGGGGGAACCGTGGTATTTCTTGGAGAAGATGTGATATATTTGGGAGAAATGTGGCCTTTCTGGAAGAAACTGTCCTATTTGAGTGATAAAAGAGGTATTTGTGGGTGAAAAGGTCCTATTTGAAGGGGGAAAGCTGGTAGTTTTACCTCTTTTATCCCCAAAATAGAACAGTTTCTTACAGAAAGGCCACATTTCTCCCAAATATATCACATCTTCTCCGAGAAATACCACGTTTCCCCCTTCAAATAGGACCGTTTCACCCACAAATACCACTTTTATCCCCAAAATAGTACATTTTCTGCCATACATGCCATATTTCTCCCAAATATACCACATCTTCTCCAAGAAATACCAGCTTTCCCCCTTCAAATAGGACCTTTTTACCCTAAAATACCTGTTTCATCCCCAAAAGAGGACAGTTTCTTCCAGAAATGCCACATTTCTCCCAAATATAACACATCTTCTCCAAGAAATACCAGGTTTCCCCCTTCAAATAGGACCTTTTCTCCCACAAATACCTGTATTATCCCTCAAATAGGACATTTTCTTCCAGGAATGCCACACTTCTCCCAAATATATCACATCTTCTCCAAGAAATAACACGTTTCCCCCTTGAAATAGGACCTTTTCACCCACAAATACCTCTTTTATCCCCAAAAGAGGACAGTTTCTTCCAGAAATGCCACATTTCTCCCAAACATATCACATCTGCTCCAAGAAATACCAGGTTTCCCCCTTCAAATAGGACCTTTTCACCCACAAATACCTCTTTTATCCCCAAAAGAGGACAGTTTCTTCCAGACATGCCACATTTCTCCCAAATAGATCACATCTCCTCCGAGATATACCACGTTTCCCCCTTCAAATAGGACCTTATCACCCACAAATACCTCTTCGATCCCCAAAATAGGACAGTTTCTTCCAGAAACGCCACATTTCTCCCAAATATATAACATCTTCTCCAAGAAATACCAGCTTTCCCCCTTCAAATAGGACCTTTTCACCCACAAATACCTCTTTTATCCCCAAAAGAGGACAGTTTCTTCCAGACATGCCACATTTCTCCCAAATATATCACATCTCCTCCAAGAAATACCAGGTTTCCCCCTTCAAATAGGACCTTTTCTCCCACAAATACCTCTTTTATCCCCAAAACAGGACACTTTCTTCCAGAAATGCCACATTTCTCCCAAATATATCACATCTTCTCCAAGAAATACCAGGTTTTCCCCTTCAAATAGGACCTTTTCACCCTCAAATACCTCTTTTATCCCCATAAGACGACATTTTCTTCCAGAAATGCCACATTTCTCCCAAACATATCACATCTTCTCCAAGAAATACCACGTTTCCCCCTTCAAATAGGACCTTTTCACCCACAAATACCTGCTTTATCCCCAAAATAGGACAGTTTCTTCCAGAAATGCTAGATTTCTCCCAAATATATCACATCTTCTCCGAGAAATACCACGTTTCCCCCTTCAAATAGGACCTTTTCACCCACAAATACCTCTTTTATCCCCAAAATTGGACAGTTTTTTCCAGACATGCCACATTTCTCCCAAATATATCACATCTTCTCTAAGAAATACCAGGGTTCCCCCTTCAAATAGGACCTTTTCTCCCACAAATACCTCTTTTATCCCTCAAATTGGACATTTTCATCCAGAAATACCACATTTCTCCCAAATATATCACATCTTCTCCAAGAAATACAAGGTTTCCCCCTTGAATTAGGACCTTTTCTCCATGAAATACTTCTTTTATCCCCAAAAGAGGACATTTTCTTCCAGAAATGCCACATTTCTCCCAAATATATCACATCTTCTCCAAGAAATACCAGCTTTCCCCCTTCAAATAGGACCTTTTCAACCACTAATACCTCTTTTATCCCCAAAAGAGGACAGTTTCTTCCAGAAATGCCACATTTCTCCCAAATATATCACATCTTCTCCAAGAAATGCCAGGATTCCTCCTGAAATAGGACCTTCTCACCCAAAACTACCAGCCTTCTCCCCCCAAATTGGACATTTTCTTCCAGAAAGGCCACATTTCTCCCAAATCTATCACATCTTCTCCAAGAAATACCAGGATTCCTCCTGAAATAGGACCTTCTCACCGAAAACTACCAGCCTTCTCCGCCCAAATTGGACATTTTCTTCCAGAAAGGCCACATTTCTCCCAAATATATCACATCTTCTCAAAGAAATACCAGCTTTCCCCCTTCAAATAGGACCTTTTCTCCCACAAATACCTGTTTTATCCCCAAAATAGGACAGTTTCTTCCGGACATGCCACATTTCTCCCAAATATATCACATCTTCTCCAAGAAATACCAGGGTTCCCCCTTCAAATAGGACCTTTTCACCCACAAAAAATTCTTTTATCCCCAAAAGAGGACAGTTTCTTCCAGAAATGCCACATTTCTCCCAAATATATCACATCTTCTCCAAGAAATACCAGGTTTCCCCCTTCAAATAGGACCTTTTCAACCACTAATACCTCTTTTATCCCCAAAAGAGGACAGTTTCTTCCGGATAGGCCACATTTCTCCCAAATATATCACATCTTCTCCAAGAAATGCCAGGATTCCTCCTGAAATAGGACATTCTCACCCAAAACTACCAGCCTTCTCCCCCCAAATTGGACATTTTCTTCCAGAAAGGCCAGATTTCTCCAAAATATATCACATCTTCTCCAAGAAATACCAGGATTCCTCCTGAAAGAGGACCTTCTCACCGAAAACTACCAGCCTTCCCCCCCCATATTGGACATTTTCTTCCAGAAAGGCCACATTTCTCCCAAATAGATCACATCTTCTCCAAGAAATACCACGTTTCCCCCTTCAAATAGGACCTTTTCACCCACAAATACCTGTTTTATCCCCCAAAATAGGACAGTTTCTTCCTGACATGCCACATTTCTCCCAAATATATCACCTCTTCTCCAAGAAATACCAGGTTTCCCCCTTCAAATAGGACCTTTTCACCCACAAATACCTCTTTTATCCCCAAAACAGGACAGTTTCTGCCAGAAAGGCCACATTTCTCCCAAATACATCACATCTTCTCCAAGAAATACCAGGTTTCCCCCTTCAAATAGGACCTTATCACCCACAAATACCTCTTTTATCCCCAGAAGAGGACAGTTTCTTCCAGAAATGCCACATTTCTCCCAAATCTATCACATCTTCTCCAAGAAATACCAGGTTTCCCCCTTCAAATAGGACCTTTTCACCCACAAATACCTCTTTTATCCCCAAAAGAGGACAGTTTCTTCCAGAAATGCCACATTTCTCCCAAATATATCACATCTTCTCCAAGAAATAACAGGTTTCCCCCTTCAAATAGGACCTTTTCACCCACAAATACCTCTTTATCCCTCAAATAGAACAGTTTCTTCCAGACATGCCACATTTCTCCCAAATATATCACATCTTCTCCAAGAAATACCTGCTTTCCCCCTTCAAATAGGACCTTTTCTCCCACAAATACCAGCCTTCTCCCCCCAAATAGGACAGTTTCTTCCAGAAATGCCACATTTCTCCCAAACATATCACATCTTCTCCAAGAAATACCAGGTTTCCCCCTTCAAATAGGACCTTTTCACCCACAAATACCTCTTTTATCCCCAAAAGAGTACAGTTTCTTCCAGAAATGCCACATTTCTCCCAAATATATCACATCTTCTCCAAGAAATACCAGCTTTCCCCCTTCAAATAGGACCTTTTCACCCACTAATAGCAGGCTTCTCCCCCAAATAGGACAGTTTCTTCCAGACATGCCACATTTCTCCCAAATATATCACATCTTCTCCAAGAAGTACCAGGGTTCCCCCTTCAAATAGGACCTTTTCACCCACAAATACCTCTTTTATACCCAAAAGAGGACAGTTTCTTCCAGACATGCCTCATTTCTCCCAAATATATCACATCTTCTCCAAGAAATACCAGGTTTCCCCCTTCAAATAGGACCTTTTCACCCACAAATACCTCTTTTATCCCCAAAATAGGACAGTTTCTTCGAGAAATGGCACATTTCTCCCAAACATATCACGTCTCCTCCAAGAAATACCAGGATTCCTCCTGAAATAGGAACTTTTCTCCCAAAAATACCACCCTACTCCCCCCAAATAGGACATTTACTTCTCGACATGCCACATTTCTCCCAAATATATCACATCTTCTCCAAGAAATACCAGGTTTTCCCCTGGAAATAGGACCTTTTCACCCACAAATACCTCTTCTATCCCCAAAAGAGGACAGTTTCTTCCAGAAATGCCACATTTCTCCCAAATATATCACATCTTCTCCAAGAAATACCAGCTTTCACCCTTCAAATAGGACCTTTTCCCCCAAAAAACCTCTTTTATCCCCAAAAGAGGACAGTTTCTTCCAGGAATGCCAGATGTCTCCCAAATATATCACATCTTCTCCAAGAAATACCAGGGTTCCCCCTTCAAATAGGACCTTTTCTCCCACAAATACATCTTTTATCCCCAAAAGAGGACAGTTTCTTCCAGAAATGCCACATTTCTCCCAAATATATCACAACTCCTCCAAGAAATACCAGCTTTCCCCCTTCAAATAGGACCTTTTCTCCAAGAAATACCTCTTTTATCCCCAAAATAGGACAGTTTCTTCCAGACATGCCACATTTCTCCCAAATATATCACATCTTCTCCAAGAAATACCAGCTTTCCCCCTTCAAATAGGACCTTTTCTCCCACAAATAATTCTTTTATCCCCAAAAGAGGACAGTTTCTTCCAGACATGCCAGATTTCTCCCAAACAGATCACATCTTTTCCAAGAAATACCAGGTTTCCCCCTTCAAATAGGACCTTTTCACCCACAAATACCTCTTTTATCCCCAAAAGAGGACAGTTTCTTCAAGAAATGCCACATTTCTCCCAAATATATCACATCTCCTCCAAGAAATACCAGATTTCCCCCTTCAAATAGGACCTTTTCTACCACAAATACCTGTTTTATCCCCAAAATACGACTGTTTCTTCCAGAAATGCCATATTTCTCCCAAACAAATCACATCTTCTCCAAGAAATACCAGGTTTCCCCCTTCAAATAGGACCTTTTCACCCACAAATACCTGTTTTATCCCCAAAAGAGGGCAGTTTCTTCCAGAAATGGCACATTTCTCCCAAACATATCAAGTCTTCTCCAAGAAATACCAGGATTCCTCCTGAAATAGGAACTTTTCTCCCACAAATACCACCCTTCTCCCCCCAAATAGGACATTTTCTTCCAGACATGCCACATTTCTCCCAAATAGATCACATCTTCTCCAAGAAATACCAGGTTTTCCCCTGGAAATAGGACCTTTTCACCCACAAATACCTGTTCTATCCCCATAAGAGGACAGTCTCTTCCAGAAATGCCACATTTCTCCCAAATATATCACATCTTCTCCAAGAAATACCACGTTTCCCCCTTCAAATAGGACCTTTTCCCCAAAAAAACCTCTTTTATCCCCAAAAGAGGACAGTTTCTTCCAGGAATGCCAGATTTCACCCAAATATATCACATCTTCTCCAAGAAATACCAGGTTTCCCCCTTCAAATAGGACCTTTTCACCCACAAATACCTGTTTTATCCCCAGAAGAGGACAGTTTATTCCAGAAATGCCACATTTCTCCCAAATATATCACATCTTCTCCAAGAAATACAAGGTTTCCCCCTTCAAATAGGACCTATTCACCCACAAATACCTCTTTTATCCCCAAAATAGGACAGTTTCTTCCAGAAATGGCACATTTCTCCCAAACATATCACGTCTCCTCCAAGAAATACCAGGATTCCTCCTGAAATAGGAACTTTTCTCCCACAAATACCACCCTTCTCCCCCCAAATAGGACATTTTCTTCCAGACATGCCACATTTCTCCCAAATATAT
This sequence comes from Lophura swinhoii, assembly GCA_030408155.1. Classification (NCBI taxonomy): domain Eukaryota; kingdom Metazoa; phylum Chordata; class Aves; order Galliformes; family Phasianidae; genus Lophura; species Lophura swinhoii. The sequence goes on from JASCYN010000149.1 coordinate 1,616,468, forward strand.
CACATCTTCTCCAAGAAATACCAGGTTTTCCCCTGGAAATAGGACCTTTTCACCCACAAATACCTGTTCTATCCCCAAAACAGGACACTTTCTTCCAGAAATGACATATTTCTCCCAAATATATCACATCTTCTCCAAGAAATACCACGTTTCCCCCTTCAAATAGGACCTTATCCCCAAAAAAACCTCTTTTATCCCCAAAAGAGGACAGTTTCTTCCAGGAATGCCAGATTTCTCCCAAATATATCACATCTTCTCCAAGAAATACCAGGGTTCCCCCTTCAAATAGGACCTTGACTCCAACAAATACCTCTTTTATCCCCAAAAGAGGACAGTTTCTTCCAGAAATGCCACATTTCTCCCAAATATATCACATCTTCTCCAAGAAATACCAGGTTTCCCCCTTCAAATAGGACCTTTTCACCCACAAATACCTGTTTTATCCCCAGAAGAGGACAGTTTATTCCAGAAATGCCACATTTCTCCCAAATATATCACATCTTCTCCAAGAAATACAAGGTTTCCCCCTTCAAATAGGACCTTTTCACCCACAAATACCTCTTTTATCCCCAAAATAGGACAGTTTCTTCCAGAAATGGCACATTTCTCCCAAACATATCACGTCTCCTCCAAGAAATACCAGGTTTCCCCCTTCAAATAGGACCTTTTCTCCCACAAATACCTGTATTATCCCTCAAATAGGCCATTTTCTTCCAGAAATGCCACACTTCTCCCAAATATATCACATCTTCTCCAAGAAATACCACGTTTCCCCCTTCAAATAGGACCTTTTCTCCCACAAATACCTGTTTTATCCCCAAAAGAGGACAGTTTCTTCCAGACATGCCAGATTTCTCCCAAACAGATCACATCTTCTCCAAGAAATACCACGTTTCCCCCTTCAAATAGGACCTTTTCACCCACAAATACCTGTTTTATCCCCAAAAGAGGGCAGTTTCTTCCAGAAATGCCACATTTCTCCCAAATATATCACATCTTCTCCAAGAAATGCCACGTTACCCCCTTCAAATAGGACCTTTTCACCCACAAATACCTCTTTTATCCCCAAAAGAGGACAGTTTCTTCCAGAAATGGCACATTTCTCCCAAATATATCACCTCTTCTCCAAGAAATACCAGGGTTCCCCCTTCAAATAGGACCTTTTCTCCCACAAATACCTGTTTTATCCCCAAAATAGGACAGTTTCTTCCAGAAATGCCACATTTCTCCCAAATATATCACATCTTCTCCAAGAAATACCAGGTTTCCCCCTTCAAATAGGACCTTATCACCCACAAATACCACTTTTATCCCCAAAATAGGACAGTTTCTTCCAGACATGCCACATTTCTCCCAAACATATCACCTCTTCTCCAAGAAATACCAGGGTTCCCCCTTCAAATAGGACCTTTTCACCCACAAAAAATTCCTTTATCCCCAAAAGAGGACAGTTTCTTCCAGAAATGCCACATTTCTCCCAAATATATCACATCTTCTCCAAGAAATAACAGGTTTCCCCCTTCAAATAGGACCTTCTCACCCACAAATACCTCTTTTATCCCCAAAATAGGACAGTTTCTTCCGGACATGCCACATTTCTCCCAAATAGATCACATCTTCTCCAAGAAATACCAGTATTCCTCCTGAAAGAGGACCTTTTCTCCCACAAATACCAGCCTTCCCTCCCCAAATAGGACAGTTTCTTCCAGAAATGCCACATTTCTCCAAAAAATATCACATCTTCTCCAAGAAATACCAGGTTTCCCCCTTCAAATAGGATCTTTTCACCCACAAATACCTCTTTTATCCCCAAAAGAGGACAGTTTCTTCCAGAAATGGCACATTTCTCCCAAATATATCACCTCTTCTCCAAGAAATACCAGCTTTCCCCCTTCAAATAGGACCTTTTCACCCACTAATAGCAGGCTTCTCCCCCCAAATAGGACAGTTTCTTCCAGACATGCCACATTTCTCCCAAATATATCACATCTTCTCCAAGAAATACCAGGTTTCCCCATTCAAATAGGACCTTCTCACCCACAAATACCTCTTTTATCCCCAAAAGAGGACAGTTTCTTCCAGACATGCCACATTTCTCCCAAATATATCACATCTCCTTCAAGAAATACCACCTTTCCCCCTTCAAATAGGACCTTTTCTCCCACAAATACCTGTTTTATCCCCAGAAGAGGACAGTTTCTTCCAGAAAGGCCACATTTCTCCCAAATAGATCACATCTTCTCCAAGAAATACCAGGTTTCCCAATTCAAATAGGACCTTTTCACCCACAAATACCTCTTTTAACCCCAAAATAGGTCAGTTTCTTCCAGACATGCCACATTTCTCCCAAATATATCACATCTTCTCCAAGAAATAACAGGGTTCCCCCTTCAAATAGGACATTTTCACCCACAAATACCTCTTTTAACCCCAAAAGAGGACAGTTTCTTCCAGGAATGCCGTATTTCTCCCAAACATATCACATCTTCTCCAAGAAATACCAGGTTTCCCCCTTCAAATAGGACCTTTTCACCCACAAATACCTCTTTTATCCCCAAAAGAGGACAGTTTCTTCCAGGAATGCCACATTTCTCCCAAACATATCACATCTCCTCCAAGAAATACCAGGATTCCTCCTGAAATAGGAACTTTTCTCCCACAAATACCACCCTTCTCCCCCCAAATAGGACATTTTCTTCCAGACATGCCACATTTCTCCCAAATATATCACATCTTCTCCAAGAAATACCAGGTTTCCCCCTTCAAATAGGACCTTTTCACCCACAAATACCTCTTTTATCCCCAAAAGAGGACAGTTTCTTCCAGAAATGCAACATTTCACCCAAATATATCACATCTTCTCCAAGAAATACCACGTTTCCCCTTCAAATAGGACCTTTTACCCAAAAAAACCTCTTTTATCCCCAAAAGAGGACAGTTTCTTCCAGGAATGCCACATTTCTCCCAAATATATCACATCTTCTCCAAGAAATACCAGGTTTCCCCCTTCAAATAGGACCTTTTCACCCACAAATACCTGTTTTATCCCCAAAAGAGGACAGTTTCTTCCAGAAAGGCCAGATTTCTCCCAAATATATCACATCTTCTCCAAGAAATACCAGGTTTCCCAATTCAAATAGGACCTTTTCACCCACAAATACCTCTTTTATCCCCAAAAGACGACAGTTTCTCCCAGAAATGCCATATTTCTCCCAAATATAACACATCTTCTCCAAGAAATACAAGGTTTCCCCCTTCAAATAGGACCTTTTCACCCACAAAAAAATTCTTTTATCCCCAAAATAGGACATTTTCTTCCAGACATGCCACATTTCTCCCAAGTATATATCATCTTCTCCAAGAAATAACAGGTTTCCCATGGAAATAGGACCTTTTCACCCACAAATACCTCTTTTATCCCCATAAGAGGACAGTTTCTTCCAGAAATGCCAGATTTCTCCAAAATATATCACATCTTCTCTGAGAAATACCACGTTTCCCCCTTCAAATAGGACCTTTTCACCCACAAATACCTGTTTTATCCCAAAATAGGACAGTTTCTTCCGGACATGCCACATTTCTCCCAAATATATCACATCTTCTCCAAGAAATACCAGCTTTCCCGCTTCAAATAGGACCTTTTCACCCACAAATACCTCTTTTATCCCCAAAATAGTACATTTTCTGCCATACATGCCATATTTCTCCCAAATATACCACATCTTCTTCATGAAATACCAGCTTTCCCCCTTCAAATAGGACCTTTTCTCCCACAAATACCTGTTTGATCCCCAAAAGAGGACAGTTTCTTCCAGAAATGCCACATTTCTCCCAAATAGATCACATCTTCTCCAAGAAATACCAGGTTTCCCCCTTGAAATAGGACCTTTTCACCCACAAAAAATTATTTTATCCCCAAAAGAGGACAGTTTCTTCCAGAAATGCCAGATTTCTCCCAAATATATCACATCATCTCCAAGAAATAACAGGTTTGCCCCTTCAAATAGGAGCTTTTCACCCACAAATACCTTTTTTATCCCCAAAAGAGGACAGTTTCTTCCAGACATGCCACATTTCTCCCAAATAGATCACATCTTCTTCAAGAAATACCAGGATTCCTCCTGAAAGAGGACCTTTTCTCCCACAAATACCAGCCTTCTCTCCCCAAATTGGACAGTTTCTTCCAGAAATGCCACATTTCTCCCAAACATATCACATCTTCTCCAAGAAATACCAGGTTTCCCCCTTCAAATAGGATCTTTTCACCCACAAATACCTCTTTTATCCCTAAAATACGACAGTTTCTTCCGGAAATGGCACATTTCTCCCAAATATATCACCTCTTCTCCAAGAAATACCAGATTTCCCCCTTCAAATAGGACATTTTCACCCACTAATAGCAGGCTTCTCCCCCCAAATAGGACAGTTTCTTCAAGAAATGCCACATTTCTCCAAAATATATCACATCTTCTCCAAGAAATACCAGGTTTCCCCCTTCAAATAGGACCTTCTCACCCACAAATACCTCTTTTATCCCCAAAATAGGACAGTTTCTTCCAGACATGCCACATTTCTCCCAAACAGATCACATCTTCTCCAAGAAATACCAGGTTTCCCCCTTCAAATAGGACCTTTTCACCCAGAAATACCTGTTTTATCCCCAAAAGAGGGCAGTTTCTTCCAGAAATGCCACATTTCTCCCAAATATATCACATCTTCTCCAAGAAATACCAGCTTTCCCCCTTCAAATAGGACCTTTTCACCCACAAATACCTCTTTTATCTCCAAAATAGGACAGTTTCTTCCAGAAAGGGCACATTTCTCCCAAATAGATCACATCTTCTCCAAGAAATACCAGGTTTCCCCCTTCAAATAGGAACTTTTCTCCCACAAATACCTGTCTTATCCCTCAAATAGGCCATTTTCTTCCAGAAATGCCACACTTCTCCCAAATATATCACATCTTCTCCAAGAAATACCACGTTTCCCCCTTGAAATAGGACCTTTTCACCCACAAATACCTCTTTTATCCCCAAAAGAGGACAGTTTCTTCCAGAAATGCCACATTTCTCCCAAATATATCACATCTTCTCCAAGAAATACCAGGTTTCCCCCTTCAAATACGACCTTTTCACCCACAAATACCTCTTTTATCCCTCAAAAGGACAGTTTCTTCCAGATATGCCACATTTCTCCCAAATATATCACATCTTCTCCAAGAAATACCAGGTTTCCCCCTTCAAATAGGACCTTATCACCCACAAATACCACTTTTATCCCCAAAATAGGACAGTTTCTGCCAGAAAGGCTACATTTCTCCCAAACATATCACCTCTTCTCCAAGAAATACCAGCTTTCCCCCTTCAAATAGGACCTTTTCACCCACAAAAAATTATTTTATCCCCAAAATAGGACAGTTTCTTCCAGAAATGGCACATTTCTCCCAAATATATCACATCTTCTCCAAGAAATAACAGGTTTCCCCCTTCAAATAGGACCTTCTCACCCACAAATACCTCTTTTATCCCCAAAATAGGACAGTTTATTCCAGACATGCCACATTTCTCCCAAATAGATCACATCTTCTCCAAGAAATACCAGGATTCCTCCTGAAAGAGGACCTTTTCTCCCACAAATACCAGCCTTCTCTCCCCAAATAGGACAGTTTTTTCCAGAAATGCCACATTTCTCCCAAATATATCACATCTTCTCCAAGAAATACCAGGTTTCCCCCTTCAAATAGGATCTTTTCACCCACAAATACCTCTTTTATCCCTAAAATACGACAGTTTCTTCCAGAAATGGCACATTTCTCCCAAATATATCATCTCTTCTCCAAGAAATACCAGATTTCCCCCTTCAAATAGGACCTTTTCACCCACTAATAGCAGGCTTCTCCCCCCAAATAGGACAGTTTCTTCAAGAAATGCCACATTTCTCCCAAATATATCACATCTTCTCCAAGAAATACCACGTTTCCCCCTTCAAATAGGACCTTCTCACCCACAAATACCTCTTTTATCCCCAAAATAGGACAGTTTCTTCCAGACATGCCACATTTCTCCCTAATATATCACATCTCCTTCAAGAAATACCACCTTTCCCCCTTCAAATAGGACCTTTTCTCCCACAAATACCTGTTTTATCCCCAAAAGAGGACATTTTCTTCCAGAAATGCCACATTTCTCCCAAATATATCACATCTTCTCCAAGAAATACCAGGTTTCCCAATTCAAATAGGACCTTTTCACCCACAAATACCTCTTTTATCCCCAAAAGAGGACAGTTTCTTCCAGACATGCCACATTTCTCCCAAATATATCACATCTTCTCCAAGAAATACCAGGTTTCCCCCTTCAAATAGGACCTTTTCACCCACAAATACCTCTTTTATCCCCAAAAGAGGACAGTTTCTTCCAGGAATGCCATATTTCTCCCAAACATATCACATCTTCTCCAAGAAATACCAGGTTTCCCCCTTCAAATAGGACCTTTTCACCCACAAATACCTGTTTTATCCCCAAAAGAGGACAGTTTCTCCCAGAAATGCCACATTTCTCCCAAACATATCACATCTCCTCCAAGAAATACCAGGATTCCTCCTGAAATAGGAATTTTTCTCCCACAAATACCATCCTTCTCCCCCCAAATAGGACATTTTCTTCCATACATGCCACATTTCTCCCAAATAGATCACATCTTCTCCAAGAAATACCAGCTTTCCCCCTTCAAATAGGACCTTTTCACCCACAAATACCTCTTTTATCCCCAAAAGAGGACAGTTTCTTCCACACATGCCACATTTCTCCCAAATAGATCACATCTTCTCCAAGAAATACCACGTTTCCCCCTGGCAATAGGACCTTATCACCCACAAATACCTCTTTTATCCCCAAAAGAGGACAGTTTCTTCCAGAAAGGCCACATTTCTCCCAAATATATATCATCTTCTCCAAGAAATAACAGGTTTCCCCCTTCAAATAGGACCTTTTCACCCACAAATACCTCTTTTATCCCCAAAAGAGGACAGTTTCTTCCAGAAATGCCACATTTCTCCCAAATAGATCACATCTTCTCCAAGAAATACCAGGTTTCCCCCTTCAAATAGGACCTTTTCACCCACAAATACCTCTTTTATCCCTCAAATAGGACAGTTTCTTCCAGACATGCCACATTTCTCCCAAATAGATCACATCTTCTCCAAGAATTACCAGGATTCCTCCTGAAAGAGGACCTTTTCACCCACAAATACCAGCCTTCTCCCCCCAAATAGGACAGTTTCTTCCTGAAATGCCTCAATTCTCCCAAACATATCACATCTTCTCCAAGAAATACCAGCTTTCCCCCTTCAAATAGGACCTTTTCACCCACAAATACCTCTTTTATCCCCAAAAGAGGACAGTTTCTTCCAGAAAGGCCACATTTCACCCAAACATATCACAACTCCTCCAAGAAATACCAGGTTTCCCCCTTCAAATAGGACCTTTTCACCCACAAATACCTCTTTGATCCCCAAAATAGGACAGTTTCTTCCAGAAATGCCACATTTCTCCCAAATATATCACATCTTCTCCAAGAAATACCAGGTTTCCCCCTTCAAATAAGACCTTTTCACCCACAAATACCTCTTTTATCCCCAAAAGACGACAGTTTCTCCCAGAAATGCCATATTTCTCCCAAACATAACACATCTTCTGCAAGAAATACCAGGTTTCCCCCTTCAAATAGGACCTTTTCACCCACAAAAAATTCTTTTATCCCCAAAAGAGGACATTTTCTTCCAGACATGCCACATTTCTCCCAAATATATATCATCTTCTCCAAGAAATAACAGTTTTCCCCCGGAAATAGGACCTTTTCACCCACAAATACCTCTTTTATCCCCAAAAGAGGACAGTTTCTTCCAGAAATGCCACATTTCTCCCAAATATATCACATCTTCTCCAAGAAATACCAGGTTTCCCCCTTCAAATAGGACCTTCTCACCCACAAATACCTCTTTTATCCCCAAAATAGGACAGTTTCTTCCAGACATGCCATATTTCTCCCAAATAGATCACATCTCCTTCAAGAAATACCAGCTTTCCCCCTTCAAATAGGACCTTTTCACCCACAAATACCTCTTTTATCCCCAAAAGAGGACAGTTTCTTCCAGACATGCCACATTTCTCCCAAACAGATCACATCTTCTCCAAGAAATACCAGGTTTCCCCCTTCAAATAGGACCTTTTCACCCACAAATACCTGTTTTATCCCCAAAAGAGGGCAGTTTCTTCCAGAAATGCCACATTTCTCCCAAATATATCACATCTTCTCCAAGAAATACCAGCTTTCCCCCTTCAAATAGGACCTTTTCACCCACAAATACCTCTTTTATCTCCAAAATAGGACAGTTTCTTCCAGAAAGGCCACATTTCTCCCAAATAGATCACATCTTCTCCAAGAAATACCAGGTTTCCCCCTTCAAATAGGACCTTTTCTCCCACAAATACCTGTCTTATCCCTCAAATAGGCCATTTTCTTCCAGAAATGCCACACTTCTCCCAAATATATCACATCTTCTCCAAGAAATACCACGTTTCCCCCTTGAAATAGGACCTTTTCACCCACAAATACCTCTTTTATCCCCAAAAGAGGAAATTTTCTTCCAGAAATGCCACATTTCTCCCAAATATATCACATCTTCTCCAAGAAATACCAGGTTTCCCCCTTCAAATACGACCTTTTCACCCACAAATACCTCTTTTATCCCTCAAAAGGACAGTTTCTTCCAGATATGGCACATTGCTCCCAAATATATCACATCTTCTCCAAGAAATACCAGCTTTCCCCCTTCAAATAGGACCTTATCACCCACAAATACCACTTTTATCCCCAAAATAGGACAGTTTCTGCCAGAAAGGCTACATTTCTCCCAAACATATCACCTCTTCTCCAAGAAATACCAGCTTTCCCCCTTCAAATAGGACCTTTTCACCCACAAAAAATTATTTTATCCCCAAAATAGGACAGTTTCTTCCAGAAATGGCACATTTCTCCCAAATATATCACATCTTCTCCAAGAAATAACAGGTTTCCCCCTTCAAATAGGACCTTCTCACCCACAAATACCTCTTTTATCCCCAAAATAGGACAGTTTATTCCAGACATGCCACATTTCTCCCAAATAGATCACATCTTCTCCAAGAAATACCAGGATTCCTCCTGAAAGAGGACCTTTTCTCCCACAAATGCCAGCCTTCTCTCCCCAAATAGGACAGTTTTTTCCAGAAATGCCACATTTCTCCCAAACATATCACATCTTCTCCAAGAAATACCAGGTTTCCCCCTTCAAATAGGATCTTTTCACCCACAAATACCTCTTTTATCCCTAAAATACGACAGTTTCTTCCAGAAATGCCACATTTCTCCCAAATATATCACCTCTTCTCCAAGAAATACCAGGATTCCCCCTTCAAATAGGACCTTTTCACCCACTAATAGCAGGCTTCTCCCCCCAAATAGGACAGTTTCTTCAAGAAATGCCACATTTCTCCCAAATATATCACATCTTCTCCAAGAAATACCACGTTTCCCCCTTCAAATAGGACCTTCTCACCCACAAATACCTCTTTTATCCCCAAAATAGGACAGTTTCTTCCAGACATGCCACATTTCTCCCTAATATATCACATCTCCTTCAAGAAATACCACCTTTCCCCCTTCAAATAGGACCTTTTCTCCCACAAATACCTGTTTTATCCCCAAAAGAGGACATTTTCTTCCAGAAATGCCACATTTCTCCCAAATATATCACATCTTCTCCAAGAAATACCAGGTTTCCCAATTCAAATAGGACCTTTTCACCCACAAATACCTCTTTTATCCCCAAAAGAGGACAGTTTCTTCCAGACATGCCACATTTCTCCCAAATATATCTCATCTTCTCCAAGAAATACCAGGTTTCCCCCTTCAAATAGGACCTTTTCACCCACAAATACCTCTTTTATCCCCAAAAGAGGACAGTTTCTTCCAGGAATGCCATATTTCTCCCAAACATATCACATCTTCTCCAAGAAATACCAGGTTTCCCCCTTCAAATAGGACCTTTTCACCCACAAATACCTGTTTTATCCCCAAAAGAGGACAGTTTCTCCCAGAAATGCCACATTTCTCCCAAACATATCACATCTCCTCCAAGAAATACCAGGATTCCTCCTGAAATAGGAATTTTTCTCCCACAAATACCATCCTTCTCCCCCCAAATAGGACATTTTCTTCCAGACATGCCACATTTCTCCCAAATAGATCACATCTTCTCCAAGAAATACCAGCTTTCCCCCTTCAAATAGGACCTTTTCACCCACAAATACCTCTTTTATCCCCAAAAGAGGACAGTTTCTTCCACACATGCCACATTTCTCCCAAATAGATCACATCTTCTCCAAGAAATACCACGTTTCCCCCTGGCAATAGGACCTTATCACCCACAAATACCTCTTTTATCCCCAAAAGAGGACAGTTTCTTCCAGAAAGGCCACATTTCTCCCAAATATATCACATCTTCTCCAAGAAATACCAGGTTTCCCCCTTCAAATAGGACCTTTTCACCCACAAATACCTCTTTTATCCCCAAAAGAGGACAGTTTCTTCCAGAAATGCCACATTTCTCCCAAATATATCACATCATCTCCAAGAAATACCAGGTTTCCCCCTTCAAATAGGACCTTTTCACCCACAAATACCTCTTTTATCCCTCAAATAGGACAGTTTCTTCCAGACATGCCACATTTCTCCCAAATAGATCACATCTTCTCCAAGAATTACCAGGATTCCTCCTGAAAGAGGACCTTTTCACCCACAAATACCAGCCTTCTCCCCCCAAATAGGACAGTTTCTTCCTGAAATGCCTCAATTCTCCCAAACATATCACATCTTCTCCAAGAAATACCAGCTTTCCCCCTTCAAATAGGACCTTTTCACCCACAAATACCTCTTTTATCCCCAAAAGAGGACAGTTTCTTCCAGAAAGGCCACATTTCACCCAAACATATCACAACTCCTCCAAGAAATACCAGGTTTCCCCCTTCAAATAGGACCTTTTCACCCACAAATAACTCTTTGATCCCAAAATAGGACAGTTTCTTCCAGAAAGGCCACATTTCTCCCAAATATATCACATCTTCTCCAAGAAATGCCAGGATTCCTCCTGAAATAGGACCTTCTCACCCAAAACTACCAGCCTTCTCCCCCCAAATTGGACATTTTCTTCCAGAAAGGCGACATTTCTCCCAAATCTATCACATCTTCTCCAAGAAATACCAGGATTCCTCCTGAAATAGGACCTTCTCACCGAAAACTACCAGCCTTCTCCCCCCAAATTGGACATTTTCTTCCAGAAAGGCCACATTTCTCCCAAATATATCACATCTTCTCCAAAAAATACCAGGTTTCCCCCTTCAAATAGGACCTTTTCTCCCACAAATACCTGTTTTATCCCCAAAATAGGACAATTTCTTCCGGACATGCCGCATTTCTCCCAAATAGATCACATCTTCTCCAAGAAATACCAGCTTTCCCCCTTCAAATAGGACCTTTTCACCCACAAATACCTCATTATCCCCAAAATAGTACATTTTCTGCCATACATGCCATATTTCTCCCAAATATACCACATCTTCTTCATGAAATACCAGCTTTCCCCCTGCAAATAGGACCTTTTCACCCAAAAATACCTGTTTCATCCCCAAAAGAGGACAGTTTCTTCCAGAAATGGCACATTTCTCCCAAATAGATCACATCTTCTCCAAGAAATACCAGGTTTCCCCCTTCAAATAGGACCTTATCACCCACAAATACCTCTTTTATCCCCATAAGAGGACAGTTTCTTCCAGAAATGCCACATTTCTCCCAAACATATCACATCTTCTCCATGAAATACCAGGTTTCCCCCTTCAAATAGGACCTTTTCCCAAAAAAACCTCTTTTATCCCCAAAAGAGGACAGTTTCTTCCAGGAATGCCAGATTTCTCCGAAATACACCACATCTTCTCCAAGAAATACCAGCTTTCCCCCTTCAAATAGGACCTTTTCTCCTACAAATACCTCTTTTATCCCAAAAATAGTACAATTTCTGCCATACATGCCATATTTCTTCCAAATATACCACATCTTCTCCATGAAATACCAGCTTTCCCCCTTCAAATAGGACCTTTTCACCCACAAATACCTGTTTTATCCCCAAAAGAGGACAGTTACTTCCAGAAATGCCACATTTCTCCCAAATATATCACATCTTCTCCAAGAAATACCAGGTTTCCCCCTTCAAATAGGACCTTTTCACCCACAAATACCTCTTTTATCCCCAAAAGAGGACAGTTTCTTCCAGAAATGCCACATTTCTCCCAAATAGATCACATCTTCTCCAAGAAATACCACGTTTCCCCCTTCAAATAGGTCCTTTTCCCCTACAATACCTCTTTTATCCCCAAAAGAGGACAGTTTCTTCCTGAAATGCCACATTTCTCCCAAATATATCACATCTTCTCCAAGAAATACCAGCTTTCCCCCTTCAAATAGGACCTTCTCACCCACAAATACCTCTTTTATCCCCAAAAGAGGACAGTTTTTTCCAGACATGCCACATTTCTCCCAAATATATCACATCTTCTCCAAGAAATACCAGCTTTCCCCCTTCAAATAGGACCTTTTCACCCACAAAAAATTCTTTTATCCCCAAAAGAGGACAGTTTCTTCCAGAAATGCCACATTTCTCCCAAATATATCACAACTTCTCCAAGAAATACCAGGTTTCCCCCTTGAATTAGGATCTTTTCTCTATGAAATACCTCTTTTATCCCCCAAATTGGACATTTTCTTCCAGAAAGGCCTCATTTCTCCCAAATATATCACATCTTCTCCAAGAAATACCAGGTTTTCCCCTTCAAATAGGACCTTTTCAACCACTAATACCTCTTTTATCCCCAAAAGAGGCCATTGTCTTCCAGGAATGCCAGATTTCTCCAAAATATATCACATCTTCTCCAAGAAATGCCAGGATTCCTCCTGAAATAGGACCTTCTCACCCAAAACTACCAGCCTTCTCCCCCCAAATTGGACATTTTCTTCCAGAAAGGCCACATTTCTCCCAAACATATCACATCTTCTCCAAGAAATACCAGCTTTCCCCCTTCAAATAGGACCTTCTCACCGAAAACTACCAGCCTTCTCCCCCAAATTGGACATTTTCTTCCAGAAAGGCCACATTTCTCCCAAATACATCACATCTTCTCCAAGAAATACCAGCTTTCCCCCTTCAAATAGGACCTTTTCTCCCACAAATATCTCTTTATCCCCCCAAATAGGACAGTTTCTTCCAGACATGCCACATTTCTCCCAAATATATCACCTCTTCTCCAAGAAATACCAGGTTTCCCCCTTCAAATAGGACCTTTTCACCCACAAATACCAGTTTTATCCCCAAAATAGGACAGTTTCTTCCAGAAATGCCACATTTCTCCCAAATATATCACATCTTCTCCAAGAAATACCAGGATTCCCCCTTCAAATAGGACCTTATCACTCACAAATACCTCTTTTATCCCCAGAAGAGGACAGTTTCTTCCAGAAATGCCACATTACTCCCAAATCTATCACATCTTCTCCAAGAAATACCAGGTTTCCCCCTTCAAATAGTACCTTTTCACCCACAAATACCTCTTTTATCCCCAAAAGAGGACAGTTTCTTCCAGACATGCCACATTTCTCCCAAATATATCACATCTTCTCCAAGAAATACCTGCTTTCCCCCTTCAAATAGGACCTTTTCTCCCACAAATACCAGCCTTCTCCCCCCAAATAGGACAGTTTCTTCCAGAAATGCCACATTTCTCCCAAACATATCACATCTTCTCCAAGAAATACCAGGTTTCCCCCTTCAAATAGGACCTTTTCACCCACAAATACCTCTTTGATCCCCAAAAGAGGACAGTTTCTTCCAGAAATGCCACATTTCTCCCAAATATATCACATCGTCTCCAAGAAATACCAGCTTTCCCCCTTCAAATAGGACCTTTTCACCCACTAATAGCAGGCTTCTCCCCCAAATAGGACAGTTTCTTCCAGACATGCCACATTTCTCCCAAAGATATCACATCTTCTCCAAGAAATACCAGGTTTCCCCCTTCAAATAGGACCTTTTCACCCACAAATACCTCTTTTATCCCCAAAATACGACAGTTTCTTCCAGACATGCCTCATTTCTCCCAAATATATCACATCTTCTCCAAGAAATACCAGGTTTCCCCCTTCAAATAGGACCTTTTCACCCACAAATACCTGTTTTATCCCCAAAAGAGGGCAGTTTCTTCCAGAAATGGCACATTTCTCCCAAACATATCACGTCTCTTCCAAGAAATACCAGGATTCCTCCTGAAATAGGAACTTTTCTCCCACAAATACCACCCTTCTCCCCCCAAATAGGACATTTTCTTCCAGACATGCCACATTTCTCACAAATATATCACATCTTCTCCAAGAAATACCAGGTTTTCCCCTGGAAATAGGACCTTTTCACCCACAAATACCTGTTCTATCCCCAAAATAGGACAGTTTCTTCCAGAAATGCCACATTTCTCCCAAATATATCACATCTTCTCCAAGAAATACCACGTTTCACCCTTCAAATAGGACCTTTTCCCCAAAAAAACCTCTTTTATCCCCAAAAGAGGACAGTTTCTTCCAGGAATGCCAGATTTCTCCCAAATATATCACATCTTCTCCAAGAAATACCAGGGTTCCCCCTTCAAATAGGACCTTTTCTCCCACAAATACCTGTTTTATCCCCAAAAGAGGACAGTTTCTTCCAGAAAGGCCACATTTCTCCCAAATATATCACAACTCCTCCAAGAAATACCAGGTTTCCCCCTTGAATTAGGACATTTTCTCCATGAAATACCTCTTTTATCCCCAAAAGAGGACAGTTTCTTCCAGAAATGCCACATTTCTCCCAAATAGATCACATCTTCTCCAAGAAATACCAGCTTTCCCCCTTCAAATAGGACCTTTTCTCCCACAAATAACTCCTTTATCCCCAAAATAGGACAGTTTCTTCCAAACATGCCACATTTCTCCCAAATAGATCACATCTTCTCCAAGAAATACCAGGTTTTCCCCTGGAAATAGGACCTTTTCAGCCACAAATACCTCTTTTATCCCCAAAAGAGGACAGTTTCTTCCAGACATGCCACATTTCTCGCAAATATATCACATCTTCTCCAAGAAATACCACGTTTCCCCCTTCAAATAGGACCTTCTCACCCACAAATACCTGTTTTATCCCCAAAAGAGGACAGTTTCTTCCAGAAATGCCATATTTCTCCCAAATAGATCACATCTTCTCCAAGAAATACCAGGTTTCCCCCTTCAAATAGGACCTTTTCACCCACAAATACCTGTTTTATCCCCAAAATAGGACAGTTTCTTCCAGAAATGGCACATTTCTCCCAAACATATCACGTCTCCTCCAAGAAATACCAGGATTCCTCCTGAAATAGGAACTTTTCTCCCACAAATACCACCCTTCTCCCCCCAAATAGGACATTTTCTTGCAGACATGCCTCATTTCTCCCAAATATATCACATCTTCTCCAAGAAATACCAGCTTTCCCCCTTCAAATAGGACCTTTTCACCCACAAATACCTGTTCTATCCCCATAAGAGGACAGTTTCTTCCTGACATGCCACATTTCTCCCAAATATATCACATCTTCTCCAAGATATACCAGGTTTCCCCCTTCAAATAGGACCTTATCACCCACAAATACCACTTTTATCCCCAAAAGAGGACATTTTCTTCCAGAAATGCCACATTTCTCCCAAACATATCACATCTTCTCCAAGAAATAGCACGTTTCCCCCTTCAAATAGGACCTTATCACCCACAAATACCTCTTTTATCCCCAAAACAGGACAGTTTCTTCCAGAAATGCCACATTTCTCCCAAATATATCACATCTTCTCCAAGAAATACCAGGTTTCCCCCTTCAAATAGGACCTTTTCTCAAACAAATACCTGTTTTATCCCCAAAATAGGACAGTTTCTTCCAGAAATGCCACATTTCTCCCAAATATATCACATCTTCTCCAAGAAATACCAGGTTTCCCCCTTCAAATAGGACATTTTCAACCACAAATACCTGTTTTATCCCCAAAACTGGACACTTTCTTCCAGAAATGCCACATTTCTCCCAAATATATCACATCTTCTCCAAGATATACCAGCTTTCCCCCTTCAAATAGGACCTTTTCACCCACAAAAAATTCTTTTATCCCCAAAATAGGACAGTTTCTTCCAGAAATGCCACATTTCTCCCAAATAGATCACATCTTCTCCAAGAAATAACAGGATTCACAGAATCACAGAATCACAGAATTGCCAGGGTTGGAAGGGACCTCATGGATCACGCATCTCCAACCCCCCTGCTACATGCGGGGCCACCAACCATCCCACCTAATTCTAGACCAGGCTGCCCAGGGCCCCATCCAGTCTGGCCTTGAACACCTCCAGGGACGGGGCATCCACAACCTCTCTGGGCAGCCTGTTCCAGTACCTCACCACTCTCTCTGTGAAGAATTTCCCCCTGACGTCCAACCTAAATCTCCCTTCCCTCAACTTAAAACCATTTCCCCTTGTCCTGCTGTCACTCACCCTTTCAAAGAGTTGATTCCCTTCCTCTTTGTAGGCTCCCTTTAGGTACTGAAAGGCCGCAATGAGGTCACCCCGCAGCCTTCTTTTCTCTAGGCTGAACAAACCCAGCTCCTTCAGCCTGTCCTCATAGGGGAGGTGCTCCAATCCCCTGATCATCTTGGAGGCTCTCCTCTGGACTCTCTCCAACAGCTCCCTGTCTTTCTTGTACTGGGGGCTCCAGACCTGGACGCAGTACTCCAGATGGGGCCTCACAAGAGCAGAGTAGAGAGGAACAATCACCTCCCTGTCCCTGCTGGCCACCCCTCTTTTGATGGAGCCGAGGATCCCATTCGCCTTCCGAGCCACAAGGGCACACTGCTGACTCATATTAAGTTTTTCATCTATCAGGACCCCCAGGTCCTTCTCCACAGGGCTGCTCTCAAGGACCGCTCCTTTCAGTCTGTAGGGATGACTGGGATTCCTCCGGCCCAAGTCGATTCCTCCTGAAAGAGGACCTTTTCTCCCACAAATACCACCCTTCTCCCCCCAAATAGGACATTTTCTTCCAGAAATGCCACTTTTCTCCCAAATATATCACATCTTCTCCAAGAAATACCAGGTTTTCCCCTGGAAATAGGACCTTTTCACCCACAAATACCTGTTCTATCCCCATAAGAGGACAGTTTCTTCCAGAAATGCCACATTTCTCCCAAATATATCACATCTTCTCCAAGAAATACCAGCTTTCCCCCTTCAAATAGGACCTTTTCTACCACTAATACCTCTTTTATCCCCAAAAGAGGACAGTTTCTTCCAGAAATGCCACATTTCTCCCAAATAGATCACATCTTCTCCAAGAAATGACAGGATTCCTCCTGAAAGAGGACCTTCTCACCCAAAACTACCAGCCTTCTCCCCCCAAATTGGACATTTTCTCCAGAAATGCCACATTTCTCCCAAATATATCACATCTTCTCCAAGAAATACCAGGATTCCTCCTGAAATAGGAACTTTTCTCCCTCAAATACCACGCTTCTCCCCCCAAATAGGACATTTTCTTCCAGAAATGCCACTTTTCTCCCAAATATATCACATCTTCTCCAAGAAATACCAGGATTCCTCCTGAAATAGGACCTTCTCACCGAAAACTACCAGCCTTCTCCCCCCAAATAGGACATTTTCTTCCAGACATGCCACATTTCTCCCAAATAGATCACATCTTCTCCAAGAAATACTAGCTTTCCCCCTTCAAATAGGACCTTTTCACCCACAAATACCTCTTTTATCCCCAAAAGAGGACAGTTTCTTCCAGAAATGCCACATTTCTCCCAAATATATCACATCTTCTCCAAGAAATACCAGGGTTCCCCCTTCAAATAGGACCTTTTCACCCACAAATACCTCTTTTATCCCCAAAATAGGACAGTTTCTTCCAGAAATGCCACATTTCTCCCAAATATATCACATATTCTCCAAGAAATACCAGGGTTCCCCCTTCAAATAGGACCTTTTCACCCACAAATACCTCTTTTATCCCCAAAATAGGACAGTTTCTTCCAGACATGCCACATTTCTCCCAAATATATCACATCTTCTCCAAGAAATACCAGGTTTCTCCCTTCAAATAGGACCTTTTCACCCACTAATAGCAGGCTTCTCACCCCAAATAGGACAGATTCTTCCAGAAAGGCCACATTTCTCCCAAATATATCACATCTTCTCCAAGAAATACCAGGTTTCCCCCTTCAAATAGGACCTTTTCACCCACAAATACCTCTTTTATCCCCAAAAGAGGACAGTTTCTTCCAGAAATGGCACATTTCTCCCAAATATATCACATCTTCTCCAAGAAATACCAGATTTCCCCCTTCAAATAGGACCTTTTCACCCACTAATAGCAGGCTTCTCCCCCCAAATAGGACAGATTCTTCCAGAAATGCCAGATTTCTCCCAAATATATCACATCTTCTCCAAGAAATACCAGGTTTCCCCCTTCAAATAGGACCTTATCACCCACAAATACCTCTTTTATCCCCAAAAGAGGACAGTTTCTTCCAGACATGCCACATTTCTCCCAAATATATCACATCTCCTTCAAGATATTCCACGTTTCCCCCTTCAAATAGGACCTTTTCTCCCACAAATACCTGTTTTATCCCCAAAATAGGACAGTTTCTTCCAGACATGCCACATTTCTCCCAAATATATCACATCTTCTCCAAGAAATACCAGGTTTCCCCCTTCAAATAGGACCTTTTCACCCACAAATACCTCTTTTATCCCCAAAAGAGGACAGTTTCTTCCAGACATGCCACATTTCTCCCAAATAGATCACATCTTCTCCAAGAAATACCAGCTTTCCCCCTTCAAATAGGACCTTTTCACACACAAATACCTCTTTTATCCCCAAAAGAGGACAGTTTCTTCCAGACATGCCACATTTCTCCCAAATATATCACATCTTCTCCAAGAAATACCAGGGTTCCCCCTTCAAATAGGTCCTTTTCTCCCACAAATACCTCTTTTATCCCCAAAAGAGGACAGTTTCTTCCAGAAATGCCACATTTCTCCCAAATAGATCACAACTCCTCCAAGAAATACCACGGTTTCCCCCTTCAAATAGGACCTTTTCTCCATGAAATACCTCTTTTATCCCCTAAAGTGGACAGTTTCTTCCAGAAAGGCCACATTTCTCCCAAATATATCACATCTTCTCCAAGAAATACCAGGATTCCTCCTGAAAGAGGACCTTCTCACCCAAAACTACCAGCCTTCTCCCCCCAAATTGGACATTTTCTTCCAGAAAGGCCACATTTCTCCCAAATAGATCACATCTTCTCCAAGAAATACCAGGATTCCTCCTGAAATAGGACCTTCTCACCGAAAACTACCAGCCTTCACCCCCCAAATTGGACATTTTCTTCCAGAAAGGCCACATTTCTCCCAAATAGATCACATCTTCTCCAAGAAATACCAGCTTTCCCCCTTCAAATAGGACCTTTTCTCCAAAAAATACCTCTTTTATCCCCCAAATAGGACAGTTTCTTCCAGACATGCCACATTTCTCCCAAATAGATCACATCTTCTCCAAGAAATACCAGGTTTCCCCCTTCAAATAGGACCTTTTCTCAAACAAATACCTCTTTTATCCCCAAAATAGGACAGTTTCTGCCAGAAAGGCCACATTTCTCCCAAATATACCACATCTTCTCCAAGAAATACCAGGTTTCCCCCTTCAAATAGGACCTTATCACCCACTAATACCTCTTTTATCCCCAGAAGAGGACAGTTTCTTCAAGAAATGCCACATTTCTCCCAAATAGATCACATCTTCTCCAAGAAATACCAGGTTTCCCCCTTCAAATAGGACCTTTTCACCCACAAATACCTGTTTTATCCCCAAAATAGGACAGTTTCTTCCAGAAATGCCACATTTCTCCCAAATATATCACATCTTCTCCAAGAAATACCACGTTTCCCCCTTCAAATAGGACCTTTTCACCCACAAATACCTCTTTTATCCCCAAAAGAGGACAGTTTCTTCCTGACATGCCACATTTCTCCCAAATATATCACATCTTCTCCAAGAAATACCTGCTTTCCCCCTTCAAATAGGAACTTATCACCCACAAATACCACATTTATCCCCAAAAGAGGACAGTTTCTTCCAGAAATGCCACATTTCTCCCAAATAGATCACATCTTCTCCAAGAAATACCAGGTTTCCCCCTTCAAATAGGACCTTTTCTCCCACAAATACCTGTTTTATCCCCAAAAGAGGACAGTTTCTTCCAGACATGCCACATTTCTCCCAAATAGATCACGTCTTCTGCTGGAAATACCAGGTTTCCCCCTTCAAATAGGACCTTTTCACCCACAAATACCTCTTTTATCCCCAAAAGAGGACAGTTTCTTCCAGAAATGCCACATTTCTCCCAAATATACCACATCTTCTCCAAGAAATACCACCTTTCCCCCTTCAAATAGGACCTTTTTACCAAAAATACCGCTTTTATCCCCAAAATAGGACAGTTTCTTCCAGAAATGCCACATTTCTCCCAAATATATCACATCTTCTCCAAGAAATACCAGGTTTCCCCCTTCAAATAGGACCTTTTCACCCACTAATAGCAGGCTTCTCCCCCCAAATAGGACAGATTCTTCCAGAAATGCCACATTTCTCCCAAATAGATCACATCTTCTCCATGAAATACCAGGGTTCCCCCTTCAAATAGGACCTTTTCACCCACAAATACCTCTTTTATCCCCAAAAGAGGACAGTTTCTTCCAGAAAGGCCACATTTCTCCCAAATATATCACATCTTCTCCAAGAAATACCAGATTTCCCCCTTCAAATAGGACCTTTTCACCCACAAATACCTGTTTTATCCCCAAAACAGGACAGTTTCTTCCAGAAATGGCACATTTCTCCCAAACATATCACATCTCCTCCAAGAAATACCAGGATTCCTCCTGAAATAGGAACTTTTCTCCCACAAATACCACCCTTCTCCCCCCAAATAGGACAGTTTCTTCCAGACATGCCACATTTCTCCCAAATATATCACATCTTCTCCAAGAAATACCAGTTTTTCCCCTTCAAATAGGACATTTTCACCCACAAATACCTGTTCTATCCCCAAAAGAGGACAGTTTCTTCCAGAAATGCCACATTTCTCCCAAATATATCACATCTTCTCCAAGAAATACCAGGTTTCCCCCTTCAAATAGGACCTTTTCCCCAAAAAAACCTCTTTTATCCCCAAAAGAGGACAGTTTCTTCCAGGAATGCCAGATTTCTCCCAAATATATCACATCTTCTCCAAGAAATACCACGTTTCCCCCTTGAAATAGGACCTTTTCACCCACAAATACCTCTTTTATCCCCAAAAGAGGACAGTTTCTTCCAGAAATGCCACATTTCTCCCAAATATATCACAACTCCTCCAAGAAATACCACGGTTTCCCCCTTGAATTAGGACCTTTTCTCCATGAAATACCTCTTTTATCCCCAAAAGTGGACAGTTTCTTCCAGAAATGCCACATTTCTCCCAAATATATATCATCTTCTCAAAGAAATACCAGGTTTCCCCCTTCAAATAGGACCTTTTCAACCACTAATACCTCTTTTATCCCCAAAAGAGGACAGTTTCTTCCAGAAATGGCACATTTCTCCCAAATATATCACATCTTCTCCAAGAAATGCCAGGATTCCTCCTGAATGAGGACCTTCTCACCCAAAACTACCATCCTTCTCCCCCCAAATTGGACATTTTCTTCCAGAAAGGCCACATTTCTCCCAAATAGATCACATCTTCACCAAGAAATACCAGGATTCCTCCTGAAATAGGACCTTCTCACCGAAAACTACCAGCCTTCTCCCCCCAAATTGGACATTTTCTTCCAGAAAGGCCACATTTCTCCCAAATAGATCACATCTTCTCCAAGAAATACCAGGTTTTCCCCTTCAAATAGGACCTTTTCACCCACAAATACCTGTTCTATCCCCAAAAGAGGACAGTTTCTTCCAGAAAGGCCACATTTCTCCCAAATATATCACCTCTTCTCCAAGAAATACCAGGGTTCCCCCTTCAAATAGGACCTTTTCACCCACAAATACCTCTTTTATCCCCAAAAGAGGACAGTTTCTTCCAGACATGCCACATTTCTCCCGAATATATCACATCTTCTCCAAGAAATACCACGTTTCCCCCTTCAAATAGGACCTTCTCACCCACAAATACCTCTTTTATCCCCAAAAGAGGACAGTTTCTTCCAGAAATGCCACATTTCTCCCAAATATATCTCAACTCCTCCAAGAAATACCACGGTTTCCCCCTTGAATTAGGACCTTTTCTCCATGAAATACCTCTTTTATCCCCAAAAGAGGACAGTTTCTTCCAGAAAGGCCACATTTCTCCCAAATATATATCATCTTCTCCAAGAAATACCAGGTTTCCCCCTTCAAATAGGACCTTTTCAACCACTAATACCTCTTTTATCCCCAAAATAGGACAGTTTCTTCCAGAAATGCCACATTTCTCCCAAATATATCACATCTTCTCCAAGAAATGCCAGGATTCCTCCTGAAAGAGGACCTTCTCACCCCAAACTACCAGCCTTCTCCCCCCAAATTGGACATTTTCTTCCAGAAAGTCCACATTTCTCCCAAATATATCACATCTTCTCCAAGAAATACCAGGATTCCTCCTGAAATAGGACCTTCTCACCGAAAACTACCAGCCTTCTCCCCCCAAATTGGACATTTTCTTCCAGAAAGGCCACATTTCTCCCAAATAGATCACATCTTCTCCAAGAAATACCAGCTTTCCCCCTTCAAATAGGACCTTTTCTCCCACAAATACCTGTTTTATCCCCAAAATAGGACAGTTTCTTCCAGACATGCCACATTTCTCCCAAATATATCACATCTTCTCCAAGAAATACCAGCTTTCCCCCTTCAAATACAACGTTTTCACCCACAAATACCTCTTTTATCCCCAAAATAGGACAGTTTCTTCCAGAAATGCCACATTTCTCCCAAATATATCACATCTTCTCCAAGAAATACCAGCTTTCCCCCTTCAAATAGGACCTTATCACCCACAAATACCTCTTTTATCCCCAGAAGAGGACAGTTTCTTCCAGAAATGCCACATTTCTCCCAAATATATCACATCTTCTCCAAGAAATACCAGCTTTCCCCCCTGAAATAGGACCTTTTCTCCCACAAATACCTGTTTTATCCCCAAAAGAGGACAGTTTCTTCCAGAAATGCCAGATTTCTCCCAAATAGATCACATCTTCTCCAAGAAATACCAGGTTTCCCCCTTCAAATACAACGTTTTCACCCACAAATACCTGTTTTATTCCCAAAAGAGTACAGTTTCTTCCAGACATGCCACATTTCTCCCAAACATATCACATCTTCTCCAAGAAATACCAGCTTTCCCCCTTCAAATAGGACCTTTTCACCCACAAAAAGTTCTTTTATCCCCAAAATAGGACAGTTTCTTCCAGAAATGCCTGATTTCTCCCAAATATATCACATCTTCTCCAAGAAATACCAGGTTTCCCCCTTCAAATAGGACCTTTTCACCCACAAATACCTCTTTTATCCCCAAAAGAGGACAGTTTCTTCCAGACAAGCCACATTTCCCCCAAATAGATCACATCTTCTCCAAGAAATAACAGGATTCCTCCTGAAAGAGGACCTTTTCTCCCACAAATACCAGCCTTCTCCCCCCAAAAGAGGACAGTTTCTTCCAGACATGCCACATTTCTCCCAAACATATCACATCTTCTCCAAGAAATACCAGGTTTCCCCCTTCACATAGGATCTTTTCACCCACAAATACCTCTTTTATCCCCAAAATAGGACAGTTTCTTCCAGAAATGCCACATTTCTCCCAAATAGATCACATCTTCTCCAAGAAATACCAGGTTTCCCCCTTCAAATAGGACCTTTTCACCCACTAATAGCAGGCTTCTCCCCCCAAATAGGACAGTTTCTTCCAGACATGCCTGATTTCTCCCAAATATATCACAGCTCCTTCAAGAAATACCAGCTTTCCCCCTTCAAATAGGACCTTTTCTCCATGAAATACCTGTTTTATCCCCTAAAGAGGACAGTTTCTTCCAGACATGCCACATTTCTCCCAAATATATCACATCTTCTCCAAGAAATACCACGTTTCCCCCTTCAAATAGGACCTTTTCACCCACAAATACCTCTTTTATCCCCAAAATAGGACAGTTTCTTCCAGACATGCCAAATTTCTCCCAAATAGATCACATCTTCTCCAAGAAATACCAGCTTTCCCCCTTCAAATACGACCTTTTCACCCACAAATACCAGTTTTACCCCCAAAAGAGGACAGTTTCTTCCAGACATGCCACATTTCTCCCAAACATATCACATCTTCTCCAAAAAATACCAGGTTTCCCCCTTCAAATAGGACCTTTTCACCCACAAATACCTGTTTTATCCCCAAAAGAGGACAGTTTCTTCCAGAAATGCCACATTTCTCCCAAATATATCACATCTCCTCCAAGAAATACCAGGTTTCCCCCTTCAAAAAGGACCTTTTCACCCACAAATACTTCTTTTATCCCCAAAAGAGGACAGTTTATTCCTGACATTCCACATTTCTCCCAAATATATCACATCTCCTTCAAGAAATACCAGCTTTCCCCCTTCAAATAGGACCTTTTCTCCCACAAATACCTCTTTTATCCCCAAAACAGGACACTTTCTTCCAGACATGCCACATTTCTCCCAAATATATCACATCTTCTCCAAGAAATACCAGGTTTCCCCCTTCAAATAGGAACTTTTCACCCACAAATACCTGTTTTATCCCCAAAATAGGACAGTTTCTTCCAGACATGCCACATTTCTCCCAAATATATCACATCTCCTCCAAGAAATACCAGGATTCCTCCTGAAATAGGAACTTTTCTCCCACAAATACCACACTTCTCCCCCCAAATAGGACATTTTCTTCCAGACATGCCACATTTCTCCCAAATATATCACATTTTCTCCAAGAAATACCAGGTTTTCCCCTGGAAATAGGACCTTATCACCCACAAATACCTGTTTTATTCCCAAAACAGGACACTTTCTTCCAGACATGCCACATTTCTCCCAAATATATCACAACTCCTCCAAGAAATACCATGGTTTCCCCCTTGAATTTGGACCTTTTCTCCATGAAATACCTCTTTTATCCCCAAAAGTGGACAGTTTCTTCCAGAAAGGCCACATTTCTCCCAAATATATATCATCTTCTCCAAGAAATACCAGGTTTCCCCCTTCAAGTAGGACCTTTTCAACCACTAATACCTCTTTTATCCCCAAAAGAGGACAGTTTCTACCAGAAATGCCACATTTCTCCCAAATATATCACATCTTCTCCAAGAAATGCCAGGATTCCTCCTGAAAGAGGACCTTCTCACACAAAACTACCAGCCTTCTCCCCCCAAATTGGACATTTTCTTCCAGAAAGGCCACATTTCTCCCAAATATATCACATCTTCTCCAAGAAATACCAGGATTCCTCCTGAAATAGGATCTTATCACCGAAAACTACCAGCCTTCTCCCCCCAAATTGGACATTTTCTTCCAGAAAGGCCACATTTCTCCCAAATAGATCACATCTTCTCCAAGAAATACCAGTTTTCCCCCTTCAAATAGGACCTTTTCACCCACAAATACCTGTTTTATCCCCAAAAGAGGACAGTTTCTTCCAGAAATGCCACATTTCTCCCAAATATATCACATCTTCTCCAAGAAATACCAGCTTTCCCCCTTCAAATAGGACCTTATCACCCACAAATACCTCTTTTATCCCCAGAAGAGGACGGTTTCTTCCAGAAATGCCACATTTCTCCCAAATACACCACATCTTCTCCTAGAAATACCAGGTTTCCCCCTTCAAATACAACGTTTTCACCCACAAATACCTGTTTTATCCCCAAAAGAGGACAGTTTCTTCCAGAAATGCCACATTTCTCCCAAATATATCACATCTTCTCCAAGAAATACCAGGGTTCCCCCTTCAAATAGGACCTTATCACCCACAAATACCTCTTTTATCCCCAGAAGAGGACAGTTTCTTCCAGAAATGCCACATTTCTCCCAAATATATCACATCTTCTCCAAGAAATACCAGCTTTCCCCCCTGAAATAGGACCTTTTCTCCCACAAATACCTGTTTTATCCCCAAAAGAGGACAGTTTCTTCCAGAAATGCCAGATTTCTCCCAAATAGATCACATCTTCTCCAAGAAATACCAGGTTTCCCCCTTCAAATACAACGTTTTCACCCACAAATACCTGTTTTATTCCCAAAAGAGTACAGTTTCTTCCAGACATGCCACATTTCTCCCAAACATATCACATCTTCTCCAAGAAATACCAGCTTTCCCCCTTCAAATAGGACCTTTTCACCCACAAAAAGTTCTTTTATCCCCAAAATAGGACAGTTTCTTCCAGAAATGCCTGATTTCTCCCAAATATATCACATCTTCTCCAAGAAATACCAGGTTTCCCCCTTCAAATAGGACCTTTTCACCCACAAATACCTCTTTTATCCCCAAAAGAGGACAGTTTCTTCCAGACAAGCCACATTTCCCCCAAATAGATCACATCTTCTCCAAGAAATAACAGGATTCCTCCTGAAAGAGGACCTTTTCTCCCACAAATACCAGCCTTCTCCCCCCAAAAGAGGACAGTTTCTTCCAGACATGCCACATTTCTCCCAAACATATCACATCTTCTCCAAGAAATACCAGGTTTCCCCCTTCACATAGGATCTTTTCACCCACAAATACCTCTTTTATCCCCAAAATAGGACAGTTTCTTCCAGAAATGCCACATTTCTCCCAAATAGATCACATCTTCTCCAAGAAATACCAGGTTTCCCCCTTCAAATAGGACCTTTTCACCCACTAATAGCAGGCTTCTCCCCCCAAATAGGACAGTTTCTTCCAGACATGCCTGATTTCTCCCAAATATATCACAGCTCCTTCAAGAAATACCAGCTTTCCCCCTTCAAATAGGACCTTTTCTCCATGAAATACCTGTTTTATCCCCTAAAGAGGACAGTTTCTTCCAGACATGCCACATTTCTCCCAAATATATCACATCTTCTCCAAGAAATACCACGTTTCCCCCTTCAAATAGGACCTTTTCACCCACAAATACCTCTTTTATCCCCAAAATAGGACAGTTTCTTCCAGACATGCCCAATTTCTCCCAAATAGATCACATCTTCTCCAAGAAATACCAGCTTTCCCCCTTCAAATACGACCTTTTCACCCACAAATACCAGTTTTACCCCCAATAGAGGACAGTTTCTTCCAGACATGCCACATTTCTCCCAAACATATCACATCTTCTCCAAAAAATACCAGGTTTCCCCCTTCAAATAGGACCTTTTCACCCACAAATACCTGTTTTATCCCCAAAAGAGGACAGTTTCTTCCAGAAATGCCACATTTCTCCCAAATATATCACATCTCCTCCAAGAAATACCAGGTTTCCCCCTTCAAAAAGGACCTTTTCACCCACAAATACTTCTTTTATCCCCAAAAGAGGACAGTTTATTCCTGACATTCCACATTTCTCCCAAATATATCACATCTCCTTCAAGAAATACCAGCTTTCCCCCTTCAAATAGGACCTTTTCTCCCACAAATACCTCTTTTATCCCCAAAACAGGACACTTTCTTCCAGACATGCCACATTTCTCCCAAATATATCACATCTTCTCCAAGAAATACCAGGTTTCCCCCTTCAAATAGGAACTTTTCACCCACAAATACCTGTTTTATCCCCAAAATAGGACAGTTTCTTCCAGACATGCCACATTTCTCCCAAATATATCACATCTCCTCCAAGAAATACCAGGATTCCTCCTGAAATAGGAACTTTTCTCCCACAAATACCACACTTCTCCCCCCAAATAGGACATTTTCTTCCAGACATGCCACATTTCTCCCAAATATATCACATTTTCTCCAAGAAATACCAGGTTTTCCCCTGGAAATAGGACCTTATCACCCACAAATACCTGTTTTATTCCCAAAACAGGACACTTTCTTCCAGACATGCCACATTTCTCCCAAATATATCACAACTCCTCCAAGAAATACCATGGTTTCCCCCTTGAATTAGGACCTTTTCTCCATGAAATACCTCTTTTATCCCCAAAAGTGGACAGTTTCTTCCAGAAAGGCCACATTTCTCCCAAATATATATCATCTTCTCCAAGAAATACCAGGTTTCCCCCTTCAAGTAGGACCTTTTCAACCACTAATACCTCTTTTATCCCCAAAAGAGGACAGTTTCTACCAGAAATGCCACATTTCTCCCAAATATATCACATCTTCTCCAAGAAATGCCAGGATTCCTCCTGAAAGAGGACCTTCTCACACAAAACTACCAGCCTTCTCCCCCCAAATTGGACATTTTCTTCCAGAAAGGCCACATTTCTCCCAAATATATCACATCTTCTCCAAGAAATACCAGGATTCCTCCTGAAATAGGATCTTATCTCCGAAAACTACCAGCCTTCTCCCCCCAAATTGGACATTTTCTTCCAGAAAGGCCACCTTTCTCCCAAATAGATCACATCTTCTCCAAGAAATACCAGTTTTCCCCCTTCAAATAGGACCTTTTCACCCACAAATACCTCTTTTATCCCCAAAATAGGACAGTTTCTTCCAGAAATGCCACATTTCTCCCAAATATATCACATCTTCTCCAAGAAATACCAGCTTTCCCCCTTCAAATAGGACCTTATCACCCACAAATACCTCTTTTATCCCCAGAAGAGGACGGTTTCTTCCAGAAATGCCACATTTCTCCCAAATACACCACATCTTCTCCTAGAAATACCAGGTTTCCCTCTTCAAATACAACGTTTTCACCCACAAATACCTGTTTTATCCCCAAAAGAGGACAGTTTCTTCCAGAAATGCCACATTTCTCCCAAATATACCACATCTTCTCCAAGAAATACCAGGTTTCCCCCTTCAAATAGGACCTTATCACCCACAAATACCTCTTTTATCCCCAAAATAGGACAGTTTCTTCAAGAAATGCCACATTTCTCCCAAATATACCACATCTTCTCCAAGAAATACCAGGTTTCCCCCTTCAAATAGGACCTTATCACCCACAAATACCTCTTTTATCCCCAAAATAGGACAGTTTCTTCAAGAAATGCCACATTTCTCCCAAATAGATCACATCTTCACCAAGAAATACCAGGTTTCCCCCTTCAAATAGGACCTTTTCACCCACAAATACCTCTTTTATCCCCAAAATAGGACAGTTTCTTCCTGACATGCCACATTTCTCCCGAATATATCACATCTTCTCCATGAAATACCAGGTTTCCCCCTTCAAATAGGACCTTATCACCCACAAATACCACTTTTATCCCCAAAAGAGGACATTTTCTTCCAGAAATGCCACATTTCTCACAAACATATCACATCTTCTCCAAGAAATACCAGCTTTCCCCCTTCAAATAGGACCTTATCACCCACAAATACCTCTTTTATCCCCAAAACAGGACAGTTTCTTCCAGAAATGCCACATTTCTCCCAAATAGATCACATCTTCTCCAAGAAATAACAGGATTCACAGAATCACAGAATCACAGAATTGCCAGGGTTGGAAGGGACCTCATGGATCACGAATCTCCAACCCCCCTGCTACATGCGGGGCCACCAACCATCCCACCTAATGCTAGACCAGGCTGCCCAGGGCCCCATCCAGTCTGGCCTTGAACACCTCCAGGGACGGGGCATCCACAACCTCTCTGGGCAGCCTGTTCCAGTACCTCACCACTCTCTCTGTGAAGAATTTCCCCCTGACGTCCAACCTAAATCTCCCTTCCCTCAACTTAAAACCATTTCCCCTTGTCCTGCTGTCACTCACCCTTTCAAAGAGTTGATTCCCTTCCTCTTTGTAGGCTCCCTTTAGGTACTGAAAGGCCGCAATGAGGTCACCCCG
Organism: Lophura swinhoii; assembly: GCA_030408155.1. Lineage (NCBI taxonomy): Eukaryota > Metazoa > Chordata > Aves > Galliformes > Phasianidae > Lophura > Lophura swinhoii. Next base: position 1,646,664 of record JASCYN010000149.1, read on the forward strand.
CAGCCTTCTTTTCTCTAGGCTGAACAAACCCAGCTCCTTCAGCCTGTCCTCATAGGGGAGGTGCTCCAATCCCCTGATCATCTTGGAGGCTCTCCTCTGGACTCTCTCCAACAGCTCCCTGTCTTTCTTGTACTGGGGGCTCCAGACCTGGACGCAGTACTCCAGATGGGGCCTCACAAGAGCAGAGTAGAGAGGAACAATCACCTCCCTGTCCCTGCTGGCCACCCCTCTTTTGATGGAGCCGAGGATCCCATTCGCCTTCCGAGCCACAAGGGCACACTGCTGGCTCATATTAAGTTTTTCATCTATCAGGACCCCCAGGTCCTTCTCCACAGGGCTGCTCTCAAGGACCGCTCCTTTCAGTCTGTAGGGATGACTGGGATTCCTCCGGCCCAAGTCGATTCCTCCTGAAAGAGGACCTTTTCTCCCACAAATACCACCCTTCTCCCCCCAGATAGGACATTTTCTTCCAGAAATGCCACTTTTCTCCCAAATATATCACATCTTCTCCAAGAAATACCAGGTTTTCCCCTGGAAATAGGACCTTTTCACCCACAAATACCTGTTCTATCCCCATAAGAGGACAGTTTCTTCCAGAAATGCCACATTTCTCCCAAATATATATCATCTTCTCCAAGAAATACCAGCTTTCCCCCTTCAAATAGGACCTTTTCTACCACTAATACCTGTTTTATCCCCAAAAGAGGACAGTTTCTTCCAGAAATGCCACATTTCTCCCAAATATATCACATCTTCTCCAAGAAATGCCAGGATTCCTCCTGAAAGAGGACCTTCTCACCCAAAACTACCAGCCTTCTCCCCCCAAATTGGACATTTTCTCCAGAAATGCCACATTTCTCCCAAATATATCACATCTTCTCCAAGAAATACCAGGATTCCTCCTGAAATAGGAACTTTTCTCCCTCAAATACCACGCTTCTCCCCCCAAATAGGACATTTTCTTCCAGAAATGCCACTTTTCTCCCAAATATATCACATCTTCTCCAAGAAATACCAGGATTCCTCCTGAAATAGGACCTTCTCACCCAAAACTACCAGCCTTCTCCCCCCAAATTGGACATTTTCTTCCAGAAAGGCCACATTTCTCCCAAATAGATCACATCTTCTCCAAGAAATACCACGTTTCCCCCTTCAAATAGGACCTTCTCACCCACAAATACCTCTTTTATCCCCAAAAGAGGACAGTTTCTTCCAGACATGCCACATTTCTCCCAAATATATCACATCTTCTCCAAGAAATACCAGTGTTCCCCCTTCAAATAGGACCTTTTCTCCCACAAATACCTCTTTTATCCCCAAAATAGGACAGTTTCTTCCAGAAATGCCACATTTCTCCCAAATATATCACAACTCCTCCAAGAAATACCACGGTTTCCCCCTTGAATTAGGACCTTTTCTCCATGAAATACCTCTTTTATCCCCTAAAGTGGACAGTTTCTTCCAGAAAGGCCACATTTCTCCCAAATATATCACAGCTTCTCCAAGAAATGCCAGGATTCCTCCTGAAAGAGGACCTTCTCACCCAAAACTACCAGCCTTCTCCCCACAAATTGGACATTTTCTTCCAGAAAGGCCACATTTCTCCCAAATATATCACATCTTCTCCAAGAAATACCAGGATTCCTCCTGAAATAGGACCTTCTCACCCAAAACTACCAGCCTTCTCCCCCAAAATTGGACATTTTCTTCCAGAAAGGCCACATTTCTCCCAAATAGATCACATCTTCTCCAAGAAATACCAGCTTTCCCCCTTAAAATAGGACCTTTTCTCCCACAAATACCTGTTTTATCCCCAAAATAGGACAGTTTCTTCCAGACATGCCACATTTCTCCCAAATATATCACATCTTCTCCAAGAAATACCAGGGTTCCCCCTTCAAATAGGACCTTTTCACCCACAAATACCTCTTTTATCCCCAGAAGAGGACAGTTTCTTCCAGAAATGCCACATTTCTCCCAAATAGATCACATCTTCTCCAAGAAATACCAGGTTTCCCCCTTCAAATAGGACCTTTTCTCAAACAAATACCTGTTTTATCCCCAAAATAGGACAGTTTCTTCCTGACATGCCACATTTCTCCCAAATATATCACATCTTCTCCAAGAAATAGCAGCTTTCCCCCTTCAAATAGGACCTTATCACCCACAAATACCTCTTTTATCCCCAAAAGAGGACAGTTTCTTCCAGAAATGCCACATTTCTCCCAAATAGATCACATCTTCTCCAAGAAATACCAGGTTTCCCCCTTCAAATAGGACCTTTTCTCCCACAAATACCTGTTTTATCCCCAAAATAGGACAGTTTCTTCCAGACATGCCACATTTCTCCCAAATAGATCACATCTTCTGCAGGAAATACCAGGTTTCCCCCTTCAAATAGGACCTTTTCACCCACAAATACCTCTTTTATCCCCAAAATAGAACAGTTTATTCCAGAAATGCCACATTTCTCCCAAATATACCACATCTTCTCCAAGAAATACCACCTTTCCCCCTTCAAATAGGACCTTTTTACCAAAAATACCGCTTTTATCCCCAAAATAGGACACTTTCTTCCAGAAATGCCACATTTCTCCCAAATATATCACATCTTCTCCAAGAAATGCCACGTTTCCCCCTTCTAATAGGACCTTTTCACCCACTAATAGCAGGCTTCTCCCCCCAAATAGGACAGATTCTTCCAGAAATGCCACATTTCTCCAAAATACATCACATCTTCTCCAAGAAATACCAGGGTTCCCCCTTCAAATAGGACCTTTTCACCCACAAATACCTCTTTTATCCCCAAAAGAGGACAGTTTCTTCCAGAAAGGCCAGATTTCTCCCAAATATATCACATCTTCTCCAAGAAATACCAGATTTCCCCCTTCAAATAGGACCTTTTCACCCACAAATACCTGTTTTATCCCCAAAACAGGACAGTTTCTTCCAGAAATGCCACATTTCTCCCAAACATATCACATCTCCTCCAAGAAATACCAGGATTCCTCCTGAAATAGGAACTTTTCTCCCACAAATACCACCCTTCTCCCCCCAAATAGGACAGTTTCTTCCAGAAATGCCACATTTCTCCCAAATATATCACATCTTCTCCAAGAAATACCAGGTTTTCCCCTTCAAATAGGAACTTTTCACCCACAAATACCTGTTCTATCCCCAAAAGAGGACAGTTTCTTCCAGAAATGCCACATTTCTCCCAAATATATCACATCTTCTCCAAGAAATACCAGGTTTCCCCCTTCAAATAGGACCTTCTCACCCACAAATACCTCTTTTATCCCCAAAAGAGGACAGTTTCTTCCAGAAATGCCTCATTTCTCCCAAATATATCACAACTCCTCCAAGAAATACCACGGTTTCCCCCTTGAATTAGGACCTTTTCTCCATGAAATACCTCTTTTATCCCCAAAAGAGGACAGTTTCTTCCAGAAATGGCACATTTCTCCCAAATATATCACATCTTCTCCAAGAAATGCCAGGATTCCTCCTGAAAGAGGACCTTCTCACCCAAAACTACCAGCCTTCTCCCCACAAATTGGACATTTTCTTCCAGAAAGGCCACATTTCTCCCAAATATATCACATCTTCTCCAAGAAATACCAGGATTCCTCCTGAAATAGGACCTTCTCACCCAAAACTACCAGCCTTCTCCCCCAAAATTGGACATTTTCTTCCAGAAAGGCCACATTTCTCCCAAATAGATCACATCTTCTCCAAGAAATACCAGCTTTCCCCCTTAAAATAGGACCTTTTCACCCACAAATACCAGTTTTATCCCCAAAATAGGACAGTTTCTTCCAGACATGCCACATTTCTCCCAAATATATCACATCTTCTCCAAGAAATACCAGGGTTCCCCCTTCAAATACAACGTTTTCACCCACAAATACCTCTTTTATCCCCAAAATAGGACAGTTTCTTCCAGAAATGCCACATTTCTCCCAAATATATCACATCTTCTCCAAGAAATACCAGGGTTACCCCTTCAAATAGGACCTTATCACCCACAAATACCTCTTTTATCCCCAGAAGAGGACAGTTTCTTCCAGACATGCCACATTTCTCCCAAACATATCACATCTTCTCCAAGAAATACCAGGTTTCCCCCTTCAAATAGGACCTTTTCACCCACAAAAAGTTCTTTTATCCCCAAAAGAGGACAGTTTCTTCCAGGCATGCCTGATTTCTCCCAAATATATCACATCTTCTCCAAGAAATACCACGTTTCCCCCTTCAAATAGGACCTTTTCACCCACAAATACCTCTTTTATCCCCAAAAGAGGACAGTTTCTTCCTGACATGCCACATTTCCCCCAAATAGATCACATCTTCTCCAAGAAATAACAGGATTCCTCCTGAAAGAGGACTTTTTCTCCCACAAATACCAGCCTTCTCCCCCCAAAAGAGGACAGTATCTTCCAGACATGCCACATTTCTCCCAAACATATCACATCTTCTCCAAGAAATACCAGGTTTCCCCCTTCAAATAGGACCTTTTCACCCACAAATACCTCTTTTATCCCCAAAACAGGACAGTTTCTTCCAGACATGCCACATTTCTCCCAAATAGATCACATCTTCTCCAAGAAATACCAGCTTTCCCCCTTCAAATAGGACCTTTTCACACACAAATACCTCTTTTATCCCCAAAAGAGGACAGTTTCTTCCAGACATGCCACATTTCTCCCAATTATATCACATCTTCTCCAAAAAATACCAGGTTTCCCCCTTCAAATAGGACCTTTTCACCCACAAATACCTGTTTTATCCCCAAAATAGGACAGTTTCTTCCAGAAATGCCACATTTCTCCCAAACATATCACATCTCCTCCAAGAAATACCAGGATTCCTCCTTCAATTAGGACCTTATCTCCATGAAATACCTCTTTTATCCCCATAAGAGGACAGTTTCTTCCAGAAATGCCACATTTCTCCCAAATATATCACATCTTCTCCTAGAAATACCAGGTTTTCCCCTTCAAGTAGGACCTTTTCACCCACAAATACCTCTTTTATCCCCAAAATAGGACAGTTTCTTCCTGAAATGCCACATTTCTCCCAAATATATCACATCTTCTCCAAGAAATACCAGGTTTCCCCCTTCAAATAGGACCTTTTCACCCACAAATACTTCTTTTATCCCCAAAAGAGGACAGTTTCTTCCAGACATGCCACATTTCTCCCAAATATATCACATCTCCTTCAAGAAATACCAGGTTTCCCCCTTCAAATAGGACCTTTTCTCCCACAAATACCTGTTTTATCCCCAAAACAGGACAGTTTCTTCCAGACATGCCACATTTCTCCCAAATATATCACATCTTCTCCAAGAAATACCAGGTTTCCCCCTTCAAATAGGACCTTATCACCAACAAATACCTCTTTTATCACCAAAAGAGGACAGTTTCTTCCAGACATGCCACATTTCTCCCAAATATATCACATCTCCTCCAAGAAATACCAGGATTCCTCCTGAAATTGGAACTTTTCTCCCACAAATACCACACTTCTCCCCCCAAATAGGACATTTTCTTCCAGACATGCCATATTTCTCCCAAATATATCACATCTTCTCCAAGAAATAGCAGGTTTTCCCCTGGAAATAGGACCTTATCACCCACAAATACCTGTTTTATTCCCAAAACAGTACACTTTCTTCCAGACATGCCACATTTCTCCCAAATATATCACATCTTCTCCAAGAAATACCATGTTTCCCCCTTCAAATAGGACCTTTTCTCCATGAAATACCTCTTTTATGCCCAAAAGTGGACATTTTCTTCCAGACATGCCACATTTCTCCCAAATAGATCACATCTTCTCCAAGAAATACCAGCTTTCCCCCTTCAAATAGGACCTTTTCAACCACTAATACCTCTTTTATCCCCAAAAGAGGACAGTTTCTACCAGAAATGCCACATTTCTCCCAAATATATCACATCTTCTCCAAGAAATGCCAGGATTCCTCCTGAAAGAGGACCTTCTCACCCAAAACTACCAGTCTTCTCCCCCCAGATTGGACATTTTCTTCCAGAAAGGCCACATTTCTCCCAAATATATCACATCTTCTCCAAGAAATACCAGGATTCCTCCTGAAATAGGATCTTATCACCGAAAACTACCAGCCTTCTCCCCCCAAATTGGACATTTTCTTCCAGAAAGGCCACATTTCTCCTAAATAGATCACATCTTCTCCAAGAAATACCAGGTTTCCCCCTTCAAATAGGACCTTTTCACCCACAAATACCTCTTTTATCCCGAAAATAGGACAGTTTCTTCAAGAAATGCCACATTTCTCCCAAATATATCACATCTTCTCCAAGAAATACCAGGGTTCCCCCTTCAAATAGGACCTTATCACCCACAAATACCTCTTTTATCCCCAGAAGAGGACAGTTTCTTCCAGAAATGCCACATTTCTCCCAAATAGATCACATCTTCTCCAAGAAATACCAGGTTTCCCCCTTCAAATAGGACCTTTTCTCAAACAAATACCTGTTTTATCCCCAAAATAGGACAGTTTCTTCCAGAAATGCCACATTTCTCCCAAATATACCACATCTTCTCCAAGAAATACCAGGGTTCCCCCTTCAAATACAACGTTTTCACCCACAAATACCTGTTTTATCCCCAAAAGAGGACAGTTTCTTCCAGAAATGCCTCATTTCTCCCAAATATACCACATCTTCTCCAAGAAATACCAGGTTTCCCCCTTCAAATAGGACCTTATCACCCACAAATACCTGTTTTATCCCCAAAATAGGAAAGTCTCTTGCAGAAAGGCCACATTTCGCCCAAATAGATCACATCTTCTCCAAGAAATACCAGGTTTCCCCCTTCAAATAGGACCTTTTCACCCACAAATACCTCTTTTATCCCCAAAATAAGACTGCTTATTCCAGACATGCCACATTTCTCCCAAATATATCACATCTTCTCCAAGAAATACCACGTTTCCCCCTTCAAATAGGACCTTATCACCGACAAATACCTCTTTTATCCCCAAAAGAGGACAGTTTCTTCCAGACATGCCACATTTCTCCCAAATATATCACATCTTCTCCAAGTAATACCAGCTTTCCCCCTTCAAATAGTACCTTTTCTACCACTAATACCTCTTTTATCCCCAAAAGAGGACAGTTTCTTCCAGAAATGCCACATTTCTCCCAAATATATCACATCTTCTCCAAGAAATACCAGGATTCCTCCTGAAATAGGACCTTCTCACCCAGAACTACCTGCCTTCTCCCCCCAAATTGGACATTTTCTTCCAGAAATGCCACATTTCTCCCAAATAGATCACATCTTCTCCATGAAATACCAGCTTTCCCCCTTCAAATAGGACCTTTTCTCCCACAAATACCTCTTTTATCCCCAAAAGAGGACAGTTTCTTCCAGAAATGCCAGATTTCTCCAAAATATATCACATCTTCTCCAAGAAATACCAAGTTTCCACCTTCAAATAGGACCTTTTCACCCACAAATACCTCTTTTATCCCCAAAAGAGGACAGTTTCTTCCAGACATGCCACATTTCTCCCAAATATATCACATCTCCTCCTAGAAATACCAGGATTCCTCCTGAAATAGGACCTTTTCTCCCACAAGTACGAGCCTTCTCCCCCCAAATAGGACATTTTCTTCCAGACATGCCACATTTCTCCCAAGTATATCACATCTTCTCCAAGAAATACCAGGTTTTCCCCCTTGAAATAGGACCTTTTCACCCACACATACCTCTTTTATCCCCAAAAGAGGACAGTTTCTTCCAGACATGCCACATTTCTCCCAAATATATCACCTCTTCTCCAAGAAATACCAGGGTTCCCCCTTCAAATAGGACCCTTTCACCCACAAATACCTCTTTTATCCCCCAAAGAGGACAGTTTCTTCCAGAAATGCCACATTTCTCCCAAATATATCACATCTTCTCCAAGAAATACCAGGATTCCTCCTGAAATAGGACCTTCTCACCCACAACTACAAGCCTTCTCCCCACAAATTGGACATTTTCTTCCAGAAATGCCTCTTTTCTCCCAAATATATCACATCTTCTCCAAGAAATACCAGGTTTCCCCCTTCAAATAGGACCTTTTCACCCACAAATACCTCTTTTATCCCCAAAAGAGGACAGTTTCTTCCAGAAATGCCACATTTCTCCCAAATATATCACATCTTCTCCAAGAAATACCAGGTTTCCCCCTTCAAATAGGACCTTTTCACCCACAAATACCTCTTTTATCCCCAAAAGAGGACAGTTTCTTCCAGAAATGCCACATTTCTCCCAAATATATCACATCTTCTCCAAGAAATACCAGGTTTCCCCCTTCAAATAGGACCGTTTCAACCACTAATACCTCTTTTATCCCCAAAAGAGGACAGTTTCTTCCCGGAAAGGCCACATTTCTCCCAAATATATCACATCTTCTCCAAGAAATGTCAGGATTCCTCCTGAAATAGGACCTTCTCACCCAAAACTACCAGCCTTCTCCCCCCAAATTGGACATTTTCTTCCAGAAAAGCCACATTTCTCCCAAATATATCATATCTTCTCCAAGAAATACCAGGATTCCTCCTGAAATAGGACCTTCTCACCCAAAACTACCAGCCTTCTCCCCCCAAATTGGACATTTTCTTCCAGACATGCCACATTTCTCCCAAATATATCACATCTTCTCCAAGAAATACCACGTTTCACCCTTCAAATAGGACCTTTTCACCCACAAAAAATTCTTTTAACCCCAAAGTAGGACAGTTTCTTCCAGAAATGCCACATTTCTCCCAAATAGATCACATCTTCTCCAAGAAATACCAGCTTTCCCCCTTCAAATAGGACCTTTTCACCCACAATTACCTGTTTTATCCCCAAAATAGGACTGCTTCTTCCAGACATGCCACATTTCTCCCAAATATATCACATCTTCTCCAAGAAATACCAGGGTTCCCCCTTCAAATAGGACCTTCTCAACGACAAATACCTGTTTTATCCCCAAAAGAGGACAGTTTCTTCCAGAAATGCCACATTTCTCCCAAATATATCACATCTTCTCCAAGAAATACCAGGTTTCCCCCTTCAAATAGGACCTTTTCACCCACAAATACCTCTTTTATCCCCAAAAGAGGACAGTTTCTTCCAGGCATGCCACATTTCTCCCAAATATATCACATCTTCTCCAAGAAATACCACGTTTCCCCCTTCATATAGGACCTTTTCTCCCACAAATACCAGCCTTCTTCCCCCAAATAGGACATTTTCTTCCATACATGCCACATTTCTCCAAAATATATCAAATCTTCTCCAAGAAATACCAGCTTTCCCCCTTGAAACAGGACCTTTTCACCCACAAATACCTGTTTTATCCGCAAAATACGGCCGTTACATCCAGAAATGACAGATTTCTCCCAAATATATCATATCTTCTCCAAGAAATACCAGCTTTCCCCCTTCAAATAGGACCTTTTCACCCACAAATACCTCTTTTATCCCCAAAAGAGGACAGTTTCTTCCAGAAATGCCACATTTCTCCCAAATAGATCACATCTTCTCCAAGAAATACCACGTTTCCACCTTCAAATAGGAACTTTTCACCCACAAATACCTCTTTTATCCCCAAAATAGGACAGTTTCTTCCGGACATGCCACATTTCTCCCAAATAGATCACATCTTCTCCAAGAAATACCAGCTTTCCCCCTTCAAATAGGACCTTTTCAACCACTAATACCTCTTTTATCCCCAAAAGAGGACAGTTTCTTCCAGAAATGCCACATTTCTCCCAAATAGATCACATCTTCTACAAGAAATACCAGGATTCCTCCTGAAATAGGACCTTCTCACCCAAAATTACCAGCCTTCTCCCCCAAAATTGGACATTTTCTTCCAGAAATGCCACATTTCTCCCAAATATATCACATCTTCTCCAAGAAATACAAGGATTCCTCCTAAATAGGACCTTCTCACCGAAAACTACCAGCCTTCTCCCCCCAAATTGGACATTTTCTTCCAGAAATGCCACATTTCTCCCAAATATATCACATCTTCTCCAAGAAATACCAGGTTTCCCCCTTCAAATAGGACCTTTTCAACCACTAATACCTCTTTTATCCCCAAAATAGGACAGTTTCTTCCAGAAAGTCCACATTTCTCCCAAATATATCACATCTTCTCCAAGAAATACCAGGATTCCTCCTGAAATAGGACCTTCTCACCCAAAATTACCAGCCTTCTCCCCCCAAATTGGACATTTTCTTCCAGAAATGCCACATTTCTCCCAAATATATCACATCTTCTCCAAGAAGTACCAGGATTCCTCCTGAAATAGGACCTTCTCTCCCACAACTACAGGCCTTCTCCCCCCAAATAGGACAGTTTCTGCCAGAAATGCCTCATTTCTCCGAAATATATCACATCTTCACCAAGATATATCAGGTTTCCCCCTTCAAATAGGACATTTTCAACCACAAATACCTGTTTTATCCCCAAAATGGGACAGTTTCTTCCAGAAAAGCCACATTTCTCCCAAATATATCACATCTTCTCCAAGAAATACCAGGGTTCCCCCTTCAAATAGTACCTTTTCTCCAACAAATACCTCTTTTATCCCCAAAAGAGGACAGTTTCTTCCAGAAATGCCACATTTCTCCCAAAAATATCACATCTTCCCCAAGAAATACCAGGTGTCCCCAGGAAATAGGACCATTTCACCCTCAATTACTTGTTCTATCCCCGTAAGATGACAGTTTCTTCCAGAAATGCCACATTTCTCCCAAATAGATCACATCTTCTCCAAGAAATACCACGTTTCCCCCTTCAAATAGGACCTTTTCACCCACAAATACCTCTTTTATCCCCAAAATAGGACAGTTTTTTCCAGACATGCCACATTTCTCCCAAATACATCACATCTTCTCCAAGAAATACCGGCTTTCCCCCTTCAAATAGGACCTTTTCACCAACAAATACCTCTTTTATCCCCAAAAGAGGACAGTTTCTTCCAGAAATGCCACATTTCTCCCAAATATATCACAACTCCTCCAAGAAATACCAGGTTTCCCCCTTGAATTAGGACCTTTTCTCCATGAAATACCTCTTTTATCCCCAAAAGAGGACAGTTTCTTCCAGTAAGGCCACATTTCTCCCAAATATATCACATCTTCTCCAAGAAATACCAGGTTTCCCCCTTCAAATAGGACCTTTTCAACCACTAATACCTGTTTTATCCCCAAAAGAGGACATTTTCTTCCAGAAATGCCACATTTCTCCCAAATATATCACATCTTCTCCAAGAAATGCCAGGATTCCTCCTGAAAGAGGACCTTCTCACCCAAAACTACCAGCCTTCTCCCCCCAAATTGGACATTTTCTTCCAGAAATGCCACATTTCTCCCAAATATATCACATCTTCTCCAAGAAATACCAGCATTCCTCCTGAAATAGGACCTTCTCACCCACAACTACCAGCCTTCTCCCCACAAATTGGACATTTTCTTCCAGAAAGGCCACATTTCTCCCAAATAGATCACATCTTCTCCATGAAATACCAGGTTTCCCCCTTCAAATAGGACCTTTTCTCCCACAAATACCTGTTTTATCCCCCAAATAGGACAGTTTCTTCCAGAAATGCCACATTTCTCCGAAATAGATCACATCTTCTCCAAGAAATACCAGGGTTCCCCCTTCAAATAGGACCTTTTCACCCACAAATACCTGTTTTATCCCCAAAATAGGACAGTTTCTTCCAGAAATGCCACATTTCTCCCAAATATATCACATCTTCTCCAAGAAATACCAGCTTTCACCCTTCAAATAGGACCATTTCACCCACAAATACCTGTTCTATCCCCAAAAGAGGACAGTTTCTTCCAGAAATGCCACATTTCTCCCAAATATATCACATCTTCTCCAAGAAATACCAGGATTCCTCCTGAAATAGGACCTTCTCACCCACTAATACCAGGATTCTCCCCAAAATAGGACAGTTTCTTCCAGAAATGCCTCATTTCTGCCAAATATATCACATCTTCTCCAAGAAATACCAGCTTTCCCCCTTCAAATAGGACCTTTTCACCCACAAATACCTCGTTTATCCCCAAAATAGGACAGTTTCTTCCAGAAATGCCACATTTCTCCCAAATATATCACATCTTCTCCAAGAAATACCAGGTTTCCCCCTTCAAATAGGACCTTTTCAACCACAAATACCTGTTTTATGCCCAAAATACGACAGTTTCTTCCAGAAATGCCACATTTCTCCCAAATATATCACATCTTCTCCAAGAAATACCAGGTTTCCCCCTTCAAATAGGACCTTTTCTCCATGAAATACCTCTTTTATCCCCAAAAGAGGACATTTTCTTCCAGAAATGCCACATTTCTCCCAAATATATCACATCTTCTCCAAGAAATACCAGGTTTCCCCCTTCAAATAGGACCTTTTCAACCACTAATACCGCTTTTATCCCCCAAATAGGACAGTTTCTTCCTGAAATGCCACATTTCTCCCAAATATATCACATCTTCTCCAAGAAATACCAGGATTCCTCCTGAAAGAGGACCTTCTCACCCAAAACTACCAGCCTTCTCCCCCCAAATTGGACATTTTCTTCCAGAAAGGCCACATTTCTCCCAAATAGATCACATCTTCTCCAAGAAATACCAGGTTTCCCCTATCAAATAGGACCTTTTCTCCTACAAATACCTGTTTTATCCCCAAAATACGACAGTTTCTTCCAGACATGCCACATTTCTCCCAAATGATATATATCATCTTCTCCAAGAAATACCAGGTTTCACCCTTCAAATACGACCTTTTCACCCACAAATACCTCTTTTATCCCCAAAATAAGACTGCTTCTTCCAGACATGCCACATTTCTCCCAAATATATCACATCTTCTCCAAGAAATACCACGTTTCCCCCTTCAAATAGGACCTTATCACCGACAAATACCTCTTTTATCCCCAAAAGAGGACAGTTTCTTCCAGACATGCCACATTTCTCCCAAATATATCACATCTGCTCCAAGAAATACCAGCTTTCCCCCTTCAAATAGGACCTTTTCAACCACTAATACCTCTTTTATCCCCAAAAGAGGACAGTTTCTTCCAGAAATGCCACATTTCTCCCAAATATATCACATCTTCTCCAAGAAATACCAGGATTCCTCCTGAAATAGGACCTTCTCACCCACAACTACCAGCCTTCTCCCCCCAAATTGGACATTTTCTTCCAGAAATGCCACATTTCTCCCAAATAGATCACATCTTCTCCATGAAATACCAGCTTTCCCCCTTCAAATAGGACCTTTTCTCCATGAAATACCTCTTTTATCCCCAAAAGAGGACAGTTTCTTCCAGAAATGCCAGATTTCTCCAAAATATATCACATCTTCTCCAAGAAATAGCAAGTTTCCACCTTCAAATAGGACCTTTTCACCCACAAATACCTCTTTTATCCCCAAAAGAGGACAGTTTCTTCCAGAAAGGCCACATTTCTCCCAAACATATCACATCTCCTCCAAGAAATACCAGGATTCCTCCTGAAATAGGACCTTTTCTCCCACAAGTACCAGCCTTCTCCCCCCAAATTGGACATTTTCTTCCAGAAATGCCTCATTTCTCCCAAATATATCACATCTTCTCCAAGAAATACCAGGATTCCTCCTGAAATAGGACCTTCGCACCGAAAACTACCAGCCTTCTCCCCCCAAATTGGACATTTTCTTCCAGACATGCCACATTTCTCCCAAATATATCACATCTTCTCCAAGAAATACCAGCTTTCCCCCTTCAAATAGGACCTTTTCACCCACAAATACCTGTTTGATCCCCAAAAGAGGACAGTTTCTTCCGGAAAGGCCACATTTCTCCCAAATATATCACATCTTCTCCAAGAAATACCAGGATTCCTCCTGAAATAGGACCTTCTCACCCACAACTACAAGCCTTCTCCCCACAAATTGGACATTTTCTTCCAGAAATGCCTCTTTTCTCCCAAATATATCACATCTTCTCCAAGAAATACCAGGTTTCCCCCTTCAAATAGGACCTTTTCACCCACAAATACCTCTTTTATCCCCAAAAGAGGACATTTTCTTCCAGAAATGCCACATTTCTCCCAAATATATCACATCTTCTCCAAGAAATACCACGTTTCCCCCTTCAAATAGGACCGTTTCAACCACTAATACCTCTTTTATCCCCAAAAGAGGACAGTTTCTTCCCGGAAAGGCCACATTTCTCCCAAATATATCACATCTTCTCCAAGAAATGCCAGGATTCCTCCTGATATAGGACCTTCTCACCCAAAACTACCAGCCTTCTCCCCCCAAATTGGACATTTTCTTCCAGAAATGCCACATTTCTCCCAAATATATCATATCTTCTCCAAGAAATACCAGGATTCCTCCTGAATTAGGACCTTCTCACCCAAAACTACCAGCCTTCTCCCCCAAAATTGGACATTTTCTTCCAGACATGCCACATTTCTCCCAAATAGATCACATCTTCTCCAAGAAATACCAGCTTTCCCCCTTCAAATAGGAACTTCTCCCACAAATACCTGTTTTATCCCCCAAATAGGACAGTTTCTTCCAGAAATGCCACATTTCTCCCAAATAGATCACATCTTCACCAAGAAATACCAGCTTTCCCCCTTCAAATAGGACCTTTTCACCCACAAATACCTCTTTTATCCCCAAAATACGACAGTTTCTGCCAGAAATGCCACATTTCTCCCAAATATATCACATCTTCTCCAAGAAATACCAGGGTTCCCCCTTCAAATAGGACCTTATCACCGACAAATACCTGTTTTATCCCCAAAAGAGGACAGTTTCTTCCAGAAATGCCACATTTCTCCCAAATATATCACATCTTCTCCAAGAAATACCAGGTTTCCCCCTTCAAATAGGACCTTTTCACCCACAAATACCTCTTTTATCCCCAAAAGAGGACAGTTTCTTCCAGGCATGCCACATTTCTCCCAAATACATCACATCTTCTCCAAGAAATACCACGTTTCCCCCTTCAAATAGGACCTTTTCTCCCACAAATACCAGCCTTCTTCCCCCAAATTGGACATTTTCTTCCAGAAATGCCACATTTCTCCCAAATAGATCACATCTTCTCCAAGAAATACCAGGATTCCTCCTAAATAGGACCTTCTCACCGAAAACTACCAGCCTTCTCCCCCCAAATTGGACATTTTCTTCCAGAAATGCCACATTTCTCCCAAATATATCACATCTTCTCCAAGAAATACCAGGTTTCCCCCTTCAAATAGGACCTTTTCAACCACTAATACCTCTTTTATCCCCAAAATAGGACAGTTTCTTCCAGAAAGTCCACATTTCTCCCAAATATATCACATCTTCTCCAAGAAATACCAGGATTCCTCCTGAAATAGGACCTTCTCACCCAAAATTACCAGCCTTCTCCCCCGAAATTGGACATTTTCTTCCAGAAATGCCACATTTCTCCCAAATAGATCACATCTTCTCCAAGAAATACCAGGATTCCTCCTAAATAGGACCTTCTCACCCAAAACTACCAGCCTTCTTCCCCCAAATTGCACATTTTCTTCCAGACATGCCACATTTCTCCCAAATATATCACATCTTCTCCAAGAAATACCAGCTTTCCCCCTTCAAATAGGACCTTTTCTCCAACAAATACCTGTTTTATCCCCAAAATAGGACAGTTTCTTCCTGAAATGCCACATTTCTCCCAAATATATCACATCTTCTCCAAGAAATACCAGGTTTCCCCCTTCAAATAGGACCTTTTCACCCACAAATACCTGTTTTATCCCCAAAATAGGACAGCTTCTTCCAGACATGCCAGATTTCTCCCAAATATATCACATCTTCTCCAAGAAATACCAGGGTTCCCCCTTCAAATAGGACCTTTTCACCCACAAATACCTCTTTTATCCCCAAAAGAGGACAGTTTCTTCCAGAAATGCCACATTTCTCCCAAATATATCACATCTTCTCCAAGAAATACCAGCTTTCCCCCTTCAAATAGGACCTTTTCACCCACAAATACCTCTTTTATCCCCAAAAGAGGACAGTTTCTTCCAGAAATGGCACATTTCTCCCAAACATATCACATCTCCTCCAAGAAATACCAGGATTCCGCCTGAAATAGGACCTTTTCTCCCACAAGTACCTGCCTTCTCCCCCCAAATAGGACAGTTTCTTCCAGAAATGCCACATTTCTCCCAAATATACCACATCTTCTCCAAGAAATACCACGTTTCCCCCTTCAAATAGGACCTTTTCACCCACAAATACCTCTTTTATCCCCAAAAGAGGACAGTTTCTTCCAGAAATGCCACATTTCTCCCAAATATATCACATCTTCTCCAAGAAGTACCAGGATTCCTCCTGAAATAGGACCTTCTCTCCCACAACTACAGGCCTTCTCCCCCCAAATAGGACAGTTTCTGCCAGAAATGCCTCAATTCTCCGAAATATATCACATCTTCACCAAGATATATCAGGTTTCCCCCTTCAAATAGGACATTTTCAACCACAAATACCTGTTTTATCCCCAAAATGGGACAGTTTCTTCCAGACATGCCACATTTCTCCCAAATATATCACATCTTCTCCAAGAAATACCAGGGTTCCCCCTTCAAATAGGACCTTTTCTCCAACAAATACCTCTTTTATCCCCAAAAGAGGACAGTTTCTTCCAGAAATGCCACATTTCTCCCAAAAATATCACATCTTCCCCAAGAAATACCAGGTTTCCCCAGGAAATAGGACCTTCTCACCCTCAAATACTTGTTCTATCCCCAAAATGGGACAGTTTCTTCCAGAAATGCCACATTTCTCCCAAATAGATCACATCTTCTCCAAGAAATACCACGTTTCCCCCTTCAAATAGGACCTTTTCACCCACAAATACCTCTTTTATCCCCAAAATGGGACAGTTTTTTCCAGAAATGCCACATTTCTCCCAAATATATCACATCTTCTCCAAGAAATACCACGTTTCCCCCTTCAAATAGGACCTTTTCACCCACAAATACCTCTTTTATCCCCAAAAGAGGACAGTTTCTTCCAGAAATGCCACATTTCTCCCAAATATATCACAACTCCTCCAAGAAATACCAGGTTTCCCCCTTCAATTAGGACCTTTTCTCCATGAAATACCTCTTTTATCCCCAAAAGAGGACAGTTTCTTCCAGAAAGGCCACATTTCTCCCAAATATATCACATCTTCTCCAAGAAATACCAGGTTTCCCCCTTCAAATAGCACCTTTTCAACCACTAATACCTGTTTTATCCCCAAAAGAGGACATTTTCTTCCAGAAATGCCACATTTCTCCCAAATATATCACATCTTCTCCAAGAAATGCCAGGATTCCTCCTGAAAGAGGACCTTCTCACCCAAAACTACCAGCCTTCTCCCCCCAAATTGGACATTTTCTTCCAGAAATGCCACATTTCTCCCAAATATATCACATCTTCTCCAAGAAATACCAGCATTCCTCCTGAAATAGGACCTTCTCACCGAAAACTACCAGCCTTCTCCCCCCAAATTGGACATTTTCTTCCAGAAAGGCCACATTTCTCCCAAATAGATCACATCTTCTCCATGAAATACCAGCTTTCCCCCTTCAAATAGGACCTTTTCTCCCACAAATACCTGTTTTATCCCCCAAATAGGACAGTTTCTGCCAGACATGCCACATTTCTCCCAAATAGATCACATCTTCTCCAAGAAATACCAGGGTTCCCCCTTCAAATAGGACCTTTTCACCCACAAATACCTCTTTTATCCCCAAAATAGGACAGTTTCTTCCAGAAACGCCACATTTCTCCCAAATATATCACATCTTCTCCAAGAAATACCAGCTTTCACCCTTCAAATAGGACCTTTTCACCCACAAATACCTGTTCTATCCCCAAAAGAGGACAGTTTCTTCCTGAAATGCCACATTTCTCCCAAATATATCACATCTTCTCCAAGAAATACCAGGATTCCTCCTGAAATAGGACCTTCTCACCCACTAATACCAGGATTCTCCCCAAAATAGGACAGTTTCTTCCAGAAATGCCTCATTTCTGCCAAATATATCACATCTTCTCCAAGAAATACCAGCTTTCCCCCTTCAAATAGGACCTTTTCACCCACAAATACCTCTTTTATCCCCAAAATAGGACAGTTTCTTCCAGACATGCCACATTTCTCCCAAATATATCACATCTTCTCCAAGAAATACCAGGTTTCCCCCTTCAAATAGGACCTTTTCAACCACAAATACCTGTTTTATGCCCAAAATACGACAGTTTCTTCCAGAAATGCCACATTTCTCCCAAATATATCACATCTTCTCCAAGAAATACCAGGTTTCCCCCTTCAAATAGGACCTTTTCTCCATGAAATACCTCTTTTATCCCCAAAAGAGGACATTTTCTTCCAGACATGCCACATTTCTCCCAAATATATCACATTTTCTCCAAGAAATACCAGGTTTCCCCCTTCAAATAGGACCTTTTCAACCACTAATACCGCTTTAATCCCCAAAATAGGACAGTTTCTCCCTGAAATGCCACATTTCTCCCAAATATATCACATCTTCTCCAAGAAATACCAGGATTCCTCCTGAAATAGGACCTTCTCACCCAAAATTACCAGCCTTCTCCCCCCAAATTGGATATTTTCTTCCAGAAATGCCACATTTCTCCCAAACATATCACATCTTCTCCAAGAAATACCAGGATTCCTCCTAAATAGGACCTTCTCACCCAAAACTACCAGCCTTCTCCCCCCAAATTGGACATTTTCTTCCAGAAATGCCACATTTCTCCCAAATATATCACATCTTCTCCAAGAAATACCACCTTTCCCCCTGCAAATAGGACCTTTTCTCCCACAAATACCTGTTTTATCCCCCAAATAGGACAGTTTCTTCCTGAAATGCCACATTTCTCCCAAATATATCACATCTTCTCCAAGAAATACCAGGTTTCCCCCTTCAAATAGGACCTTTTCACCCACAAATACCTGTTTTATCCCCAAAATAGGACAGCTTCTTCCAGAAAGGCCAGATTTCTCCCAAATATATCACATCTTCTCCAAGAAATACCTGCTTTCCCCCTTCAAATAGGACCTTTACACCCACAAGTACCTGTTTTATCCCCAAAAGAGGACAGTTTCTTCCAGAAATGCCACATTTCTCCCAAATAGATCACATCTTCTCCAAGAAATACCAGCTTTTCCCCTTCAAATAGGACCTTTTTACCCACAAATACTTCTTTTATCCCCAAAAGAGGACAGTTTCTTCCAGAAATGCCACATTTCTCCCAAATATATCACATCTCCTCCAAGAAATACCAGGGTTCCGCCTGAAATAGGACCTTTTCACCCACAAGTACCAGCCTTCTCCCCCCAAATAGGACAGTTTCTTCCAGAAATGCTGATTTCTCCCAAATATACCACATCTTCTCCAAGAAATACCACGTTTCCCCCTTCAAATAGGACCTTTTCACCCACAAATACCTCTTTTATCCCCAAAATAGGACAGTTTCTTCCTGACATGCCACATTTCTCCCAAATATATCACATCTTCTCCAAGAAATACCAGGATTCCTCCTGAAATAGGACCTTTTCACACACAAATACCTCTTTTATCCCCAAAAGAGGACAGTTTCTGCCAGAAATGCCACATTTCTCCCAAATATATCACATCTTCTCCAAGAAATACCAGGATTCCTCCTGAAATAGGACCTTCTCTCCCACAACTACAGGCCTTCTCCCCCCAAATTGGACAGTTTCTGCCAGAAATGCCACATTTCTCCGAAATATATCACATCTTCACCAAGATATATCTGGTTTCCCCCTTCAAATAGGACATTTTCAACCACAAATACATGTTTTATCCCCAAAATGGGACAGTTTCTTCCAGACATGCCACATTTCTCCCAAATATATCACATCTTCTCCAAGAAATACCAGGGTTCCCCCTTCAAATAGGAACTTTTCTCCAACAAATACCTCTTTTATCCCCAAAAGAGGACAGTTTCTTCCAGTAATGCCACATTTCTCCCAAATATATCACATCTTCCCCAAGAAATACCAGGTTTCCCCTGGAAATAGGACCTTTTCACCCACAAATACTTGTTCTATCCCCGTAAGATGACAGTTTCTTCCAGAAATGCCACATTTCTCCCAAATGTATCACATCTTCTCCAAGAAATACCACGTTTCCCCCTTCAAATAGGACCTTTTCACCCACAAATACCTCTTTTATCCCCAAAATAGGACAGTTTTTTCCAGACATGCCACATTTCTCCCAAATATATCACATCTTCTCCAAGAAATACCAGCTTTCCCCCTTCAAATAGGACATTTTCACCAACAAATACCTCTTTTATCCCCAAAAGAGGACAGTTTCTTCCAGAAATGCCACATTTCTCCCAAATATATCACAACTCCTCCAAGAAATACCAGGTTTCCCCCTTCAATTAGGACCTTTTCTCCATGAAATACCTCTTTTATCCCCAAAAGAGGACAGTTTCTTCCAGAAAGGCCACATTTCTCCCAAATATATATCATCTTCTCCCACAAATACCAGGTTTCCCCCTTCAAATAGGACCTTTTCAACCACTAATACCTCTTATATCCCCAAAAGAGGACAGTTTCTTCCAGAAACGCCACATTTCTCCCAAATATATCACATCTTCTCCAAGAAATACCAGGATTCCTCCTGAAAGAGGACCTTCTCACCCAAAACTACCAGCTTTCTCCCCCCAAATTGGATATTTTCTTCCAGAAAGGCCACATTTCTCGCAAATATATCACATCTTCTCCAAGAAATACCAGGATTCCTCCTGAAATAGGACCTTCTCACCGAAAACTACCAGCCTTCTCCCCCCAAATTGGACACTTTCTTCCAGAAATGCCACATTTCTCCCAAATAGATCACATCTTCTCCATGAAATACCAGCTTTCCCCCTTCAAATAGGACCTTTTCTCCCACAAATACCTGTTTTATCCCCCAAATAGGACAGTTTCTGCCAGACATGCCACATTTCCCCCAAATAGATCACATCTTCTCCAAGAAATACGAGCTTTCCCCCTTCAAATAGGACCTTTTCACCCAAAAATACCTGTTTTATCCCCAAAAGAGGACAGTTTCTTCCTGACATGCCACATTTCTCCCAAATATATCACATCTTCTCCAAGAAATACCAGCTTTCTCCCTTCAAATAGGACCTTTTCTCCCACAAATACCTGTTTTATCCCCAAAATAGGACAGATTCTTCCAGACATGCCACATTTCTTCCAAATAGATCACATCTTCTCCAAGAAATACCAGCTTTCCCCCTTCAAATAGGACCTTTTCACCCAGAAATACCTGTTTTATCCCCCAAATAGGACATTTTCTTCCAGAAATGCCATATTTCTCCCAAACATATCACATCTTCTCCTAGAAATACCACCTTTCCCCCTTCAAATAAGACCTTTTAACCCACAAATACCTCTTATATCCCCAAAAGAGGACAGTTTCTTCCAGAAATGCCACATTTCTCCCAAACATATCACATCTCCTCCAAGAAATTCCAGGATTCCTCCTGAAATAGGACCTTTTCTCCCACAAGTACCAGACTTCTCCCCCCAAATAGGACATTTTCTTCCAGAAAGGCCACATTTCTCCCAAATATATCACATCTTCTCCAAGAAATACCAGGTTTCCCCCTTCAGATAGGACCTTTTCACCCACACATACCTCTTTTTTCCCCAAAAGAGGACAGTTTCTTCCAGAAATGCCACATTTCTCCCAAATGTATCACATCTTCTCCAAGAAATACCAGGATTCCTCCTGAAATAGGACCTTCTCACCCACTAATACCAGGATTCTCCCCAAAATACGACAGTTTCTTCCAGAAATGCCTCATTTCTCCGAAATATATCACATCTTCTCCAAGAAATACCAGCTTTCCCCCTTCAAATAGGACCTTTTCACCCACAAATACCTCTTTTATCCCCAAAATAGGACAGTTTCTTCCTGACATGCCACATTTCTCCCAAATAGATCACATCTTCTCCAAGAAATACCAGGTTTCCCCCTTCAAATAGGACCTTTTCAACCACACATACCTCTTTTATGCCCAAAATAGGACATTTTCTTCCAGAAATGCCACATTTCTCCCAAATATATCACATCTTTTCCAAGAAATACCAGCTTTCCCCCTGCAAATAGGACCTTTTCTCCATGAAATACCTCTTTTATCCCCAAAAGAGGACAGTTTCTTCCAGACATGCCACATTTCTCCCAAATATATCACATCTTCTCCAAGAAATACCAGGTTTCCCCCTTCAAATAGGACCTTTTCAACCACTAATACCTCTTTTATCCCCAAAAGAGGACAGTTTCTTCCAGAAATGCCACATTTCTCCCAAATATATCACATCTTCTCCAAGAAATACCAGGATTCCCCCTTCAAATAGGACCTTCTCACCCAAAATTACCAGCCTTCTCCCCCCAAATTGGACATTTTCTTCCAGAAATGCCACATTTCTCCCAAATAGATCACATCTTCTCCAAGAAATACCAGGATTCCTCCTAAATAGGACCTTCTCACCCAAAACTACCAGCCTTCTCCCCCCAAATTGGACATTTTCTTCCAGAAATGCCACATTTCTCCCAAATATATCACATCTTCTCCAAGAAATACCAGCTTTCCCCCTGCAAATAGGACCTTTTCTCCCACAAATACCTGTTTTATCCCCCAAATAGGACAGTTTCTTCCTGAAATGCCACATTTCTCCCAAATATATCACATCTTCTCCAAGAAATACCAGGTTTCCCCCATCAAATAGGACCTTTTCACCTTCAAATACCTGTTTTATCCCCAAAATAGGACAGCTTCTTCCAGAAAGGCCAGATTTCTCCCAAATATATCACATCTTCTCCAAGAAATACCTGCTTTCCCCCTTCAAATAGGACCTTTTCACCCACAAGTACCTGTTTTATCCCCAAAATAGGACAGTTTCTTCCAGAAATGCCACATTTCTCCCAAATATATCACATCTTCTCCAAGAAATACCAGCTTTCCCCCTTCAAATAGGACCTTTTTACCCTCAAATACCTGTTTTATGCCCAAAAGAGGACAGTTTCTTCCAGAAATGGCACATTTCTCCCAAACATATCACATCTCCTCCAAGAAATACCAGGATTCCGCCTGAAATAGGACCTTTTCACCCACAAATACCTCTTTTATCCCCAAAATAGAACAGTTTCTTCCAGAAATGCCATATTTCTCCCAAACATATCACATCTTCTCCAAGAAATACCAGCTTTCCCCCTTCAAATAGGACCTTTTTACCCACAAATACCTCTTATATCCCCAAAATAGGACTGTTTCTTCCTGACATGCCACATTTCTCCCAAATATATCACATCTTCTCCAAGAAATACCAGGATTCCTCCTGAAATAGGACCTTTTCACCCACAAATACCTCTTTTATCCCCAAAAGAGGACAGTTCCTTCCAGAAATGCCACATTTCTCCCAAATATATCACATCTTCTCCAAGAAATACCAGGATTCCTCCTGAAATAGGACCTTCTCTCCCACAACTACAGGCCTTCTCCCCCCAAATTGGACATTTTCTTCCAGAAATGCCTCATTTCTCCGAAATATATCACATCTTCACCAAGATATATCAGGTTTCCCCCTTCAAATAGGACATTTTCAACCACAAATACCTGTTTTATCCCCAAAATGGGACAGTTTCTTCCAGACATGCCACATTTCTCCCAAATATATCACATCTTCTCCAAGAAATACCAGGGTTCCCCCTTCAAATAGGACCTTTTCTCCAACAAATACCTCTTTTATCCCCAAAAGAGGACAGTTTCTTCCAGACATGCCACATTTCTCCCAAATAGATCACATCTTCCCCAAGAAATACCAGGTTTCCCCTGGAAATAGGACCTTTTCACCCACAAATACTTGTTCTATCCCCGTAAGATGACAGTTTCTTCCAGAAATGCCACATTTCTCCCAAATAGATCACATCTTCTCCAAGAAATACCAGGTTTCCCCCTTCAAATAGGACCTTTTCTCCATGAAATACCTCTTTTATCCCCAAAAGAGGACAGTTTCTTCCAGACATGCCACATTTCTCCCAAATATATCACATCTTCTCCAAGAAATACCAGGATTCCTCCAGAAATAGGACCTTCTCACCCAAAATTACCAGCCTTCTCCCCCCAAATAGGACTTTTTCTTCAAGAAATGCCACATTTCTCCCAAATATATCACATCTTCTCCAAGAAATACCAGGATTCCTCCTAAATACGACCTTCTCACCGAAAACTACCAGCCTTCTCCCCCCAAATTGGACATTTTCTTCCAGAAATGCCACATTTCTCCCAAAGAGATCACATCTTCTCCAAGAAATACCTGCTTTCCCCCTGCAAATAGGACCATTTCTCCCACAAATACCTGTTTTATCCCCCAAAATTGGACAGTTTCTTCCTGAAATGCCACATTTCTCCCAAATCTATCACATCTTCTCCAAGAAATGCCAGGTTTCCCCCTTCAAATAGGACCTTTTCACCCACAAATACCTGTTTTATCCCCAAAATAGGACAGCTTCTTCCAGACATGCCAGATTTCTCCCAAATATATCACATCTTCTCCAAGAAATACCTGCTTTCCCCCTTCAAATAGGACCTTTTCACCCACAAGTACCTGTTTTATCCCCAAAAGAGGACAGTTTCTTCCAGAAATGCCACATTTCTCCCAAATATATCACATCTTCTCCAAGAAATACCAGGTTTCCCCCTTCAAATAGGACCTTTTTACCCACAAATACCTCTTTTATCCCCAAAAGAGGACAGTTTCTTCCAGAAATGGCACATTTCTCCCAAATATACCACATCTTCTCCAAGAAATACCAGGGTTCCCCCTTCAAATAGGACCTTTTCACCCACGGATACCTGTTTTATCCCCAAAATAGGACTGTTTCTTCCTGACATGCCACATTTCTCCCAAATATATCACATCTTCTCCAAGAAATACCAGGATTCCTCCTGAAATAGGACCTTTTCACCCACAAATACCTGCTTTATCCCCAAAAGAGGACAGTTTCTGCCAGAAATGCCACATTTCTCCCAAATATATCACATCTTCTCCAAGAAATACCAGGATTCCTCCTGAAATAGGACCTTCTCTCCCACAACTACAGGCCTTCTCCCCCCAAATTGGACAGTTTCTGCCAGAAATGCCTCATTTCTCCGAAATATATCACATCTTCACCAAGATATATCAGGTTTCCCCCTTCAAATACGACATTTTCAACCACAAATACCTGTTTTATCCCCAAAATGGGACAGTTTCTTCCAGACATGCCACATTTCTCCCAAATATATCACATCTTCTCCAAGAAATACCAGGGTTCCCCCTTCAAATAGGACCTTTTCTCCAACAAATACCTCTTTTATCCCCAAAAGAGGACAGTTTCTTCCAGAAATGCCACATTTCTCCCAAATATATCACATCTTCCCCAAGAAATACCAGATTTCCCCTGGAAATAGGACCTTTTCACCCACAAATACTTGTTCTATCCGGTAAGATGACAGTTTCTTCCAGAAATGCCACATTTCTCCCAAATATATCACATCTTCTCCAAGAAATACCAGCTTTCCCCCTTCAAATAGGACATTTTCACCAACAAATACCTCTTTTATCCCCAAAAGAGGACAGTTTCTTCCAGAAATGCCACATTTCTCCCAAATATATCACAACTCCTCCAAGAAATACCAGGTTTCCCCCTTCAATTAGGACCTTTTCTCCATGAAATACCTCTTTTATCCCCAAAAGAGGACAGTTTCTTCCAGAAAGGCCACATTTCTCCCAAATATATATCATCTTCTCCCACAAATACCAGGTTTCCCCCTTCAAATAGGACCTTTTCAACCACTAATACCTCTTTTATCCCCAAAAGAGGACAGTTTTTTCCAGAAATGCCACATTTCTCCCAAATATATCACATCTTCTCCAAGAAATGCCAGGATTCCTCCTGAAAGAGGACCTTCTCACCCAAAACTACCAGCCTTCTCCCCCCAAATTGGACATTTTCTTCCAGAAATGCCACATTTCTCCCAAATATATCACATCTTCTCCAAGAAATACCAGGATTCGTCCTGAAATAGGACCTTCTCACCGAAAACTACCAGCCTTCTCCCCCCAAATAGGACAGTTTCATCCAGAAATGCCACATTTCTCCCAAATATATCACATCTTCTCCAAGAAATACCAGCTTTCCCCCTTCAAATAGGACCTTTTCACCCACAAATACCTCTTTTATCCCCAAAAGAGGACAGTTTCTTCCAGAAATGCCACATTTCTCCCAAATATATCACATCTTCTCCAAGAAATACCAGCTTTCCCCCTTCAAATAGGACCTTTTCTCCCACAAATACCTGTTTTATCCCCAAAATAGGACTGTTTCTTCCAGAAATGCCACATTTCTTCCAAATAGATCACATCTTCTCCAAGAAATACCAGCTTTCCCCCTTCAAATAGGACCTTTTCACCCACAAATACCTCTTTTATCCCCAAAATAGAACAGTTTCTTCCAGAAATGCCATATTTCTCCCAAACATATCACATCTTCTCCAAGAAATACCACCTTTCCCCCTTCAAATAAGACCTTTTTACCCACAAATACCTCTTATATCCCCAAAAGAGGACAGTTTCTTCCAGAAATGCCACATTTCTCCCAAACATATCACATCTCCTCCAAGAAATTCCAGGATTCCTCCTGAAATAGGACCTTCTCTCCCACAACTACAGGCCTTCTCCCCCCATATTGGACAGTTTCTGCCAGAAATGCCTCATTTCTCCGAAATATATCACATCTTCACCAAGAAATACCAGGTTTCCCCCTTCAAATAGGAACTTTTCACCCACTAATTCCTCTTTTATCCCCAAAATACGACAGTTTCTTCCAGAAATGCCACATTTCTCCCAAATATATCACATCTTCTCCAAGAAATACCAGGTTTCCCCCTTCAAATAGGACATTTTCAACCACCAATACATCTTTTATCCCCAAAAGAGGACATTTTCTGCCAGAAATACCACATTTCTCCCAAATATATCACATCTTCTCCAAGAAATACCAGCTTTCCCCCTTCAAATAGGACCTTTTCACCCACAAATACCTCTTTTATCCCCAAAATACGACAGTTTCTTCCAGAAATGCCAGATTTCTCCCAAATATATCACATCTTCTCCAGGAAATAACAGGTTTCCCCCTTCAAATACAACGTTTTCACCCACAAATACCTGTTTTATCCCCAAAACAGGACAGTTTCTTCCAGAAATGCCACATTTCTCCCAAATATACCACATCTTCTCCAAGAAATACCAGCTTTCCCCCTTCAAATAGGACCTTTTCACCCACAAATACCTCTTTTATCCCCAAAATAGGACAGTTTCTTCCAGAAAGGCCATATTTCTCCCAAATATATCACATCTTCTCCAAGAAATACCTGCTTTCCCCCTGGAAATAGGACCTTTTCAACCACAAATACCTGTTTTATCCCTCAAATTGGACATATTCTTCCAGAAATGCCACATTTCTCCCAAATATATCACATCTTCTCCAAGAAATACCACGTTTCCCCCTTCAAATAGGACCTTTTCCCCCACAAATACCAGGCTTCTCCCCCCAAATAGGACATTTTCTTCCAGAAATGCCACATTTCTCCCAAATATATCACATCTTCTCCAAGAAATACCACGTTTCCCCCTTCAAATAGGAAATTTTCAACCACAAATACCTGTTTTATCCCCAAAAGAGGACAGTTTCTTCCAGAAATGCCACATTTCTCCCAAATATATCACATCTTCTCCAAGAAATTCCAGGTTCCCCCTTCAAATAGGACCTTTTCACCCACAAATACCTCTTTTATCCCCAAAAGAGGACAGTTTCTGCCAGAAATGCCAGATTTCTCCCAAATAGATCACATCTCCTCCAAGAAATACCAGGATTCCTCCTGAAATAGGACCTTTTCTCCCACTAATACCAGCCTTCTCCCCCCAAATAGGACATTTTCTTCCAGACATGCCACATATTACCCAAATATATCACATCTTCTCCAAGAAATACCAGCTTTTCCCCTTCAAATAGGACCTTTTCACCTACAAATACCTCTTTTATCCCCAAAATAGGACAGTTTCTTCCTGACATGCCACATTTCTCCCAAATAGATCACATCTTCTCCAAGAAATACCAGCTTTCCCCCTTCAAATAGGACCTTTTCTCCCACAAATACCTGTTTTATCCCCAAAATAGGACCGATTCTTCCAGACATGCCACATTTCTCCCAAATAGATCACATCTTCTCCAAGAAATACCAGGTTTCCCCCTTCAAATAGGACCTTCTCACCCACAAATACCTCTTTTATCCCCAAAATAGAACAGTTTCTTCCAGAAATGACACACTTCTCCCAAACAGATCACATCTTCTTCAAGAAATACCACCTTTCCCCCTTCAAATAAGAACTTTTTACACACAAATACCTGTTTTATCCCCAAAAGAGGACAGTTTCTTCCAGAAATGCCACATTTCTCCCAAACATATCACATCTCCTCCAAGAAATACCAGGATTCCTCCTGAAATAGGACCTTTTCTCCCACAAGTACCAGTCTTCTCCCCCCAAATAGGACATTTTCTTCCAGAAAGGCCACATTTCTCCCAAATATATCACATCTTCTCCAAGAAATACCAGGTTTCCCCCTTCAGATAGGACCTTTTCACCCACACATACCTCTTTTATCCCCAAAAGAGGACAGTTTATTCCAGAAATGCCACATTTCTCCCAAATATATCACATCTTCTCCAAGAAATACCAGCTTTCCCCCTTCAAATAGGACCTTTTCACCCACAAATACATCTTTTATCCCCAAAAGAGGACAGTTTCTGCCAGAAATGCCACATTTCTCCCAAATATATCACATCTTCTCCAAGAAATACCAGCTTTCCCCCTTGAAATAGGACCTTTTCACCCACAAATACCTCTTTTATCCCCAAAAGAGGACAGTTTCTTCCAGAAATGCCACATTTCTCCCAAATATATCACATCTTCTCCAAGAAATACCACGTTTCCCCCTTCAAATAGGACCTTTTCAACCACAAATACCTGTTTTATCCCCAAAATAGGACAGTTTCTTCCAGAAATGCCAGATTTCTCCCAAATAGATCACATCTCCTCCAAGAAATACCAGGATTCCTCCTGAAATAGGACCTTTTCTCCCACAAATACCAGCCTTCTCCCCCCAAATAGGACATTTTCTTCCAGACATGCCACATTTCTCCCAAATATATCACATCTTCTCCAAGAAATACCTGCTTTCCCCCTGGAAATAGGACCTTTTCAACCACAAATACCTGTTTTATCCCTCAAATTGGACATATTCTTCCAGAAATGCCACATTTCTCCCAAATATATCACATCTTCTCCAAGAAATACCAGGTTTCCCCCTTCAAATAGGACCTTTTCACACACAAATACCGGTCTTCTCCCCCCAAATAGGACAGTTTCTTCCAGAAATGCCACATTTCTCCCAAATATATCACATCTTCTCCAAGAAATACCAGGTTTCCCCCTTCAAATAGGACCTTCTCACCCACAAATACCTCTTTTATCCCCAAAATAGGACAGTATCTTCCAGACATGCCACATTTCTCCCAAATAGATCACATCTTCTCCAAGAAATACCAGCTTTCCCCCTTCAAATAGGACCTTTTCTCCCACAAATACCTGTTTTATCCCCAAAAGAGGACAGTTTCTTCCAGACATGCCAGAGTTCTCCCAAACAGATCTCATCTCCTCCAAGAAATACCAGTATTCCTCCTGAAATAGGACCTTTTCTCCCACAAATACCAGCCTTCTCCCCCCAAATAAGACATTTTCTTCCAGACATGCCACATATCACCCAAATATATCACATCTTCTCCCACAAATACCATCTTTTCCCCTTCAAATAGGACCTTTTCACCTACAAATACCTCTTTTATCCCCAAAATAGAACAGTTTCTTCCTGACATGCCACATTTCTCCCAAATAGATCACATCTTCTCCAAGAAATACCACGTTTCCCCCTTCAAATAGGACCTTTTCACCCACAAATACCTCTTAAACCCCCAAAAGAGGACAGTTTCTTCAAGAAATGCCACATTTCTCCCAAATATATCACATCTTCTCCAAGAAATACCAGGGTTCCCCCTTAAAATAGGACCTTTTCTCCAACAAATACCTCTTTTATCCCCAAAAGAGGACAGTTTCTTCCAGAAATGCCACATTTCTCCCAAATATATCACATCTTCCCCAAGAAATACCAGGTTTCCCCCTTCAAATAGGACCTTTTCTCCCACAAATACCTGTTTTATCCCCAAAACAGGACACTTTCTTCCAGAAATGCCACGTTTCTCCCAAATAGATCACATCTTCTCCAAGAAATACCAGGTTTCCCCCTTCAAATAGGACCTTTTCACCCACAAATACCTCTTTTATCCCCAAAAGAGGACAGTTTCTTCCTGACATGCCACATTTCTCCCAAACATATCACGTCTCCTCCAAGAAATACCAGGATTCCTCCTTCAAATAGGAACTTTTCTCCCACAAATACCGCTTTTATCCCCAAAAGAGGACAGTTTCTTCCAGAAAGGTCACATTTCTCCCAAATATATCACATCTTCTCCAAGAAATGCCAGGTTTCCCCCTTCAAATAGGACCTAGGCAGCTAGAAGGTCCAGAAGCCTCACACATTGTGCTTTCAGGGAGGACGTTCCAGAAAGTCGAGAGTTGTGGCTTCTCTCCTGTGGAGAAAAAAAGCACAACGTGAGACGCTCCTCGAACTTCTAGCTGCCTTATTAGTGGGGCTTTTCACTTCTATTTTATTCGTCACAGAATGCTGAAGTGTAGCATCGGATAAACACTCCAAAACGAAAACTCGCTCGGAACAAAGGGATAAAACAGGAATCTGTGGGTGAAAAGGTCCTATTTCAGGAGGAAACATGTTATTTCTTGGAGATGTGATATATTTGGGAGAAATGTGGCATTTCTGGAAGAAACTGTCCTATTTTGGGGATAAAAGAGGTATTTGTGGGTGAAAAGGTCCGATTTGAAGAGGGAAACCTGGTATTTCTTGGAGAAGATGTGATATATTTGGGAGAAATGTGGCATTTCTGGAAGAAACTGTCCTCTTTTGGGGATAAAAGAGGTAGTTGTGGGTGAAAAGGTCCTATTTCAAGGAGGAAACCTGGTATTTCTTGGAGAAGATGTGATCTATTTGGGAGAAATCTGGCATTTCTGGAAGAAACTGTCCTATTTGGGGGGAGAAGGCTGGTATTTCTAGGAGAAAAGGTCCTATTTCAGGAGGAATCCTGGTATTTCTTGGAGAAGATGTGTTATGTTTGGGAGAAATGTGGCATGTCTGGAAGAAACTGTCCTCTTTTGGGGATAAAAGAGGTATTTGTGGGTGAAAAGGTCCTATTTGAAGGGGGAAAGCTGGTAATTCTATAAGAAGATGTGATATATTTGGGAGAAATGTGGCATTTCTGGAAGAAACTGTCCTCTTTTGGGGATAAAAGAGGTATTTGTGGGTGAAAAGGTCCTATTTGAAGGGGGAACCCTGGTATTTCTTGGAGAAGATGTGATCTATTTGGGAGAAATGTGGCATTTCTGGAAGAAAATGTCCTCTTTTGGGGATAAAAGAGGCATGTGTGGGTGAAAAGGTCCAAACTGAAGGGGGAACCCTGGTATTTCTTGGAGAAGATGTGATATATTTGGGAGAAATGTGGCATTTCTGGAAGAAAATGTCCTATTTGGGGGGAGAAGGCTGGTACTTGTGGAAGAAATTTTCCTATTTCAGGAGGAATCCTGGTATTTCTTTGAGGAGATATGATATGTTTGGGAGAAATGTGGCATTTCTGGAAGAAACTGTCCTCTTTTGGGGATATAAAGGTATTTGTGGGTAAAAAGGTCCTATTTGAAGGGGGAAAGCTGGTATTTCTTGGAGAAGATGTGATATGTTTGGGAGAAATAAGGCATTTCTGGAAGAAACTGTTCTATCTTGGGGATAAAAGAGGTATTTGTGGGTGAAAAGGTCCTATTTGATGGGGGAAACCTGGTATTTCTTGGAGAAGATGTGATATATTTGGGAGAAATGTGGCATGTCTGGAAGAAACTGTCCTCTTTTGGGGATAAAACAGGTATCTGTGGGAGAAAAGGTCCTATTTGAAGGGGGAAACCTGGTATTTCTTGGAGGAGATGTGATATATTTGGGAGAAATGTGGCATTTCTGGAAGAAACTGTCCTCTTTTGGGGATAAAAGAGGTATTTGTGGGTGAAAAGGTCCTATTTGAAGGGGGAAAGCTGGTATTTCTTGGAGAAGATGTGATATATTTGGGAGAAATGTGGCATTTCTGGAAGAAACTGTCCTATTTTGGGGATATAAGAGGTATTTGTGGGTGAAAAGGTCCTATTTGAAGGGGGAAACGTGGTATTTCTTGGAGAAGATGTGATATATTTGGGAGAAATGTGGCATTTCTGGAAGAAACTGTCGTATTTTGGGGATAAAAGAGGTATTAGTGGTTGAAAAGGTCCTATTTGAAGGGGGAAACGTGGTATTTCTTGGAGAAGATGAGATCTATTTGGGAGAAATGTGGCATGTCTGGAAGAAACTGTCCTATTTGGGGGATAAAACAGGTATATGTGGGAGAAAAGGACCTATTTGAAGGGGGAAAGCTGGTATTACATGGAGAAGATGTGATATATTTGGGAGAAATGTGGCCTTTCTGGAAGAAAATGTCCAATTTGGGGGGAGAAGGCTGGTAGTTTTGGGTGAGAAGGTCCTATTTCAGGAGGAATCCTGGTATTTCTTGGAGAAGATGTGATATATTTGGGAGAAACGTGGCCTTTCTGGAAGAAACTGTCCTATTTTGGGGATAAAAGAGGTATTAGTGGTTGAAAAGGTCCTATTTGAAGGGGGAAACCTGGTATTTGTGGGAGAAGATGTGATATATTTGGGAGAAATGTGGCATTTCTGGAAGAAAATGTCCTCTTTTGGGGATAAAAGAGGTATTTCATGGAGAAAAGGTCCTAATTCAAGGGGGAAACCTGGTTTTTCTTGGAGGAGTTGTGATATATTTGGGAGAGATGTGGCATTTCTGGAAGAAACTGTCCTCTTTTGGGGATAAAAGAGGTATTTGTGGGTGAAAAGGTCCTATATGAAGGGGGAACCCTGGTATTTCTTGGAGAAGATGTGATCTATTTGGGAGAAATGTGGCATTTCTGGAAGAAACTGTCCTCTTTTGGGGATAAAAGAGGTATTTGTGGGTGAAAAGGTCCTATTTGAAGGGGGAAACGTGGTATTTCTTGGAGAAGATGTGATATATTTGGGAGAAATGTGGCATGTCTGGAAGAAACTGTCCTCTTTTGGGGATAGAACAGGTATTTGTGGGTGAAAAGGTCCTATTTCCAGGGGAAAACCTGGAATTTCTTGGAGAAGATGTGATTTATTTGGGAGAAATGTGGCATGTCTGGAAGAAAATGCCCTATTTGGGGGGAGAAGGCTGGTAGTTTTCGGTGAGAAGGTCCTATTTCAGGACGAATCCTGGTATTTCTTGGAGAAGATGTGATATATTTGGGAGAAATGTGGCATTTCTGGAAGAAAATGTCCAATTTTGGGGGAGAAGGCTGGTAGTTTTGGGTGAGAAGGTCCTATTTCAGGAGGAATCCTGGTATTTCTTGGAGAAGATGTGATATATTTGGGAGAAATCTGGCCTTTCTTGAAGAAACTGTCCTCTTTTGGGGATAAAAGAGGTATTAGTGGTTGAAAAGGTCCTATTTGAAGGGGGAAACCTGGTATTTCTTGGAGAAGATGATATATACTTGGGAGAAATGTGGCATGTCAGGAAGAAACTGTACTCTTATGGGGATAGAACAGGTATTTGTGGGTGAAAAGGTCCTATTTGAAGGGGGAAACCTGGTATTTCTTGGAGGAGTTGTGATATATTTGGGAGAAATGTGGCATTTCTGGAAGAAACTGTCCTCTTGTGGGGATAGAATAGGTATTTGTGGGTGAAAAGGTGCTATTTCAAGGGGAAAACCTGGTATTTCTTGGAGAAGATGTGATCTATTTGGGAGAAATGTGGCCTTTCTGGAAGAAAATGTCCTATTTTGAGGAGAAGGGTGGTATTTGTGGGAGAAAAGTTCCTATTTCAGGAGGAATCCTGGTATTTCTTGGAGGAGATGTGATATGTTTGGGAGAAATGTGGCATTACTGGAAGAAACTGTCCTCTTTTGGGGATAAAAGAGGTATTTGTGGGTGAAAAGGTCCTATTTGAAGGGGGAAAGCTGGTATTTCTTGGAGAAGATGTGATATGTTTGGGGGATATATGGCATTTCTGGAAGAAACTTTCCTATTTTGGGTATAAAAGAGGTATTTGTGGGAGAAAAGTTCCTATTTCAGGAGGAATCCTGGTATTTCTTGGAGGAGATGTGATACGTTTGGGAGAAATGTGGCATTACTGGAAGAAACTGTCCTCTTTTGGGGATAAAAGAGGTATTTGTGGGTGAAAAGGTCCTATTTGAAGGGGGAAAGCTGGTATTTCTTGGAGAAGATGTGATATGTTTGGGGGATATATGGCATTTCTGGAAGAAACTTTCCTATTTTGGGTATAAAAGAGGTATTTGTGGGTGAAAAGGTCCTATTTGAAGGGGGAAAGCTGGTATTTCTTGGAGAAGATGTGATCTATTTGGGAGAAATGTGGCATGTCTGGAAGAAACTGTCCTCTTTTGGGGATAAAAGAGGTATTTGTGGGTGAAAAGGTCCTATTTGAAGGGGGAAACCTGGTATTTCTTGGAGAAGATGTGATATATTTGGGAGAAATGTGGCACTTCTGGAAGAAAGCGTCCAGTTTTGGGAATTAAACAGGTATTTGTGGGTGAAAAGGTCCTATTTGAAGGGGGAAAGCTGGTATATCTTGAAGGAGATGTGATATATTTGGGAGAAATGTGGCATTTCTGGAAGAAAGTGTCCTGTTTTGGGGATAAAAGAGGAATTTGTGGGTGAAAAGGTCCTATTTGAAGGGGGAAAGCTGGTATTTCTTGGAGAAGATGTGATCTATTTGGGAGAAATCTGGCATGTCTGGACGAAACTGTCCTCTTTTGGGGATTAAAGAGGTATTTGTGGGTGAAAAGGTCCTATTTGAAGGGGGAAAGCTGGTATTTCTTGGAGAAGATGTGATATATTTGGTAGAAATGTGGCATTTCTGGAAGAAACTGTCCTATTTGGGGGATAGAACAGGTATTTGTGGGTGAAAAGGTCCTATTTGAAGGGGGAAAGCTGGTATTTCTTGGAGAAGATGTGATATATTTGGGAGAAACCTGGCATTTCTGGAAGAAACTGTCCTCTTTTGGGGATAAAAGAATTTTTTTTGGGTGAAAAGGTCCTATTTGAAGGGGGAAACCTGGTATTTCTTGGAGAAGATGTGATATGTTTGGGAGAAATGTGGCCTTTCTGGCAGAAACTGTCCTATTTTGGGGATAAAAGAGGTATTTGTGGGTGAAAAGGTCGTATTTGAAGGGGGAAACCTGGTATTTCTTGGAGAAGATGTGATATATTTGGGGGAAATGTGGCATGTCAGGAAGAAACTGTCCTATTTTGGGGATAAAAGAGGTATTTGTGGGTGAAAAGGTGCTATTTGAAGGGGGAAACCTGGTATTTCTTGGAGAAGATGTGATATATTTGGGAGAAATGTGGCATGTCTGGAAGAAACAGTCCTCTTTTGGGGATAAAAGAGGTATTTGTGGGTGAAAAGGTCCTATTTGAAGGGGGAAAGCTGGTACTTCATGGAGAAGATGTGATATATTTGGGAGAAATCTGGCCTTTCTGGAAGAAAATGTCCAATTTGGGGGGAGAAGGCTGGTAGTTTTGGGTGAGAAGGTCCTATTTCAGGAGGAATCGTGGTATTTCTTGGAGAAGATGTGATATATGTGGGAGAAATCTGGCCTTTCTGGAAGAAACTGTCCTCTTATGGGGATAGAACAGGTATTTGTGGGTGAAAAGGTCCTATTTGAAGGGGTAAACCTGGTATTTCTTGAAGGAGATGTGATATATTTGGGAGAAATGTGGCATGTCTGGAAGAAAATGTCCTATTTGGGGGGAGAAGGGTGGTATTTGTGGGAGAAAAGTTCCTATTTCAGGAGGAATCCTGGTTTTTCTAGGAGGAGATGTGATATGTTTGGAAGAAATGTGCCATTTCTGGAAGAAACTGTCCTCTTTTGGGGATTAAACAGGTTTTTTTGGGTTCAAAGGTCCTATTTGAAGGGGGAAAGCTGGTATTTCTTGGAGAAGATGTGATATGTTTGGGAGAAATATGGCATTTCTGGAAGAAACAGTCCTCTTTTGGGGATAGAACAGGTATTTGTGGGTGAAAAGGTCCTATTTGAAGGGGGAAACCTGGTATTTCTTGGAGAAGATGTGATCTATTTGGGAGAAATGTGGCCTTTCTGCCAGAAACTGTCCTATTTTGGGGATAAAAGAGGTATTTGTGGGTGATAAGGTCCTATTTGAAGGGGGAAACCTGGTATTTCTTGGAGAAGATGTGATCTATTTGGAAGAAATGTGGCATGTCTGGAAGAAACTGTCTTATTTTGGGGATAAAAGAGGTATTTGTGGG
Source organism: Lophura swinhoii (assembly GCA_030408155.1). Taxonomy (NCBI): domain Eukaryota; kingdom Metazoa; phylum Chordata; class Aves; order Galliformes; family Phasianidae; genus Lophura; species Lophura swinhoii. The sequence continues at coordinate 1,683,407 of JASCYN010000149.1, forward strand.
TGAAAAGATCCTATTTGAAGGGGGAAACCTGGCATTTCTTGGAGAAGATGTGATATATTTTGGAGAAATGTGGCATTTGTGGAAGAAACTGTCCTCTTTTGGGGATAAAAGAGGTATTTGTGGTTGAAAAGGTCCTATTTGAAGGGGGAAACGTGGTATTTCTTGGAGAAGATGTGATATATTTGGGAGAAATCTGGCATTTCTGGAAGAAACTGTCCACTTATGGGGATAGAACAGGTATTTGTGGGTGAAAAGGTCCTATTTGAAGGGGAAAACCTGGTATTTCTTGAAGAAGATGTGATATATTTGGGAGAAATGTGGCATGTCTGGAAGAAACTGTCCTATTTTGGGGATAAAACAGGTATTTGTGGGAGTAAAGGTCCTATTTGAAGGGGGAAACCTGGTATTTCTTGGAGAAATGTGATCTATTTGGGAGAAATGTGGCATATCTGGAAGAAAATGTCCAATTTGGGGGGAGAAGGCTGGTAGTTTTCGGTGAGAAGGTCCTATTTCAGGAGGAATCCTGGTATTTCTTGGAGAAGATGTGATATATTTGGGAGAAATGTGGCCATTCTGGAAGAAAATGTCCAATTTGGGGGGAGAAGGCTGGTAGTTTCGGGTGAGAAGGTCCTATTTCAGGAGGAATCCTGGTATTTCTTGGAGAAGATGTGATATATTTGGGAGAAATCTGGCCTTTCTGGAAGAAACTGTCCTCTTTTGGGGATAAAAGAGGTATTACTGGTAGAAAAGATCCTATTTGAAGGGGGAAACCTGTTATTTCGTGGAGAAGATGTGATATATTTGGGAGAAATGTGGCATTTCTGGAAGAAAATGTCCTCTTTTGGGGATAAAACAGGTATTTCATGGAGAAAACGTCCTAATTCAAGGGGGAAACCTGGTATTTCTTGGAGGAGATGTGATATGTTTGGGAGAAATGTGGCATTTGTGCACGCAACTGTTCTATTTTGTGGATAAAAGAGGTATTTGTGGGTGAAAAGGTCCTATTTGAAGGGGGAAACCTGGTATTTCTTGGAGAAGATGTGTTATGTTTGGGAGAAATATGGCATTTCTGGGAGAAACTGTCCTCTTTTGGGGATAAAACAGGTACTTGTGGGTGAAAAGGTCCTATTTGAAGGGGGAAACCTGGTATTTCTTGGAGAAGATGTGATATATTTGGGAGAAATGTGGCCTTTCTGGAAGAAACTGTCCTCTTTTGGGGATAAAACAGGTATTTGTGGGAGAAAATGTCCTATTTGAAGGGGGAAACGTGGTATTTCTTGGAGGAGATGTGATATATTTGGGAGAAATGTGGCATGTCTGGCAGAAAATGTCCTCTTTTGGGGATAAAAGAGGTATTTGTGGGTGAAAAGGTCCTATTTGAAGGGGGAAACCTGGTATTTCTTGGAGAAGATGTGATATATTTGGGAGAAATGTGGCATTTCAGGAAGAAACTGTCCTCTTTTGGGGATAAAAGAGGTATTTGTGGGTGAAAAGGTCCTATTTGAAGGGGGAAACGTGGTATTTCTTGGAGAAGATGTGATATATTTGGGAGAAATGTGGCATTTCTGGAAGAAACTGTCCTATTTGGGGGATAAAACAGGTATTTATGGGTGAAAAGGTCCTATTTGAAGGGGGAATCCTGGTATTTCTTGGAGAAGATGTGATCTATTTGGGAGAAATGTGGTATGTCTGGAAGAAACTGTCCTCTTTGGGGAATAAAAGAGGTATTTGTGGGTGAAAAGCTCCTATTTGAAGGGGGAACCCTGGTATTTCTTGGAGAAGATGTGATATATTTGGGAGAAATGTGGCATTTCTGGAAGAAACTGTCCTCTTTGGGGGATAAAAGAGGTATTTGTGGGTGAAAAGGTCCTATTTGAAGGGGGAACCCTGGTATTTCTTGGAGAAGATGTGATATATTTGGGAGAAATGTGGTATGTCTGGAAGAAACTGTCCTCTTTTGGGGATAAAAGAGGTATGTGTGGGTGAAAAGGTCCTATTTCCAGGGGAAAACCTGGTATTTCTTGGAGAAGATGTGATATATTTGGGAGAAATGTGGCATGTCTGTAAGAAAATGTCCTATTTGGGGGGAGAAGGCTGGTACTTGTGGGAGAAAAGGTCCTAATTCAGGAGGAATCCTGGTATTTCTTGGAGGAGATGTGATATGTTTGGGAGAAATGTGGCCTTTCTGGAAGAAACTGTCCTCTTTTGGGGATAAAAGAGGTATTTGTGGGTGAAAAGGTCCTATTTGAAGGGGGAAAGCTGGTATTTCTTGGAGAAGATGTGATATATTTGGGAGAAATCTGGCATTTCTGGAAGAATATGTCCAATTTTGGGGATAAAAGTGGTATTTGTGGTTGAAAAGGTCCTATTTGAAGGGGGAAAGCTGGTATTTCTTGGAGAAGATGTGATATATTTGGGAGAAATGTGGCATTTCTGGAAGAAACTGTCCTCTTTTGGGTATAAAAGAGGTATTTGTGGGTGAAAAGTTCCTATTTGAAGGGGGAAACCTGGTATTTCTTGGAGAAGATGAGATCTATTTGGGAGAAATGTGGCATGTCTGAAAGAAAATGTCCAATTTGGGGGGAGAAGGCTGGTAGTTTTCGGTGAGAAGGTCCTATTTCAGGAGGAATCCTGGTATTTCTTGGAGAAGATGTGATATATTTGGGAGAAATGTGGCCTTTCTGGAAGAAAATGTCCAATTTTTGGGGAGAAGGCTGGTAGTTTTGGGAGAGAAGGTCCTATTTCAGGAGGAATCCTGTCATTTCTTGGAGAAGATGTGATATATTTGGGAGAAATGTGGCCTTTCTGGAAGAAACTGTCCTCTTTTGGGGATAAAAGAGGTATTAGTGGTTGAAAAGGTCCTATTTGAAGGGGGAAACCTGGTATTTCTTGGAGAAGATGTGATATATTTGGGAGAAATGTGGCATTTCTGGAAGAAAATGTCCTCTTTTGTGGATAAAAGAGGTATTTCATGGAGAAAAGGTCCTAATTCAAGGGGGAAACCTGGTATTTCTTGGAGAAGATGTGATATATTTGGGAGAAATGTGGCATTTCTGGAAGAAACTGTTCTATTTTGGGCATAAAACATGTATTTGTGGTTGAAAAGGTCCTATTTGAAGGGGGAAAGCTGGTAATTCTATGAAAAATGTGATATGTTTCGGAGAAATGTGGCATGCTTGGAAGAAACTGTCCTCTTTTGGGGATAAAAGAGGTATTTGTGGGTGAAAAGGTCCTATTTGAAGGGGGAAAGCTGGTATTTCTTGGAGAAGATGTGATATATTTGGGAGAAATGTGGCATTTCTGGAAGAAACTGTTCTATTTTGGGGATAAAAGAGGTATTTATGGGTGAAAAGGTCCTATTTGAAGGGGGAATCCTGGTATTTCTTGGAGAAGATGTGATATATTTGGGAGAAATGTGGTATGTCTGGAAGAAACTGTCCTCTTTGGGGGATAAAAGAGGTATTTGTTGGTGAAAAGGTCCTATTTGAAGGGGGAAAGCTGGTATTTCTTGGAGAAGATGTGATATATTTGGGAGAAATGTGGCATTTCTGGAAGAAACTGTCCTCTTTTGGGGATAGAACAGGTATTTGTGGGTGAAAAGGTCCTATTTGAAGGGGGAACCCTGGTATTTCTTGGAGAAGATGTGATATATTTGGGAGAAATGTGGCATTTCTGGAAGAAACTGTCCTCTTTTGGGGATAAAAGAGGCATGTGTGGGAGAAAAGGTCCTATTTGAATGGGGAAACCTGGTATTTCTTCGAGAAGATGTGATATATTTGGGTGAAATGAGGCATTTCTGGAAGAAAATGTCCAATTTGGGGGGAGAAGGCTGGTAGTTGTGGGTGAGAAGGTCCTATTTCAGGAGGAATCCTGGTATTTCTTGGAGGAGATGTGATATATTTGGGAGAAATGTGGCATTTCTGGAAGAAACTGTCCTCTTTTGGGGATAAAAGAGGTATTTGTGGGTGAAAAGGTCCTAATTGAAGGGGGAAAGCTGGTATTTCTTGGAGAAGATGTGATATATTTGGGAGAAATGTGGCATTTCTGGAAGAAACTGTCCTATTTTGGGGATAAAAGAGGTATTTGTGGGTGAAAAGGTCCTATTTGTAGGGGGAAACCTGGTATTTCTTGGAGAAGATGTGATATATTTGGTAGAAATGTGGCCTTTCTGGATGAAACTGTACTCTTTTGGGGATAAAAAAGGTATTAGAGGTTGAAAACGTCCTATTTGAAGGGGGAAATGTGGTATTTCTTGTAGAAGATGTGATATATTTGGGAGAAATGTGGCATGTCTGGAAGAAAATGTCCTATTTGGGGGGAGAAGGTTGGTACTTGTGGGAGAAAAGATCCTATTTCAGGAGGAATCGTGGTATTTCTTGGAGGAGATGTGATATATTTGGGAGAAATGTGGCATTTCTGTAAGAAACTGTCCTCTTTTGGGGATAAAAGAGGTATTTGTGGGTGAAAATTTCCTATTTGAAGGGGGAAACGTGGTATTTCTTGGAGAAGATGTGATATATTTGGGAGAAATCTGGCATTTCTGGAAGAATATGTCCAATTTGAGGGATAAAAGAGGTATTTGTGGGTGAAAAGGTCCTATTTGAAGGGGGAAAGCTGGTATTTCTTGGAGAAGATGTGATCTATTTGGGAGAAATGTGGCATGTCTGGAAGAAACTGTCCTATTTTGGGGATAAAACAGGTATTTGTGGGTGAAAAGGTCCTATTTGAAGGGGGAAAGCTGGTATTTCTTGGAGAAGATGTGGTATATTTGGGAGAAATGTGGCATTTCTGGAAGAAACTGTCCTATTTTGGGGATAAAACAGGTATTTGTGGGTGAAAACGTTGTATTTGAAGGGGGAAACCTGTTATTTCTTGGAGGAGATGTGATATATTTGGGAGAAATGTGGCATGTCTGGAAGAAACTGTCCTATTTTGGGGATAAAAGAGGTATTTGTGGGTGAAAAGGTCCTATTTGAAGGGGGAAAGCTGGTATTTCTTGGAGAAGATGTGATATATTTGGGAGAAATGTGGCATTTCTGGAAGAAACTGTCCTCTTTTGGGGATAAAAGAGGTATTTGTGGGTGATAAGGTCCTATTTGAAGGGGGAAATGTGGTATTTCTTGGAGAAGATGTGATCTATTTGGGAGAAATGTGGCATGTCTGGAAGAAAATGTCCAATTTGGGGGGAGAAGACTGGTAGTTTTCGGTGAGAAGGTCCTATTTCAGGAGGAATGCTGGTATTTCTTGGAGAAGATGTGATATATTTGGGAGAAATGTGGCATGTCAGGAAGAAACTGTCCTCTTTTGGGGATAAAAGAGGTATTAGTGGTTGAAAAGGTCCTATTTGAAGGGGGAAACCTGGTATTTCTTGGAGAAGATGTGATATATTTGGGAGAAATGTGGCATTTCTGGAAGAAACTGTCGTATTTTAAGCATAAAACAGATATTTGTGGTTGAAAAGGTCCTATTTGAAGGGGGAAACCTGGTATTTCATGGAGAAGATGTGATCTATTTGGGAGAAATGTGGCCTTTCTGGAAGAAACTGTCCTCTTTTGGGGATAAAAGAGGTATTTGTGGCTGAAAAGGTCCTATTTGAAGGGGGAAACCTGGTATTTCTTGGAGAAGATATGATATATTTGGGAGAAATGTGGCATGTCAGGAAGAAACTGTCCTCTTTTGGGGATAAAAGAGGTATTTGTGGGTGAAAAGGTCCTATTTGAAGGGGGAAACCTGGTATTTCTTGGAGAAGATGTGATATATTTGGGAGAAATGTGGCATGTCTGGAAGAAACTGTCCTCTTTTGGGGATAAAAGAGGTATGTGCGGGTGAAAAGGTCCTATTTGAAGGGGAAAAACTGGTATTTCTTGGAGAAGATGTGATATATTTGGGAGAAATGTGGCATGTCTGGAAGAAAATGTCCTATTTGGGGGAGAATTCTGGTACTTGTGGGAGAAAAGGTCCTATTTCAGGAGGAATCCTGGTATTTCTTGGAGGAGATGTGATATGTTTGGGAGAAATCTGGCATGTCTGGAAGAAACTGTCCTCTTTTGGGGATAAAAGAGGTATTTGTGGTTGAAAAGGTCCTATTTGAAGGGGGAAAGCTGGTATTTCTTGGAGAAGATGTGATCTATTTGGGAGAAATGTGGCCTTTCTGGAAGAAAATATCCTCTTTTGGGGATAAAACAGGTATTTCATGGAGAAAAGGTCCTAATTGAAGGGGGAAACCTGGTATTTCTTGGAGAAGAGGTGATATATTTGGGAGAAATGTGGCATTTCTGGAAGAAACTGTCCTATTTTGGGGATAAAAGAGGTATTTGTGGGTGAAAAGGTCCTATTTGAAGGGGGAAACCTGGTATTTCTTTGAGAACATTTGGTATATTTGGGAGAAATGTGGCATTTCTGGAAGAAAATGTCCTCTTTTGGGGATAAAACAGGTATTTCATGGAGAAAAGGTCCTAATTGAAGGGTGAAACCTGGTATTTCTCGGAGGAGTTGTGATATATTTGGGAGAAATGTGGCATTTCTGGAAGAAACTGTCCTATTTTGGGGATAAAAGAGGTATTTGTGGGTGAAAAGGTTCTATTTGAAGAGGGAAACGTGGTATTTCTTGGAGAAGTTGTGATATATTTGGGAGAATTCTGGCATTTCTGGAAGAAACTGTCCTCTTTTGGGGATAAAAGAGGTATTTGTGGGTTATAAGGTCCTATTTGAAGGGGGAACCCTGGTATTTCTTGGAGAAGATGTGATATATTTGGGAGAAATGTGGCATTTCTGGAAGAAGCTGTCCTCTTTTGGGGATAAAACAGGTATTTGTGGGTGAAAAGGTCCTATTTGAAGGGGGAAACCTGGTATTTCTTGGAGAAGATGTGATATAATTGGGAGAGATGTGGCATTTATGGAAGAAACTGTCCTATTTGGGGGATAAAACAGGTATTTGTTGGAGAAAAGGTCCTATTTGAAGGGGGAAAGCTGGTATTTCTTGGAGAAGATGTGATCTATTTGGGAGAAATGTGGCATGTCTGGAAGAAAATGTCCAATTTGGGGGGAGAAGACTGGTAGTTTTTGGTGAGAAGGTCCTATTTCAGGGGGAATGCTGGTATTTCTTGGAGAAGATGTGATCTATTTGGGAGAAATGTGGCCTTTCTGGAAGAAACTGTCCTCTTTTGGGGATAAAAGAGGTATTAGTGGTTGAAAAGGTCCTATTTGAAGGGGGAAACCTGGTATTTCTTGGAGAAGATGTGATCTATTTGGGAGAAATGTGGCATTTCTGGAAGAAACTGTCGTATTTTAAGCATAAAACAGGTATTTGTGGTTGAAAAGGTCCTATTTCAAGGGGGAAACCTGGTATTTCTTGGAGAAGATGTGATCTATTTGGGAGAAATGTGGCATTTCTGGAAGAAACTGTCCTATTTTGGGGATAAAACAGGTATCTGTGGGTGAAAAGGTCCTATTTGAAGGGGGAAACCTGGTATTTCTTGGAGGAGATGTGATATATTTGGGAGAAATGAGGCATTTCTGGAAGAAAATGTCCAATTTGTGGGGAGAAGGCTGGTAGTTGTGGGTGAGAAGGTCCTATTTCAGGAGGAATCCTGGTATTTCTTGGAGAAGATGAGATATATTTGGGAGAAATGTGGCATTTCTGGAAGAAACTGTCCTCTTTTGGGGATAAAAGAGGTATTTGTGGGTGAAAAGGTCCTATTTGAAGGGGGAAACCTGGTATTTCTTGGAGAAGATATGATATATTTGGGAGAAATGTGGCATTTCTGGAAGAAACTGTCCTGTTTTGGGGATAAAAGAGGTATTTGTGGGTGAAAAGGTCCTATTTGAAGGGGGAAACCTGGCATTTCTTGGAGAAGATGTGATATATTTGGGAGAAATGTGGCATTTCTGGAAGAAACTGTCCTCTTTTGGGGATAAAAGAGGTATGTGCGGGTGAAAAGGTCCTATTTCCAGGGGAAAACCTGGTATTTCTTGGAGAAGATGTGATATATTTGGGAGAAATGTGGCATGTCTGGAAGAAAATGTCCTATTTGGGGGGAGAAGGCTGGTACTTGTGGGAGAAATGTTCCTATTTCAGGAGGAATCCTGGTATTTCTTGGAGGAGATGTGATACGTTTGGGAGAAATGTGCCATTTCTGGAAGAAACTGTCCTATTTTGGGGATAAAAGAGGTATTTGTGGGTGAAAAGGTCCTATTTGAAGGGGGAAGGCTGGTGTTTCTTGGAGAAGATGTGATCTATTTGGGAGAAATGTGGCATTTCTGGAAGAAACTGTCCTCTTTTGGGGATAAAAGAGGTATTTGTGGGTGAAAAGGTCCTATCTCCAGGAGAAAACCTGGTATTTCTTGGAGAAGATGTGATATATTTGGGAGAAATGTGGCATTTCTGGAAGAAACTGTCCTCTTTTGGGGATAAAAGAGTTATTTGTGGGTGAAAAGTTCCTATTTGAATGGGGAAAGCTGGTATTTCTTGGAGAAGATGTGATATATTTGGGAGAAATGTGGCATTTCTGGAAGAAACTGTCTTATTTTGGGGATAAAAGAGGTATTTGTGGGAGAAAAGTTCCTATTTGAAGGGGGAAACCTGGTATTTCTTGGAGAAGAGGTGATATATTTGGGAGAAATCTGGCATTTCTGGAAGAATATGTCCAATTTGGGGGATAAAACAGGTATTTGAGGTTGAAAAGGTCCTATTAGAAGGGGGAAAGCTGGTATTTCTATGAGAAGATGTGATCTATTTGGGAGAAATGTGGCATGTCTGGAAGAAACTGTCCTATTTGGGGGATAAAACAGTATTTTTGGGTGAAAAGGTCCTATTTGAAGAGGGAAACGTCGTATTTCTTGGAGAAGATGTGATATATTTGGGAGAAATGTGGCATTTCTGGAAGAAACTGTACTCTTATGGGGATAGAACAGGTATTTGTGGGTGAAAAGGTCCTATTTGAAGGGGGAAACCTGGTATTCCTTGGAGAAGATGTGATATATTTGGGAGAAATGTGGCATGTCTGTAAGAAAATGTCCTATTTGGGGGGAGAATGTTGGTATTTGTGGGAGAAAAGTTCCTATTTCAGGAGGAATCCTGGTATTTCTTGGAGTAGATGTGATATGTTTGGGAGAAATGTGGCCTTTCTGGAAGAAACTGTCCTCTTTTGGGGATAAAAGAGGTATTTGTGGGTGAAAAGGTCCTATTTGAAGGGGGAAACCTGGTATTTCTTTGAGAAGATTTGGTATATTTGGGAGAAATGTGGCATTTCTGGAAGAAAATGTCCTCTTTTGGGGATAAAACAGGTATTTCATGGAGAAAAGGTCCTAATTGAAGGGGGAAACCTGGTATTTCTTGGAGGAGTTGTGTAATGTTTGGGAGAAATGTGGCCTTTCTGGAAGAAACTGTCCTATTTTGGGGATAAAAGAGGTATTTGTGGGTGAAAAGGTTCTATTTGAAGAGGGAAACGTGGTATTTCTTGGAGAAGATGTGATATATTTGGGAGAAATGTGGCATGTCAGGAAGAAACTGTCCTCTTTTGGGGATAAAAGAGGTATTTGTGGGCGATAAGGTCCTATTTGAAGGGGGAAACGTGGTATTTCTTGGAGAAGATGTGATATATTTGGGAGAAATGTGGCATTTCTGGAAGAAGCTGTCCTCTTTTGGGGATAAAACAGGTATTTGTGGGTGAAAAGGTCCTATTTGAAGGGGGAAACCTGGTATTTCTTGGAGAAGATGTGATATAATTGGGAGAAATGTGGCATTTATGGAAGAAACTGTCCTATTTGGGGGATAAAACAGGTATTTGTTGGAGAAAAGGTCCTATTTGAAGGGGGAAACCTGGTATTTCTTGGAGAAGATGTGATCTATTTGGGAGAAATGTGGCATGTCTGGAAGAAAATGTCCAATTTGGGGGGAGAAGACTGGTAGTTTTTGGTGAGAAGGTCCTATTTCAGGAGGAATGCTGGTATTTCTTGGAGAAGATGTGATATATTTGGGAGAAATGTGCCATTTCTGGAAGAAACTGTCCTCTTTTGGGGATAAAAGAGGTATTAGTGGTTGAAAAGGTCCTATTTGAAGGGGGAAACCTGGTATTTCTTGGAGAAGATGTGATCTATTTGGGAGAAATGTGGCATTTCTGGAAGAAACTGTCCTATTTTGGGGATAAAAGAGGTATTTGTGGTTGAAAAGGTCCTATTTGAAGGGGGAAACCTGGTATTTCTTGGAGAAGATGTGATATATTTGGGAGAAATGAGGCATTTCTGGAAGAAAATGTCCAATTTGTGGGGAGAAGGCTGGTAGTTGTGGGTGAGAAGGTCCTATTTCAGGAGGAATCCTGGTATTTCTTGGAGAAGATGTGATATATTTGGGAGAAATGTGGCATTTCTGGCAGAAACTGTCCTCTTTTGGGGATAAAAGAGGTATTTGTGGGTGAAAAGGTCCTATTTGAAGGGGGAAACCTGGTATTTCTTGGAGAAGATATGATATATTTGGGAGAAATGTGGCATTTCTGGAAGAAACTGTCCTGTTTTGGGGATAAAAGAGGTATTTGTGGGTGAAAAGGTCCTATTTGAAGGGGGAAAGCTGGTATTTCTTGGAGAAGATGTGATATATTTGGTAGAAATGTGGCATTTCTGGAAGAAACTGTCCTCTTTTGGGGATAAAAGAGGTATGTGCGGGTGAAAAGGTCCTATTTCCAGGGGAAAACCTGGTATTTCTTGGAGAAGATGTGATATATTTGGGAGAAATGTGGCATGTCTGGAAGAAAATGTCCTATTTGGGGGGAGAAGGCTGGTACTTGTGGGAGAAATGTTCCTATTTCAGGAGGAATCCTGGTATTTCTTGGAGGAGATGTGATACGTTTGGGAGAAATCTGGCATGTCTGGAAGAAACTGTCCTCTTTTGGGGATAAAAGAGGTATTTGTGGTTGAAAAGGTCCTATTTGAAGGGGGAAAGCTGGTATTTCTTGGAGAAGATGTGATCTATTTGGGAGAAATGTGGCATTTCTGGAAGAAACTGTCCTATTTTGGGTTTGAAAGAGGTATTTGTGGGTGAAAAGGTCCTATTTCCAGGAGAAAACCTGGTATTTCTTGGAGAAGATGTGATATATTTGGGAGAAATGTGGCATTTCTGGAAGAAACTGTCCTCTTTTGGGGATAAAAGAGTTATTTGTGGGTGAAAAGGTCCTATTTGAAGGGGGAAAGCTGGTATTTCTTGGAGAAGATGTGATATATTTGGGAGAAATGTGGCATTTCTGGAAGAAACTGTCCTATTTTGGGGATAAAAGAGGTATTTGTGGGAGAAAAGTTCCTATTTGAAGGGGGAAACCTGGTATTTCTTGGAGAAGATGTGATCTATTTGGGAGAAATGTGGCATTTCTGGAAGAAACTGTCCTCTTTTGGGGATAAAACAGGTATTTGTGGGTGAAAAGGTCCTATTTGAAGGGGGAAACCTGGTATTTCTTGGAGAAGAGGTGATATATTTGGGAGAAATCTGGCATTTCTGGAAGAATATGTCCAATTTGAGGGATAAAAGAGGTATTTGTGGTAGAAAAGGTCCTATTTGAAGGGGGAAAGCTGGTAATTCTATGAGAAGATGTGATCTATTTGGGAGAAATGTGGCATTTCTTGAAGAAACTGTCCTATTTTCGGGATAAAAGAGGTATTTGTGGGTGAAAAGGTCCTATTTGAAGGGGGAAACCTGGTATTTCTTGGAGAAGATGTGATCTATTTAGGAGAAATGTGGCCTTTCTGGAAGAAAATGTCCAATTTGGGGGGAGAAGGCTGGTAGTTTTCGGTGATAAGATCCTATTTCAGGAGGAATCCTGGTATTTCTTGGAGAAGATGTGATATATTTGGGAGAAATGTGGCATGTCTGGAAGAAAATGTCCTATTTGGAGGGAGTATGTTGGTATTTGTGGGAGAAATTTTCCTATTTCAGGAGGAATCCTTGTATTTCTTGGAGGAGATGTGATATATTTGGGAGAAATGTGGCCTTTCTGGAAGAAACTGTCCTCTTTTGGGGATAAAAGAGGTATTTGTGGGTGAAAAGGTCCTATTTCCAGGGGAAAACCTGGTATTTCTTGGAGAAGATGTGATATATTTGGGAGAAATGTGGCATTTCTGGAAGAAACTGTACTCTTTTGGGGATAAAACAGGTATTTGTGGGTGAAAATTTCCTATTTGAAGGGGGAAACGTGGTATTTCTTGGAGAAGATATGATATATTTGGGAGAAATGTGGCATTTCTGGAAGAAACTGTCCTATTTTGGGGATAAAACAGGTATTTGTGGGTGAAAAGGTTCTATTTGAAGACGGAAACGTGGTATTTCTTGGAGAAGATGTGATATATTTGGAAGAAATCTGGCATTTCTGGAAGAATATGTCCAATATGAGGGATAAAACAGGTATTTGTGGTCGAAAAGGTCCTATTTGAAGGGGGAAACGTGGTATTTCTTGGAGAAGATGTGATATATTTGGGAGAAATGTGGCATGTCTGGAAGAAACTGTCCTCTTTTGGGGATAAAACAGTATTTTTGGGTGAAAAGGTTCTATTTCTAGGGGGAAACCTGGTATTTCTTGGAGAAGATGTGATATATTTGGGAGAAATGTGGCATTTCTGGAAGAAACTGTCCTCTTATGGGGATAGAACAGGTATTTGTGGGTGAAAAGGTCCTATTTCCAGGGAAAAACCTGGTATTCCTTGGAGAAGATGTGATATATTTGGGAGAAATGTGGCATGTCTGGAAGAAAATGTCCTATTTGGGGGGAGAAGGTTGGTATTTGTGGGAGAAAAGTTCCTATTTCAGGAGGAATCCTGGTATTTCTTGGAGGAGATGTGATATGTTTGGGAGAAATGTGGCCTTTCTGGAAGAAACTGTCATCTTTTGGGGATAAAAGAGGTATTAGTGGGTGAAAAGGTCCTATTTGAAGGGGGAAACCTGGTATTTCTTTGAGAAGATTTGGTATATTTGGGAGAAATGTGGCATTTCTGGAAGAAAATGTCCCCTTTTGGGGATAAAAGAGGTATTTGTGGGTGAAAAGGTCCTCTTTGAAGGGGGAAAGCTGGATGTTCTTGCAGGAGATGTGATCTATTTGGGAGAAATGTGGCAGGTCTGGAAGAAACTGTCCTATTTTGGGGGGAGAAGGCTGGTAGTTTTGGGAGAGAAGGTCCTCTTACAGGAGGAATCCTGGCATTTCTTGGAGAAGATGTGATATATTTGGGAGAAATGTGGCATTTCTGGAAGAAACTGTTCTATTTTGGGGATAAAAGAGGTATTTGTGGGTGAAAAGTTCCTATTTGAAGGGGGAAACTTGGTATTTCTTGGAGAAGATGTGATGTATTTGGGAGAAATGTGGCATGTCTGGAAGAAACTGTCCTCTTTTGGGGATAAAAGAGGTATTTGTGGGTGAAAATGTCCTATTTGAAGGGGGAAAGCTGGTATTTCTTGGAGAAGATGTGATATATTTGGGAGAAATGTGGCCTTTCTGGAAGAAAATGTCATAACTGGTGTGAGAATGGTGGTATTTGTGGGAGAAAAGGTCATATTTCAGGAAGAATCCTGGTATTTCTTGGAGAAGATGTGATATATTTGGGAGAAATGTGGCATTTCTGGAAGAAACTATCCTATTTGGGGGATAAAAGAGGTATTTGTGGGTGACAAGGTCCTATTTGAAGGGGGAAACCTGGTATTTCTTGGAGAAGATGTGATATATTTGGGAGAAATGTGGCATTTCTGGAAGAAACTGTCCTCTTTTGGGGATAAAACAGGTATTTGTGGGTGAAAAGGTTCTATTTGAAGAGGGAATCGTGGTATTTCTTGGAGAAGATGTGATATATTTGGGAGAAATCTGGCATTTCTGGAAGAATATGTCCAATATGAGGGATAAAACAGGTATTTGTGGTTGAAAAGGTCCTATTGGAAGGGGGAAACGTGGCATTTCTTGGAGAAGATGTGATATATTTGGGAGAAATGTGGCATTTCTGGAAGAAACTGTCCTATTTTGGGGATAAAAGAGGTATTTGTGGGAGAAAAGTTCCTATTTGAAGGGGGAAACCTGGTATTTCTTGGAGAAGATGTGATCTATTTGGGAGAAATGTGGCATTTCTGGAAGAAACTGTCCTCTTTTGGGGATAAAACAGGTATTTGTGGGTGAAAAGGTCCTATTTGAAGGGGGAAACCTGGTATTTCTTGGAGAAGAGGTGATATATTTGGGAGAAATCTGGCATTTCTGGAAGAATATGTCCAATTTGAGGGATAAAAGAGGTATTTGTGGTTGAAAAGGTCCTATTTGAAGGGGGAAAGCTGGTAATTCTATGAGAAGATGTGATCTATTTGGGAGAAATGTGGCATGTCTGGAAGAAACTGTCCTATTTTGAGGATAAAACAGTATTTTTTGGTGAAAAGGTCCTATTTGAAGGGGGAAACGTGGTATTTCTTGGAGAAGATGTGATATATTTGGGAGAAATGTGGCATGTCTGGAAGAAACAGTCCTCTTATGGGGATAGAACAGGTATTTGTGGGTGAAAAGGTCCTATTTGAAGGGGGAAAGCTGGTATTTCTTGGAGAAGATGTGATATATTTGGGAGAAATGTGGCATGTCGGGAAGAAAATGTCCTATTTGGAGGGAGTATGTTGGTATTTGTGGGAGAAATTTTCCTATTTCAGGAGGAATCCTTGTATTTCTTGGAGGAGATGTGATATATTTGGGAGAAATGTGGCCTTTCTGGAAGAAACTGTCCTCTTTTGGGGATAAAAGAGGTATTTGTGGGTGAAAAGGTCCTATTTGAAGGGGGAAACCTGGTATTTCTTTGAGAAGATGTGATATATTTGGGAGAAATGTGGAATTTCTGGAAGAAACTGTCCTCTTTTGGGGATAAAACAGGTATTTGTGGGTGAAAATTTCCTATTTGAAGGGGGAAACGTGGTATTTCTTGGAGAAGATATGATATATTTGGGAGAAATGTGGCATTTCTGGAAGAAACTGTCCTATTTTGGGGATAAAACAGGTATTTGTGGGTGAAAAGGTTCTATTTGAAGACGGAAACGTGGTATTTCTTGGAGAAGATGTGATATATTTGGAAGAAATCTGGCATTTCTGGAAGAATATGTCCAATATGAGGGATAAAACAGGTATTTGTGGTTGAAAAGGTCCTATTTGAAGGGGGAAACGTGGTATTTCTTGGAGAAGATGTGATATATTTGGGAGAAATGTGGCATGTCTGGAAGAAACTGTCCTCTTTTGGGGATAAAACAGTATTTTTGGGTGAAAAGGTTCTATTTCTAGGGGGAAACCTGGTATTTCTTGGAGAAGATGTGATATATTTGGGAGAAATGTGGCATTTCTGGAAGAAACTGTCCTCTTATGGGGATAGAACAGGTATTTGTGGGTGAAAAGGTCCTATTTCCAGGGAAAAACCTGGTATTCCTTGGAGAAGATGTGATATATTTGGGAGAAATGTGGCATGTCTGGAAGAAAATGTCCTATTTGGGGGGAGAAGGTTGGTATTTGTGGGAGAAAAGTTCCTATTTCAGGAGGAATCCTGGTATTTCTTGGAGGAGATGTGATATGTTTGGGAGAAATGTGGCCTTTCTGGAAGAAACTGTCATCTTTTGGGGATAAAAGAGGTATTAGTGGGTGAAAAGGTCCTATTTGAAGGGGGAAACCTGGTATTTCTTTGAGAAGATTTGGTATATTTGGGAGAAATGTGGCATTTCTGGAAGAAAATGTCCCCTTTTGGGGATAAAAGAGGTATTTGTGGGTGAAAAGGTCCTCTTTGAAGGGGGAAAGCTGGATGTTCTTGCAGGAGATGTGATCTATTTGGGAGAAATGTGGCAGGTCTGGAAGAAACTGTCCTATTTTGGGGGGAGAAGGCTGGTAGTTTTGGGAGAGAAGGTCCTCTTACAGGAGGAATCCTGGCATTTCTTGGAGAAGATGTGATATATTTGGGAGAAATGGGGCATTTCTGGAAGAAACTGTTCTATTTTGGGGATAAAAGAGGTATTTGTGGGTGAAAAGTTCCTATTTGAAGGGGGAAACTTGGTATTTCTTGGAGAAGTTGTGATGTATTTGGGAGAAATGTGGCATGTCTGGAAGAAACTGTCCTCTTTTGGGGATAAAAGAGGTATTTGTGGGTGAAAAGGACCTATTTGAAGGGGGAAAGCTGGTATTTCTTGGAGAAGATGTGATATATTTGGGAGAAATGTGGCCTTTCTGGAAGAAAATGTCATAACTGGTGTGAGAATGGTGGTATTTGTGGGAGAAAAGGTCATATTTCAGGAAGAATCCTGGTATTTCTTGGAGAAGATGTGATATATTTGGGAGAAATGTGACCTTTCTGGAAGAAACTATCCTATTTGGGGGATAAAAGAGGTATTTGTGGGTGACAAGGTCCTATTTGAAGGGGGAAACCTGGTATTTCTTGGAGAAGATGTGATATATTTGGGAGAAATGTGGCATTTCTGGAAGAAACTGTCCTCTTTTGGGGATAAAACAGGTATTTGTGGGTGAAAAGGTTCTATTTGAAGAGGGAATCGTGGTATTTCTTGGAGAAGATGTGATATATTTGGGAGAAATCTGGCATTTCTGGAAGAATATGTCCAATATGAGGGATAAAACAGGTATTTGTGGTTGAAAAGGTCCTATTTGAAGGGGGAAACGTGGTATTTCTTGGAGAAGATGTGATATATTTGGGAGAAATGTGGCATTTCTGGAAGAAACTGTCCTATTTTGGGGATAAAACAGTATTTTTGGGTGAAAAGGTCCTATTTCTAGGGGGAAACCTGGTATTTCTTGGAGAAGATGTGATATATTTGGGAGAAATGTGGCATTTCTGGAAGAAACTGTCCTCTTATGGGGATAGAACAGGTATTTGTGGGTGAAAAGGTCCTATTTCCAGGGAAAAACCTGGTATTCCTTGGAGAAGATGTGATATATTTGGGAGAAATGTGGCATGTCTGGAAGAAAATGTCCTATTTGGGGGGAGAAGTTTGGTATTTGTGGGAGAAAAGTTCCTATTTCAGGAGGATTCCTGGTATTTCTTGGAGGAGATGTGATATGTTTGGGAGAAATGTGGCCTTTCTGGAAGAAACTGTCCTCTTTTGGGGTAAAAGAGGTATTTGTGGGTGAAAAGGTCCTATTTGAAGGGGGAAACCTGGAATTTCTTGGAGAAGATGTGATGTATTTGGGAGAAATGTGGCATGTCTGGAAGAAACTGTCCTCTTTTGGGGATAAAAGAGGTTTTTTTGGGGAAAAGGTCCTATTTGAAGGGGGAAACGTGGTATTTCTTGGAGAAGATGTGATCTATTTGGGAGAAATGTGGCCTTTCTGGAAGAAAATGTCATAACTGGTGTGAGAATGGTGGTATTTGTGGGAGAAAAGGTCATATTTCAGGAAGAATCCTGGTATTTCTTGGAGAAGATGTGATATATTTGGGAGAAATGTGGCATTTCTGGAAGAAACTATCCTATTTGGGGGATAAAAGAGGTATTTGTGGGTGACAAGGTCCTATTTGAAGGGGGAAACCTGGTATTTCTTGGAGAAGATGTGATATATTTGGGAGAAATGTGGCATTTCTGGAAGAAACTGTCCTCTTTTGGGGATTAAACAGGTTTTTTTGGGTTCAAAGGTCCTATTTGAAGGGGGAAACCTGGTATTTCTTGGAGAAGATGTGATCTATTTGTGAGAAATATGGCATGTCGGGAAGAAACTGTCCTCTTTTGGGGATAAAAGAGGTATTTGTGGGAGAAAAGTTCCTATTTGAAGGGGGAAACTTGGTATTTCTTGGAGTAGATGTGATATATTTGGGAGAAATGTGGCATTTCTGGAAGAAACTGTCCTCTTTTGGGGATAAAAGAGGTATTTGTGGGTGAAAAGTTCCTATTTGAAGGGGGAAAGCTGCTATTTCTTGGAGAAGATGTGATCTCTTTGGGAGAAATGTGGCATTTCTGGAAGAAACTGTCCTCTTTTGGGGCTTAAACAGGTATTTGTGGGTGAGAAGGTCCTATTTGAAGGGGGAAAGCTGGTATTTCTTGGAGAAGATGTGATATATTTGGGAGAAATTTGTCATTTCTGGAAGAAACTGTCCTATTTTGGGGATAAAAGAGGTATTTGTGGGTGAAATGGTCCTATTTGAAGGGGGAAACCTGGTATTTCTTGGAGAAGATGTGATATATTTGGGAGAAATGTGGCCTTTCTGGCAGAAACTGTCCTCTTTTGGGGATAAAAGAGGTATTTGTGGGTGAAAATGTCCTCTTTGAAGGGGGAAAGCTGGATGTTCTTGCAGGAGATGTGATCTATTTCGGAGAAATGTGGCATGTCTGGAAGAAACTGTCCTATTTTGGGGATAAAACAGGTATTTGTGGGTGAAAAGGTCCTATTTGAAGGGGGAAAGCTTGATGTTCTTGCAGGAGATGTGATCTATTTGGGAGAAATGTGGCATGTCTGGAAGAAACTGTTCTATTTTGGGGATAAAAGAGGTATTTGTGGTTGAAAAGGTCCTATTTCAAGGGGGAAACCTGGCATTTCTTGGAGAAGATGTGATCTATTTGGGAGAAATGTGGCCTTTCAGGCAGAAACTGTCCTCTTTTGGGGATCAAACAGGTATTTGTGGGTGAAAAGGTCCTATTAGAAGGGGGAAACCTGGTATTTCTTGGAGAAGATGTGATATGTTTTTTGAAATGTGGCATTTCTGGAAGAAAATGTCCAATTTGAGGGATGAAAGAGGTATTTGTGGGTGAAAAGGTCCTATTTGAAGGGGGAAAGCTGGTATTTCTATGAGAAGATGTGATATATTTGGGAGAAATGTGGCGTGTCCGGAGGAAACTGTCCTCTTTTGGGGATAAAACAGGTATTTGTGGGTGAAAAGGTCGTATTTGAAGGGGGAAACCTGGTATTTCTTGGAGAAGATGTGATATATTTGGGAGAAATGTGGCATTTCTGGAAGAAACTGTCCTCTTTTGGGGATAAAAGAGGTATTTGTGGGTGAAAAGGTCCTATTTGAAGTGGGAAAGCTGGTATTTCATGGAGAAGATGTGATATATTTGGGAGAAATCTGGCATATCTGGAAGAATCTGTCCTCCTTTGGGGATAAAAGAGGTATTTGTGGGTGAAAAGGTCCTATTTCCAGGCGAAAACCTGGTATTTCTTGGAGGAGATGTGATATATTTTGGAGAAATCTGGCCTTCCTGGAAGAAACTGTCCTATTTTGGGGATAAAAGAGGTATTTGTGGGTGAAAAGGTCCTATTTGAAGGGGGAAAGCTGGTATTTCTTGGAGAAGATGTGGTATATTTGGGAGAAATGTGGCATTTCTGGAAGAAACTGTCCTATTTTGGGGATAAAAGTGGTATTTGTGGGTGAAAAGTTCCTATTTGAAGGGGGAAAGCTGGTATTTCTTGGAGAAGATGTGATATATTTGGGAGAAATGTGGCATTTCTGGCAGAAACTGTCCTATTTTGGGGATAAAAGAGGTATTTGTGGGTGAAAAGGTCCTATTTGAAGGGGGAAAGCTGGTATTTCTTGGAGAAGATGTGATATATTTGGGAGAAATGTGGCCTTTCTGGAAGAAACCGAGCTCTTTTGGGGTAAAAGAGGTATTTGTGGGTGAAAAGGTCCTATTTGAAGGGGGAAAGCTGGTATTTCTTGGAGAAGATGTGATATATTTGGGAGAAATGTGGCATTTCTGGAAGAAACTGTCCTCTTTTGGGGATAAAAGAGGTATTTCTTGGTGAAAAGGTCCTATTTGAAGGGGGAAAGCTGGTATTTCCTGGAGAAGATGTGATCTATTTGGGAGAAATGTGGCATTTCTGGAAGAAAATGTCCAATTTGAGGGATAAAAGAGGTATTTGTTGGTGAAAAGTTCCTATTTCCAGGGGTAAACCAGTTATTTCTTAGAGAAGATGTGATCTATTTGGGAGAAATCTGGCATGTCTGGAAGAATCTGTCCTCTTTTGGGGATAAAAGAGGTATTTGTGGGTGAAAAGTTCCTATTTGAAGGCGGAAACGTGGTATTTCTTGGAGAAGATGTGATATATTTGGGAGAAATCTGGCCTTTCTGGAAGAAACTGTCCTCTTTTGGGGATAAAACGGGTATTTGTGGGTGAAAAGGTCCTATTTGAAGGGGGAAACCTGGTATTTCTTGGAGAAGAGGTGATATATTTGGGAGAAATCTGGCATTTCTGGAAGAATATGTCCAATTTGGGGGATAAAACAGGTATTTGTGGTTGAAAAGGTCCTATTTGAAGGGGGAAAGCTGGTAATTCTTGGAGAAGATGTGATATATTTGGGAGAAATGTGGCATGTCTGGAAGAAACTGTCCTATTTTGGGGATAAAACAGTATTTTTGGGTGAAAAGGTCCTATTTGAATGGGGAAACGTGGTATTTCTTGGAGAAGATGTGATGTATTTGGGAGAAATGTGGCATGTCTGGAAGAAACTGTCCTCTTTTGGGGATAAAAGAGGTATTTGTGGGTGAAAAGGTCCTATTTGAAGGGGGAAAGCTGGTATTTCTTGGAGAAGATGTGATATATTTGGGAGAAATGTGGCCTTTCTGGAAGAAAATGTCATAACTGGTGTGAGAATGGTGGTATTTGTGGGAGAAAAGGTCATATTTCAGGAAGAATCCTGGTATTTCTTGGAGAAGATGTGATATATTTGGGAGAAATGTGGCATTTCTGGAAGAAACTATCCTATTTGGGGGATAAAAGAGGTATTTGTGGGTGACAAGGTCCTATTTGAAGGGGGAAACCTGGTATTTCTTGGAGAAGATGTGATATATTTGGGAGAAATGTGGCATTTCTGGAAGAAACTGTCCTCTTTTGGGGATAAAACAGGTATTTGTGGGTGAAAAGGTTCTATTTGAAGAGGGAATCGTGGTATTTCTTGGAGAAGATGTGATATATTTGGGAGAAATCTGGCATTTCTGGAAGAATATGTCCAATATGAGGGATAAAACAGGTATTTGTGGTTGAAAAGGTCCTATTTGAAGGGGGAAACGTGGCATTTCTTGGAGAAGATGTGATATATTTGGGAGAAATGTGGCATTTCTGGAAGAAACTGTCCTATTTTGGGGATAAAAGAGGTATTTGTGGGAGAAAAGTTCCTATTTGAAGGGGGAAACCTGGTATTTCTTGGAGAAGATGTGATCTATTTGGGAGAAATGTGGCATTTCTGGAAGAAACTGTCCTCTTTTGGGGATAAAACAGGTATTTGTGGGTGAAAAGGTCCTATTTGAAGGGGGAAACCTGGTATTTCTTGGAGAAGAGGTGATATATTTGGGAGAAATCTGGCATTTCTGGAAGAATATGTCCAATTTGAGGGATAAAAGAGGTATTTGTGGTTGAAAAGGTCCTATTTGAAGGGGGAAAGCTGGTAATTCTATGAGAAGATGTGATCTATTTGGGAGAAATGTGGCATGTCTGGAAGAAACTGTCCTATTTTGAGGATAAAACAGTATTTTTTGGTGAAAAGGTCCTATTTGAAGGGGGAAACGTGGTATTTCTTGGAGAAGATGTGATATATTTGGGAGAAATGTGGCATGTCTGGAAGAAACAGTCCTCTTATGGGGATAGAACAGGTATTTGTGGGTGAAAAGGTCCTATTTGAAGGGGGAAAGCTGGTATTTCTTGGAGAAGATGTGATATATTTGGGAGAAATGTGGCATGTCTGGAAGAAAATGTCCTATTTGGAGGGAGTATGTTGGTATTTGTGGGAGAAATTTTCCTATTTCAGGAGGAATCCTTGTATTTCTTGGAGGAGATGTGATATATTTGGGAGAAATGTGGCCTTTCTGGAAGAAACTGTCCTCTTTTGGGGATAAAAGAGGTATTTGTGGGTGAAAAGGTCCTATTTGAAGGGGGAAACCTGGTATTTCTTTGAGAAGATGTGATATATTTGGGAGAAATGTGGCATTTCTGGAAGAAACTGTCCTCTTTTGGGGATAAAACAGGTATTTGTGGGTGAAAATTTCCTATTTGAAGGGGGAAACGTGGTATTTCTTGGAGAAGATATGATATATTTGGGAGAAATGTGGCATTTCTGGAAGAAACTGTCCTATTTTGGGGATAAAACAGGTATTTGTGGGTGAAAAGGTTCTATTTGAAGACGGAAACGTGGTATTTCTTGGAGAAGATGTGATATATTTGGAAGAAATCTGGCATTTCTGGAAGAATATGTCCAATATGAGGGATAAAAGAGGTATTTGTGGTTGAAAAGGTCCTATTTGAAGGGGGAAACGTGGTATTTCTTGGAGAAGATGTGATATATTTGGGAGAAATGTGGCATGTCTGGAAGAAACTGTCCTCTTTTGGGGATAAAACAGTATTTTTGGGTGAAAAGGTTCTATTTCTAGGGGGAAACCTGGTATTTCTTGGAGAAGATGTGATATATTTGGGAGAAATGTGGCATTTCTGGAAGAAACTGTCCTCTTATGGGGATAGAACAGGTATTTGTGGGTGAAAAGGTCCTATTTCCAGGGAAAAACCTGGTATTCCTTGGAGAAGATGTGATATATTTGGGAGAAATGTGGCATGTCTGGAAGAAAATGTCCTATTTGGGGGGAGAAGGTTGGTATTTGTGGGAGAAAAGTTCCTATTTCAGGAGGAATCCTGGTATTTCTTGGAGGAGATGTGATATGTTTGGGAGAAATGTGGCCTTTCTGGAAGAAACTGTCATCTTTTGGGGATAAAAGAGGTATTAGTGGGTGAAAAGGTCCTATTTGAAGGGGGAAACCTGGTATTTCTTTGAGAAGATTTGGTATATTTGGGAGAAATGTGGCATTTCTGGAAGAAAATGTCCCCTTTTGGGGATAAAAGAGGTATTTGTGGGTGAAAAGGTCCTCTTTGAAGGGGGAAAGCTGGATGTTCTTGCAGGAGATGTGATCTATTTGGGAGAAATGTGGCAGGTCTGGAAGAAACTGTCCTATTTTGGGGGGAGAAGGCTGGTAGTTTTGGGAGAGAAGGTCCTCTTACAGGAGGAATCCTGGCATTTCTTGGAGAAGATGTGATATATTTGGGAGAAATGGGGCATTTCTGGAAGAAACTGTTCTATTTTGGGGATAAAAGAGGTATTTGTGGGTGAAAAGTTCCTATTTGAAGGGGGAAACTTGGTATTTCTTGGAGAAGATGTGATGTATTTGGGAGAAATGTGGCATGTCTGGAAGAAACTGTCCTCTTTTGGGGATAAAAGAGGTATTTGTGGGTGAAAAGGACCTATTTGAAGGGGGAAAGCTGGTATTTCTTGGAGAAGATGTGATATATTTGGGAGAAATGTGGCCTTTCTGGAAGAAAATGTCATAACTGGTGTGAGAATGGTGGTATTTGTGGGAGAAAAGGTCATATTTCAGGAAGAATCCTGGTATTTCTTGGAGAAGATGTGATATATTTGGGAGAAATGTGGCATTTCTGGAAGAAACTATCCTATTTGGGGGATAAAAGAGGTATTTGTGGGTGACAAGGTCCTATTTGAAGGGGGAAACCTGGTATTTCTTGGAGAAGATGTGATATATTTGGGAGAAATGTGGCATTTCTGGAAGAAACTGTCCTCTTTTGGGGATAAAACAGGTATTTGTGGGTGAAAAGGTTCTATTTGAAGAGGGAATCGTGGTATTTCTTGGAGAAGATGTGATATATTTGGGAGAAATCTGGCATTTCTGGAAGAATATGTCCAATATGAGGGATAAAACAGGTATTTGTGGTTGAAAAGGTCCTATTTGAAGGGGGAAACGTGGTATTTCTTGGAGAAGATGTGATATATTTGGGAGAAATGTGGCATTTCTGGAAGAAACTGTCCTATTTTGGGGATAAAACAGTATTTTTGGGTGAAAAGGTCCTATTTCTAGGGGGAAACGTGGTATTTCTTGGAGAAGATGTGATATATTTGGGAGAAATGTGGCATTTCTGGAAGAAACTGTCCTCTTATGGGGATAGAACAGGTATTTGTGGGTGAAAAGGTCCTATTTCCAGGGAATAACCTGGTATTCCTTGGAGAAGATGTGATATATTTGGGAGAAATGTGGCATGTCTGGAAGAAAATGTCCTATTTGGGGGGAGAAGTTTGGTATTTGTGGGAGAAAAGTTCCTATTTCAGGAGGATTCCTGGTATTTCTTGGAGGAGATGTGATATGTTTGGGAGAAATGTGGCCTTTCTGGAAGAAACTGTCCTCTTTTGGGGTAAAAGAGGTATTTGTGGGTGAAAAGGTCCTATTTGAAGGGGGAAACCTGGAATTTCTTGGAGAAGATGTGATGTATTTGGGAGAAATGTGGCATGTCTGGAAGAAACTGTCCTCTTTTGGGGATAAAAGAGGTTTTTTTGGGGAAAAGGTCCTATTTGAAGGGGGAAACGTGGTATTTCTTGGAGAAGATGTGATCTATTTGGGAGAAATGTGGCCTTTCTGGAAGAAAATGTCATAACTGGTGTGAGAATGGTGGTATTTGTGGGAGAAAAGGTCATATTTCAGGAAGAATCCTGGTATTTCTTGGAGAAGATGTGATATATTTGGGAGAAATGTGGCATTTCTGGAAGAAACTATCCTATTTGGGGGATAAAAGAGGTATTTGTGGGTGACAAGGTCCTATTTGAAGGGGGAAACCTGGTATTTCTTGGAGAAGATGTGATATATTTGGGAGAAATGTGGCATTTCTGGAAGAAACTGTCCTCTTTTGGGGATTAAACAGGTTTTTTTGGGTTCAAAGGTCCTATTTGAAGGGGGAAACCTGGTATTTCTTGGAGAAGATGTGATCTATTTGTGAGAAATGTGGCATGTCGGGAAGAAACTGTCCTCTTTTGGGGATAAAAGAGGTATTTGTGGGAGAAAAGTTCCTATTTGAAGGGGGAAACTTGGTATTTCTTGGAGTAGATGTGATATATTTGGGAGAAATGTGGCATTTCTGGAAGAAACTGTCCTCTTTTGGGGATAAAAGAGGTATTTGTGGGTGAAAAGTTCCTATTTGAAGGGGGAAAGCTGCTATTTCTTGGAGAAGATGTGATGTATTTGGGAGAAATGTGGCATTTCTGGAAGAAACTGTCCTCTTTTGGGGCTTAAACAGGTATTTGTGGGTGAGAAGGTCCTATTTGAAGGGGGAAAGCTGGTATTTCTTGGAGAAGATGTGATATATTTGGGAGAAATTTGTCATTTCTGGAAGAAACTGTCCTATTTTGGGGATAAAAGAGGTATTTGTGGGTGAAATGGTCCTATTTGAAGGGGGAAAGCTGGTATTTCTTGAAGGAGATGTGATATATTTGGGAGAAATGTGGAATGTCAGGAATAAACTGTCCTCTTTTGGGGATAAAAGAAGTATTTGTGGGTGAAAAGGTCCTTTTTGAAGGGGGAAACCTGGTATTTCTAGGAGGAGATGAGATATATTTGGGAGAAATGTAGCATGTCTGGAAGAAACTGTCCTATTTTGGGGATAAAAGAGGTATTTGTGGGTGAAAAGGTCCTATTTGAAGGGGGAAAGCTGGTATTTCTTGGAGAAGATGTGATATATTTGGGAGAAATGTGGCATTTCTGGAAGAAACTGTCCTCTTTTGGGGATAAAAGAGGTATTTGTGGGTGAAAAGGTCCTATTTGAAGGGGGAACCCTGGGATTTCTTGGAGAAGATGTGATACATTTGGGAGAAATCTGGCCTTTCTGGAAGAAACTGTCCTATTTTGGGGATAAAAGAGGTATTTGTGGGAGAAAAGTTCCTATTTGCAGGGGGAAAGCTGGTATTTCTTGGAGAAGATGTGATATATTTGGGAGAAATGTGGCATTTCTGGAAGAAACTGTCCTATTTTGGGGA
This sequence comes from Lophura swinhoii, assembly GCA_030408155.1. Classification (NCBI taxonomy): domain Eukaryota; kingdom Metazoa; phylum Chordata; class Aves; order Galliformes; family Phasianidae; genus Lophura; species Lophura swinhoii. The sequence continues at coordinate 1,709,165 of JASCYN010000149.1, forward strand.
TAAAAGAGGTATTTGTGGGTGAAAAGGTCCTATTTCAGGTGGAATCCTGGTATTTCTTGGAGAAGATGTGATATATTTGGGAGAAATGTGGCATGTCCGGAAGAAACTGTCCTCTTTTGGGGATAGAAGAGGTATTTGTGGGTGAAAAGGTCCTATTTGAAGGGGGAAACGTGGTATTTCTTGGAGAAGATGTGATATATTTCGGAGAAATGTGGCCTTTCTGGAAGAAAATGTCCTAACTGGTGTGAGAATGGTGGTATTTGTGGGAGAAATGTCATATTTCAGGAAGAATCCTGGTATTTCTTGGAGAAGATGTGATCTATTTGGGAGAAATTTGGCATGTCTGGAAGAAACTGTCCTATTTTGGGGATAAAACAGGTATTTGTGGGTGACAAGGTCCTATTTGAAGGGGGAAAGCTGGTATTTCTTGGAGAAGATGTGATATATTTGGGAGAAATCTGGCATGTCTGGAAGAATCTGTCCTACTTCGGGGATAAAAGTGGTATTTGTGGGTGAAAAGTTCCTATTTGAAGGGGGAAACCTGGTATTTCTTGGAGAAGATGTGATATATTTGGGAGAAATGTGGCATATCTGGAAGAAACTGTCCTCTTTTGGGGATAAAAGAGGTATTTGTGGGAGAAAAGTTCCTATTTTAAGGGGGAAAGCTGGTATTTCTTGGAGAAGATGTGATATATTTGGGAGAAATCAGGCATTTCTGGAGGAAACTGTCCTCTTTTGGGGATAAAAGAGGTATTTGTGGGTGAAAAGGTCCTATTTGAAGGGGGAAACCTGGTATTTCTTTGAGAAGATGTGATATATTTGGGAGAAATGTGGCATTTCTGGAAGAAGCTGTCCTCTTTTGGGGATAAAACAGGTATTTGTGGGTGAAAAGGTCCTATTTGAAGGGGGAAACCTGGTATTTCTTGGAGAAGATGTGATATAATTGGGAGAAATGTGGCATTTATGGAAGAAACTGTCCTATTCGGGGGATAAAACAGGTATTTGTTGGAGAAAAGGTCCTATTTGAAGGGGAAACCTGGTATTTCTTGGAGAAGATGTGATCTATTTGGGAGAAATGTGGCATGTCTGGAAGAAAATGTCCAATTTGGGGGGAGAAGACTGGTAGTTTTTGGTGAGAAGGTCCTATTTCAGGAGGAATGCTGGTATTTCTTGGAGAAGATGTGATATATTTGGGAGAAATGTGCCATTTCTGGAAGAAACTGTCCTCTTTTGGGGATAAAAGAGGTATTAGTGGTTGAAAAGGTCCTATTTGAAGGGGGAAAGCTGGTATTTCTTCGAGAAGATGTGATCTATTTGGGAGAAATGTGGCATTTCTGGAAGAAACTGTCCTATTTTGGGGATCAAAGAGGTATTTGTGGTTGAAAAGGTCCTATTTGAAGGGGGAAACCTGGTATTTCTTGGAGAAGATGTGATATATTTGGGAGAAATGAGGCATTTCTGGAAGAAAATGTCCAATTTGTGGGGAGAAGGCTGGTAGTTGTGGGTGAGATGGTCCTATTTCAGGAGGAATCCTGGTATTTCTTGGAGAAGATGTGATATATTTGGGAGAAATGTGGCATTTCTGGCAGAAACTGTCCTCTTTTGGGGATAAAAGAGGTATTTGTGGGTGAAAAGGTCCTATTTGAAGGGGGAAACCTGGTATTTCTTGGAGAAGATATGATATATTTGGGAGAAATGTGGCATTTCTGGAAGAAACTGTCCTGTTTTGGGGATAAAAGAGGTATTTGTGGGTGAAAAGGTCCTATTTGAAGGGGGAAAGCTGGTATTTCTTGGAGAAGATGTGATATATTTGGTAGAAATGTGGCATTTCTGGAAGAAACTGTCCTCTTTTGGGGATAAAAGAGGTATGTGCGGGTGAAAAGGTCCTATTTCCAGGGGAAAACCTGGTATTTCTTGGAGAAGATGTGATATATTTGGGAGAAATGAGGCATGTCTGGAAGAAAATGTCCTATTTGGGGGGAGAAGGCTGGTACTTGTGGGAGAAATGTTCCTATTTCAGGAGGAATCCTGGTATTTCTTGGAGGAGATGTGATACGTTTGGGAGAAATCTGGCATGTCTGGAAGAAACTGTCCTCTTTTGGGGATAAAAGAGGTATTTGTGGTTGAAAAGGTCCTATTTGAAGGGGGAAAGCTGGTATTTCTTGGAGAAGATGTGATCTATTTGGGAGAAATGTGGCATTTCTGGAAGAAACTGTCCTCTTTTGGGGATAAAAGAGGTATTTGTGGGTGAAAAGGTCCTATTTCCAGGAGAAAACCTGGTATTTCTTGGAGAAGATGTGATATATTTGGGAGAAATGTGGCATTTCTGGAAGAAACTGTCCTCTTTTGGGGATAAAAGAGTTATTTGTGGGTGAAAAGGTCCTATTTGAAGGGGGAAAGCTGGTATTTCTTGGAGAAGATGTGATATATTTGGGAGAAATGTGGCATTTCTGGAAGAAACTGTCCTATTTTGGGGATAGAAGAGGTATTTGTGGGTGAAAAGGTCCTATTTGAAGGGGGAAACGTGGTATTTCTTGGAGAAGATGTGATATATTTCGGAGAAATGTGGCCTTTCTGGAAGAAAATGTCCTAACTGGTGTGAGAATGGTGGTATTTGTGGGAGAAATGTCATATTTCAGGAAGAATCCTGGTATTTCTTGGAGAAGATGTGATCTATTTGGGAGAAATTTGGCATGTCTGGAAGAAACTGTCCTATTTTGGGGATAAAACAGGTATTTGTGGGTGACAAGGTCCTATTTGAAGGGGGAAAGCTGGTATTTCTTGGAGAAGATGTGATATATTTGGGAGAAATCTGGCATGTCTGGAAGAATCTGTCCTACTTCGGGGATAAAAGTGGTATTTGTGGGTGAAAAGTTCCTATTTGAAGGGGGAAACCTGGTATTTCTTGGAGAAGATGTGATATATTTGGGAGAAATGTGGCATATCTGGAAGAAACTGTCCTCTTTTGGGGATAAAAGAGGTATTTGTGGGAGAAAAGTTCCTATTTTAAGGGGGAAAGCTGGTATTTCTTGGAGAAGATGTGATATATTTGGGAGAAATCAGGCATTTCTGGAGGAAACTGTCCTCTTTTGGGGATAAAAGAGGTATTTGTGGGTGAAAAGGTCCTATTTGAAGGGGGAAACCTGGTATTTCTTTGAGAAGATGTGATATATTTGGGAGAAATGTGGCATTTCTGGAAGAAGCTGTCCTCTTTTGGGGATAAAACAGGTATTTGTGGGTGAAAAGGTCCTATTTGAAGGGGGAAACCTGGTATTTCTTGGAGAAGATGTGATATAATTGGGAGAAATGTGGCATTTATGGAAGAAACTGTCCTATTCGGGGGATAAAACAGGTATTTGTTGGAGAAAAGGTCCTATTTGAAGGGGAAACCTGGTATTTCTTGGAGAAGATGTGATCTATTTGGGAGAAATGTGGCATGTCTGGAAGAAAATGTCCAATTTGGGGGGAGAAGACTGGTAGTTTTTGGTGAGAAGGTCCTATTTCAGGAGGAATGCTGGTATTTCTTGGAGAAGATGTGATATATTTGGGAGAAATGTGCCATTTCTGGAAGAAACTGTCCTCTTTTGGGGATAAAAGAGGTATTAGTGGTTGAAAAGGTCCTATTTGAAGGGGGAAAGCTGGTATTTCTTCGAGAAGATGTGATCTATTTGGGAGAAATGTGGCATTTCTGGAAGAAACTGTCCTATTTTGGGGATCAAAGAGGTATTTGTGGTTGAAAAGGTCCTATTTGAAGGGGGAAACCTGGTATTTCTTGGAGAAGATGTGATATATTTGGGAGAAATGAGGCATTTCTGGAAGAAAATGTCCAATTTGTGGGGAGAAGGCTGGTAGTTGTGGGTGAGATGGTCCTATTTCAGGAGGAATCCTGGTATTTCTTGGAGAAGATGTGATATATTTGGGAGAAATGTGGCATTTCTGGCAGAAACTGTCCTCTTTTGGGGATAAAAGAGGTATTTGTGGGTGAAAAGGTCCTATTTGAAGGGGGAAACCTGGTATTTCTTGGAGAAGATATGATATATTTGGGAGAAATGTGGCATTTCTGGAAGAAACTGTCCTGTTTTGGGGATAAAAGAGGTATTTGTGGGTGAAAAGGTCCTATTTGAAGGGGGAAAGCTGGTATTTCTTGGAGAAGATGTGATATATTTGGTAGAAATGTGGCATTTCTGGAAGAAACTGTCCTCTTTTGGGGATAAAAGAGGTATGTGCGGGTGAAAAGGTCCTATTTCCAGGGGAAAACCTGGTATTTCTTGGAGAAGATGTGATATATTTGGGAGAAATGAGGCATGTCTGGAAGAAAATGTCCTATTTGGGGGGAGAAGGCTGGTACTTGTGGGAGAAATGTTCCTATTTCAGGAGGAATCCTGGTATTTCTTGGAGGAGATGTGATACGTTTGGGAGAAATCTGGCATGTCTGGAAGAAACTGTCCTCTTTTGGGGATAAAAGAGGTATTTGTGGTTGAAAAGGTCCTATTTGAAGGGGGAAAGCTGGTATTTCTTGGAGAAGATGTGATCTATTTGGGAGAAATGTGGCATTTCTGGAAGAAACTGTCCTCTTTTGGGGATAAAAGAGGTATTTGTGGGTGAAAAGGTCCTATTTCCAGGAGAAAACCTGGTATTTCTTGGAGAAGATGTGATATATTTGGGAGAAATGTGGCATTTCTGGAAGAAACTGTCCTCTTTTGGGGATAAAAGAGTTATTTGTGGGTGAAAAGGTCCTATTTGAAGGGGGAAAGCTGGTATTTCTTGGAGAAGATGTGATATATTTGGGAGAAATGTGGCATTTCTGGAAGAAACTGTCCTATTTTGGGGATAAAAGAGGTATTTGTGGGAGAAAAGTTCCTATTTGAAGGGGGAAACCTGGTATTTCTTGGAGAAGATGTGATATATTTGGGAGAAATGTGGCATTTCTGGAAGAAACTGTCCTCTTTTGGGGATAAAACAGGTATTTGTGGGTGAAAAGGTTCTATTTGAAGAGGGAATCGTGGTATTTCTTGGAGAAGATGTGATATATTTGGGAGAAATCTGGCATTTCTGGAAGAATATGTCCAATATGAGGGATAAAACAGGTATTTGTGGTTGAAAAGGTCCTATTTGAAGGGGGAAACGTGGTATTTCTTGGAGAAGATGTGATATATTTGGGAGAAATGTGGCATTTCTGGAAGAAACTGTCCTATTTTGGGGATAAAACAGTATTTTTGGGTGAAAAGGTCCTATTTCTAGGGGGAAACGTGGTATTTCTTGGAGAAGATGTGATATATTTGGGAGAAATGTGGCATTTCTGGAAGAAACTGTCCTCTTATGGGGATAGAACAGGTATTTGTGGGTGAAAAGGTCCTATTTCCAGGGAATAACCTGGTATTCCTTGGAGAAGATGTGATATATTTGGGAGAAATGTGGCATGTCTGGAAGAAAATGTCCTATTTGGGGGGAGAAGTTTGGTATTTGTGGGAGAAAAGTTCCTATTTCAGGAGGATTCCTGGTATTTCTTGGAGGAGATGTGATATGTTTGGGAGAAATGTGGCCTTTCTGGAAGAAACTGTCCTCTTTTGGGGTAAAAGAGGTATTTGTGGGTGAAAAGGTCCTATTTGAAGGGGGAAACCTGGAATTTCTTGGAGAAGATGTGATGTATTTGGGAGAAATGTGGCATGTCTGGAAGAAACTGTCCTCTTTTGGGGATAAAAGAGGTTTTTTTGGGGAAAAGGTCCTATTTGAAGGGGGAAACGTGGTATTTCTTGGAGAAGATGTGATCTATTTGGGAGAAATGTGGCCTTTCTGGAAGAAAATGTCATAACTGGTGTGAGAATGGTGGTATTTGTGGGAGAAAAGGTCATATTTCAGGAAGAATCCTGGTATTTCTTGGAGAAGATGTGATATATTTGGGAGAAATGTGGCATTTCTGGAAGAAACTATCCTATTTGGGGGATAAAAGAGGTATTTGTGGGTGACAAGGTCCTATTTGAAGGGGGAAACCTGGTATTTCTTGGAGAAGATGTGATATATTTGGGAGAAATGTGGCATTTCTGGAAGAAACTGTCCTCTTTTGGGGATTAAACAGGTTTTTTTGGGTTCAAAGGTCCTATTTGAAGGGGGAAACCTGGTATTTCTTGGAGAAGATGTGATCTATTTGTGAGAAATGTGGCATGTCGGGAAGAAACTGTCCTCTTTTGGGGATAAAAGAGGTATTTGTGGGAGAAAAGTTCCTATTTGAAGGGGGAAACTTGGTATTTCTTGGAGTAGATGTGATATATTTGGGAGAAATGTGGCATTTCTGGAAGAAACTGTCCTCTTTTGGGGATAAAAGAGGTATTTGTGGGTGAAAAGTTCCTATTTGAAGGGGGAAAGCTGCTATTTCTTGGAGAAGATGTGATGTATTTGGGAGAAATGTGGCATTTCTGGAAGAAACTGTCCTCTTTTGGGGCTTAAACAGGTATTTGTGGGTGAGAAGGTCCTATTTGAAGGGGGAAAGCTGGTATTTCTTGGAGAAGATGTGATATATTTGGGAGAAATTTGTCATTTCTGGAAGAAACTGTCCTATTTTGGGGATAAAAGAGGTATTTGTGGGTGAAATGGTCCTATTTGAAGGGGGAAAGCTGGTATTTCTTGAAGGAGATGTGATATATTTGGGAGAAATGTGGAATGTCAGGAATAAACTGTCCTCTTTTGGGGATAAAAGAAGTATTTGTGGGTGAAAAGGTCCTTTTTGAAGGGGGAAACCTGGTATTTCTAGGAGGAGATGAGATATATTTGGGAGAAATGTAGCATGTCTGGAAGAAACTGTCCTATTTTGGGGATAAAAGAGGTATTTGTGGGTGAAAAGGTCCTATTTGAAGGGGGAAAGCTGGTATTTCTTGGAGAAGATGTGATATATTTGGGAGAAATGTGGCATTTCTGGAAGAAACTGTCCTCTTTTGGGGATAAAAGAGGTATTTGTGGGTGAAAAGGTCCTATTTGAAGGGGGAACCCTGGGATTTCTTGGAGAAGATGTGATACATTTGGGAGAAATCTGGCCTTTCTGGAAGAAACTGTCCTATTTTGGGGATAAAAGAGGTATTTGTGGGAGAAAAGTTCCTATTTGCAGGGGGAAAGCTGGTATTTCTTGGAGAAGATGTGATATATTTGGGAGAAATGTGGCATTTCTGGAAGAAACTGTCCTATTTTGGGGATAAAAGAGGTATTTGTGGGTGAAAAGGTCCTATTTCAGGTGGAATCCTGGTATTTCTTGGAGAAGATGTGATATATTTGGGAGAAATGTGGCATGTCCGGAAGAAACTGTCCTCTTTTGGGGATAGAAGAGGTATTTGTGGGTGAAAAGGTCCTATTTGAAGGGGGAAACGTGGTATTTCTTGGAGAAGATGTGATATATTTCGGAGAAATGTGGCCTTTCTGGAAGAAAATGTCCTAACTGGTGTGAGAATGGTGGTATTTGTGGGAGAAATGTCATATTTCAGGAAGAATCCTGGTATTTCTTGGAGAAGATGTGATCTATTTGGGAGAAATTTGGCATGTCTGGAAGAAACTGTCCTATTTTGGGGATAAAACAGGTATTTGTGGGTGACAAGGTCCTATTTGAAGGGGGAAAGCTGGTATTTCTTGGAGAAGATGTGATATATTTGGGAGAAATCTGGCATGTCTGGAAGAATCTGTCCTACTTCGGGGATAAAAGTGGTATTTGTGGGTGAAAAGTTCCTATTTGAAGGGGGAAACCTGGTATTTCTTGGAGAAGATGTGATATATTTGGGAGAAATGTGGCATATCTGGAAGAAACTGTCCTCTTTTGGGGATAAAAGAGGTATTTGTGGGAGAAAAGTTCCTATTTTAAGGGGGAAAGCTGGTATTTCTTGGAGAAGATGTGATATATTTGGGAGAAATCAGGCATTTCTGGAGGAAACTGTCCTCTTTTGGGGATAAAAGAGGTATTTGTGGGTGAAAAGGTCCTATTTGAAGGGGGAAACCTGGTATTTCTTTGAGAAGATGTGATATATTTGGGAGAAATGTGGCATTTCTGGAAGAAGCTGTCCTCTTTTGGGGATAAAACAGGTATTTGTGGGTGAAAAGGTCCTATTTGAAGGGGGAAACCTGGTATTTCTTGGAGAAGATGTGATATAATTGGGAGAAATGTGGCATTTATGGAAGAAACTGTCCTATTCGGGGGATAAAACAGGTATTTGTTGGAGAAAAGGTCCTATTTGAAGGGGAAACCTGGTATTTCTTGGAGAAGATGTGATCTATTTGGGAGAAATGTGGCATGTCTGGAAGAAAATGTCCAATTTGGGGGGAGAAGACTGGTAGTTTTTGGTGAGAAGGTCCTATTTCAGGAGGAATGCTGGTATTTCTTGGAGAAGATGTGATATATTTGGGAGAAATGTGCCATTTCTGGAAGAAACTGTCCTCTTTTGGGGATAAAAGAGGTATTAGTGGTTGAAAAGGTCCTATTTGAAGGGGGAAAGCTGGTATTTCTTCGAGAAGATGTGATCTATTTGGGAGAAATGTGGCATTTCTGGAAGAAACTGTCCTATTTTGGGGATCAAAGAGGTATTTGTGGTTGAAAAGGTCCTATTTGAAGGGGGAAACCTGGTATTTCTTGGAGAAGATGTGATATATTTGGGAGAAATGAGGCATTTCTGGAAGAAAATGTCCAATTTGTGGGGAGAAGGCTGGTAGTTGTGGGTGAGATGGTCCTATTTCAGGAGGAATCCTGGTATTTCTTGGAGAAGATGTGATATATTTGGGAGAAATGTGGCATTTCTGGCAGAAACTGTCCTCTTTTGGGGATAAAAGAGGTATTTGTGGGTGAAAAGGTCCTATTTGAAGGGGGAAACCTGGTATTTCTTGGAGAAGATATGATATATTTGGGAGAAATGTGGCATTTCTGGAAGAAACTGTCCTGTTTTGGGGATAAAAGAGGTATTTGTGGGTGAAAAGGTCCTATTTGAAGGGGGAAAGCTGGTATTTCTTGGAGAAGATGTGATATATTTGGTAGAAATGTGGCATTTCTGGAAGAAACTGTCCTCTTTTGGGGATAAAAGAGGTATGTGCGGGTGAAAAGGTCCTATTTCCAGGGGAAAACCTGGTATTTCTTGGAGAAGATGTGATATATTTGGGAGAAATGAGGCATGTCTGGAAGAAAATGTCCTATTTGGGGGGAGAAGGCTGGTACTTGTGGGAGAAATGTTCCTATTTCAGGAGGAATCCTGGTATTTCTTGGAGGAGATGTGATACGTTTGGGAGAAATCTGGCATGTCTGGAAGAAACTGTCCTCTTTTGGGGATAAAAGAGGTATTTGTGGTTGAAAAGGTCCTATTTGAAGGGGGAAAGCTGGTATTTCTTGGAGAAGATGTGATCTATTTGGGAGAAATGTGGCATTTCTGGAAGAAACTGTCCTCTTTTGGGGATAAAAGAGGTATTTGTGGGTGAAAAGGTCCTATTTCCAGGAGAAAACCTGGTATTTCTTGGAGAAGATGTGATATATTTGGGAGAAATGTGGCATTTCTGGAAGAAACTGTCCTCTTTTGGGGATAAAAGAGTTATTTGTGGGTGAAAAGGTCCTATTTGAAGGGGGAAAGCTGGTATTTCTTGGAGAAGATGTGATATATTTGGGAGAAATGTGGCATTTCTGGAAGAAACTGTCCTATTTTGGGGATAAAAGAGGTATTTGTGGGAGAAAAGTTCCTATTTGAAAGGGGAAACCTGGTATTTCTTGGAGAAGATGTGATCTATTTGGGAGAAATGTGGCATTTCTGGAAGAAACTGTCCTCTTTTGGGGATAAAACAGGTATTTGTGGGTGAAAAGGTCCTATTTGAAGGGGGAAACCTGGTATTTCTTGGAGAAGAGGTGATATATTTGGGAGAAATCTGGCATTTCTGGAAGAATATGTCCAATTTGAGGGATAAAAGAGGTATTTGTGGTTGAAAAGGTCCTATTTGAAGGGGGAAAGCTGGTAATTCTATGAGAAGATGTGATCTATTTGGGAGAAATGTGGCATGTCTGGAAGAAACTGTCCTATTTTGAGGATAAAACAGTATTTTTTGGTGAAAAGGTCCTATTTGAAGGGGGAAACGTGGTATTTCTTGGAGAAGATGTGATATATTTGGGAGAAATGTGGCATTTCTGGAAGAAACAGTCCTCTTATGGGGATAGAACAGGTATTTGTGGGTGAAAAGGTCCTATTTGAAGGGGGAAAGCTGGTATTTCTTGGAGAAGATGTGATATATTTGGGAGAAATGTGGCATGTCTGGAAGAAAATGTCCTATTTGGGGGGAGTATGTTGGTATTTGTGGGAGAAATTTTCCTATTTCAGGAGGAATCCTTGTATTTCTTGGAGGAGATGTGATATGTTTGGGAGAAATGTGGCCTTTCTGGAAGAAACTGTCCTCTTTTGGGGATAAAAGAGGTATTTGTGGGTGAAAAGGTCCTATTTGAAGGGGGAAACCTGGTATTTCTTTGAGAAGATGTGATATATTTGGGAGAAATGTGGCATTTCTGGAAGAAACTGTCCTCTTTTGGGGATAAAACAGGTATTTGTGGGTGAAAATTTCCTATTTGAAGGGGGAAACGTGGTATTTCTTGGAGAAGATATGATATATTTGGGAGAAATGTGGCATTTCTGGAAGAAACTGTCCTATTTTGGGGATAAAACAGGTATTTGTGGGTGAAAAGGTTCTATTTGAAGAGGGAAACGTGGTATTTCTTGGAGAAGATGTGATATATTTGGAAGAAATCTGGCATTTCTGGAAGAATATGTCCAATATGAGGGATAAAACAGGTATTTGTGGTTGAAAAGGTCCTATTTGAAGGGGGAAACCTGGTATTTCTTGGAGAAGATGTGATATATTTGGGAGAAATGTGGCATGTCTGGAAGAAACTGTCCTCTTTTGGGGATAAAACAGTATTTTTGGGTGAAAAGGTTCTATTTCTAGGGGGAAACCTGGTATTTCTTGGAGAAGATGTGATATATTTGGGAGAAATGTGGCATTTCTGGAAGAAACTGTCCTCTTATGGGGATAGAACAGGTATTTGTGGGTGAAAAGGTCCTATTTCCAGGGAAAAACCTGGTATTCCTTGGAGAAGATGTGATATATTTGGGAGAAATGTGGCATGTCTGGAAGAAAATGTCCTCTTTTGGGGGGAGAAGGTTGGTATTTGTGGGAGAAAAGTTCCTATTTCAGGAGGAATCCTGGTATTTCTTGGAGGAGATGTGATATGTTTGGGAGAAATGTGGCCTTTCTGGAAGAAACTGTCCTCTTTTGGGGATAAAAGAGGTATTAGTGGGTGAAAAGGTCCTATTTGAAGGGGGAAACCTGGTATTTCTTTGAGAAGATTTGGTATATTTGGGAGAAATGTGGCATTTCTGGAAGAAAATGTCCTCTTTTGGGGATAAAAGAGGTATATGTGGGTGAAAAGGTCCTCTTTGAAGGGGGAAAGCTGGATGTTCTTGCAGGAGATGTGATCTATTTGGGAGAAATGTGGCAGGTCTGGAAGAAACTGTCCTATTTTGGGGGGAGAAGGCTGGTAGTTTTGGGAGAGAAGGTCCTCTTACAGGAGGAATCCTGGCATTTCTTGGAGAAGATGTGATATATTTGGGAGAAATGTGGCATTTCTGGAAGAAACTGTTCTATTTTGGGGATAAAAGAGGTATTTGTGGGTGAAAAGTTCCTATTTGAAGGGGGAAACTTGGTATTTCTTGGAGAAGATGTGATGTATTTGGGAGAAATGTGGTATGTCTGGAAGAAACTGTCATAACTGGTGTGAGAATGGTGGTATTTGTGGGAGAAAAGGTCATATTTCAGGAAGAATCCTGGTATTTCTTGGAGAAGATGTGATATATTTGGGAGAAATGTGGCATTTCTGGAAGAAACTATCCTATTTGGGGGATAAAAGAGGTATTTGTGGGTGACAAGGTCCTATTTGAAGGGGGAAACCTGGTATTTCTTGGAGAAGATGTGATATATTTGGGAGAAATGTGGCATTTCTGGAAGAAACTGTCCTCTTTTGGGGATAAAACAGGTATTTGTGGGTGAAAAGGTTCTATTTGAAGAGGGAATCGTGGTATTTCTTGGAGAAGATGTGATATATTTGGGAGAAATCTGGCATTTCTGGAAGAATATGTCCAATATGAGGGATAAAACAGGTATTTGTGGTTGAAAAGGTCCTATTTGAAGGGGGAAACGTGGTATTTCTTGGAGAAGATGTGATATATTTGGGAGAAATGTGGCATTTCTGGAAGAAACTGTCCTATTTTGGGGATAAAACAGTATTTTTGGGTGAAAAGGTCCTATTTCTAGGGGGAAACCTGGTATTTCTTGGAGAAGATGTGATATATTTGGGAGAAATGTGGCATTTCTGGAAGAAACTGTCCTCTTATGGGGATAGAACAGGTATTTGTGGGTGAAAAGGTCCTATTTCCAGGGAAAAACCTGGTATTCCTTGGAGAAGATGTGATATATTTGGGAGAAATGTGGCATGTCTGGAAGAAAATGTCCTATTTGGGGGGAGAAGTTTGGTATTTGTGGGAGAAAAGTTCCTATTTCAGGAGGATTCCTGGTATTTCTTGGAGGAGATGTGATATGTTTGGGAGAAATGTGGCCTTTCTGGAAGAAACTGTCCTCTTTTGGGGTAAAAGAGGTATTTGTGGGTGAAAAGGTCCTATTTGAAGGGGGAAAGCTTGATGTTCTTGCAGGAGATGTGATCTATTTGGGAGAAATGTGGCATGTCTGGAAGAAACTGTCCTCTTTTGGGGATAAAACAGGTATTTGTGGTTGAAAAGGTCCTATTTCAAGGGGGAAACCTGGCATTTCTTGGAGAAGATGTGATCTATTTGGGAGAAATGTGGCCTTTCTGGCAGAAACTGTCCTCTTTTGGGGATCAAACAGGTATTTGTGGGTGAAAAGGTCCTATTTGAAGGGGGAACCCTGGTATTTCTTGGAGAAGATGTGATCTGTTTGGGAGAAATCTGGCATGTCAGGAAGAAACTGTCCTCTTTTGGGGATAAAAGAGGTATTAGTGGTTGAAAAGGTCCTATTTGAAGGGGGAAACCTGGTATTTCTTGGAGAAGATGTGATATGTTTTTAGAAATGTGGCATTTCTGGAAGAAAATGTCCAATTTGAGGGATGAAAGAGGTATTTGTGGGTGAAAAGGTCCTATTTGAAGGGGGAAAGCTGGTATTTCTATGAGAAGATGTGATATATTTGGGAGAAATGTGGCGTGTCCGGAGGAAACTGTCCTCTTTTGGGGATAAAACAGGTATTTGTGGGTGAAAAGGTCGTATTTGAAGGGGGAAACGTGGTATTTCTTGGAGAAGATGTGATCTATTTGGGAGAAATGTGGCATTTCTGGAAGAAACTGTCCTCTTTTGGGGATAAAAGAGGTATTTGTGGGTGAAAAGGTCCTATTTGAAGTGGGAAAGCTGGTATTTCATGGAGAAGATGTGATATATTTGGGAGAAATCTGGCATATCTGGAAGAATCTGTCCTCCTTTGGGGATAAAAGAGGTATTTGTGGGTGAAAAGGTCCTATTTCCAGGCGAAAACCTGGTATTTCTTGGAGGAGATGTGATATATTTTGGAGAAATCTGGCCTTCCTGGAAGAAACTGTCCTATTTTGGGGATAAAAGAGGTATTTATGGGAGAAAAGGTCCTATTTGAAGGGGGAAACCTGGTATTTCTTGGAGAAGATGTGATATATTTGGGAGAAATGTGGCATTTCTGGATGAAAATGTCCAATTTGAGAAATGGAAGAGGTATTTGTGGGTGAAAAGGTCCTATTTCCAGGGGGAAACGTTGTATTTCTTGGAGAAGATGTGATCTATTTGGGAGAAATGTGGCATTTCTGGAAGAAACTGTCCTATTTTGGGGATAAAAGAGGTATTTGTGGGTGAAAAGGTCCTATTTGAAGGGGGAAAGCTGGTATTTCTTGGAGAAGATGTGATATATTTGGGAGAAATGTGGCCTTTCTGGAAGAAACCGAGCTCTTTTGGGGTAAAAGAGGTATTTGTGGGTGAAAAGGTCCTATTTGAAGGGGGAAAGCTGGTATTTCTTGGAGAAGATGTGATATATTTGGGAGAAATGTGGCATTTCTGGAAGAAACTGTCCTCTTTTGGGGATAAAAGAGGTATTTCTTGGTGAAACGGTCCTATTTGAAGGGGGAAAGCTGGTATTTCCTGGAGAAGATGTGATCTATTTGGGAGAAATGTGGCATTTCTGGAAGAAACTGTCCTCTTTTGGGGATAAAACAGTATTTTTGGGTGAAAAGGTTCTATTTCTAGGGGGAAAGCTGGTATTTCTTGGAGAAGATGTGATATATTTGGGAGAAATGTGGCATTTCTGGAAGAAACTGTCCTCTTATGGGGATAGAACAGGTATTTGTGGGTGAAAAGTTCCTATTTGAAGGGGGAAACGTGGTATTTCTTGGAGAAGATGTGATATATTTGGGAGATATCTGGCCTTTCTGGAAGAAACTGTCCTCTTTTGGGGATAAAACGGGTATTTGTGGATGAAAAGGTCCTATTTGAAGGGGGAAACCTGGTATTTCTTGGAGAAGAGGTGATATATTTGGGAGAAATGTGGCATTTCTGGAAGAATATGTCCAATTTGGGGGATAAAACAGGTATTTGTGGTTGAAAAGGTCCTATTTGAAGGGGGAAAGCTGGTAATTCTTGGAGAAGATGTGATATATTTGGGAGAAATGTGGCATGTCTGGAAGAAACTGTCCTATTTTGGGGATAAAACAGTATTTTTGGGTGAAAAGGTCCTATTTGAAGGGGGAAACGTGGTATTTCTTGGAGAAGATGTGATATATTTGGGAGAAATGTGGCATTTCTGGAAGAAACAGTCCTCTTATGGGGATAGAACAGGTATTTGTGGGTGAAAAGGTCCTATTTGAAGGGGGAAACCTGGTATTCCTTGGAGAAGATGTGATATATTTGGGAGAAATGTGGCATGTCTGGAAGAAAATGTCCTATTTGGGGGGAGAATGTTGGTATTTGTGGGAGAAATTTTCCTATTTCAGGAGGAATCCTGGTATTTCTTGGAGGAGATGTGATATGTTTGGGAGAAATGTGGCATTTCTGGAAGAAACTGTCCTCTTTTGGGGATAACACAGGTATTTGTGGGTGAAAAGTTCCTATTTGAAGGGGGAAAGCTGCTATTTCTTGGAGAAGATGTGATCTATTTGGGAGAAATGTGGCATGTCTGGAAGAAAATGTCCTCTTTTGGGGATAAAACAGGTATTTCATGGAGAAAAGGTCCTAATTGAAGGGGGAAACCTGGTATTTCTTGGAGGAGTTGTGATATATTTGGGAGAAATGTGGCATTTCTGGAAGAAACTGTCCTATTTTGGGGATAAAAGAGGTTTTTGTGGGTGGAAAGGTCTTATTTCCAGGGGGAAACCTGGTATTTCTTGGAGAAGATGTGATATATTTGGGAGAAATGTGGCCTTTCTGGCAGAAACTGTCCTATTTTGGGGATAAAAGAGGTATTTGTGGGTGAAAAGGTCCTCTTTGAAGGGGGAAAGCTGGATGTTCTTGCAGGAGATGTGATCTATTTGGGAGAAATGTGGCAGGTCTGGAAGAAACTGTCCTATTTTGGGGGGAGAAGGCTGGTAGTTTTGGGAGAGAAGGTCCTCTTACAGGAGGAATCCTGGCATTTCTTGGAGAAGATGTGATATATTTGGGAGAAATGTGGCATTTCTGGAAGAAACTGTTCTATTTTGGGGATAAAAGAGGTATTTGTGGGTGAAAAGTTCCTATTTGAAGGGGGAAACTTGGTATTTCTTGGAGAAGATGTGATATATTTGGGAGAAATGTGGCATTTCTGGAAGAAACTGTCCTCTTTTGGGGATAAAAGAGGTAATTCATGGAGAAAAGGTCCTAATTGAAGGGGGAAACCTGGTATTTCTTGGAGGAGTTGTGATATATTTGGGAGAAATGTGGCATTTCTGGAAGAAACTGTCCTCTTTTGGGGATAAAAGAGGTATTTGTGGGTGAAAAGGTCCTATTTGAAGGGGGAAACCTGGTATTTCTTGGAGAAGATGTGATGTATTTGGGAGAAATGTGGCATGTCAGGAAGAAACTGTCCTCTTTTGGGGATAAAAGAGGTATTTGTGGGAGAAAAGTTCCTATTTGAAGGGGGAAACGTGGTATTTCTTGGAGAAGATGTGATCTATTTGGGAGAAATGTGGCATTTCTGGAAGAAACTGTCCTCTTTTGGGGATAAAAGAGGTATTTGTGGGTGAAAAGTTCCTATTTGAAGGGGGAAACCTGGTATTTCTTGGAGAAGATGTGATGTATTTGGGAGAAATGTGGCATTTCTTGAAGAAAATGTCCTCTTTTGGGGCTTAAACAGGTATTTTTGGGTGAGAAGGTCCTATTTGAAGGAGGAAAGCTGGTATTTCTTGGAGAAGATGTGATATATTTGGGAGAAATTTGTCATTTCTGGAAGAAACTGTCCTATTTTGTGGATAAAAGAGGTATTTGTGGGTGAAATTGTCCTATTTGAAGGGGGAAACCTGGTATTTCTTGGAGAAGATGTGATATATTTGGGAGAAATGTGGCCTTTCTGGCAGAAACTGTCCACTTTTGGGGATAAAAGAGGTATTTGTGGGTGAAAATGTCCTCTTTGAAGGGGGAAAGCTGGATGTTCATGCAGGAGATGTGATCTATTTGGGAGAAATGTGGCATGTCTGGAAGAAACTGTCCTATTTTGGGGATAAAGCAGGTATTTGTGGGTGAAAAGGTCCTCTTTGAAGGGGGAAAGCTGGTATTTCTTGGAGAAGATGTGATCTATTTGGGAGAAATGTGGCATGTCTGGAAGAAACTGTCCTCTTTTGGGGATAAAACAGGTATTTGTGGGTGATAAGGTCCTATTTCAAGGGGGAAACCTGGTAGTTCTTGCAGGAGATGTGATATATTTGGGAGAAATGTGGCATTTCTGGAAGAAACTGTTCTATTTTGGGGATAAAAGAGGAATTTGTGGGTGAAAAGGTCCTATTTGAAGGGGGAAACGTGCTATTTCTTGGAGAAGATGTGATCTGTTTGGGAGAAATCTGGCATGTCAGGAAGAAACTGTCCTCTTTTGGGGATAAAAGTGGTATTTGTGGTTGAAAAGGTCCTATTTGAAGGGGGAAACCTGGTATTTCTTGGAGAAGATGTGATATGTTTGGCAGAAATGTGGCATTTCTGGAAGAAAATGTCCAATTTGAGGGATGAAAGAGGTATTTGTGGGTGAAAAGATCCTATTTCCAGAGGGAAACCTGGTATTTCTTGGAGAAGATGTGATATATTTGGGAGAAATCTGGCATGTCTGGAAGAATCTGTCCTCTTTTGGGGATAAAAGAGGTATTTGTGGGTGAAAAGTTCCTATTTGAAGGGGGAAACGTGGTATTTCTTGGAGAAGATGTGATATATTTGGGAGAAATCTGGCCTTTCTGGAAGAAACTGTCCTCTTTTGGGGATAAAACAGGTATCTGTGGGAGAAAAAGTCCTATTTGAAGGGGTAAAGCTGGTATTTCTTGGAGAAGATGTGATCTATTTGGGAGAAATGTGGCATTTCTGGAAGAAAGTGTTCTATTTGGGGGATAAAAGAGGTATTTGTGGGTGAAAAGGTCCTATTTGAAGGGGGAACCCTGGTATTTCTTGGAGAAGATGTGGTATATTTGGGAGAAATGTGGCATTTCTGGAAGAAACTGTCGTATTTTGGGGATAAAACAGGTATTTGTGGGTGAAAAGGTCCTATTTGAAGGGGGAAACCTGGTATTTCTAGGAGGAGATGTGATATATTTGGGAGAAATGAGGCAAGTGTGGAAGAAACTGTCCTATTTTGGGGATAAAAGAGGTATTTGTGGGTGAAAAGGTCCTATTTGAAGGGGGAAACCTGGTATTTCTTGGAGAAGATGTGATATATTTGGGAGAAATGTGGCATTTCTGGAAGAAACTGTCCTCTTATGGGGATAAAAGAGGTATTTGTGGGTGAAAAGGTCCTATTTGAAGGGGGAACCCTGGTATTTCTTGGAGAAGATGTGATACATTTGGGAGAAATCTGGCCTTTCTGGAAGAAACTGTCCTATTTTGGGGATAAAAGAGGTATTTGTGGGAGAAAAGTTCCTATTTGAAGGGGGAAAGCTGGTATTTCTTGGAGAAGATGTGATATATTTGGGAGAAATGTGGCATTTCTGGAAGAAACTGTCCTATTTTGGGGATAAAAGAGGTATTTGTGGGTGAAAAGGTCCTATTTGAAGGGGGAATCCTGGTATTTCTTGGAGAAGATGTGATATATTTGGGAGAAATGTGGCATGTCCGGAAGAAACTGTCCTCTTTTGGGGATAGAAGAGGTATTTGTGGGTGAAAAGGTCCTATTTGAAGGGGGAAACGTGGTATTTCTTGGAGAAGATGTGATATATTTGGGAGAAATGTGGCCTTTCTGGAAGAAAATGTCCTAACTGGTGTGAGAATGGTGGTATTTGTGGGAGAAAAGGTCATATTTCAGGAAGAATCCTGGTATTTCTTGGAGAAGATGTGATCTATTTGGGAGAAATTTGGCATGTCTGGAAGAAACTGTCCTATTTTGGGGATAAAACAGGTATTTGTGGGTGACAAGGTCCTATTTGAAGGGGTAAAGCTGGTATTTCTTGGAGAAGATGTGATATATTTGGGAGAAATCTGGCATGTCTGGAAGAATCTGTCCTACTTCGGGGATAAAAGTGGTATTTGTGGGTGAAAAGTTCCTATTTGAAGGGGGAAACCTGGTATTTCTTGGAGAAGATGTGATATATTTGGGAGAAATGTGGCATATCTGGAAGAAACTGTCCTCTTTTGGGGATAAAAGAGGTATTTGTGGGAGAAAAGTTCCTATTTTAAGGGGGAAAGCTGGTAATTCTTGGAGAAGATGTGATATATTTGGGAGAAATCAGGCATTTCTGGAGGAAACTGTCCTATTTTGGGGATAAAAGAATTTTTTGTGGGTGATAAGGTCCTATTTGAAGGGGGAAATGTGGTATTTCTTGGAGAAGATGTGATATGTTTGGGAGAAATGTGCCATTTCTGGAAGAAACTGTCCTCTTTTGGGGATAAAAGAGGTATTTGTGGGAGAAAAGGTCCTATTTGAAGGGGGAAAGCCGGTATTTCTTGGAGAAGATGTGATATATTTGGGAGAAATGTGGCATTTCTGGAAGAAACTGTCCTATTTTGGGGATAAAAGAGGTATATGTGGGTGAAAAGGTCCTATTTGAAGGGGGAAACCTGGTATTTCTTGGAGAAGATGTGATATATTTGGGAGAAATGTGGCATGTCTGGAAGAAAATGTTCTATTTTGGGGATAAAAGAGGTATTTGTGGGAGAAAAGATCCTATTTGAAGGGGGAAACCTGGTATTTCTTGGAGAAGATGTGATATATTTGGGAGAAATGTGGCATTTCTGGAAGAAACTGTCCTCTTTTGGGGACAAAAGAGGTATTTGTGGGTGAAAAGGCCCTATTTCCAAGGGAGAACCTGGTATTTCATGGAGGAGATGTGATATATTTCGGAGAAATGTGGCATCTCTGGAAGAAACTGCCCTCTTTTGGGGGTAAAACAGGTATTTGTGGGTGATAAGTTCCTATTTGAAGAGGGAAACCTGGTATTTCTTGGAGAAGATGTGATCTATTTGGGAGAAATGTGGCATGTCTGGAAGAAACTGTCCTCTTTTGGGGACCAAACAGGTATTTGTGGGTGAAAAGGTCCTATTGGAAGGGGGAAACCTGGTATTTCTAGGAGGAGATGTGATATATTTGGGAGAAATGTGGCATTTCTGGAAGAAACTGTCCTCTTTTGGGGATGAAACAGGTATGTGTGGGTGAAAAGGTCCTATTTGAAGGGGGAAACCTCGTATTTCTTGGAGAAGATATGATCTATTTGGGAGAAATGTGGCATTTCTGGCAGAAACTGTGCTCTTTTGGGGATAAAAGAGGTATTTGTGGGAGAAAAGGTCCTATTTCAAGGGGGAAACCTGGTATTTCTTTGAGAAGATGTGATATATTTGGGAGAAATCTGGCATTTCTGGAAGAAACTATCCTCTTTTGGGGATAAAAGAATTTATTGTGGGTGAAAAGGTCCTATTTGAAGGGGGAAATGTGGTATTTCTTGGAGAAGATGTGGTATGTTTGGGAGAAATGTGGCATTTCTGGAAGAAACTGTCCTCTTTTGGGGATAAAACAGGTATTTGTGTGAGAAGGTCGTATTTGAAGGGGGAAAGCTGGTATTTCTTGGAGAAGATGTGATATATTTGGGAGAAATGTGGCATTTCTGGCAGAAACTGTCCTCTTTTGGGGATAAAAGAGGTATTTGTGGGTGAAAAGGTCCTATTTGAAGGGGGAAACCTGGTATTTCTTGGAGAAGATGTGATGTATTTGGGAGAAATGTGGCATGTCTGGAAGAAACTGTCCTCTTTTGGGGATAAAAGAGGTTTTTTTGGGGAAAAGGTCCTATTTGAAGGGGGAAACGTGGTATTTCTTGGAGAAGATGTGATATATTTGGGAGAAATGTGGCCGTTCTGGAAGAAAATGTCATAACTGGTGTGAGAATGGTGGTATTTCTGGGAGAAAAGGTCATATTTCAGGAAGAATCCTGGTATTTCTTGGAGAAGATGTGATATATTTGGGAGAAATGTGGCATTTCTGGAAGAAACTATCCTATTTGGGGGATAAAAGAGGTATTTGTGGGTGACAAGGTCCTATTTGAAGGGGGAAACCTGGTATTTCTTGGAGAAGATGTGATATATTTGGGAGAAATGTGGCATTTCTGGAAGAAACTGTCCTCTTTTGGGGATTAAACAGGTTTTTATGGGTTCAAAGGTCCTATTTGAAGGGGGAAACCTGGTATTTCTTGGAGAAGATGTGATCTATTTGTGAGAAATGTGGCATGTCGGGAAGAAACTGTCCTATTTGGGGGGATAAAAGAGGTATTTGTGGGAGAAAAGTTCCTATTTGAAGGGGGAAACGTGGTATTTCTTGGAGTAGATGTGATATATTTGGGAGAAATGTGGCATTTCTGGAAGAAACTGTCCTCTTTTGGGGATAAAAGAGGTATTTGTGGGTGAAAAGTTCCTATTTGAAGGGGGAAAGCTGCTATTTCTTGGAGAAGATGTGATCTCTTTGGGAGAAATGTGGCATTTCTGGAAGAAACTGTCCTCTTTTGGGGCTTAAACAGGTATTTGTGGGTGAAAAGGTCCTATTTGAAGGGGGAACCCTGGTATTTCTTGGAGAAGATGTGATATATTTGGGAGAAATTTGTCATTTCTGGAAGAAACTGTCCTATTTTGGGGATAAAAGAGGTATTTGTGGGTGAAATGGTCCTATTTGAAGGGGGAAACCTGGTATTTCTTGGAGAAGATGTGATATATTTGGGAGAAATGTGGCCTTTCTGGCAGAAACTGTCCTCTTTTGGGGATAAAAGAGGTATTAGTGGGTGAAAATGTCCTCTTTGAAGGGGGAAAGCTGGATGTTCTTGCAGGAGATGTGATCTATTTGGGAGAAATGTGGCATGTCTGGAAGAAACTGTCCTATTTTGGGGATAAAACAGGTATTTGTGGGTGAAAAGGTCCTATTTGAAGGGGGAAAGCTTGATGTTCTTGCAGGAGATGTGATCTATTTGGGAGAAATGTGGCATGTCTGGAAGAAACTGTCCTCTTTTGGGGATAAAACAGGTATTTGTGGTTGAAAAGGTCCTATTTCAAGGGGGAAACCTGGCATTTCTTGGAGAAGATGTGATCTATTTGGGAGAAATGTGGCCTTTCTGGCAGAAACTGTCCTCTTTTGGGGATCAAACAGGTATTTGTGGGTGAAAAGGTCCTATTTGAAGGGGGAACCCTGGTATTTCTTGGAGAAGATGTGATCTGTTTGGGAGAAATCTGGCATGTCAGGAAGAAACTGTCCTCTTTTGGGGATAAAAGAGGTATTAGTGGTTGAAAAGGTCCTATTTGAAGGGGGAAACCTGGTATTTCTTGGAGAAGATGTGATATGTTTTTAGAAATGTGGCATTTCTGGAAGAAAATGTCCAATTTGAGGGATGAAAGAGGTATTTGTGGGTGAAAAGGTCCTATTTGAAGGGGGAAAGCTGGTATTTCTATGAGAAGATGTGATATATTTGGGAGAAATGTGGCGTGTCCGGAGGAAACTGTCCTCTTTTGGGGATAAAACAGGTATTTGTGGGTGAAAAGGTCGTATTTGAAGGGGGAAACGTGGTATTTCTTGGAGAAGATGTGATCTATTTGGGAGAAATGTGGCATTTCTGGAAGAAACTGTCCTCTTTTGGGGATAAAAGAGGTATTTGTGGGTGAAAAGGTCCTATTTGAAGTGGGAAAGCTGGTATTTCATGGAGAAGATGTGATATATTTGGGACAAATCTGGCATATCTGGAAGAATCTGTCCTCCTTTGGGGATAAAAGAGGTATTTGTGGGTGAAAAGGTCCTATTTCCAGGCGAAAACCTGGTATTTCTTGGAGGAGATGTGATATATTTTGGAGAAATCTGGCCTTCCTGGAAGAAACTGTCCTATTTTGGGGATAAAAGAGGTATTTATGGGAGAAAAGGTCCTATTTGAAGGGGGAAACCTGGTATTTCTTGGAGAAGATGTGATATATTTGGGAGAAATGTGGCATTTCTGGATGAAAATGTCCAATTTGAGAAATGGAAGAGGTATTTGTGGGTGAAAAGGTCCTATTTCCAGGGGGAAACGTTGTATTTCTTGGAGAAGATGTGATCTATTTGGGAGAAATGTGGCATTTCTGGAAGAAACTGTCCTATTTTGGGGATAAAAGAGGTATTTGTGGGTGAAAAGGTCCTATTTGAAGGGGGAAACGTGGTATTTCTTGGAGAAGATGTGATATATTTGGGAGAAATGTGGCCTTTCTGGAAGAAACCGAGCTCTTTTGGGGTAAAAGAGGTATTTGTGGGTGAAAAGGTCCTATTTGAAGGGGGAAAGCTGGTATTTCTTGGAGAAGATGTGATATATTTGGGAGAAATGTGGCATTTCTGGAAGAAACTGTCCTCTTTTGGGGATAAAAGAGGTATTTCTTGGTGAAACGGTCCTATTTGAAGGGGGAAAGCTGGTATTTCCTGGAGAAGATGTGATCTATTTGGGAGAAATGTGGCATTTCTGGAAGAAACTGTCCTCTTTTGGGGATAAAACAGTATTTTTGGGTGAAAAGGTTCTATTTCTAGGGGGAAACCTGGTATTTCTTGGAGAAGATGTGATATATTTGGGAGAAATGTGGCATTTCTTGGAAGAAACTGTCCTCTTATGGGGATAGAACAGGTATTTGTGGGTGAAAAGTTCCTATTTGAAGGGGGAAACGTGGTATTTCTTGGAGAAGATGTGATATATTTGGGAGATATCTGGCCTTTCTGGAAGAAACTGTCCTCTTTTGGGGATAAAACGGGTATTTGTGGATGAAAAGGTCCTATTTGAAGGGGGAAACCTGGTATTTCTTGGAGAAGAGGTGATATATTTGGGAGAAATCTGGCATTTCTGGAAGAATATGTCTAATTTGGGGGATAAAACAGGTATTTGTGGTTGAAAAGGTCCTATTTGAAGGGGGAAAGCTGGTAATTCTTGGAGAAGATGTGATATATTTGGGAGAAATGTGGCATGTCTGGAAGAAACTGTCCTATTTTGGGGATAAAACAGTATTTTTGGGTGAAAAGGTCCTATTTGAATGGGGAAACGTGGTATTTCTTGGAGAAGATGTGATATATTTGGGAGAAATGTGGCATTTCTGGAAGAAACAGTCCTCTTATGGGGATAGAACAGGTATTTGTGGGTGAAAAGGTCCTATTTGAAGGGGGAAACCTGGTATTCCTTGGAGAAGATGTGATATATTTGGGAGAAATGTGGCATGTCTGGAAGAAAATGTCCTATTTGGGGGGAGAATGTTGGTATTGGTGGGAGAAATTTTCCTATTTCAGGAGGAATCCTGGTATTTCTTGGAGGAGATGTGATATGTTTGGGAGAAATGTGGCCTTTCTGGAAGAAACTGTCCTCTTTTGGGGATAACACAGGTATTTGTGGGTGAAAAGTTCCTATTTGAAGGGGGAAAGCTGCTATTTCTTGGAGAAGATGTGATCTATTTGGGAGAAATGTGGCATGTCTGGAAGAAAATGTCCTCTTTTGGGGATAAAACAGGTATTTCATGGAGAAAAGGTCCTAATTGAAGGGGGAAACCTGGTATTTCTTGGAGGAGTTGTGATATATTTGGGAGAAATGTGGCATTTATGGAAGAAACTGTCCTATTTTGGGGATAAAAGAGGTATTTGTGGGTGAAAAGGTCCTATTTCCAGGGGGAAACCTGGTATTTCTTGGAGAAGATGTGATATATTTGGGAGAAATGTGGCCTTTCTGGCAGAAACTGTCCATTTTGGGGATAAAAGAGGTATTTGTGGGTGAAAAGGTCCTCTTTGAAGGGGGAAAGCTGGATGTTCTTGCAGGAGATGTGATCTATTTGGGAGAAATGTGGCAGGTCTGGAAGAAACTGTCCTATTTTGGGGGGAGAAGGCTGGTAGTTTTGGGAGAGAAGGTCCTCTTACAGGAGGAATCCTGGCATTTCTTGGAGAAGATGTGTTATATTTGGGAGAAATGTGGCATTTCTGGAAGAAACTGTTCTATTTTGGGGATAAAAGAGGTATTTGTGGGTGAAAAGTTCCTATTTGAAGGGGGAAACTTGGTATTTCTTGGAGAAGATGTGATATATTTGGGAGAAATGTGGCATTTCTGGAAGAAACTGTCCTCTTTTGGGGATAAAAGAGGTAATTCATGGAGAAAAGGTCCTAATTGAAGGGGGAAACCTGGTATTTCTTGGAGGAGTTGTGATATATTTGGGAGAAATGTGGCATTTCTGGAAGAAACTGTCCTCTTTTGGGGATAAAACAGGTATTTCTGGGTGAAAAGGTTCTATTTGAAGAGGGAATCGTGGTATTTCTTGGAGAAGATGTGATATATTTGGGAGAAATCTGGCATTTCTGGAAGAATATGTCCAATATGAGGGATAAAACAGGTATTTGTGGTTGAAAAGGTCCTATTTGAAGGGGGAAACGTGGTATTTCTTGGAGAAGATGTGATATATTTGGGAGAAATGTGGCATGTCTGGAAGAAACTGTCCTCTTTTGGGGATAAAAGAGGTATTTTTGGGTGAAAAGGTCCTATTTGAAGGGGGAAACGTGGTATTTCTTGGAGAAGATGTGATATATTTGGGAGAAATGTGGCATTTCTGGAAGAAACTGTCCTCTTATGGAGATAGAACAGGTATTTGTGGGTGAAAAGGTCCTATTTCCAGGGAAAAACCTGGTATTCCTTGGAGAAGATGTGATATATTTGGGAGAAATGTGGCATGTCTGGAAGAAAATGTCCTATTTGGGGGGAGAAGTGTGGTATTTGTGGGAGAAAAGTTCCTATTTCAGGAGGAATCCTGGCATTTCTTGGAGGAGATGTGATATGTTTGGGAGAAATGTGGCCTTTCTGGAAGAAACTGTCCTCTTTTGGGGATAAAAGAGGTATTTGTGGGTGAAAAGGTCCTATTTGAAGGGGGAAACCTGGTATTTCTTGGAGAAGATGTGATGTATTTGGGAGAAATGTGGCATGTCAGGAAGAAACTGTCCTCTTTTGGGGATAAAAGAGGTATTTGTGGGAGAAAAGTTCCTATTTGAAGGGGGAAACGTGGTATTTCTTGGAGAAGATGTGATCTATTTGGGAGAAATGTGGCATTTCTGGAAGAAACTGTCCTCTTTTGGGGATAAAAGAGGTATTTGTGGGTGAAAAGTTCCTATTTGAAGGGGGAAATGTGGCATTTCTTGGAGAAGATGTGATCTATTTGGGAGAAATGTGGCATTTCTGGAAGAAAATGTCCTCTTTTGGGGCTTAAACAGGTATTTTTGGGTGAGAAGGTCCTATTTGAAGGAGGAAAGCTGGTATTTCTTGGAGAAGATGTGATATATTTGGGAGAAATTTGTCATTTCTGGAAGAAACTGTCCTATTTTGTGGATAAAAGAGGTATTTGTGGGTGAAATGGTCCTATTTGAAGGGGGAAACCTGGTATTTCTTGGAGAAGATGTGATATATTTGGGAGAAATGTGGCCTTTCTGGCAGAAACTGTCCACTTTTGGGGATAAAAGAGGTATTTGTGGGTGAAAATGTCCTCTTTGAAGGGGGAAAGCTGGATGTTCATGCAGGAGATGTGATCTATTTGGGAGAAATGTGGCATGTCTGGAAGAAACTGTCCTCTTTTGGGGATAAAACAGGTATTTGTGGGTGATAAGGTCCTATTTCAAGGGGGAAACCTGGTAGTTCTTGCAGGAGATGTGATATATTTGGGAGAAATGTGGCATTTCTGAAAGAAACTGTTCTATTTTGGGGATAAAAGAGGAATTTGTGGGTGAAAAGGTCCTATTTGAAGGGGGAAACGTGCTATTTCTTGGAGAAGATGTGATCTGTTTGGGAGAAATCTGGCATGTCAGGAAGAAACTGTCCTCTTTTGGGGATAAAAGTGGTATTTGTGGTTGAAAAGGTCCTATTTGAAGGGGGAAACCTGGTATTTCTTGGAGAAGATGTGATATGTTTGGCAGAAATGTGGCATTTCTGGAAGAAAATGTCCAATTTGAGGGATGAAAGAGGTATTTGTGGGTGAAAAGATCCTATTTCCAGAGGGAAACCTGGTATTTCTTGGAGAAGATGTGATATATTTGGGAGAAATCTGGCATGTCTGGAAGAATCTGTCCTCTTTTGGGGATAAAAGAGGTATTTGTGGGTGAAAAGTTCCTATTTGAAGGGGGAAACGTGGTATTTCTTGGAGAAGATGTGATATATTTGGGAGAAATCTGGCCTTTCTGGAAGAAACTGTCCTCTTTTGGGGATAAAACAGGTATCTGTGGGAGAAAAAGTCCTATTTGAAGGGGTAAAGCTGGTATTTCTTGGAGAAGATGTGATCTATTTGGGAGAAATGTGGCATTTCTGGAAGAAAGTGTTCTATTTGGGGGATAAAAGAGGTATTTGTGGGTGAAAAGGTCCTATTTGAAGGGGGAAACGTGGTATTTCTTGGAGAAGATGTGGTATATTTGGGAGAAATGTGGCATTTCTGGAAGAAACTGTCGTATTTTGGGGATAAAACAGGTATTTGTGGGTGAAAAGGTCCTATTTGAAGGGGGAAACCTGGTATATCTAGGAGGAGATGTGATATATTTGGGAGAAATGTGGCCTTTCTGGAAGAAACTGTACTATTTTGGGGATAAAAGAGGTATTTGTGGGTGAAAAGGTCCTATTTGAAGGGGGAAACCTGGTATTTCTTGGAGAAGATGTGATATATTTGGGAGAAATGTGGCATTTCTGGAAGAAACTGTCCTCTTATGGGGATAAAAGAGGTATTTGTGGGTGAAAAGGTCCTATTTGAAGGGGGAACCCTGGTATTTCTTGGAGAAGATGTGATACATTTGGGAGAAATCTGGCCTTTCCGGAAGAAACTGTCCTATTTTGGGGATAAAAGAGGTATTTGTGGGAGAAAAGTTCCTATTTGAAGGGGGAAAGCTGGTATTTCTTGGAGAAGATGTGATATATTTGGGAGAAATGTGGCATTTCTGGAAGAAACTGTCCTATTTTGGGGATAAAAGAGGTATTTGTGGGTGAAAAGGTCCTATTTCAGGTGGAATCCTGGTATTTCTTGGAGAAGATGTGATATATTTGGGAGAAATGTGGCATGTCCGGAAGAAACTGTCCTCTTTTGGGGATAGAAGAGGTATTTGTGGGTGAAAAGGTCCTATTTGAAGGGGGAAACGTGGTATTTCTTGGAGAAGATGTGATATATTTGGGAGAAATGTGGCCTTTCTGGAAGAAAATGTCCTAACTGGTGTGAGAATGGTGGTATTTGTGGGAGAAAAGGTCATATTTCAGGAAGAATCCTGGTATTTCTTGGAGAAGATGTGATCTATTTGGGAGAAATTTGGCATGTCTGGAAGAAACTGTCCTATTTTGGGGATAAAACAGGTATTTGTGGGTGACAAGGTCCTATTTGAAGGGGTAAAGCTGGTATTTCTTGGAGAAGATGTGATATATTTGGGAGAAATCTGGCATGTCTGGAAGAATCTGTCCTACTTCGGGGATAAAAGTGGTATTTGTGGGTGAAAAGTTCCTATTTGAAGGGGGAAACCTGGTATTTCTTGGAGAAGATGTGATATATTTGGGAGAAATGTGGCATATCTGGAAGAAACTGTCCTCTTTTGGGGATAAAAGAGGTATTTGTGGGAGAAAAGTTCCTATTTTAAGGGGGAAAGCTGGTATTTCTTGGAGAAGATGTGATATATTTGGGAGAAATCAGGCATTTCTGGAGGAAACTGTCCTATTTTGGGGATAAAAGAATTTTTTGTGGGTGAAAAGGTCCTATTTGAAGGGGGAAATATGGTATTTCTTGGAGAAGATGTGATATGTTTGGGAGAAATGTGCCATTTCTGGAAGAAACTGTCCTCTTTTGGGGATAAAAGAGGTATTTGTGGGAGAAAAGGTCCTATTTGAAGGGGGAAAGCTGGTATTTCTTGGAGAAGATGTGATATATTAGGGAGAAATGTGGCATTTCTGGAAGAAACTGTCCTATTTTGGGGATAAAAGAGGTATATGTGGGTGAAAAGGTCCTATTTGAAGGGGGAACCCTGGTATTTCTTGGAGAAGATGTGATATATTTGGGAGAAATGTGGCATGTCTGAAAGAAAATGTTCTATTTTGGGGATAAAAGAGGTATTTGTGGGAGAAAAGATCCTATTTGAAGGGGGAAACCTGGTATTTCTTGGAGAAGATGTGATATATTTGGGAGAAATGTGGCATTTCTGGAAGAAACTGTCCTCTTTTGGGGACAAAAGAGGTATTTGTGGGTGAAAAGGCCCTATTTCCAAGGGAAAACCTGGTATTTCATGGAGGAGATGTGATATATTTCGGAGAAATGTGGCATCTATGGAAGAAACTGCCCTCTTTTGGGGGTAAAACAGGTATTTGTGGGTGATAAGTTCCTATTTGAAGAGGGAAACCTGGTATTTCTTGGAGAAGATGTGATCTATTTGGGAGAAATGTGGCATGTCTGGAAGAAACTGTCCTCTTTTGGGGACCAAACAGGTATTTGTGGGTGAAAAGGTCCTATTGGAAGGGGGAAACCTGGTATTTCTAGGAGGAGATGTGATATATTTGGGAGAAATGTGGCATTTCTGGAAGAAACTGTCCTCTTTTGGGGATGAAACAGGTATGTGTGGGTGAAAAGTTCCTATTTGAAGGGGGAAACCTCGTATTTCTTGGAGAAGATATGATCTATTTGGGAGAAATCTGGCATTTCTGGAAGAAACTGTGCTCTTTTGGGGATAAAAGAGGTATTTGTGGGAGAAAAGTTCCTATTTGAAGGGGGAAAGCTGGTATTTCTTGGAGAAGATGTGATATATTTGGGAGAAATCTGGCATTTCTGGAAGAAACTATCCTCTTTTGGGGATAAAAGAATTTTTTGTGGGTGAAAAGGTCCTATTTGAAGGGGGAAATGTGGTATTTCTTGGAGAAGATGTGGTATGTTTGGGAGAAATGTGGCATTTCTGGAAGAAACTGTCCTCTTTTGGGGATAAAACAGGTATTTGTGTGAGAAGGTCGTATTTGAAGGGGGAAAGCTGGTATTTCTTGGAGAAGATGTGATATATTTGGGAGAAATGTGGCATTTCTCGCAGAAACTGTCCTCTTTTGGGGATAAAAGAGGTATTTGTGGGTGAAAAGGTCCTATTTGAAGGGGGAACCCTGGTATTTCTTGGAGAAGATGTGATATATTTGGGAGAAATGTGGCATTTCTGGAAGAAACTGTCCTATTTTGGGGGTAAAACACGTATTAGTGGGTGAAAAGGTTCTATTTGAAGGGGGAAAGCTGGTATTTCTTGGAGAAGATGTGATATATTTGGGAGAAATGTGGCATTTCTGGAAGAAACTGTCCTCTTCTGGGGATAAAAAAGGTATTTGTGGGTGAAAAGGCCCTATTTCCAAGGGAAAACCTGATATTTCATGGAGGAGATGTGATATATTTCGGAGAAATGTGGCATTTCAGGCAGAAACTGTCCTCTTTTGTGGGTAAAACAGGTATTTGTGGTTGAAAAGGTCCTATTTGATGGGGGAAACCTGGTATTTCTTGGAGATGTGATATATTTGGGAGAAATGTGGCATTTCTGGAAGAAACTGTCCTCTTTTGGGGATAAAAGTGGTATTTGTGGGTGAAAAGGTCCTATTTGAAGGCGAAAACCTGGTATTTCTTGGAGAAGATGTGATATATTTGGGAGAATTCTGGCCATTCTGGCAGAAACTGTCCTATTTTGGGGATAAAACAGGTATTTGTGGGTGAAAAGGTCCTATTTGAAGGGGGAAACGTGGTATTTCTTGGAGAAGATGTGATACATTTGGGAGAAATCCGGCCTTTCTGGCAGAAACTGTCCTATTTTTGGGATAAAAGAGGTATTTGTGGGAGAAAAGTTCCTATTTCAAGGGGGAAAGCTGGTATTTCTTGGAGAAGATGTGATATATTTGAGAGAAATGTGGCATGTCAGGAAGCAACTGTACTATTTTGGGGATAAAAGAGGTATTTGTGGGTGAAAAGGTCCTATTTCAGGTGGAATCCTGGTATTTCTTGGAGAAGATGTGATATATTTGGGAGAAATGTGGCATGTCCGGAAGAAACTGTCCTCTTTTGGGGATAGAAGAGGTATTTGTGGGTGAAAAGGTCCTATTTCAAGGGGGAAACGTGGTATTTCTTGGAGAAGATGTGATATATTTGGGAGAAATGTGGCCTTTCTGGTAGAAAATGTCCTAACTGGTGTGAGAATGGTGGTATTTGTGGGAGAAAAGGTCATATTTCAGAAAGAATCCTGGTATTTCTTGGAGAAGATGTGATATATTTGGGAGAAATGTGGCATGTCTGGAAGAAACAGTCCTATTTTGGGGATAAAACAGGTATTTGTGGGTGACAAGGTCCTATTTGAAGGGGTAAAGCTGGTATTTCTTGGAGAAGATGTGATATATTTGGGAGAAATCTGGCATGTCTGGAAGAATCTGTCCTACTTCGGGGATAAAAGTGGTATTTGTGGGTGAAAAGTTCCTATTTGAAGGGGGAAACCTGGTCGTTCTTGCAGGAGATGTGATATATTTGGGAGAAATGTGGCATTTCTGGAAGAAACTGTCCTCTTTTGGGGATTAAACAGGTATTTGTGGGTGAAAAGTTCCTATTTGAAGGGGGAAACCTGGTATTTCTTGGAGAAGATGTGATATATTTGGGGGAAATGTGGCATTTCTGGAAGAAACTGTCCTATTTTGGGGATAAAAGAGGTATTTGTGGGTGAAAAGGTCCTATTTGAAGGGGGAAACCTGGTATTTCTAGGAGGAGATGTGATATATTTGGGAGAAATGTGGCATTCCTGGAAGAAACTGTCCTCTTTTGGGGATAAAAGAGGTATTTGTGGGTGAAAAGGTCCTATTTGAAGGGGGAAACCTGGTATTTCTTGGAGAAGATGTGATATATTTGGGAGAAATTTGGCATGTCAGGAAGAAACTGTGCTCTTTTGGGGATAAAAGAGGTATTTGTGGGAGAAAAGTTCCTATTTGAAGGGGGAAAGCTGGTATTTCTTGGAGAAGATGTGATATATTTGGGAGAAATCTGGCATTTCTGGAAGAAACTATCCTCTTATGGGGATAAAAGAATTTTTTGTGGGTGAAAAAGTCCTATTTGAAGGGGGAAAGCTGGTATTTCTTGGAGAAGATGTGATATGTTTGGGAGAAATATGGCATTTCTGGAAGAAACTGTCCTCTTCTGGGAATAAAACAGGTATTTGTGGGTGAAAAGGTCCTATTTCCAGGGGGAACCTGGTATTTCTTGGAGAAGATGTGATATATTTGGGAGAAATGTGGCATTTTTGGAAGAAAAAGTCCTCTTTTGGGGTAAAAGAGGTATTTGTGGGTGAAAAGGTCCTATTTCCAGGGGGAAAGCTGGTATTTCTTGGAGAAGATGTGATATATTTGGGAGAAATGTGGCATTTCTGGAAGAAACTGTCCTATTTTGGGATAAAAGAGGTATTTGTGGGTGAAAAGGTCGTATTTGAATGGGGAAACCTGGTATTTCTTGGAGAAGATGTGATATATTTCGGAGAAATGTGGCCTTTCTGGTAGAAACTGTCCTCTTTTGGGGATAAAAGAGGTATTAGTGGTTGATAAGGTCCTATTTGAAGGGGGAAACCTGGTATTTCTTGGAGGAGATGTGATCTATTTGGGAGAAATGTGGCATTTCTGGAAGAAACTGTCCTCTTTTGGGGATAGAAGAGGTATTTCATGGAGAAAAGGTCCTATTTGAAGGGGGAAACCTGGTATTTCTTGGAGAAGATGTGATATATTTGGGAGAAATGTGGCCTTTCTGGCAGAAACTGTCCTCTTTTGGGGATAAAACAGGTATTTGTGGGTGAAAAGGCCCTATTTCCAAGGGAAAACCTGGTATTTCATGGAGGAGATGTGATATATTTCGGAGAAATGTGGCATTTCTGGCAGAAACTGTCCTCTTTTGGGGTAAAACAGGTATTTGTGGGTGAGAAGGTCCTATTTCCAGGGGGAAACCTGGTATTTCTTGGAGATGTGATATATTTGGGAGAAATGTGGCATTTCTGGAAGAAACTGTCCTTTTTTGGGGATAGAACAGGTATTTGTGGGTGAAAAGGTCCTATTTGAAGGGGGAAACCTGGTATTTCTTGGAGAAGATGTGATATATTTGGGAGAAATCTGGCATGTCTGGAAGAAAATGTTCTATTTTGGGGATAAAAGTGGTATTTGTGGGTGAAAAATTCCTATTTGAAGGGGGAAACGTGGTATTTCTTGGAGAAGATGTGATCTATTTGGGAGAAATCTGGCCGTTCTGGCAGAAATTGTCCTATATTGGGGATAAATGAGGTATATGTGGGTGAAAAGGTCCTATTTGAAGGGGGAAAGCTGGTATTTCTTGGAGAAGATGTGATACATTTGGGAGAAATCTGGCCTTTCTGGCAGAAACTGTCCTATTTTGGGGATAAAAGAGGTATTTGTGGGAGAAAAGGTCCTATTTCAAGGGTGAAAGCTGGTATTTCTTGGAGAAGATGTGATCTATTTGGGAGAAATGTGGCCTTTCTGGCAGAAACTGTCCTATTTTGGGGATAAAAGAGGTATTTGTGGTGAAAAGGTCCTATTTCAGGTGGAATCCTGGTATTTCTTGGAGAAGATGTGATATATTTGGGAGAAATGTGGCATGTCCGGAAGAAACTGTCCTATTTTGGGGATAAAAGAGGTATTTGTGGGTGAAAATGTCCTATTTCAAGGGGGAAACCTGGTATTTCTTGGAGAAGATGTGATATATTTGGGAGAAATCTGGCCTTTCTGGAAGAAAATGTCCTAACTGGTGTGAGAATGGTGCTATTTGTGGGAGAAAAGGTCATATTTCAGGAAGAATCCTGGTATTTCTTGGAGAAGATGTGATATATTTGGGAGAAATGTGGCATGTCTGGAAGAAACTGTCCTCTTTTGGGGATAAAAGAGGTATTTGTGGGTGACAAGGTCCTATTTGAAGGGGTAAAGCTGGTATTTCTTGGAGAAGATGTGATATATTTGGGAGAAATGTGGCATTTCTGGAAGAAACTGTCCTATTTTGCGGATAAAAGAGGTATTTGTGGGTGACAAGGTCCTATTTGAAGGGGGAACCCTGGTATTTCTTGGAGAAGATGTGCTATATTTGGGAGAAATGTGGCATGTCTGGAAAAAACTGTCCTATTTGAGGGATAAAAGAGGTATTTGTGGGTGAGAAGGTCCTATTTGAAGGGGGAAACCTGGTATTTCTTGGAGAAGATGTGATATATTTGGGAGAAATCTGGCATTCCTGGGAGAAACTGTTCTCTTTCGGGGATAAAAGAGGTTATTTTGGGGAAAAGGTCTTATTTGAAGGGGGAATCGTGGTATTTCTTGGAGAAGATGTGATATAATTGGGAGGAATGTGGCATTTCTGGAAGAAACTGTCCTCTTATGGGGATAAAAGAGGTATTTGTGGGAGAAAAGGTCCTATTTGAAGGGGGAAAGCTGGTATTTCTTGGAGAAGATGTGATATATTTGGGAGAAATGTGGCATTTCTGGAAGAAACTGTCCTCTTTTGGGGATAAAACAGGTATTTGTGGGTGAAAAGACGCTATTTCCAAGGGAAAACGTGGTATTTCATGGAGGAGATGTGATATATTTCGGAGAAAT
The DNA here is from genome assembly GCA_030408155.1 of Lophura swinhoii. Classification (NCBI taxonomy): domain Eukaryota; kingdom Metazoa; phylum Chordata; class Aves; order Galliformes; family Phasianidae; genus Lophura; species Lophura swinhoii. The sequence continues at coordinate 1,743,439 of JASCYN010000149.1, forward strand.
GTGGCATTTCTGGCAGAAATGTCCTCTTTTGGGGGTAAAACAGGTATTTGTGGGTGAAAAGATCCTATTTGAAGGGGGAACCCTGGTATTTCTTGGAGAAGATGTGATATATTTGGGAGAAATGTGGCATTTCTGGAAGAAACTGTCCTATTTTGGGGATAAAAGAGGTATTTGTGGGTGATAAGGTCCTATTTGAAGGGGGAAACCTGGTATTTCCTGGAGAAGATGTGATATATTTGGGAGAAATGTGGCATTTCTGGAAGGAACTGTCCTCTTTTGGGGATAAAAGAGGTATTTGTGGGTGAAAAGGTCCTATTTCAAGGGGGAACCTGGTATTTCTTGGAGAAGATGTGATATATTTGGGAGAAATCTGGCATGTCTGGAACAAACTCTCCTATTTTGGGGATAAAACAGGTATTTGTGGGAGAAAAGGTCCTATTTGAAGGGGGAAAGTTGGATGTTCTTGCAGGAGATGTGATATATTTGGGAGAAATGTGGCATTTCTGGAAGAAACTGTCCTCTTTTGGGGATAAAAGAGGTATTTGTGGGTGAAAAGGTCCTATTTGAAGGGGGAAACCTGGCATTTCTTGGAGAAGATGTGATATATTTGGGAGAAATGTGGCATTTCTGGAAGAAACTGTCCTCTTTTGGGGATAAAAGAGGTATTTGTGGGTGAAAATGTCCTATTTGAAGGGGGAAACCTGGTATTTCTTGGAGAAGATGTGCTATATTTGGGAGAAATGTGGCCATTCTGGCAGAAACTGTCCTCTTTTGGGGATAAATGAGGTATAAGTGGGTGAAAAGGTCCTATTTGAAGGGGGAAACGTGGTATTTCTTGGAGAAGATGTGATTCATTTGGGAGAAATTTGGCCTTTCTGGCAGAAACTGTCCACTTTTGGGGATAAAAGAGGTATTTGTGGGAGAAAAGTTCCTTTTTCAAGGGGAAAACTGGTATTTCTGAGGCCTTTCTGGAAGAAACTGTCCTCTTTTGAGGATAAAACAGGTATTTGTGGGTGAAAATGTCCTATTTGAAGGGGAAAACCTGGTATTTCTTGGAGAAGATGTGATATGTTTGGGAGAAATGTGGCATTTCTGGAGGAAACTGTCCTCTTTTGGGGATAAAAGAGGTATTTGTGGGTGAAAAGGTCCTATTTCCAGGAGAAAACCTGGTATTTCTTGGAGAAGATGTGATATATTTGGGAGAAATGTGGCATGTGTGGAAGAAAATGTCCTATTTGGGGCGAGAAGGCTGGTATTTGTGGGTGAAAAGGTCCTATTTGAAGGGGGAAACGTGGTATTTCTTGGAGAAGATGTGATATATTTGGGAGAAATGTGGCATTTCTGGAAGAAACTGTTCTCTTTTGGGGATAAAAGAGGTATTTGTGGGAGAAAAGGTCCTATTTGAAGGGAGAATCCTGGTATTTCTTGGAGAAGATGTGATATATTTGGGAGAAATGTGGCATTTCTGGAAGAAACTGTCCTCTTTTGGGGATCAAACAGGTATTAGTGGATGAAAAGGTCCTATTTGAAGGGGGAACCTGGTATTTCTTGGAGAAGATGTTCTATATTTGGGAGAAACCAGTCTTTTATGGAAGAAACTGTCCTCTTTTGGGGATAAAACAGGTATTTGTGGGTGAAAAGGTCCTATTTGAAGGGGGAATCCTGGTATTTCTTGGAGAAGATGTGATCTATTTGGGAGAAATGTGGCATTTATGGAAGAAAATGTCCTATTTTGGGGATAAAAGAGGTATTTGTGGGTGATAAGGTCCTATTTCAAGGGGGAACCTGGTATTTCTTGGAGAAGATGTGATATATTTGGGAGAAATCTGGCATGTCTGGAACAAACTGTCCTATTTTGGGGATAAAACAGGTATTTGTGGGAGAAAAGGTCCTATTTGAAGGGGGAAAGTTGGATGTTCTTGCAGGAGATGTGATATATTTGGGAGAAATGTGGCATTTCTGGAAGAAACAGTCCTCTTTTGGGGATAAAAGAGGTATTTGTGGGTGAAAAGGTCCTATTTGAAGGGGGAAACCTGGTATTTCTTGGAGAAGATGTGATATATTTGGGAGAAATGTGGCCTTTCTGGAAGAAACTGTCCTCTTTTGGGGATAAAAGAGGTATTTGTGGGTGAAAATGTCCTATTTGAAGGGGGAAACCTGGTATTTCTTGGAGAAGATGTGCTATATTTGGGAGAAATGTGGCCATTCTGGCAGAAACTGTCCTCTTTTGGGGATAAATGTGGTATTTGTGGGTGAAAAGGTCCTATTTGAAGGGGGAAACCTGGTATTTCTTGGAGAAGATGTGATACATTTGGGAGAAATGTGGCCTTTCTGGCAGAAACTGTCCTCTTTTGGGGATATAACAGGTATTTGTGGGTGAAAAGGTCCTATTTGAAGGGGGAAACGTGGTATTTCTTGGAGAAGATGTGATATATTTGGGAGAAATGTGGCATGTCTGGAAGAAACTGTTCTATTTTGGGGATAAAACAGGTATTTGTGGGTGAAAAGGTCCTATTTCCAGGGGGAAAGCTGGTATTTCTTGGAGAAGATGTGATGTATTTGGGAGAAATCTGGCCTTTCTGGAAGAAACTGTCCTCTTTTGGGGATAAAAGAGGTATTTGTGGGAGAAAATGTCCTATGTCAAGCGGTAAAGCTGGATGTTCTTGCGGGAGATGTGATATATGTGGGAGAAATGCGGCATATGTGGAAGAAACTGTCGTATTTTGGGCATAAAACAGGTATTTGTGGGTGAAAAGGTCCTATTTGAAGGGGGAAACATGGTATTTCTTGGAGAAGATGTGATATCTTTGGGAGAAATGTGGCATGTCTGGAAGAAACTGTCCTCTTTTGGGGATAAAAGAGGTATTTGTGGGTGAGAAGGTCGTATTTGAAGGGGGAAACCTGGTATTTCTTGGAGAAGATGTGATATGTTTGGGAGAAATGTGGCATTTCTGGAAGAAACTCTCCTCTTTTGGGGGGAAAAGGCTGGTTTTTGTGGGAGAAAAGGTACTATTTCAGGAGAAATCCTGGTATTTCTTGGAGAAGATGTGATATGTTTGGGAGAAATGTGGCATTTCTGGAAGAAACTGTCCTATTTTGGAGATAAAAGAGGTATTTTGGGGAGAAAAGGTCCTATTTGAAGGGGGAAAGCTGGTAGTTTTACCTCTTTTATCCCCAAAATAGAACAGTTTCTTCCAGAAAGGCCACATTTCTCCCAAATATATCACTTCTTCTCCAAGAAATACCAGCTTTCCCCCTTCAAATAGGACCTTTTCACCCACAAATACCTCTTTGATCCCCAAAATAGGACAGTTTCTTCCTGACATGCCACATTTATCCCAAATATATCACGTCTTCTCCAAGAAATACCAGGTTTCCCCCTTCAAATAGGACCTTTTCACCCACAAATACCTCTTTTATCCCCAAAATAGGATAGTTTCTTCCAGACATGCCACATTTCTCCCAAATATATCACATCTTCTCCAAGAAATACCAGCTTTCCCCCTTCAAATAGGACCTTTTCTCCCACAAATACCTGTTTTAACCCCAAAACAGGACACTTTCTTCCAGAAATGCCACATTTCTCCCAAATATATCACATCTTCTCCAAGAAATACCAGCTTTCCCCCTTCAAATAGGACCTTTTCACCCACAAATACCTCTTTTATCCCCAAAATAGGTCAGTTTCTTCTAGACAAGCCACATTTCTCCCAAATATATCACATCTTCTCATAGAATTACCAGGTTTCCCCCTTCAAATAGGACCTTTTCACCCACAAATACCTGTTTTATCCCCAAAAGAGGACAGTTTCTTCCAGAAATGGCACATTTCTCCCAAACATATCACATCTCCTCCAAGAAATACCAGGATTCCTCCTGAAATAGTAACTTTTCTCCCTCAAATACCACCCTTCTCCCCCCAAATAGGACAGTTTCTTCCAGACATGCCACATTTCTCCCAAATATATCACATCTTCTCCAAGAAATACCAGGTTTTCCCCTGGAAATAGGACCTTTTCACCCACAAATACCACTTTTATCCCCATAAGAGGACGGTTTCTTCCAGAAATGCCACATTTCTCCCAAACATATCACATCTTCTCCAAGAAATACCAGGTTTCCCCCTTCAAATAGGACCTTTTCACCCACAAATACCTGCTTTATCCCCAAAAGAGGACAGTTTCTTCCAGACATGCCACATTTCTCCCAAATAGATCACATCTTCTCCGAGAAATACCACGTTTCCCCCTTCAAATAGGACCTTCTCACCCACAAATACCTCTTTTATCCCCAAAAGAGGACATTTTCTTCCAGACATGCCACATTTCTCCCAAATGTATCACATCTTCTCCAAGAAATACCAGGGTTCCCCCTACAAATAGGACCTTTTCTCCCACAAATACCTCTTTTATCCCCAAAAGAGGACAGTTTCTTCCAGAAATGCCACATTTCTCCCAAATATATCACAACTCCTCCAAGAAATACCAGGTTTCCCCCTTGAATTAGGACCTTTTCTCCCAAACATACCTCTTTTATCCCCAAAATAGGACAGTTTCTTCCAGAAATGCCACATTTCTCCCAAACATATCACATCTTCTCCAAGAAATACCAGGATTTCTCCTGAAATAGGACCTTTTCAACCACTAATACCTCTTTTATCCCCAAAAGAGGACAGTTTCTTCCAGAAATGCCACATTTCTACCAAATATACCACATCTTCTCCAAGAAATGCCAGGATTCCTCCTGAAATAGGACCTTCTCACCCAAAACTACCAGACTTCTACCCCAAATTGGACGTTTTCTTCCAGAAAGGCCAGATTTCTCCAAAATATATCATATCTTCGCCAAGAAATACCAGGATTCCTCCTGAAATAGGACATTCTCACCGAAAACTACCAGCCTTCTCCCCCCAAATTGGACATTTTCTTCCAGAAATGCCACATTTCTCCCAAACATATCACATCTTCTCCAAGAAATACCAGGTTTCCCCCTTCAAATAGGACCTTTTCTCCCACAAATACCTCTTTTATCCCCCAAATAGGACAGTTTCTTACAGACATGCCACATTTCTCCCAAATATATCACATCTTCTCCAAGAAATACCAGGTTTCCCCCTTCAAATAGGACCTTTTCACCCACAAATACCTCTTTTATCCCCAAAATAGGACAGTTTCTTCCAGAAAGGCCACATTTCTCCCAAATATATATCATCTTCTCCAAGAAATACCAGGTTTCCCCCTTCAAATAGGACCTTTTCAACCACTAATACCTCTTTTATCCCCAAAAGAGGACAGTTTCTTCCAGAAATGCCACATTTCTCCCAAATAGATCACATCTTCTCCAAGAAATACCGGGTTTTCCCCTGGAAATAGGACATTTTCACCCACAAATACCTGTTCTATCCCCATAAGAGGACAGTTTCTTCCAGAAATGCCACATTTCTCCCAAATAGATCACATCTTCTCCAAGAAATACCACGTTTCCCCCTTCAAATAGGACCTTTTCACCCACTAATACCTCTTTTATCCCCAAAAGAGGACAGTTTCTTCCAGAAATGCCACATTTCTCCCAAATATATCACATCTTCTCCAAGAAATACCAGCTTTCCCCCTTCAAATAGGACCTTTTCACCCACAAATACCTGTTTTAACCCCAAAAGAGGACAGTTTCTTCCAGACATGCCACATTTCTCCCAAATAGATCACATCTCCTTCAAGAAATAGCAGCTTTCCCCCTTCAAATAGGACCTTTTCACCCACAAATACCTGTTTTATCCCCAAAAGAGGTCAGTTTCTTCCAGACATGCCACATTTCTCCCGAATAGATCACATCTTCTCCAAGAAATACCAGCTTTCCCCCTTCAAATAGGACCTTTTCACCCACAAATACCTGTTTTAACCCCAAAAGAGGACAGTTTCTTCCAGACATGCCACATTTCTCCCAAATATATCACATCTTCTCCAAGAAATACCACGTTTCCCCCTTCAAATAGGAACTTTTCACCCACAAATACCTGTTTTATCCCCAAAAGAGGACAGTTTCTTCTAGAAATGGCACATTTCTCCCAAACATATCACATCTCCTCCAAGAAATACCAGGATTCCTCCTGAAATAGGAACTTTTCTCCCACAAATACCACCCCTCTCCCCCCAAATAGGACATTTTCTTCCAGACATGCCACATTTCTCCCAAATATATCACATCTTCTCCAAGAAATACCAGGTTTCCCCCTTCAAATAGGACCTTTTCACCCACAAATACCTGTTCTATCCGAATAAGAGGACAGTTTCTTCCAGAAATGCCACATTTCTCCCAAATATATCACATCTTCTCCAAGAAATACCAGCTTTCCCCCTTCAAATAGGACCTTTTCCCCAAAAAAACCTCTTTTATCCCCAAAAGAGGACAGTTTCTTCCAGGAATGCCAGATTTCTCCCAAATATATCACATCTTCTCCAAGAAATACCAGGTTTCCCCCTTCAAATAGGAACTTTTCAACCAGAAATGTCTCTTTTATCCCCAAAAGAGGACAGTTTCTTCCAGACATGCCACATTTCTCCCAAATAAATCACATCTCCTTCAAGAAATAGCAGCTTTCCCCCTTCAAATAGGACCTTCTCAACCACTAACACCTCTTTTATCCCCAAAAGTGGACAGTTTCTTCCAGACATGCCACATTTCTCCCAAATATATCACATCTTCTCCAAGAAATACTACGTTTCCCCCTTCAAATAGGACCTTTTCCCAAAAAAACCTCTTTTATCCCCAAAAGAGGACAGTTTCTTCCAGGAATGCCAGATTTCACCCAAATATATCACATCTTCTCCAAGAAATACCAGCTTTCCCCCTTCAAATAGGACCTTCTCACCCACAAATACCTCTGTTATCCCCAAAATAGGACAGTTTTTTCCAGACATGCCAAATTTCACCCAAATATATCACATCTTCTCCAAGAAATACCAGGGTTCCCCCTTCAAATAGGACCTTTTCTCCCACAAATACCTCTTTTATCCCCAAAAGAGGACAGTTTCTTCCAGAAATGCCAAATTTCTCCCAAACATATCACACCTTCTCCAAGAAATACCAGGTTTCCCCCTTGAATTAGGACCTTTTCTCCATGAAATACCTCTTTTATCCCCAAAAGTGGACAGTTTCTTCCAGAAAGGCCACATTTCTCCCAAATATACCACATCTTCTCCAAGAAATACCAGGTTTCCCCCTTCAAATAGGACCTTTTCAACCACTAATACCTCTTTTATCCCCAAAAGAGGACAGTTTCTTCCAGAAATGCCACATTTCTCCCAAATATATCACATCTTCTCCAAGAAATGCCAGGATTCTTCCTGAAATAGGACCTTCTCACCCAAAACTACCAGCCTTCTCCCCCCAAATTGGACATTTTCTTCCAGAAAGGCCACATTTCTCCCAAATATATCACATCTTCTCCAAGAAATACCAGGATTCCTCCTGAAATAGGAACTTCTCAACGAAAACTACCAGCCTTCTCCCCCCAAATTGGACATTTTCTTCCAGACATGCCACATTTCTCCCAAATAGATCACATCTTCTCCAAGAAATACCAGGTTTCCCCCTTCAAATAGGACCTTTTCTCCCACAAATACCTCTTTTATCCCCAAAAGAGGACAGTTTCTTCCAGACATGCCACATTTCTCCCAAATATATCACATCTTCTCCAAGAAATACCAGGTTTCCCCCTTCAAATAGGACCTTATCACCCACAAATACCTCTTTTATCCCCAAAATAGGACAGTTTCTTCCAGAAATGCCACATTTCTCCCAAATATATCACATCTTCTCCAAGAAATACCAGGGTTCCCCCTTCAAATAGGACCTTATCACCCACAAATACCTCTTTTATCCCCAGAAGAGGACAGTTTCTTCCAGAAATGCCACATTTCTCCCAAATATATCACATCTTCTCCAAGAAATACCAGGGTTCCCCCTTCAAATAGGACCTTTTCTCCCACAAATACCTCTTTTATCCCCAAAATAGGACAGTTTCTTCCAGAAATGCCACATTTCTCCCAAATATATCACATCTTCTCCAAGAAATACCAGCTTTCCCCCTTCAAATAGGACCTTTTCACCCACTAATACCTCTTTTATCCCCTAAATAGGACAGTTTCTTCCAGACATGCCACATTTCTCCCAAATATATCACATCTTCTCCAAGAAATACCAGGTTTCCCCCTTCAAATAGGACCTTTTCACCCACTAATACCTCTTTTATCCCCTAAATAGGACAGTTTCTTCCAGACATGCCACATTTCTCCCAAATAGATCACATCTTCTCCAAGAAATACCACGTTTCTCCCTTCAAATAGGACCTTATCACCCACAAACACCACTTTTATCCCCAAAATAGTACAGTTTCTTCCAGAAAGGCCACATTTCTCCCAAACATATCACATCTTCTCCAAGAAATACCAGCTTTCCCCCTTCAAATAGGACCTTTTCACCCACAAAAAATTCTTTTATCCCCAAAATAGGACAGTTTCTTCCAGAAATGCCACATTTCTCCCAAATATATCACAACTCCTCCAAGAAATACCAGGTTTCCCCCTTCAAATAGGACCTTTTCTCCATGAAATACCTGTTTTATCCCCAAAAGAGGACATTTTCTTCCAGAAATGCCACATTTCTCCCAAACATATCACATCTTCTCCCACATATACCAGGTTTCCCCCTTCAAATAGGACCTTTTCAACCACTAATACCTCTTTTATCCCCAAAAGAGGACAGTTTCTTCCAGAAATGCCACATTTCTCCCAAATAGATCATATCTTCTCCAAGAAATGCCAGGATTCCTCCTGAAAGAGGACCTTCTCACCCAAAACTACCAGACTTCTCCCCCCAAATTGGACATTTTCTTCCAGAAAGGCCACATTTCTCCCAAATATATCACATCTTCTCCAAGAAATACCAGGATTCCTCCTGAAATAGGACCTTCTCACCGAAAACTACCAGCCTTCTCCCTCCAAATTGGACAGTTTCTTCCAGAAATGCCACATTTCTCCCAAACATATCTCATCTTCTCCAAGAAATACCAGCTTTCCCCCTTCAAATAGGACCTTTTCACCCACAAATACCTCTTTTATCCCCAAAAGAGGACAGTTTCTTCCAGAAATGCCACATTTCTCCCAAATATATCACATCTTCTCCAAGAAATACCAGCTTTCCCCCTTCAAATAGGACCTTTTCACCCACTAATAGCAGGCTTCTCCCCCAAATAGGACAGTTTCTTCCAGAAATGCCACATTTCTCCCAAAGATATCACATCTCCTCCAAGAAATACCACGTTTCCCCCTTCAAATAGGAACTTTTCAACCAGAAATGCCTCTTTTATCCCCAAAATAGGACAGTTTCTTCCAGACATGCCACATTTCTCCCAAATATATCACATCTCCTTCAAGAAATAGCAGCTTTCCCCCTTCAAATAGGACCTTTTCTCCCGCTAAGACCTCTTTTATCCCCAAAACAGGACACTTTCTTCCAGACATGCCACATTTCTCCCAAATATATCACATCTTCTCCAAGAAATACCAGCTTTCCCCCTTCAAATAGGACCTTTTCACCCACAAATACCTGTTTTATCCCCAAAAGAGGACAGTTTCTTCCAAACATGCCACATTTCTCCCAAATATATCACATCTTCTCCAAGAAATACCAGGTTTCCCCCTTCAAATAGGACCTTTTCACCCACAAATACCTCTTTTATCCCTCAAATTGGACATATTCTTCCAGAAATGCCAGATTTCTCCCAAATATATCACATCTTCTCCAAGAAATACCTGGTTTCCCCCTTCAAATAGGACCTTTTCTCCCACAAATACCTCTTCTATCCCCAAAAGAGGACAGTTTCTTCCAGAAATGGCACATTTCTCCCAAACATATCACATCTCCTCCAAGAAATACCAGGATTCCTCCTGAAATAGGAACTTTTCTCCCACAAATACCACCCTTCTCCCCCCAAATAGGACAGTTTCTTCCTGACATGCCACATTTCTCACAAATATATCACATCTTCTCCAAGAAATACCAGGTTTCCCCCTGGAAATAGGACCTTTTCACCCACAAATACCCGTTTTATCCCCAAAAGAGGACAGTTTCTTCCAGAAAGGCCACATTTCTCCCAAATATATCACATCTTCTCCAAGAAATAACAGGTTTCCCCCTTCAAATAGGACCTTTTCCCCAAAAAAACCTCTTTTATCCCCAAAAGAGGACAGTTTCTTCAGGGAATGCAAGATTTCTCCCAAATATATCACATCTTCTCCAAGAAATACCAGGATTCCCCCTTCAAATAGGACCTTCTCACCCACAAATACCTCTGTTATCCCCAAAATAGGACAGTTTTTTCCAGACATGCCACATTTCTCCCAAATATATCACATCTTCTCAAAGAAATACCAGGGTTCCCCCTTCAAATAGGACCTTTTCTCCCACAAATACCTTTTTATCCCCAAAAGAGGACAGTTTCTGCCAGAAAGGCCACATTTCTCCCAAATATATCACAACTCCTCCAAGAAATACCAGGTTTCCCCCTTCAATTAGGACCTTTTCTCCATGAAATACCTCTTCTATCCCCAAAAGTGGACTGTTTCTTCCAGAAAGGCCACATTTCTCCCAAATATATATCATCTTCTCCAAGAAATACCACGTTTCCCCCTTCAAATAGGACCTTTTCAACCACTAATACCTCTTTTATCCCCAAAAGAGGACAGTTTCTTCCAGAAATGCCACATTTCTCCGAAATATATCACATCATCTCCAAGAAATGCCAGGATTCCTCCTGAAATAGGACCTTCTCACCGAAAACTACCAGCCTTCTCCCCCCAAATTGGACATTTTCTTCCAGAAAGGCCAGATTTCTCCCAAATATATCACATCTTCTCCAAGAAATACCAGGATTCCTCCTGAAATAGGAACTTCTCAACGAAAACTACCAGCCTTCTCCCCCCAAATTGGACATTTTCTTCCAGACATGCCACATTCCTCCCAAATAGATCACATCTTCTCCAAGAAATACCAGGTTTCCCCCTTCAAATAGGACCTTTTCTCCCACAAATACCTGTTTTATCCCCCAAATAGGACAGTTTCTTCCCGATATGCCACATTTCTCCCAAATATATCACCTCTTCTCCAAGAAATACCAGGTTTCCCCCTTCAAATAGGACCTTTTCACCCACAAATACCTGTTTTATCCCCAAAAGAGGACAGTTTCTTCCCGATATGCCACATTTCTCCCAAATAGATCACATCTTCTCCAAGAAATACCACGTTTCCCCCTTCAAATAGGACCTTATCACCCACAAATACCTCTTTTATCCCCAGAAGAGGACAGTTTCTTCCAGAAATGCCACATTTCCCCCAAATATATCACATCTTCTCCAAGAAATACCAGGTTTCCCCCTTCAAATGGGACCTTTTCTCCCACAAATACCTCTTTTATCCCCAAAAGAGGACAGTTTCTTCCAGAAATGCCACATTTCTCCCAAATAGATCACATCTTCTCCAAGAAATGCCACGTTTCCCCCTTCAAATAGGACCTTTTCACCCACAAATACCTCTTTTATCCCCAAAAGAGGACAGTTTCTTCCAGACATGCCACATATCTCCCAAATATATCACATCTTCTCCAAGAAATACCAGGTTTCCCCCTTCAAATAGGACCTTTTTACCCAAAAATACCTGTTTCATCCCCAAAATAGGACAGTTTCTTCCAGACATGCCACATTTCTCCCAAATATATCACATCTTCTCCAAGAAATACCAGGTTTCCCCCTTCAAATAGGACCTTATCACCCACAAATACCTCTTTTATCCCCAAAATAGGACAGTTTCTTCCAGAAATGCCACATTTCTCCCAAATATATCACATCTTCTCCAAGAAATACCAGGGTTCCCCCTTCAAATAGGACCTTATCACCCACAAATACCTCTTTTATCCCCAGAAGAGGACAGTTTCTTCCAGAAATGCCACATTTCTCCCAAATATATCACATCTTCTCCAAGAAATACCAGGGTTCCCCCTTCAAATAGGACCTTTTCTCCCACAAATACCTCTTTTATCCCCAAAATAGGACAGTTTCTTCCAGAAATGCCACATTTCTCCCAAATATATCACATCTTCTCCAAGAAATACCAGGGTTCCCCCTTCAAATAGGACCTTTTCTCCCACAAATACCTATTTTATCCCCAAAATAGGACAGTTTCTTCCAGAAATGCCACATTTCTCCCAAATAGATCACATCTTCTCCAAGAAATGCCACGTTTCCCCCTTCAAATAGGACCTTTTCAACCACTAATACCTGTTTTATCCCCAAAAGAGGACAGTTTCTTCCTGACATGCCACATATCTCCCAAATATATCACATCTTCTCCAAGAAATACCTGCTTTCCCCCTTCAAATAGGACCTTTTTACCCAAAAATACCTGTTTCATCCCCAAAATAGGACAGTTTCTTCCAGAAATGCCACATTTCTCCCAAATAGATCACATCTTCTCCAAGAAATACCAGGTTTCCCCCTTCAAATAGGACCTTTTCAGCCTCAAATACCTCTTTTATCCCCAAAAGAGGACAGTTTCTTCAAGAAATGCCACATTTCTCCCAAATATATCACATCTTCTCCAAGAAATACCAGGGTTCCCCCTTCAAATAGGACCTATTCAGCCTCAAATACCTCTTTTATCCCCAAAAGAGGACAGTTTCTTCAAGAAATGCCACATTTCTCCCAAATATATCACATCTTCTCCAAGAAATACCAGCTTTCCCCCTTCAAATAGGACCTTTTCACCCACTAATACCTCTTTTATCCCCTAAATAGGACAGTTTCTTCCAGACATGCCACATTTCTCCCAAATATATCACATCTTCTCCAAGAAATACCAGCTTTCCCCCTTCAAATAGGACCTTTTCACCCACTAATACCTCTTTTATCCCCTAAATAGGACAGTTTCTTCCAGACATGCCACATTTCTCCCAAATAGATCACATCTTCTCCAAGAAATACCACGTTTCTCCCTTCAAATAGGACCTTATCACCCACAAACACCACTTTTATCCCCAAAATAGTACAGTTTCTTCCAGAAAGGCCACATTTCTCCCAAACATATCACATCTTCTCCAAGAAATACCAGCTTTCCCCCTTCAAATAGGACCTTTTCTCCCACAAAAAATTCTTTTATCCCCAAAAGAGGACTGTTTCTTCCAGAAATGCCACATTTCTCCCAAATATATCACAACTCCTCCAAGAAATACCAGGTTTCCCCCTTCAAATAGGACCTTTTCTCCATGAAATACCTGTTTTATCCCCAAAAGAGGACATTTTCTTCCAGAAATGCCACATTTCTCCCAAACATATCACATCTTCTCCCACATATACCAGGTTTCCCCCTTCAAATAGGACCTTTTCAACCACTAATACCTCTTTTATCCCCAAAAGAGGACAGTTTCTTCCAGAAATGCCACATTTCTCCCAAATATATCACATCTTCTCCAAGAAATGCCAGGATTCCTCCTGAAAGAGGACCTTCTCACCCAAAACTACCAGACTTCTCCCCCCAAATTGGACATTTTCTTCCAGAAAGGCCACATTTCTCCCAAATATATCACATCTTCTCCAAGAAATACCAGGATTCCTCCTGAAATAGGACCTTCTCACCGAAAACTACCAGCCTTCTCCCTCCAAATTGGACAGTTTCTTCCAGAAATGCCACATTTCTCCCAAACATATCTCATCTTCTCCAAGAAATACCAGCTTTCCCCCTTCAAATAGGACCTTTTCACCCACAAATACCTCTTTTATCCCCAAAAGAGGACAGTTTCTTCCAGAAATGCCACATTTCTCCCAAATATATCACATCTTCTCCAAGAAATACCAGCTTTCCCCCTTCAAATAGGACCTTTTCACCCACTAATAGCAGGCTTCTCCCCCAAATAGGACAGTTTCTTCCAGAAATGCCACATTTCTCCCAAAGATATCACATCTCCTCCAAGAAATACCACGTTTCCCCCTTCAAATAGGAACTTTTCAACCAGAAATGCCTCTTTTATCCCCAAAATAGGACAGTTTCTTCCAGACATGCCACATTTCTCCCAAATATATCACATCTCCTTCAAGAAATAGCAGCTTTCCCCCTTCAAATAGGACCTTTTCTCCCGCTAAGACCTCTTTTATCCCCAAAACAGGACACTTTCTTCCAGACATGCCACATTTCTCCCAAATATATCACATCTTCTCCAAGAAATACCAGCTTTCCCCCTTCAAATAGGACCTTTTCACCCACAAATACCTGTTTTATCCCCAAAAGAGGACAGTTTCTTCCAAACATGCCACATTTCTCCCAAACATATCACATCTCCTCCAAGAAATACCAGGATTCCTCCTGAAATAGGAACTTTTCTCCCACAAATACCACCCTTCTCCCCCCAAATAGGACAGTTTCTTCCTGACATGCCACATTTCTCACAAATATATCACATCTTCTCCAAGAAATACCAGGTTTTCCCCTGGAAATAGGACCTTTTCACCCACAAATACCTGTTCTATCCCCATAAGAGGACAGTTTCTTCCAGAAAGGCCACATTTCTCCCAAATATATCACATCTTCTCCAAGAAATAACAGGTTTCCCCCTTCAAATAGGACCTTTTCCCCAAAAAAACCTCTTTTATCCCCAAAAGAGGACAGTTTCTTCAGGGAATGCAAGATTTCTCCCAAATATATCACATCTTCTCCAAGAAATACCAGGATTCCCCCTTCAAATAGGACCTTCTCACCCACAAATACCTCTGTTATCCCCAAAATAGGACAGTTTTTTCCAGACATGCCACATTTCTCCCAAATATATCACATCTTCTCCAAGAAATACCAGGGTTCCCCCTTCAAATAGGACCTTTTCTCCCACAAATACCTCTTTTATCCCCAAAAGAGGACAGTTTCTGCCAGAAATGCCACATTTCTCCCATATATATCACAACTCCTCCAAGAAATACCAGGTTTCCCCCTTCAATTAGGACCTTTTCTCCATGAAATACCTCTTCTATCCCCAAAAGTGGACTGTTTCTTCCAGAAAGGCCACATTTCTCCCAAATATATATCATCTTCTCCAAGAAATACCACGTTTCCCCCTTCAAATAGGACCTTTTCAACCACTAATACCTCTTTTATCCCCAAAAGAGGACAGTTTCTTCCAGAAATGCCACATTTCTCCGAAATATATCACATCTTCTCCAAGAAATGCCAGGATTCCTCCTGAAATAGGACCTTCTCACCGAAAACTACCAGCCTTCTCCCCCCAAATTGGATATTTTCTTCCAGAAAGGCCAGATTTCTCCCAAATATATCACATCTTCTCCAAGAAATACCAGGATTCCTCCTGAAATAGGAACTTCTCAACGAAAACTACCAGCCTTCTCCCCCCAAATTGGACATTTTCTTCCAGACATGCCACATTCCTCCCAAATAGATCACATCTTCTCCAAGAAATACCAGGTTTCCCCCTTCAAATAGGACCTTTTCTCCCACAAATACCTGTTTTATCCCCCAAATAGGACAGTTTCTTCCCGATATGCCACATTTCTCCCAAATATATCACCTCTTCTCCAAGAAATACCAGGTTTCCCCCTTCAAATAGGACCTTTTCACCCACAAATACCTGTTTTATCCCCAAAAGAGGACAGTTTCTTCCAGACAAGCCACATTTCTCCCAAATAGATCACATCTTCTCCAAGAAATACCAGGGTTCCCCCTTCAAATAGGACCTTATCACCCACAAATACCTCTTTTATCCCCAGAAGAGGACAGTTTCTTCCAGAAATGCCACATTTCCCCCAAATATATCAAATCTTCTCCAAGAAATACCAGGTTTCCCCCTTCAAATGGGACCTTTTCTCCCACAAATACCTCTTTTATCCCCAAAAGAGGACAGTTTCTTCCAGAAATGCCACATTTCTCCCAAATAGATCACATCTTCTCCAAGAAATGCCACGTTTCCCCCTTCAAATAGGACCTTTTCACCCACAAATACCTCTTTTATCCCCAAAAGAGGACAGTTTCTTCCTGACATGCCACATATCTCCCAAATATATCACATCTTCTCCAAGAAATACCAGGTTTCCCCCTTCAAATAGGACCTTTTTACCCAAAAATACCTGTTTCATCCCCAAAATAGGACAGTTTCTTCCAGACAAGCCACATTTCTCCCAAATATATCACATCTTCTCCAAGAAATACCAGGTTTTCCCCTGGAAATAGGACATTTTCACCCACAAATACCTGTTCTATCCCCATAAGAGGACAGTTTCTTCCAGAAATGCCACATTTCTCCCAAATATATCACATCTTCTCCAAGAAATACCAGGTTTCCCCCTTCAAATACGACCTTCTCACCCACAAATACCTCTTTTATCCCCAAAAGAGGACAGTTTCTTCAAGAAATGCCACATTTCTCCCAAATAGATCACATCTTCTCCAAGAAATACCACGTTTCCCCCTTGAATTAGGACCTTTTCTCCATGAAATACCTCTTTTATCCCCTAAATAGGACATTTTCTTCCAGAAAGGCCACATTTCTCCCAAATATATCACATCTTCTCCAAGAAATACCAGGTTTCCCCCTTCAAATAGGACCTTTTCAGCCTCAAATACCTCTTTTATCCCCAAAATAGGACAGTTTCTTCCAGAAAGGCCACATTTCTCCCAAATATATCACATCTTCTCCAAGAAATGCCAGGCTTCCCCCTTCAAATAGGACCTTTTCACCAACAAATACCTCTTTTATCCCCTAAATAGGACAGTTTCTTCCAGAAAGGCCACATTTCTCCCAAACATATCACATCTTCTCCAAGAAATACCAGGTTTCCCCCTTCAAATAGGACCTTTTCACCCACAAAAAATTCTTTTATCCCCAAAATAGGACAGTTTCTTCCAGAAATGCCACATTTCTCCCAAATATATCACAACTCCTCCAAGAAATACCAGGTTTCCCCCTTGAAATTGGACCTTTTCACCCACAAATACCTCTTTTATCCCCAAAAGAGGACAGTTTCTTCCAGAAATGCCACATTTCTCCCAAATATATCACATCTTCTCCAAGAAATACCAGGTTTCCCCCTTCAAATAGGACCTTTTCAACCACTAATACCTCTTTTATCCCCTAAATAGGACAGTTTCTTCCAGACATGCCACATTTCTCCCAAATACATCACATCCTCTCCAAGAAATACCAGGATTCCTCCTGAAATAGGACCTTCTCACCGAATACTACCAGCCTTCTCCCTCCCAATTGGACAGTTTCTTCCAGAAATGCCACATTTCTCCCAAACATATCACATCTTCTCCAAGAAATACCACGTTTCCCCCTTCAAATAGGACCTTTTCCCCAAAAAAACCTCTTTTATCCCCAAAAGAGGACAGTTTCTTCCAGGAATGCCAGATTTCTCCCAAATATATCACATCTTCTCCAGGAAATACCAGGTTTCCCCCTTCAAATAGGACCTTCTCACCCACAAATACCTCTGTTATCCCCAAAATAGGACAGTTTTTTCCAGACATGCCACATTTCTCCCAAATATATCACATCTTCTCCAAGAAATACCAGGGTTCCCCCTTCAAATAGGACCTTTTCTCCCACAAATACCTCTTTTATCCCCAAAAGAGGACAGTTTCTTCCAGAAATGCCTCATTTCTCCCAAATATATCACAACTCCTCCAAGAAATACCAGGTTTCCCCCTTCAATTAGGACCTTTTCTCCATGAAATACCTCTTTTATCCCCAAAAGTGGACAGTTTCTTCCAGAAAGGCCACATTTCTCCCAAATATACCACATCTTCTCCAAGAAATACCAGGTTTCCCCCTTCAAATAGGACCTTTTCAACCACTAATACCTCTTTTATCCCCAAAAGAGGACAGTTTCTTCCAGAAATGCCACATTTCTCCCAAATATATCACATCTTCTCCAAGAAATGCCAGGATTCCTCCTGAAATAGGACCTTCTCACCCACAACTACCAGCCTTCTCCCCCCAAATTGGACATTTTCTTCCAGAAAGGCCAGATTTCTCCCAAATATATCACATCTTCTCCAAGAAATACCAGGATTCCTCCTGAAATAGGAACTTCTCAACGAAAACTACCAGCGTTCTCCCCCCAAATTGGACATTTCCTTCCAGAAAGGCCACATTTCTCCCAAATAGATCACATCTTCTCCAAGAAATACCAGGTTTCCCCCTTCAAATAGGACCTTTTCTCCCACAAATACCAGTTTTATCCCCCAAATACGACATTTTCTTCCAGACATGCCACATTTCTCCCAAATATATCACCTCTTCTCCAAGAAATACCAGGTTTCCCCCTTCAAATAGGACCTTTTCACCCACAAATACCTCTTTTATCCCCAAAATAGGACAGTTTCTTCCAGAAATGCCACATTTCTCCCAAATATATCACATCTTCCCCAAGAAATACCAGGTTTCCCCCTTCAAATAGGACCTTATCACCCACAAATACCTCTTTTATCCCCAGAAGAGGACAGTTTCTTCCAGAAATGCCACATTTCTCCCAAATATATCACAACTCCTCAAAGAAATACCAGGTTTCCCCCTTGAATTAGGACCTTTTCTCCATGAAATACCTCTTTTATCCCCAAAAGTGGACAGTTTCTTCCAGAAAGTCCACATTTCTACCAAATATATATCATCTTCTCCAAGAAATACCAGGTTTCCCCCTTCAAATACGACCTTATCACCCACAAATTCCTCTTTTATCCCTCAAATAGGACAGTTTCATCCAGACATGCCACATTTCTCCCAAATATATCACATCTTCTCCAAGAAATACCAGGATTCCTCCTGAAATAGGACCTTCTCACCCAAAACTACCAGCCTTCTCCCCCCAAATAGGACATTTTCTTTCAGAAATGCCACATTTCTCCCAAATAGATCACATCTTCTCCAAGAAATAACAGGATTCCTCCTGAAATAGGAACTTCTCACCGAAAACTACCAGCCTTCTCCCCCCAAATTGGACAATTTCTTCCAGAAAGGCCACATTTCTACCAAATAGATCGCATATTCTCCAAGAAATACCAGGTTTCCCCCTTCAAATAGGACCTTTTCTCCCACAAATACCTGTTTTATCCCCAAAAGAGGACAGTTTCTTCCAGAAATGCCACATTTCTCCCAAATATATCACCTCTTCTCCAAGAAATACCATGTTTCCCCCTTCAAATAGGACCTTTTCACCCACAAATACCTGTTTTATCCCCAAAAGAGGACAGTTTCTTCCAAAAATGCCACATTTCTCCCAAATATATCACATCTTCTCCAAGAAATACCAGGGTTCCCCCTTCAAATAGGACCTTATCACCCACAAATACCTCTTTTATCCCCAGAAGAGGACAGTTTCTTCCAGAAATGCCACATTTCTCCCAAATAGATCACATCTTCTCCAAGAAATACCAGGATTCCCCCTTCAAATAGGACCATTTCTCCCACAAATACCTCTTTTATCCCCAAAAGAGGACAGTTTCTTCCAGAAATGCCACATTTCTCCCAAATATATCACAACTCCTCCAAGAAATACCAGGTTTCCCCCTTCAATTAGGAACTTTTCTCCATGAAATACCTGTTTTATCCCCAAAAGAGGACATTTTCTTCCAGAAATGCCACATTTCTCCCAAATATATCACATCTTCTCCCACAAATACCAGGTTTCCCCCTTCAAATAGGACCTTTTCAACCACTAATACCTCTTTTATCCCCAAAAGAGGACAGTTTCTTCCAGAAATGCCTCATTTCTCCCAAATAGATCATATCTTCTCCAAGAAATGCCAGGATTCCTCCTGAAAGAGGACCTTCTCACCCAAAACTACCAGCCTTCTCCCCCCAAATTGGACATTTTCTTCCAGAAATGCCTCATTTCTCCCAAATAGATCATATCTTCTCCAAGAAAAGCCAGGATTCCTCCTGAAAGAGGACCTTCTCACCGAAAACTACCAGCCTTCTCCCTCCAAATTGGACAGTTTCTTCCAGAAATGCCACATTTCTCCCAAACATATCACATCTTCTCCAAGAAATACCAGGTTTCCCCCTTCAAATAGGACCTTTTCAGCCACAAATACCTCTTTTATCCCCAAAAGAGGACAGTTTCTTCCAGAAATGCCGCATTTCTCCCAAATATATCACATCTTCTCCAAGAAATACCAGGGTTCCCCCTTCAAATAGGACCTTTTCTCCCACAAATACCTCTTCTATCCCCAAAAGAGGACAGTTTCTTCCAGAAATGCCAGATTTCTCCCAAATATATCACATCTTCTCCAAGAAATACCACGTTTCCCCCTTCAAATAGGAACTTTTCAACCAGAAATGCCTCTTTTATCCCCAAAATAGGACAGTTTCTTCCAGACATGCCACATTTCTCCCAAATATATCACCTCTTCTCCAAGAAATACCAGCTTTCCCCCTTCAAATAGGACCTTTTCACCCACAAATACCTGTTTTATCCCCAAAAGAGGACAGTTTCTTCCAGACAAGCCACATTTCTCCCAAATAGATCACATCTTCTCCAAGAAATACCAGGGTTCCCCCTTCAAATAGGACCTTATCACCCACAAATACCTCTTTTATCCCCAGAAGAGGACAGTTTCTTCCAGAAATGCCACATTTCCCCCAAATATATCACATCTTCTCCAAGAAATACCAGGTTTCCCCCTTCAAATGGGACCTTTTCTCCCACAAATACCTCTTTTATCCCCAAAAGAGGACAGTTTCTTCCAGAAATGCCACATTTCTCCCAAATAGATCACATCTTCTCCAAGAAATGCCACGTTTCCCCCTTCAAATAGGACCTTTTCACCCACAAATACCTCTTTTATCCCCAAAAGAGGACAGTTTCTTCCTGACATGCCACATATCTCCCAAATATATCACATCTTCTCCAAGAAATACCAGGTTTCCCCCTTCAAATAGGACCTTTTTACCCAAAAATACCTGTTTCATCCCCAAAATAGGACAGTTTCTTCCAGACAAGCCACATTTCTCCCAAATATATCACATCTTCTCCAAGAAATACCAGGTTTTCCCCTGGAAATAGGACATTTTCACCCACAAATACCTGTTCTATCCCCATAAGAGGACAGTTTCTTCCAGAAATGCCACATTTCTCCCAAATATATCACATCTTCTCCAAGAAATACCAGGTTTCCCCCTTCAAATACGACCTTCTCACCCACAAATACCTCTTTTATCCCCAAAAGAGGACAGTTTCTTCAAGAAATGCCACATTTCTCCCAAATAGATCACATCTTCTCCAAGAAATACCACGTTTCCCCCTTGAATTAGGACCTTTTCTCCATGAAATACCTCTTTTATCCCCTAAATAGGACATTTT
Source organism: Lophura swinhoii (assembly GCA_030408155.1). NCBI lineage: Eukaryota > Metazoa > Chordata > Aves > Galliformes > Phasianidae > Lophura > Lophura swinhoii. The sequence goes on from JASCYN010000149.1 coordinate 1,764,849, forward strand.
CTTCCAGAAAGGCCACATTTCTCCCAAATATATCACATCTTCTCCAAGAAATACCAGGTTTCCCCCTTCAAATAGGACCTTTTCAGCCTCAAATACCTCTTTTATCCCCAAAATAGGACAGTTTCTTCCAGAAAGGCCACATTTCTCCCAAATATATCACATCTTCTCCAAGAAATGCCAGGCTTCCCCCTTCAAATAGGACCTTTTCACCAACAAATACCTCTTTTATCCCCTAAATAGGACAGTTTCTTCCAGAAAGGCCACATTTCTCCCAAACATATCACATCTTCTCCAAGAAATACCAGGTTTCCCCCTTCAAATAGGACCTTTTCACCCACAAAAAATTCTTTTATCCCCAAAATAGGACAGTTTCTTCCACACATGCCACATTTCTCCCAAATATATCACAACTCCTCCAAGAAATACCAGGTTTCCCCCTTGAAATTGGACCTTTTCACCCACAAATACCTCTTTTATCCCCAAAAGAGGACAGTTTCTTCCAGAAATGCCACATTTCTCCCAAATATATCACATCTTCTCCAAGAAATACCAGGTTTCCCCCTTCAAATAGGACCTTTTCAACCACTAATACCTCTTTTATCCCCTAAATAGGACAGTTTCTTCCAGACATGCCACATTTCTCCCAAATACATCACATCCTCTCCAAGAAATACCAGGATTCCTCCTGAAATAGGACCTTCTCACCGAATACTACCAGCCTTCTCCCTCCCAATTGGACAGTTTCTTCCAGAAATGCCACATTTCTCCCAAACATATCACATCTTCTCCAAGAAATACCACGTTTCCCCCTTCAAATAGGACCTTTTCCCCAAAAAAACCTCTTTTATCCCCAAAAGAGGACAGTTTCTTCCAGGAATGCCAGATTTCTCCCAAATATATCACATCTTCTCCAGGAAATACCAGGTTTCCCCCTTCAAATAGGACCTTCTCACCCACAAATACCTCTGTTATCCCCAAAATAGGACAGTTTTTTCCAGACATGCCACATTTCTCCCAAATATATCACATCTTCTCCAAGAAATACCAGGGTTCCCCCTTCAAATAGGACCTTTTCTCCCACAAATACCTCTTTTATCCCCAAAAGAGGACAGTTTCTTCCAGAAATGCCTCATTTCTCCCAAATATATCACAACTCCTCCAAGAAATACCAGGTTTCCCCCTTCAATTAGGACCTTTTCTCCATGAAATACCTCTTTTATCCCCAAAAGTGGACAGTTTCTTCCAGAAAGGCCACATTTCTCCCAAATATACCACATCTTCTCCAAGAAATACCAGGTTTCCCCCTTCAAATAGGACCTTTTCAACCACTAATACCTCTTTTATCCCCAAAAGAGGACAGTTTCTTCCAGAAATGCCACATTTCTCCCAAATATATCACATCTTCTCCAAGAAATGCCAGGATTCCTCCTGAAATAGGACCTTCTCACCCACAACTACCAGCCTTCTCCCCCCAAATTGGACATTTTCTTCCAGAAAGGCCAGATTTCTCCCAAATATATCACATCTTCTCCAAGAAATACCAGGATTCCTCCTGAAATAGGAACTTCTCAACGAAAACTACCAGCGTTCTCCCCCCAAATTGGACATTTCCTTCCAGAAAGGCCACATTTCTCCCAAATAGATCACATCTTCTCCAAGAAATACCAGGTTTCCCCCTTCAAATAGGACCTTTTCTCCCACAAATACCAGTTTTATCCCCCAAATACGACATTTTCTTCCAGACATGCCACATTTCTCCCAAATATATCACCTCTTCTCCAAGAAATACCAGGTTTCCCCCTTCAAATAGGACCTTTTCACCCACAAATACCTCTTTTATCCCCAAAATAGGACAGTTTCTTCCAGAAATGCCACATTTCTCCCAAATATATCACATCTTCCCCAAGAAATACCAGGTTTCCCCCTTCAAATAGGACCTTATCACCCACAAATACCTCTTTTATCCCCAGAAGAGGACAGTTTCTTCCAGAAATGCCACATTTCTCCCAAATATATCACAACTCCTCAAAGAAATACCAGGTTTCCCCCTTGAATTAGGACCTTTTCTCCATGAAATACCTCTTTTATCCCCAAAAGTGGACAGTTTCTTCCAGAAAGTCCACATTTCTACCAAATATATATCATCTTCTCCAAGAAATACCAGGTTTCCCCCTTCAAATACGACCTTATCACCCACAAATTCCTCTTTTATCCCTCAAATAGGACAGTTTCATCCAGACATGCCACATTTCTCCCAAATATATCACATCTTCTCCAAGAAATACCAGGATTCCTCCTGAAATAGGACCTTCTCACCCAAAACTACCAGCCTTCTCCCCCCAAATAGGACATTTTCTTTCAGAAATGCCACATTTCTCCCAAATAGATCACATCTTCTCCAAGAAATAACAGGATTCCTCCTGAAATAGGAACTTCTCACCGAAAACTACCAGCCTTCTCCCCCCAAATTGGACAATTTCTTCCAGAAAGGCCACATTTCTACCAAATAGATCGCATATTCTCCAAGAAATACCAGGTTTCCCCCTTCAAATAGGACCTTTTCTCCCACAAATACCTGTTTTATCCCCAAAAGAGGACAGTTTCTTCCAGAAATGCCACATTTCTCCCAAATATATCACCTCTTCTCCAAGAAATACCATGTTTCCCCCTTCAAATAGGACCTTTTCACCCACAAATACCTGTTTTATCCCCAAAAGAGGACAGTTTCTTCCAAAAATGCCACATTTCTCCCAAATATATCACATCTTCTCCAAGAAATACCAGCTTTCCCCCTTCAAATAGGACCTTATCACCCACAAATACCTCTTTTATCCCCAGAAGAGGACAGTTTCTTCCAGAAATGCCACATTTCTCCCAAATAGATCACATCTTCTCCAAGAAATACCAGGATTCCCCCTTCAAATAGGACCATTTCTCCCACAAATACCTCTTTTATCCCCAAAAGAGGACAGTTTCTTCCAGAAATGCCACATTTCTCCCAAATATATCACAACTCCTCCAAGAAATACCAGGTTTCCCCCTTCAATTAGGAACTTTTCTCCATGAAATACCTGTTTTATCCCCAAAAGAGGACATTTTCTTCCAGAAATGCCACATTTCTCCCAAATATATCACATCTTCTCCCACAAATACCAGGTTTCCCCCTTCAAATAGGACCTTTTCAACCACTAATACCTCTTTTATCCCCAAAAGAGGACAGTTTCTTCCAGAAATGCCTCATTTCTCCCAAATAGATCATATCTTCTCCAAGAAATGCCAGGATTCCTCCTGAAAGAGGACCTTCTCACCCAAAACTACCAGCCTTCTCCCCCCAAATTGGACATTTTCTTCCAGAAATGCCTCATTTCTCCCAAATAGATCATATCTTCTCCAAGAAAAGCCAGGATTCCTCCTGAAAGAGGACCTTCTCACCGAAAACTACCAGCCTTCTCCCTCCAAATTGGACAGTTTCTTCCAGAAATGCCACATTTCTCCCAAACATATCACATCTTCTCCAAGAAATACCAGGTTTCCCCCTTCAAATAGGACCTTTTCAGCCACAAATACCTCTTTTATCCCCAAAAGAGGACAGTTTCTTCCAGAAATGCCGCATTTCTCCCAAATATATCACATCTTCTCCAAGAAATACCAGGGTTCCCCCTTCAAATAGGACCTTTTCTCCCACAAATACCTCTTCTATCCCCAAAAGAGGACAGTTTCTTCCAGAAATGCCAGATTTCTCCCAAATATATCACATCTTCTCCAAGAAATACCACGTTTCCCCCTTCAAATAGGAACTTTTCAACCAGAAATGCCTCTTTTATCCCCAAAATAGGACAGTTTCTTCCAGACATGCCACATTTCTCCCAAATATATCACCTCTTCTCCAAGAAATACCAGCTTTCCCCCTTCAAATAGGACCTTTTCACCCACAAATACCTGTTTTATCCCCAAAAGAGGACAGTTTCTTCCAGACATGCCACATTTCTCCCAAATAGATCACATCTTCTCCAAGAAATACCAGGTTTCCCCCTTCAAATAGGACCTTTTCACCCACAAATACCTCTTTTATCCCCCAAATAGGACATTTTCTTCCAGAAATGCCATATTTCTCCAAAACATATCACATCTTCTCCAAGAAATACCAGCTTTCCCCCTTCAAATAGGACCTTTTCAACCACTAATACCTCTTCTATCCCCAAAAGAGGACAGTTTCTTCCAGAAATGCCACATTTCTCCCAAACATATCACATCTCCTCCAAGAAATACCAGGATTCCTCCTGAAATAGGACCTTCTCACCCTAAACTACCAGCCTTCTCCCCCCAAATTGGTCATTTTCTTTCAGAAAGGCCACATTTCTCCCAAATAGATCACATCTTCTCCAAGAAATAACAGGATTCCTCCTGAAATAGGAACTTCTCACCGAAAACTACCAGCCTTCTCCCCCCAAATTGGACATTTTCTTCCAGAAAGGCCAGATTTCTCCCAAATAGATCACATCTTCTCCAAGAAATACCAGGTTTCCCCCTTCAAATAGGACCTTTTCACCCACTAATACCTCTTTTATCCCCTAAATAGGACAGTTTCTTCCAGACATGCCACATTTCTCCCAAATATATCACACCTTCTCCAAGAAATACCAGGGTTCCCCCTTCAAATAGGACCTTATCACCCACAAATACCGCTTTTATCCCCAGAAGAGGACAGTTTCTTCCGGAAATGCCACATTTCTCCCAAATAGATCACATCTTCTCCAAGAAATACCAGGTTTCCCCCTTCAAATAGGACCTTTTCACCCACAAATACCTCTTTTATCCCCAAAATAGGACAGTTTCTTCCAGAAATGCCACATTTCTCCCAAATAGATCACATCTTCTCCAAGAAATGCCACGTTTCCCCCTTCAAATAGGACCTTTTCACCCACAAATACCTCTTTTATCCCCAAAATAGGACAGTTTCTTCCTGACATGCCACATATCTCCCAAATATATCACATCTCCTCCAAGAAATACCAGGGTTCCCCCTTCAAATAGGACCTTTTCACCCACAAATACCTGTTTTATCCCCAAAATACGACAGTTTCTCCCAGAAATGCCACATTTCTCCCAAACATATCACATCTTCTCATAGAATTGCCAGCTTTCCCCCTTCAAATAGGACCTTTTCACCCACAAATACCTCTTTTATCCCCCAAATAGGACATTTTCTTCCAGAAATGCCACATTTCTCCCAAATATATCACATCTTCTCCAAGAAATACCAGCTTTCCCCCTTCAAATAGGACCTTTTCACCCACTAATACCTCTTTTATCCCCTAAATAGGACAGTTTCTTCCAGACATGCCACATTTCTCCCAAACATATCACATCTTCTCCAAGAAATACCAGCTTTCCCCCTTCAAATAGGACCTTTTCACCCTCAAATACCTCTTTTATCCCCAAAATAGGACAGTTTCTTCCAGAAAGGCCACATTTCTCCCAAATATATCACATCTTCTCCAAGAAATGCCAGGTTTCCCCCTTCAAATAGGACCTTTTCAACCACTAATACCTCTTTTATCCCCAAAAGAGGACAGTTTCTTCCAGAAAGGCCACATTTCTCCCAAATAGATCACATCTTCTCCAAGAAATACCAGGTTTCCCCCTTCAAATAGGTCCTTTTCAACCACTAATACCTGTATTAACCCTCAAATAGGACATTTTCTTCCAGAAATGCCACATTTCTCCCAAATATATCACATCTTCTCCAAGAAATACCAGGTTTTCCCCTGGAAATAGGACATTTTCACCCACAAATACATCTTCTATCCCCAAAATAGGACAGTTTCTGCCAGAAAGGCCACATTTCTCCCAAATAGATCACCTCTTCTCCAAGAAATACCAGCTTTCCCCCTTCAAATAGGACCTTTTCACCCACAAATACCTCTTTTATCCCCAAAAGAGGACAGTTTCTTCCAGAAATGCCACATTTCTCCCAAATATATCACATCTTCTCCAAGAAATACCACGTTTCCCCCTTCAAATAGGACCTTTTCACCCACAAATACCTCTTTTATCCCCTAAATTGGACAGTTTCTTCTAGACATGCGACATTTCTCCCAAATGCATCACATCTTCTCCAAGAAATACCACGTTTCCCCCTTCAAATAGGACCTTTTCACCCACTAATACCTCTTTTATCCCCAAAAGAGGACAGTTTCTTCCAGAAAGTCCACATTTCTCCCAAACATATCACATCTTCTCCAAGAAATACCAGGATTCCTCCTGAAAGTGGACCTTTTCTACAACAAATACCTGCCTTCTCCCCCCAAATAGAACAGTTTCATCCAGAAATGCCACATTTCTCCCAAACATATCACATCTTCTCCAAGAAATACCAGCTTTCCCCCTTCAAATAGGACCTTTTCACCCACAAATACCTCTTTTATCCCCAAATAGGACAGTTTCTTCCAGAAAGGCCACATTTCTCCCAAATAGATCACATCTTCTCCAAGAAATACCACGTTTCCCCCTTCAAATAGGACCTTTTCACACACAAATACCTGTTTTATCCCCAAAATAGGACAGTTTCTTCCAGAAATGCCATATTTCTCCCAAACATATCACATCTTCTCCAAGAAATACCAGCTTTCCCCCTTCAAATAGGACCTTTTCACCCACAAATACCTCTTTTATCCCCAAAAGAGGACTGTTTCTTCCAGAAATGGCACATTTCTCCCAAACATATCACATCTCCTCCAAGAAATACCAGGATTCCTCCAGAAATAGGAACTTTTCTCCCACAAATACCACACTTCTCCCCCCAAATAGGACATTTTCTTCCAGACATGCCACATTTCTCCCAAATATATCACATCTTCTCCAAGAAATACCAGGTTTCCCCCTTCAAATAGGACCTTTTCACCCTCAAATAGATCTTTTATCCCCAAAAGAGGACAGTTTCTTCCAGAAATGCCACATTTCTCCCAAATATATCACATCTTCTCCAAGAAATACCAGCTTTCCCCCTTCAAATAGGACCTTTTCTCCCACAAATACCTCTTTTATCCCCAAAAGAGGACAGTTTCTGCCAGAAAGGCCACATTTCTCCCAAATATATCACATCTTCTCCAAGAAATACCAGGGTTCCCCCTTCAAATAGGACCTTTTCACCCACAAATACCTCTTTTATCCCTCAAATGGGACAGTTTCTTCCAGAAATGCCACATTTCTCCCAAATATATCACATCTTCTCCAAGAAATACCTGCTTTCCCCCTTCAAATAGGACCTTTTCTCCCACAAATACCAGCCTTCTCCCCCCATATAGGACAGTTTCTTCCAGAAATGCCTCATTTCTCCCAAATATATCACATCTTCTCCAAGAAATACCAGCTTTCCCCCTTCAAATAGGACCTTTTCACACACAAATACCTGTTTTATCCCCAAAATAGGACAGTTTCTTCCAGAAATGCCACATTTCTCCCAAATATATCACATCTTCTCCAAGAAATACCAGCTTTCCCCCTTCAAATTGGACCTTTTCACCCACTAATAGCAGGCTTCACCCCCAAATAGGACAGTTTCTTCCAGAAATGCCACATTTCTCCCAAATATATCACATCTTCTCCATGAAATACCAGGTTTCCCCCTTCAAATAGGACCTTTTCACCCACAAATACCTCTTTTATCCCCAAAATAGGACAGTTTCTTCCAGACATGCCACATTTCTCCCAAACATAACACATCTTCTCCAAGAAATACCAGGTTTCCCCCTTCAAATAGGACCTTTTCAACCACTAATACCTCTTTTATCCCCAAAAGAGGACAGTTTCTTCCAGAAATGGCACATTTCTGCCAAACATATCACGTCTCCTCCAAGAAATACCAGGATTCCTCCTGAAATAGGAACTTTTCTCCCACAAATACCTGTCTTCTCCTCCCAAATAGGGCATTTTCTTCCAGACATGCCACATTTCTCCCAAATATATCACATCTTCTCCAAGAAATACCAGGTTTTCCCCTTCAAATAGGACCTTTTCACCCACAAATACCTGTTCTATCCCCATAAGAGGACAGTTTCTTCCAGACATGCCACATTTCTCCCAAATATATAACATCTTCTCCAAGAAATACCACGTTTCCCCCTTCAAATAGGACCTTATCACCCACAAATACCACTTTTATCCCCAAAATAGGACAGTTTCTTCCAGGAATGCCAGATTTCTCCCAAATATATCACATCTTCTCCAAGAAATACCAGGTTTCCCCCTTCAAATAGGACCTTCTCACCCACAAATACCTCTTTTATCCCCAAAATAGGACCGTTTTTTCCAGACATGCCACATTTCTCCCAAATATATCACATCTTCTCCAAGAAAAACCAGGGTTCCCCCTTCAAATAGGACCTTTTCAACCACTAATACCTCTTTTATCCCCAAAAGTGGACAGTTTCTTCCAGAAATGCCACATTTCTCCCAAATAGATCACATCTTCTCCTAGAAATGCCAGGATTCCTCCTGAAATAGGACCTTCTCACCCAAAACTACCAGCCTTCTCCCCCCAAATAGGACAGTTTCTGCCAGAAAGGCCAGATTTCTCCCAAATATATCACATCTTCTCCAAGAAATACCAGGATTCCTCCTACAAATAGGACATTCTCACCGAAAACTACCAGCCTTCCCCCCCCAAATTGGACATTTTCTTCCAGAAAGGCCACATTTCTCCCAAATAGATCACATCTTCTCCAAGAAATACCAGCTTTCCCCCTTCAAATAGGACCTTTTCACCCACAAATACCTCTTTTATCCCCAAAAGAGGACAGTTTCTTGCAGAAATGCCACATTTCTCCCAAATATATCACATCTTCTCCAAGAAATACCAGGTTTCCCCCTTCAAATAGGACCTTTTCACCCACAAATACCTCTTTTATCCCCAAAAGAGGACAGTTTCTTCCTGACATGCCACATTTTCCCCAAATATATCACATATTCTCCAAGAAATACCAGCTTTCCCCCTTCAAATAGGACCTTATCACCCACAAATACCACTTTTATCCCCAAAATAGGACAGTTTCTGCCAGAAAGGCCACATTTCTCCCAAACATATCACATCTTCTCCAAGAAATACAAGGTTTCCCCCTTCAAATAGGACCTTTTCTCCAAGAAATACCTGTTTTATCCCCAAAACAGGACAGTTTCTTCCAGAAAAGCCTCATTTCTCCCAAATATATCACATCTTCTCCAGAAATACCAGGTTTCCCCCTTGAATTAGGACCTTTTCACCCACAAATACCTTTTTATCCCTCAAATAGGACAGTTTCATCCAGACATGCCAGATTTTTCCCAAATATATCACATCTTCTCCAAGAAATACCTGCTTTCCCCCTTCAAATAGGACCTTTTCACCCACTAATAGCAGGCTTCTCCCCCAAATAGGACAGTTTCTTCCAGAAATGCCACATTTCTCCCAAATATATCACATCTTCTCCAAGAAATACCAGGGTTCCCCCTTCAAATAGGACCTTATCACCCACAAATACCTGTTTTATCCCTCAAATAGGACAGTTTCTTCCTGACATGCCACATTTCTCCCAAATATATCACATCTTCTCCAAGAAATACCAGGTTTCCCCCTTCAAATAGGACCTTATCACCCACAAATACCACTTTTATCCCCAAAATAGGACAGTTTCTGCCAGAAAGGCCACATTTCTCCCAAACATATCACATCTTCTCCAAGAAATACCAGGTTTCCCCCTTCAAATAGGACCTTTTCTCCCACAAATACCTGTTTTATCCCCAAAAGAGGACAGTTTCTTCCAGAAAGGCCACATTTCTCCCAAATATATCACATCTTCTCCAAGAAATACCAGGTTTCCCCCTTGAATTAGGACCTTTTCACCCACAAATACCTCTTTATCCCTCAAATAGGACAGTTTCTTCCAGACATGCCGCATTTCTCCCAAATAGATCACATCATCTGCAAGAAATACCAGGATTCCCCCATCAAATAGGACCTTTTCAACCACTAATACCTCTTTTATCCCCAAAAGAGGACAGTTTCTTCAAGAAATGCAACATTTCTCCAAAATAGATCACATCTCCTTCAAGAAATATCAGCTTTCCCCCTTCAAATAGGACATTTTCTCCCACAAATACCTGTTTTATCCCCAAAACAGGACAGTTTCTTCCAGACATGCCACATTTCTCCCAAATATATCACATCTTCTCCAAGAAATACCACGTTTCCCCCTTCAAATAGGACCTTTTCACCCACAAATACCTGTTTTATCCCCAAAACAGGACAGTTTCTTCCAGACATGCCACATTTCTCCCAAATAGATCACATCTTCTCCAAGAAATAACAGCTTTCCCCCTTCAAATAGGACCTTTTCACCCACAAATACCTTTTTATCCCCAAAAGAGGACAGTTTCTTCCTGAAATGGCACATTTCTGCCAAACATATCACGTCTCCTCCAAGAAATACCTGGATTACTCCTGAAATAGGAACTTTTCTCCCACAAATACCACCCTTCTCCCCCCAAATAGGACATTTTCTTCCAGACATGCCACATTTCTCCCAAATATATCACATCTTCTCCAAGAAATACCAGGTTTCCCCCTTCAAATAGGACCTTTTCACACACAAATACCTCTTTATCCCTCAAATAGGACAGTTTCTTCCAGACATGCCACATTTCTCCCAAATAGATCACATCTTCTCCAAGAAATACCTGCTTTCCCCCTTCAAATAGGACCCTTTCTCCCACAAATACCAGCCTTCTCCCCCCAAATAGGACAGTTTTTTCCAGACATGCCACATTTCTCCCAAATATATCACATCTTCTCCAAGAAATACCAGGGTTCCCCCTTCAAATAGGACCTTTTCACCCACAAATACCTGTTTTATCCCTCAAATAGGACAGTTTCTTCCTGACATGCCACATTTCTCCCAAATATATCACATCTTCTCCAAGAAATACCAGGTTTCCCCCTTCAAATAGGACCTTATCACCCACAAATACCACTTTTATCCCCAAAATAGGACAGTTTCTGCCAGAAAGGCCACATTTCACCCAAATATATCACATCTTCTCCAAGAAATACCAGCTTTCCCCCTTCAAATAGGACCTTTTCTCCCACAAATACCTGTTTTATCCCCAAAACAGGACAGTTTCTTCCAGAAAGGCCACATTTCTCCCAAATATATCACATCTTCTCCAAGAAATACCAGGTTTCCCCCTTCAATTAGGACCTTTTCACCCACAAATACCTCTTTATCCCTCAAATAGGACAGTTTCTTCCAGACATGCCACATTTCTCCCAAATAGATCACATCTTCTCCAAGAAATACCAGGATTCCCCCTTCAAATTGGACCTTTTCAACCACTAATACCTCTTATATCCCCAAAAGAGGACAGTTTCTTCCAGAAATGCCACATTTCTCCCAAACATATCACATCTTCTCCAAGAAATACCAGGTTTCCCCCTTCAAATAGGACCTTTTCAACCACTAATACCTCTTTTATCCCAAAAAGAGGACAGTTTGTTCCAGACATGCCACATTTCTCCCAAATATATCACATCTTCTCCAAGAAATACCAGCTTTCCCCCTTGAATTAGGACCTTTTCACCCACAAATACCTCTTTTATCCCCAAAAGAGGACAGTTTCTTCCAGAAATGCCACATTTCTCCGAAATATATCACATCTTCTCCAAGAAATACCAGGTTTCCCCCTGTAAATAGGACCTTTTCAACCACTAATACCTCTTTTATCCCCAAAAGAGGACAGTTTCTTCCAGAAATGGCTCATTTCTGCCAAACATATCACGTCTCCTCCAAGAAATACCAGGATTCCTCCTGAAATAGGAACTTCTCTCCCACAAATACCACCCTTCTCCCTCCCAAATAGGGCATTTTCTTCCAGACATGCCACATTTCTCCCAAATATATCACATCTTCTCCAAGAAATACCAGGTTTTCCCCTTCAAATAGGACCTTTTCACCCACAAATACCTCTTTTATCCCCAAAATAGGACAGTTTCTTCCAGAAATGCCACATTTCTCCCAAATATATAACATCTTCTCCAAGAAATACCACGTTTCCACCTTCAAATAGGAACTTTTCCCCAAAAAAACCTGTTTTATCCCCAAAAAAGGACAGTTTCTTCCAGGAATGCCAGATTTCTCCCAAATATATCACATCTTCTCCAAAAAATACCACGTTTCCCCCTTCAAATAGGACCTTCTCACCCACAAATACCTCTTTTATCCCCAAAATAGGACCGTTTTTTCCAGACATGCCACATTTCTCCGAAATATATCACATCTTCTCCAAGAAATACCAGGTTTCCCCCTTCAAATAGGACATTTTCTCCCACAAATACCTCTTTTATCCCCATAAGAGGACAGTTTCTTCCAGACATGCCACATTTCTCCCAAATATATCACAACTCCTCTAAGAAATACCAGGTTTCCCCCTTGAATTAGGACCTTTTCTCCATGAAATACCTCTTTTATCCCCAATAGAGGACAGTTTCTTCCAGACATGCCACATTTCTCCCAAATATACCACATCTTCTCCAAGAAATACCAGGTTTCCCCCTTCAAATAGGACCTTTTCAACCACTAATACCTCTTTTATCCCCAAAAGAGGACAGTTTCTTCCAGAAATGCCACATTTCTCCCAAATATATCACATCTTCTCCAAGAAATGCCAGGATTCCTCCTGAAATAGGACCTTCTCACCTAAAACTACCTGCCTTCTCCCCCCAAATTGGATATTTTCTTCCAGAAAGGCCACATTTCTCCCAAATATATCACATCTTCTCCAAGAAATACCAGGATTCCTCCTTCAAATAGGACCTTCTCACCGAAATCTACCAGCCTTCTCCACCCAAATTGGACAATTTCTTCCAGAAAGGCCATATTTCTACCAAATAGATCACATCTTCTCCAAGAAATACCAGCTTTCCCCCTTCAAATTGGACCTTTTCACCCACAAATACCTCTTTTATCCCCTAAATAGGACATATTCTTCCAGAAATGCCAAATTTCTCCCAAACATATCACATCTTCTCCAAGAAATACCAGCTTTCCCCCTTCAAATAGGACCTTTTCACCCACAAATACCTCTTTTATCCCCAAAAGAGGACAGTTTCTTCCAGACATGCCACATTTCTCCCAAATATATCACATCTTCTCCAAGAAATACCAGGTTTCCCCCTTCAAATTGGACCTTATCACCCACAAATACCACTTTTATCCCCAAAATAGGACAGTTTCTGCCAGAAAGGCCACATTTGTCCCAAACATATCACATCTTCTCCAAGAAATACCAGGTTTCCCCCTTCAAATAGGACCTTTTCACCCACAAATACCTCTTTTATCCCCAAAACAGGACAGTTTCTTCCAGAAATGCCTGATTTCTCCCAAATATATCACATCTTCTCCAAGAAATACCAGGTTTCCCCCTTGAATTAGGACCTTTTCACCCACAAATACCTTTTTATCCCCAAAAGAGGACAGTTTCTTCCAGACATGCCACATTTCTCCCAAATATATCACATCTTCTCCAAGAAATACCTGCTTTCCCCCTTCAAATAGGACATTTTCTCCCACAAATACCAGCCTTCTCCCCCCAAATAGGACAGTTTCTTCCAGACATGCCACATTTCTCCCAAAGATATCACATCTTCTCCAAGAAATACCAGGTTTCCCCCTTCAAATAGGACCTTTTCACCCACAAATACCTCTTTTATCCCCAAAATAGGACAGTTTCTTCCAGAAATGCCACATTTCTCCCAAATATATCACATCTTCTCCAAGAAATACCAGCTTTCCCCCTTCAAATAGGACATTTTCACCCACTAATAGCAGGCTTCTCCCCCAAATAGGACACTTTCTTCCAGAAATGCCACATTTCTCCCAAATATATCACATCTTCTCCAAGAAATAACACGTTTCCCCCTTCAAATAGGACCTTTTCACCCACAAATACCTCTTTTATCCCCAAAAGAGGACAGTTTCTTCCAGAAATGCCACATTTCTCCCTAATAGATCACACCTCCTTCAAGAAATACCAGCTTTCCCCCTTCAAATAGGACCTTTTCACCCACAAATACCTGTTTTATCCCCAAAATAGGACAGTTTCTTCCAGAAATGCCACATTTCTCCCAAATATATCACATCTTCTCCAAGAAATACCAGGTTTCCCCCTTCAAATAGGACCTTTTCACCCACAAATACCTGTTTTATCCCCAAAATAGGACAGTTTCTTCCAGACATGCCACATTTCTCCCAAATAGATCACATCTTCACCAAGAAATAACAGCTTTCCCCCTTCAAATAGGACCTTTTCACCCACAAATACCTTTTTATCCCCAAAAGAGGACAGTTTCTTCCAGAAATGGCACATTTCTGCCAAACATATCACGTCTCCTCCAAGAAATACCAGGATTCCTCCTGAAATAGGAACTTTTCTCCCACAAATACCACCCTTCTCCCCCCTAATTGGACAGTTTCTTCCAGACATGCCACATTTCTCCCAAATATATCACATCTTCTCCAAGAAATACCTGCTTTCCCCCTTCAAATAGGACCTTTTCTCCCACAAATACCAGCCTTCTCCCCCCAAATAGGACAGTTTCTTCCAGAAATGCCACATTTCTCTCAAACAGATCACATCTTCTCCAAGAAATACCAGGTTTCCCCCTTCAAATAGGACCTTTCTCCCACAAATACCTGTTTTATCCCCAAAACAGGACAGTTTCTTCCAGAAATACCATATTTCTCCCAAATAGATCACATCTTCTCCAAGAAATGCCAGGTTTCCCCCTTGAATTAGGACCTTTTCATCCACAAATACCTCTTTATCCCTCAAATAGGACAGTTTCTTCCAGACATGCCACATTTCTCCCAAATATATCACATCTTCTCCAAGAAATAACAGGTTTCCCCCTTCAAATAGAAACTTTTCACCCACAAATACCTCTTTTATCCCCAAAATAGGACAGTTTCTTCCAGACATGCCACATTTCTCCCAAATAGATCACATCTTCTCCAAGAAATACCAGGTTTCCCCCTTCAAATAGGACCTTTTCTCCCACAAATACCTGTTTTATCCCCAAAACAGGACACTTTCTTCCAGAAATGCCACATTTCTCCCAAATATATCACATCTTCTCCAAGAATTACCAGGGTTCCCCCTTCAAATAGGACCTTTTCACCCACAAATACCTCTTTTATCCCCAAAAGAGGACAGTTTCTTCCAGACATGCCACATTTCTCCCAAATAGATCACATCTCCTTCAAGAAATACCAGCTTTCCCCCGTCAAATAGAAACTTTTCACCCACAAATACCTCTTTTATCCCCAAAAGAGGACAGTTTCTTCAAGAAATGGCACATTTCTGCCAAACATATCACGTCTCCTCCAAGAAATACCTGGATTCCTCCTGAAATAGGAACTTTTCTCCCACAAATACCACCCTTCTCCCCCCAAATAGGACAGTTTCTTCCAGACATGCCACATTTCTCCCAAATATATCACATCTTCTCCAAGAAATAACAGGTTTTCCCCTGGAAATAGGACCTTTTCACCCACAAATACTTGATCTATCCCCAAAATAGGACAGTTTCTTCCAGAAATGCCACATTTCTCCCAAATATATCACATCTTCTCCAAGAAATACCAGGTTTCCCCCTTCAAATAGGGCCTTTTCCCCAAAAAAACCTCTTTTATCCCCAAAAGAGGACAGTTTCTTCCAGGAATGCCAGATTTCTCCCAAATATATCACATCTTGTCCAAGAAATACCAGGTTTCCACCTTCAAATAGGACCTTCTCACCCACAAATACCTCTTTTATTCCCAAAAGAGGACCGTTTTTTCCAGACATGCCACATTTCTCCCAAATATATCACATCTTCTCCAAGAAATACCGGGGTTCCCCCTTCAAATAGGACCTTTTCCCCCACTAATACCTCTTTTATCCCCAAAAGAGGACAGTTTCTTCCAGAAATGCCACATTTCTCCCAAATATATCACAACTCCTCCTAGAAATACCAGGTTTCCCCCTTGAATTAGGACCTTTTCTCCATGAAATACCTCTTTTATCCCCAATAGAGGACAATTTCTTCCAGACATGCCACATTTCTCCCAAATATACCACATCTTCTCCAAGAAATACCAGCTTTCCCCCTTCAAATAGGACCTTTTCAACCACTAATACCTCTTTTATCCCCAAAAGAGGACAGTTTCTTCCAGACATGCCACATTTCTCCCAAATATATCACATCTTCTCCAAGAAATACCACGTTTCCCCCTTGAATTAGGACCTTTTCACCCACAAATACCTCTTAATCCCTCAAATAGGACAGTTTCTTCCAGACATGCCACATTTCTCCCAAATAGATCACATCTTCTCCAAGAAATACCTGCTTTCCCCCTTCAAATAGGACCTTTTCTCCCACAAATACCAGCCTTCTCCCCCCAAATAGGACATTTTCTTCCAGAAATGCCACATTTCTCCCAAACAGATCACATCTTCTCCAAGAAATACCAGGTTTCCCCCTTCAAATAGGACCTTTTCACCCACAAATACCTGTTTTATCCCCAAAACAGGACAGTTTCTTCCAGAAATGCCATATTTCTCCCAAATAGATCACATCTTCTCCAAGAAATACCAGGTTTCCCCCTTGAATTAGGACCTTTTCATCCCCAAATACCTCTTTATCCCTCAAATAGGACAGTTTCTTCCAGACATGCCACATTTCTCCCAAATATATCACATATTCTCCAAGAAATAGCACGTTTCCCCCTTCAAATAGAACCTTTTCACCCACAAATACCTCTTTTATCCCCAAAATAGGACAGTTTCTTCCAGACATGCCACATTTCTCCCAAATATATCACATCTTCTCCAAGAAATACCAGCTTTCCCCCTTCAAATAGGACCTTTTCTCCCACAAATACCTGTTTTATCCCCAAAACAGGACACTTTCTTCCAGAAATGCCACATTTCTCCCAAATACATCACATCTTCTCCAAGAAATACCAGGTTTCCCCCTTCAAATAGGACCTTTTCACCCACAAATACCTCTTTTATCCCCAAAAGAGGACAGTTTCTTCCAGACATGCCACATTTCTCCCAAATAGATCACATCTCCTTCAAGAAATACCAGCTTTCCCCCGTCAAATAGAAACTTTTCACCCACAAATACCTCTTTTATCCCCAAAAGAGGACAGTTTCTTCGAGAAATGGCACATTTCTGCCAAACATATCACGTCTCCTCCAAGAAATACCTGGATTCCTCCAGAAATAGGAACTTTTCTCCCACAAATTCCACCCTTCTCCCCCCAAATAGGGCATTTTCTTCCAGACATGCCACATTTCTCCCAAATATATCACATCTTCTCCAAGAAATACCAGGTTTTCCCCTGGAAATAGGACCTTTTCACCCACAAATAGCTGTTCTATCCCCAAAATAGGACAGTTTCTTCAGAAATGCCACATTTCTCCCAAATATATCACATCTTCTCCAAGAAATACCAGGTTTCCCCCTTCAAATAGGGCCTTTTCCCCAAAAAAACCTCTTTTATCCCCAAAAGAGGACAGTTTCTTCCAGGAATGCCAGATTTCTCCCAAATATATCACATCTTGTCCAAGAAATACCAGGTTTCCCCCTTCAAATAGGACCTACTCACCCACAAATACCTCTTTTATCCCCAAAAGAGGACCGTTTTTTCCAGACATGCCACATTTCTCCCAAATATATCACATCTTCTCCAAGAAATACCAGGGTTCCCCCTTCAAATAGGACCTTTTCCCCCACAAATACCTCTTTTATCCCCAAAAGAGGACAGTTTCTTCCAGAAATGCCACATTTCTCCCAAATATATCACAACTCCTCCAAGAAATACCAGGTTTCCCCCTTGAATTAGGACCTTTTCTCCATGAAATACCTCTTTTATCCCCAATAGTGGACAATTTCTTCCAGACATGCCACATTTCTCCCAAATATACCACATCTTCTCCAAGAAATACCAGCTTTCCCCCTTCAAATAGGAACTTTTCAACCACTAATACCTCTTTTATCCCCAAAAGAGGACAGTTTCTTCCAGAAATGCCACATTTCTCCCAAATATATCACATCTTCTCCAAGAAATGCCAGGATTCCTCCTGAAATAGGAACTTCTCACCCAAAACTACCACCCTTCTCCCCGCAAATTGGACATTTTCTTCCAGACATGCCACATTTCTCCCAAATATATCACATCATCTCCAAGAAATACCAGGATTCCTCCTGAAATAGGACCTTCTCACCGAAAACTACCAGCCTTCTCCCCCCAAATTGGACATTTTCTTCCAGAAAGGCCACATTTCTCCCAAATAGATCACATCTTCTCCAAGAAATACCAGGTTTCCCCCTTCAAATAGGACCTTTTCTCTCACAAATACCTGTTTTATCCCCCAAGTAGGACAGTTTCTTCCAGAAATGCCACATTTCTCCCAAATAGATCACATCTTCTCCAAGAAATACCAGGGATCCCCCTTCAAATAGGACCTTTTCACCCACAAATACCTCTTTTATCCCCAAAATAGGACAGTTTCTTCCAGACATGCCACATTTCTCCCAAATATATCACATCTTCTCCAAGAAATACCTGCTTTCCCCCTTCAAATAGGACCTTTTCTCCCACAAATACCTGTATTATCCCCCCTAATAGGGCAGTTTCTTCCAGAAATGCCACATTTCTCCCAAACATATCACATCTTCTCCAAGAAATACCAGCTTTCCCCCTTCAAATAGGACCTTTTCACCCACAAATACCTCTTTTATCCCCAAAATAGGACAGTTTCTTCCAGACATGCCACATTTCTCCCAAATATATCACATCTTCTCCAAGAAATACCACGTTTCCCCCTTCAAATAGGACCTTTTCACCAATGATAGAAGGCTTCTCCCCCAAATAGGACAGTTTCTTCCAGAAATGCCAGATTTCTCCCAAATATATCACATCTTCTCCAAGAAATACCAGGTTTCCCCCTTCAAATAGGACCTTTTCACCCACAAATACCTCTTTTATCCCCAAAATAGGACAGTTTCTTCCAGACATGCCAAATTTCTCCAAAGTATATCACATCTCCTTCAAGAAATACCAGGGTTCCCCCTTCAAATAAGACCTTTTCTCCCACAAATACCTGTTTTATCCCCAAAACAGGACAGTTTCTTCCAGAAATGCCACATTTCTCCCAAATAGATCACATCTTCTCCAAGAAATACCACGTTTCCCCCTTCAAATAGGACCTTTTCACCCACAAATACCTCTTTTATCCCCAAAATGGGACAGTTTCTTCCAGACATGCCACATTTCTCCCAAATATATCACATCTTCTCCAAGAAATACCACGTTTCCCCCTTCAAATAGGACCTTTTCACCCACAAATACCTCTTTTATCCCCAAAATAGGACGGTTTCATCCAGAAATGCCATATTTCTCCCAAACATATCACATCTTCTCCAAGAAATGCCAGGTTTCCCCCTTCAAATACGACCTTTTCACCCACAAATACCTCTTTTATCCCCAAAATAGGACAGTTTCTTCCAGAAATGGCACATTTCTCCCAAACATATCACATCTCCTCCAAGAAATACCAGGATTCCTCCTGAAATAGGAACTTTTCTCCCTCAAATACCACACTTCTCCCCCCAAATAGGACATTTTCTTCCAGACATGCCACATTTCTCCCAAATAGATCACATCTTCTCCAAGAAATACCACGTTTCCCCTGTAAATAGGACCTTTTCACCCACAAATACCTGTTCTATCCCCATAAGAGGACAGTTTCTGCCAGACATGCCACATTTTTCCCAAATATATCACATCTTCTCCAAGAA
The DNA here is from genome assembly GCA_030408155.1 of Lophura swinhoii. Lineage (NCBI taxonomy): Eukaryota > Metazoa > Chordata > Aves > Galliformes > Phasianidae > Lophura > Lophura swinhoii. The sequence continues at coordinate 1,784,728 of JASCYN010000149.1, forward strand.
ATACCAGGTTTCCCCCTTCAAATAGGACCTTTTCACCCACAAATACCTCTTTTATCACCAAAAGAGGATAGTTTCTTCCAGACATGCCACATTTCTCCCAAATATATCACATCTTCTCCAAGAAATACCACGTTTCCCCCTTCAAATAGGACCTTCTCACCCACAAATACCTCTTTTATCCCCAAAAGAGGACAGTTTTTTCCAGACATGCCACATTTCTCCCAAATATATCACATCTTCTCCAAGAAATACCAGGATACCCCCTTCAAATAGGACCTTTTCACCCACAAATACCTCTTTTATCCCCAAAAGAGGACTGTTTCTTCCAGAAATGCCACATTTCTCCCAAATAGATCACAACTCCTCCAAGAAATACCAGGTTTCCCCCTTGAATTAGGACCTTTTCTCCATGAAATACCTCTTTTATCCCCAAAAGTGGACAGTTTCTTCCAGAAAGGCCACATTTCTCCCAAATATATATCATCTTCTCCAAGAAATACCAGGTTTCCCCCTTCAAATAGGACCTTCTCAACCACTAATACCTCTTTTATCCCCAAAAGAGGACAGTTTCTTCCAGAAATGCCACATTTCTCCCAAATATATCACATCTTCTCCAAGAAATGCCAGGATTCCTCCTGAAATAGGACCTTCTCACCCAAAACTACCAGCCTTCTCCCCCCAAATTGGACATTTTCTTCCAGAAAGGCCACATTTCTCCCAAATATATCACATCATCTCCAAGAAAGACCAGGATTCCTCCTGAAATAGGACCTCCTCACCGAAAACTACCAGCCTTCTCCCCCCAAATTGGACATTTTCTTCCAGAAAGGCCACATTTCTCCCAAATAGATCACATCTTCTCCAAGAAATACCAGCTTTCCCCCTTCAAATAGGACCTTTTCTCCCACAAATACCTCTTTTATCCCCAAAAGAGGACAGTTTCTTCCAGAAATGCCACATTTCTCCCTAATATATCACAACTCCTCCAAGAAATACCAGGTTTCCCCCTTGAATTCGGACCTTATCACCCACAAATACGTCTTTTATCCCCAGAAGAGGACAGTTTCTTCCAGAAATGCCACATTTCTCCCAAATATATCACATCTTCTCCAAGAATTACCAGGTTTCCCCCTTCAAATAGGACCTTTTCACCCACAAATACCTCTTTTATCCCCAAAATAGGACAGTTTCTTCCAGAAATGCCACATTTCTCCCAAATATATCACAGCTTCTCCAAGAAATACCAGCTTTCCCCCTTCAAATACAACGTTTTCACCAACAAATACCTCTTTTATCCCCAAAAGAGGACAGTTTCTTCCAGAAATGCCACATTTCTCCCAAATATATCACATCTTCTCCAAGAAATACCAGGTTTCCCCCTTCAAGTAGGACCTTTTCTCTCACAAGTACCTGTTTTATCCCCAAAAGTGGACAGTTTCTTCCAGAAATGCCACATTTCTCCCAAATATATCACATCTTCTCCAAGAAATACCAGCTTTCCCCCTTCAAATAGGACCTTTTCCCCAAAAAAACCTCTTTTATCCCCAAAAGAGGACAGTTTCTTCCAGACATGCCACATTTCTCCCAAATATATCACATCTTCTCCAAGAAATACCACGTTTCCCCGTTCAAATAGGACCTTCTCACCCACAATTACCTCTTTTATCCCCAAAATAGGACAGTTTTTTCCAGAAATGCCACATTTCTCCCAAATATATCACATCTTCTCCCAGAAATACCAGGGCTCCCCTTCAAATAGGACCTTTTCTCCCACAAATACCTCTTTTATCCCCAAAAGAGGACAGTTTCTTTCAGAAATGCCACATTTCTCCCAAATATATCACAACTCCTCCAAGAAATACCAGGTTTCCCCCTTGAATTAGGACCTTTTCTCCATGAAATACCTCTTTTATCCCCAAAAGTGGACAGTTTCTTCCAGAAAGGCCACATTTCTCCCAAATAGATCACATCTTCTCCAAGAAATACCAGGTTTCCCCCTTCAAATAGGACCTTTTCACCCACAAATACCTCTTTTATCCCCAAAAGAGGACAGTTTCTTCCAGAAATGCCACATTTCTCCCAAATATATCACAGCTTCTCCAAGAAATAACAGGTTTCCCCCTTCAAATACAACGTTTTCACCAACAAATACCTCTTTTATCCCCAAAAGAGGACAGTTTCTTCCAGAAATGCCACATTTCTCCCAAATATATCACATCTTCTCCAAGAAATACCAGGTTTCCCCCTTCAAGTAGGACCTTTTCTCTCACAAGTACCTGTTTTATCCCCAAAATGGGACAGTTTCTTCCAGACATGCCAAATTTCTCCAAAATATATCACATCTCCTTCAAGAAATACCAGGGTTCCCCCTTCAAATAGGACCTTTTCTCCCACAAATACCTGTTTTATCCCCAAAACAGGACAGTTTCTTCCAGAAATGCCACATTTCTCCCAAATATATCACATCTTCTCCAAGAAATACCACGTTTCCCCCTTCAAATAGGACCTTTTCACCCACAAATACCTCTTTTATCCCCAAAATGGGACAGTTTCTTCCAGACATGCCACATTTCTCCAAAATATATCACATCTTCTCCAAGAAATACCACGTTTCCCCCTTCAAATAGGACCTTTTCACCCACAAATACCTCTTTTATCCCCAAAATAGGACGGTTTCATCCAGAAATGCCATATTTCTCCCAAACATATCACATCTTCTCCAAGAAATGCCAGGTTTCCCCCTTCAAATACGACCTTTTCACCCACAAATACCTATTTTATCCCCAAAATAGGACAGTTTCTTCCAGAAATGGCACATTTCTCCCAAACATATCACATCTCCTCCAAGAAATACCAGGATTCCTCCTGAAATAGGAACTTTTCTCCCTCAAATACCACACTTCTCCCCCCAAATAGGACATTTTCTTCCAGACATGCCACATTTCTCCCAAATATATCACATCTTCTCCAAGAAATACCACGTTTCCCCTGTAAATAGGACCTTTTCACCCACAAATACCTCTTCTATCCCCATAAGAGGACAGTTTCTGCCAGACATGCCACATTTCTCCCAAATATATCACATCTTCTCCAAGAAATACCAGGTTTCCCCCTTCAAATAGGACCTTCTCACCCACAAATACCTCTTTTATCCCCAAAAGAGGATAGTTTCTTCCAGACATGCCACATTTCTCCCAAATATATCACATCTTCTCCAAGAAATACCACGTTTCCCCCTTCAAATAGGACCTTCTCACCCACAAATACCTCTTTTATCCCCAAAATAGGACAGTTTTTTCCAGACATGCCACATTTCTCCCAAATATATCACATCTTCTCCAAGAAATACCAGGTTTCCCCCTTCAAATAGGACCTTTTCTCCCACAAATACCTCTTTTATCCCCAAAAGAGGACAGTTTCTTCCAGAAATGCCACATTTCTCCCAAATAGATCACAACTCCTCCAAGAAATACCAGGTTTCCCCCTTGAATTAGGACCTTTTCTCCATGAAATACCTCTTTTATCCCCAAAAGTGGACAGTTTCTTCCAGAAAGGCCACATTTCTCCCAAATATATATCATCTTCTCCAAGAAATTCCAGGTTTCCCCCTTCTAGTAGGACCTTTTCTCTCACAAGTACCTGTTTTATCCCCAAAAGAGGACAGTTTCTTCCAGAAATGCCACATTTCTCCCAAATATATCACATCTTCTCCAAGAAATACCAGGTTTCCCCCTTCAAATAGGACCTTTTCACCCACAAATACCTCTTTTATCCCCAAAATAGGACAGTTTCTTCAGAAATGCCACATTTCTCCCAAATATATCACATCTTCTCCAAGAAATACCACGTTTCCCCCTTCAAATAGGACCTTCTCACCCACAAATACCTCTTTTATCCCCAAAAGAGGACAGTTTTTTCCAGACATGCCACATTTCTCCCAAATATATCACATCTTCTCCAAGAAATACCAGGGCTCCCCTTCAAATAGGACCTTTTCTCCCACAAATACCTCTTTTATCCCCAAAAGAGGACAGTTTCTTTCAGAAATGCCACATTTCTCCCAAATATATCACAACTCCTCCAAGAAATACCAGGTTTCCCCCTTGAATTAGGACCTTTTTTCCATGAAATACCTCTTTTATCCCCAAAAGTGGACAGTTTCTTCCAGAAAGGCCACATTTCTCCCAAATAGATCACATCTTCTCCAAGAAATACCAGGTTTCCCCCTTCAAATAGGACCTTTTCACCCACAAATACCTCTTTTATCCCCAAAATTGGACAGTTTCTTCCAGAAATGCCACATTTCTCCCAAATATATCACATCTTCTCCAAGAAATACCAGGTTTCCCCCTTCAAATAGGACCTTTTCACCCACAAATACCTCTTTTATCCCCAAAAGAGGACAGTTTCTTTCAGAAATGCCACATTTCTCCCAAATATATCACATCTTCTCCAAGAAATACCAGGTTTCCCCCTTCTAGTAGGACCTTTTCTCTCACAAGTACCTGTTTTATCCCCAAAAGAGGACAGTTTCTTCCAGACATGCCACATTTCTCCCAAATATATCACATCTTCTCCAAGAAATACCAGCTTTCCCCCTTCAAATAGGACCTTTTCCCCAAAAAAACCTCTTTTATCCCCAAAAGAGGACAGTTTCTCCCAGACATGCCACATTTCTCCCAAATATATCACATCTTCTCCAAGAAATACCACGTTTCCCCCTTCAAATAGGACCTTCTCACCCACAAATACCTCTTTTATCCCCAAAATAGGACCGTTTTCTTCCAGAAAGGCCACATTTCTCCCAAATATATCACATCTTCTCCAAGAAATACCAGGGCTCCCCTTCAAATAGGACCTTTTCTCCCACAAATACCTCTTTTATCCCCAAAAGAGGACAGTTTCTTTCAGAAATGCCACATTTCTCCCCAATATATATCACAACTCCTCCAAGAAATACCAGGTTTCCCCCTTGAATTAGGACCTTTTCTCCAAGAAATACCTCTTTTATCCCCAAAAGTGGACAGTTTCTTCCAGAAAGGCCACATTTCTCCCAAATATATCACATCTTCTCCAAGAAATACCAGGTTTCCCCCTTCAAATAGGACCTTCTCACCCACAAATACCTCTTTTATCCCCAAAATAGGACCGTTTTCTTCCAGAAAGGCCACATTTCTCCCAAATATATCACATCATCTCCAAGAAATACCAGGATTCCTCCTGAAATAGGACCTTCTCACCGAAAACTACCAGCCTTCTCCCCCCAAATTGGACATTTTCTTCCAGAAAGGCCACATTTCTCCCAAATAGATCACATCTTCTCCAAGAAATACCAGCTTTCCCCCTTCAAATAGGACCTTTTCTCCCAAAAATTCCTGTTTTATCCCCCAAATAGGACAGTTTCTTCCAGAAATGCCACATTTCTACCAAATATATCACCTCTTCTCCAAGAAATACCAGCTTTCCCCCTTCAAATAGGACCTTTTCACCCACAAATACCACTTTTATCCCCAAATTTGACATTTTCTTCCAGATAGGCCACATTTCTCCCAAATATATCACATCTTCTCCAAGAAATAACAGGTTTCCCCCATCAAATACAACGTTTTCACCCACAAATACCTCTTTTATCCCCAAAAGAGGACAGTTTCTTCCAGAAATGCCACATTTCTCCCAAATATATCACATCTTCTCCAAGAAATACCAGCTTTCCCCCTTCAAATAGGACCTTTTCCCCAAAAAAACCTCTTTTATCCCCAAAAGAGGACAGTTTCTTCCAGAAATGCCACATTTCTCACAAATATATCACATCTTCTCCAAGAAATACCAGCTTTCCCCCTTCAAATAGGACCTTTTCACCCACAAATACCTCTTTTATCCCCAAAATAGGACAGTTTCTTCCAGAAATGCCACATTTCTCCCAAATATATCACATCTTCTCCAAGAAATACCAGCTTTCCCCCTTCAAATAGGACCTTCTCACCCACAAATACCTCTTTCATCCCCAAAATAGGACAGTTTTTTCCAGACATGCCACATTTCTCCCAAATATATCACATCTTCTCCAAGAAATACCAGGGTTCCCCCTTCAAATAGGACATTTTCTCCCACAAATACCTCTTTTATCCCCAAAAGAGGACAGTTTCTTCCAGACATGCCACATTTCTCCCAAATATATCACAACTCCTCCAAGAAATACCAGGTTTCCCCCTTGAATTAGGACCTTTTCTCCATGAAATACCTCTTTTATCCCCAAAAGAGGACAGTTTCTTCCAGAAAGGCCACATTTCTCCCAAATATATCACATCTTCTCCAAGAAATACCAGGTTTTCCCCCTTGAATTAGGACCTTTTCAGCCACAAATACCTCTTTATCCCTCAAATAGGACAGTTTCTTCCAGACATGCCACATTTCTCCCAAATAGATCACATCTTCTCCAAGAAATACCACGATTCCCCCTTCAAATAGGACCTTTTCACCCACAAATACCTCTTTTATCCCCAAAAGAGGACAGTTTCTTCCAGAAATGCCACATTTCTCCCAAATAGATCACATCTTCTCCAAGAAATACCAGGTTTCCCCCTTCAAATAGGACCTTTTCACCCACAAGTACCTGTTTTATCCCCAAAAGAGGACAGTTTCTTCCAGAAATGCCACATTTCTCACAAATATATCACATCTTCTCCAAGAAATACCAGCTTTCCCCCTTCAAATAGGACCTTTTCACCCACAAATACCTCTTTTATCCCCAAAATAGGACAGTTTCTTCCAGAAATGCCACATTTCTCCCAAATATATCACATCTTCTCCAAGAAATACCACGATTCCCCCTTCAAATAGGACCTTCTCACCCACAAATACCTCTTTCATCCCCAAAAAAGGACAGTTTTTTCCAGACATGCCACATTTCTCCCAAATATATCACATCTTCTCCAAGAAATACCAGGGTTCCCCCTTCAAATAGGACATTTTCTCCCACAAATACCTCTTTTATCCCCAAAAGAGGACAGTTTCTTCCAGACATGCCACATTTCTCCCAAATATATCACAACTCCTCCAAGAAATACCAGGTTTCCCCCTTGAATTAGGACCTTTTCTCCATGAAATACCTCTTTTATCCCCAAAAGAGGACAGTTTCTTCCAGAAAGGCCACATTTCTCCCAAATATATCACATCTTCTCCAAGAAATACCACGTTTTCCCCCTTGAATTAGGACCTTTTCAGCCACAAATACCTCTTTATCCCTCAAATAGGACAGTTTCTTCCAGACATGCCACATTTCTCCCAAATATATCACATCTTCTCCAAGAAATACCTGCTTTCCCCCTTCAAATAGGACCTTTTCTCCCACAAATACATCTTTAATCCCCAAAAGAGGACAGTTTCTTCCAGAAATGCCACATTTCTCCCAAACATATCACATCTTCTCCAAGAAATGCCAGGTTTCCCCCTTCAAATAGGGCCTTTTCACCCACAAATACCTGTTTTATCCCCAAAAGAGGACAGTTTCTTCCAGACATGCCACATTTCTCCCAAATATATCACATCTTCTCCAAGAAATACCTGGGTTCCCCCTTCAAATACGACCTTTTCACTTACTGATAGAAGGCTTCTCCCCCAAATAGGACAGTTTCTTCCAGAAATGCCAGATTTCTCCCAAATATATCACATCTTCTCCAAGAAATACCAGGTTTCCCCCTTGAAATAGGACCTTTTCACCCACAAATACCTCTTTTATCCCCAAAATAGGACAGTTTCATTCAGACATGCCACATTTCTCCCAAATATATCACAAATCCTTCAAGAAATACCAGCTTTCCCCCTTCAAATAGGACCTTTTCTCCCACAAATACCTGTTTTATCCCCAAAACAGGACAGTTTCTTCCAGAAATGCCACATTTCTCCCAAATATATCACATCTTCTCCAAGAAATACCACGTTTCCCCCTTCAAATAGGACCTTTTCACCGACAAATACCTCTTTTATCCCCAAAATGGGACAGTTTCTTCCAGACATGCAACATTTCTCCAAAATATATCACATCTTCTCCAAGAAATACCACGTTTCCCCCTTCAAATAGGACCTTTTCACCCACAAATACCTCTTTTATCCCCAAAATAGGACGGTTTCTTCCAGAAATGCCATATTTCTCCCAAACATATCACATCTTCTCCAAGAAACACCAGCCTTCCCCCTTCAAATAGGATGTTTTCACCCACAAATACCTCTTTTATCCCCAAAATAGGACCGTTTTCTTCCAGAAATGGCACATTTCTGCCAAACATATCACGTCTCCTCCAAGAAATACCAGGATTCCTCCTGAAATAGGAACTTTTCTCCCACAAATACCACACTTCTCCCCCCAAATAGGACATTTTCTTCCAGACATGCCACATTTCTCCCAAATATATCACATCTTCTCCAAGAAATACCTGCTTTCCCCTTCAAATAGGACCTTTTCACCCACAAATACCTGTTCTATCCCCATAAGAGGACAGTTTCTGCCAGAAATGCCAGATTTCTCGCAAAGATATCACATCTTCTCCAAGAAATACCAGGTTTCCCCCTTCAAATAGGACCTTCTCACCCACAAATACCTCTTTTATCCCCAAAAGAGGACAGTTTGTTCCAGACATGCCACATTTCTCCCAAACATATCACATCTTCTCCAAGAAATACCACGTTTCCCCCTTCAAATAGGAACTTCTCACCCACAAATACCTCTTTTATCCCCAAAATACGACAGTTTTTTCCAGACTTGCCATATTTCTCCCAAATATATCACATCTTCTCCAAGAAATACCAGGGTTCCCCCTTCAAATAGGACCTTTTCTCCCACAAATACCTCTTTTATCCCCAAAAGAGGACAGTTTCTTCCAGAAATGCCACATTTCTCCCAAATAGATCACAACTCCTCCAAGAAATACCACGTTTCCCCCTTGAATTAGGACCTTTTCTCCATGAAATACCTCTTTTATCCCCAAAAGTGGACAGTTTCTTCCTGAAAGGCCACATTTCTCCCAAATATATATCATCTTCTCCAAGAAATACCAGGTTTCCCCCTTCAAATAGAACCTTTTCAACCTCTAATACCTCTTTTATCCCCAAAAGAGGACAGTTTCTTCCAGAAATGCCACATTTCTCCCAAATATATCACATCTTCTCCAAGAAATGCCAGGATTCCTCCTGAAATAGGACCTTCTCACCCAAAACTACCAGCCTTCTCCCCCCAAATTGGACATTTTCTTCCAGAAAGGCCACATTTCTCCCAAATATATCACATCATCTCCAAGAAAGACCAGGATTCCTCCTGAAATAGGACCTCCTCACCGAAAACTACCAGCCTTCTCCCGCCAAATTGGACATTTTCTTCCAGAAAGGCCACATTTCTCCCAAATAGATCACATCTTCTCCAAGAAATACCAGCTTTCCCCCTTCAAATAGGACCTTTTCTCCCACAAATACCTCTTTTATCCCCAAAAGAGGACAGTTTCTTCCAGAAATGCCACATTTCTCCCTAATATATCACAACTCCTCCAAGAAATACCAGGTTTCCCCCTTGAATTAGGACCTTATCACCCACAAATACCTCTTTTATCCCCAGAAGAGGACAGTTTCTTCCAGAAATGCCACATTTCTCCCAAATATATCACATCTTCTCCAAGAAATACCAGGTTTCCCCCTTCAAATAGGACCTTTTCACCCACAAATACCTCTTTTATCCCCAAAATAGGACAGTTTCTTCCAGAAATGCCACATTTCTCCCAAATAGATCACAGCTTCTCCAAGAAATAACAGGTTTCCCCCTTCAAATACAACGTTTTCACCAACAAATACCTCTTTTATCCCCAAAAGAGGACAGTTTCTTCCAGAAATGCCACATTTCTCCCAAATATATCACATCTTCTCCAAGAAATACCAGGTTTCCCCCTTCAAGTAGGACCTTTTCTCTCACAAGTACCTGTTTTATCCCCAAAAGAGGACAGTTTCTTCAGAAATGCCACATTTCTCCCAAATATATCACATCTTCTCCAAGAAATACCAGCTTTCCCCCTTCAAATAGGACCTTTTCCCCAAAAAACCTCTTTTATCCCCAAAAGAGGACAGTTTCTTCCAGACATGCCACATTTCTCCCAAATATATCACATCTTCTCCAAGAAATACCACGTTTCCCCCTTCAAATAGGACCTTCTCACCCACAAATACCTCTTTTATCCCCAAAATAGGACAGTTTCTTCCAGAAATGGCACATTTCTCCCAAATATATCACATCTTCTCCAAGAAATACCAGGGCTCCCCTTCAAATAGGACCTTTTCTCCCACAAATACCTCTTTTATCCCCAAAAGAGGACAGTTTCTTTCAGAAATGCCACATTTCTCCCAAATATATCACAACTCCTCCAAGAAATACCAGGTTTCCCCCTTGAATTAGGACCTTTTCTCCATGAAATACCTCTTTTATCCCCAAAAGTGGACAGTGTCTTCCAGAAAGGCCACATTTCTCCCAAATAGATCACATCTTCTCCAAGAAATACCAGCTTTCCCCCTTCAAATAGGACCTTTTTTCCCACCAATACCTCTTTTATCCCCAAAATAGGACAGTTTCTTCCAGAAATGCCACATTTCTCCCAAATATATCACAGCTTCTCCAAGAAATAACAGGTTTCCCCCTTCAAATACAACGTTTTCACCAACAAATACCTCTTTTATCCCCAAAAGAGGACAGTTTCTTCCAGAAATGCCACATTTCTCCCAAATAGATCACATCTTCTCCAAGAAATACCAGGTTTCCCCCTTCAAGTAGGACCTTTTCTCTCACAAGTACCTGTTTTATCCCCAAAAGAGGACAGTTTCTTCCGGACATGCCAAATTTCTCCAAAATATATCACATCTCCTTCAAGAAATACCAGGGTTCCCCCTTCAAATAGGACCTTTTCTCCCACAAATACCTGTTTTATCCCCAAAACAGGACAGTTTCTTCCAGAAATGCCACATTTCTCCCAAATATATCACATCTTCTCCAAGAAATACCACGTTTCCCCCTTCAAATAGGACCTTTTCACCCACAAATACCTCTTTTATCCCCAAAATGGGACAGTTTCTTCCAGACATGCCACATTTCTCCAAAATATATCACATCTTCTCCAAGAAATACCACGTTTCCCCCTTCAAATAGGACCTTTTCACCCACAAATACCTCTTTTATCCCCAAAATAGGACGGTTTCATCCAGAAATGCCATATTTCTCCCAAACATATCACATCTTCTCCAAGAAATGCCAGGTTTCCCCCTTCAAATACGACCTTTTCACCCACAAATACCTCTTTTATCCCCAAAATAGGACAGTTTCTTCCAGAAATGGCACATTTCTCCCAAACATATCACATCTCCTCCAAGAAATACCAGGATTCCTCCTGAAATAGGAACTTTTCTCCCTCAAATACCACACTTCTCCCCCCAAATAGGACATTTTCTTCCAGACATGCCACATTTCTCCCAAATAGATCACATCTTCTCCAAGAAATACCACGTTTCCCCTGTAAATAGGACCTTTTCACCCACAAATACCTGTTCTATCCCCATAAGAGGACAGTTTCTGCCAGACATGCCACATTTCTCCCTAATATATCACAACTCCTCCAAGAAATACCAGGTTTCCCCCTTCAAATAGGACCTTTTCACCCACAAATACCTCTTTTATCCCCAAAAGAGGATAGTTTCTTCCAGACATGCCACATTTCTCCCAAATATATCACATCTTCTCCAAGAAATACCACGTTTCCCCCTTCAAATAGGACCTTCTCACCCACAAATACCTCTTTTATCCCCAAAATAGGACAGTTTTTTCCAGACATGCCACATTTCTCCCAAATATATCACATCTTCTCCAAGAAATACCAGGTTTCCCCCTTCAAATAGGACCTTTTCTCCCACAAATACCTCTTTTATCCCCAAAAGAGGACAGTTTCTTCCAGAAATGCCACATTTTTCCCAAATAGATCACAACTCCTCCAAGAAATACCACGTTTCCCCCTTGAATTAGGACCTTTTCTCCATGAAATACCTCTTTTATCCCCAAAAGTGGACAGTTTCTTCCAGAAAGGCCACATTTCTCCCAAATATATATCATCTTCTCCAAGAAATACCAGGTTTCCCCCTTCAAATAGGACCTTTTCACCCACTAATACCTCTTTTATCCCCAAAAGAGGACAGTTTCTTCCAGAAATGCCACATTTCTCCCAAATATATCACATCTTCTCCAAGAAATGCCAGGATTCCTCCTGAAATAGGACCTTCTCACCCAAAACTACCAGCCTTCTCCCCCCAAATTGGACATTTTCTTCCAGAAAGGCCACATTTCTCCCAAATATATCACATCATCTCCAAGAAAGACCAGGATTCCTCCTGAAATAGGACCTCCTCACCGAAAACTACCAGCCTTCTCCCCCCAAATTGGACATTTTCTTCCAGAAATGCCACATTTCTCCCAAATAGATCACATCTTCTCCAAGAAATACCTGCTTTCCCCCTTCAAATAGGACCTTTTCTCCCACAAATACCTCTTTTATCCCCAAAAGAGGACAGTTTCTTCCAGAAATGCCACATTTCTCCCTAATATATCACAACTCCTCCAAGAAATACCAGCTTTCCCCCTTGAATTAGGACCTTATCACCCACAAATACCTCTTTTATCCCCAGAAGAGGACAGTTTCTTCCAGAAATGCCACATTTCTCCCAAATATATCACATCTTCTCCAAGAAATACCAGGTTTCCCCCTTCAAATAGGACCTTTTCACCCACAAATACCTCTTTTATCCCCAAAATAGGACAGTTTCTTCCAGAAATGCCACATTTCTCCCAAATATATCACAGCTTCTCCAAGAAATAACAGGTTTCCCCCTTCAAATACAACGTTTTCACCAACAAATACCTCTTTTATCCCCAAAAGAGGACAGTTTCTTCCAGAAATGCCACATTTCTCCCAAATATATCACATCTTCTCCAAGAAATACCAGGTTTCCCCCTTCAAGTAGGACCTTTTCTCTCACAAGTACCTGTTTTATCCCCAAAAGAGGACAGTTTCTTCCAGAAATGCCACATTTCTCCCAAATATATCACATCTTCTCCAAGAAATACCAGGTTTCCCCCTTCAAATAGGACCTTTTCACCCACAAATACCTCTTTTATCCCCAAAATAGGACAGTTTCTTCAGAAATGCCACATTTCTCCCAAATAGATCACATCTTCTCCAAGAAATACCACGTTTCCCCCTTCAAATAGGACCTTCTCACCCACAAATACCTCTTTTATCCCCAAAATAGGACAGTTTTTTCCAGACATGCCACATTTCTCCCAAATATATCACATCTTCTCCAAGAAATACCAGGGCTCCCCTTCAAATAGGAACTTTTCTCCCACAAATACCTCTTTTATCCCCAAAAGAGGACAGTTTCTTCCAGAAATGCCACATTTCTCCCAAATATATCACATCTTCTCCAAGAAATACCAGGTTTCCCCCTTCAAATAGGACCTTTTCACCCACAAATACCTCTTTTATCCCCAAAAGAGGACAGTTTCTTCCAGAAATGCCACATTTCTCCCAAATACATCACAGCTTCTCCAAGAAATACCAGGTTTCCCCCTTCAAATAGGACCTTTTCACCCACAAATACCTCTTTTATCCCCAAAAGAGGACAGTTTCTTCCAGAAATGCCACATTTCTCCCAAATATATCACATCTTCTCCAAGAAATACCAGGTTTCCCCCTTCAAGTAGGACCTTTTCTCTCACAAGTACCTCTTTTATCCCCAAAAGAGGACAGTTTCTTCCAGACATGCCACATTTCTCCCAAATATATCACATCTTCTCCAAGAAATACCACGATTCCCCCTTCAAATAGGACCTTCTCACCCACAAATACCTCTTTTATCCCCAAAATAGGACCGTTTTTTCCAGACATGCCACATTTCTCCCAAATATATCACATCTTCTCCAAGAAATACCAGGGCTCCCCTTCAAATAGGACCTTTTCTCCAACAAATACCTCTTTTATCCCCAAAAGAGGACAGTTTCTTTCAGAAATGCCACATTTCTCCCAAATAGATCACAACTCCTCCAAGAAATACCAGGTTTCCCCCTTGAATTAGGACCTTTTCTCCATGAAATACCTCTTTTATCCCCAAAAGTGGACAGTTTCTTCCAGAAAGGCCACATTTCTCCCAAATATACCACATCTTCTCCAAGAAATACCAGGTTTCCCCCTTCAAATAGGACCTTTTCAACCACTAATACCTCTTCTATCCCCAAAAGAGGACAGTTTCTTCCAGAAATGCCTCATTTCTCCCAAATATATCACATCTTCTCCAAGAAATGCCAGGATTCCTCCTGAAATAGGACCTTCTCACCCAAAACTACCAGCCTTCTCCCCCCAAATAGGACATTTTCTTCAAGACATGCCACATTTCTCCCAAATATATCACATCATCTCCAAGAAATACCAGGATTCCTCCTGAAATAGGACCTTCTCACCGAAAACTACCAGCCTTCTCCCCCCAAATTGGACATTTTCTTCCAGAAAGGCCACATTTCTCCCAAATAGATCACATCTTCTCCAAGAAATACCAGCTTTCCCCCTTCAAATAGGACCTTTTCTCCCACAAATACCTGTTTTATCCCCCAAATAGGACAGTTTCTTCCAGAAATGCCACATTTCTACCAAATATATCACCTCTTCTCCAAGAAATACCAGCTTTCCCCCTTCAAATAGGACCTTTTCACCCACAAATACCACTTTTATCCCCAAATTGGACATTTTCTTCCAGAAAGGCCACATTTCTCCCAAATATATCACATCTTCTCCAAGAAATAACAGCTTTCCCCCTTCAAATATGAGCTTTTCACCCACAAATACCTCTTTTATCCCCAAAAGAGGACAGTTTCTTCCAGAAATGCCACATTTCTCCCAAATAGATCACATCTTCTCCAAGAAATACCAGGTTTCCCCCTTCAAATAGGACCTTTTCACCCACAAGTACCTGTTTTATCCCCAAAAGAGGACAGTTTCTTCCAGAAATGCCACATTTCTCACAAATATATCACATCTTCTCCAAGAAATACCAGCTTTCCCCCTTCAAATAGGACCTTTTCACCCACAAATACCTGTTCTATCCCCAAAACAGGACACTTTCTTCCAGAAATGCCACATTTCTCCCAAATATATCACATCTTCTCCAAGAAATACCACGATTCCCCCTTCAAATAGGACCTTCTCACCCACAAATACCTCTTTCATCCCCAAAATAGGACAGTTTTTTCCAGACATGCCACATTTCTCCCAAATATATCACATCTTCTCCAAGAAATACCAGGGTTCCCCCTTCAAATAGGACCTTTTCTCCCACAAATACCTCTTTTATCCCCAAAAGAGGACAGTTTCTTCCAGAAATGCCACATTTCTCCCAAATATATCACAACTCCTCCAAGAAATACCAGGTTTCCCCCTTGAATTAGGACCTTTTCTCCATGAAATACCTCTTTTATCCCCAAAAGTGGACAGTTTCTTCCAGAAAGGCCACATTTCTCCCAAATATATCACATCTTCTCCAAGAAATACCAGGTTTTCCCACTTGAATTAGGACCTTCTCACCCACAAATACCTCTTTATCCCTCAAATAGGACAGTTTCTTCCAGACATGCCACATTTCTCCCAAATATATCACATCTTCTCCAAGAAATACCTGCTTTCCCCCTTCAAATAGGACCTTTTCTCCCACAAATACCTGTATTATCCCCCCAAATAGGACTGTTTCTTCCAGAAATGCCACATTTCTCCCAAACATATCACATCTTCTCCAAGAAATACCAGGTTTCCCCCTTCAAATAGGGCCTTTTCACCCACAAATACCTGTTTTATCCCCAAAATAGGACAGTTTCTTCCAGACATGCCACATTTCTCCCAAATATATCACATCTTCTCCAAGAAATACCACGTTTCCCCCTTCAAATAGGACCTTTTCACTTACTGATAGAAGGCTTCTCCCCCAAATAGGACAGTTTCTTCCATAAATGCCAGATTTCTCCCAAATATATCACATCTTCTCCAAGAAATACCAGGTTTCCCCCTTGAAATAGGACCTTTTCACCCACAAATACCTCTTTTATCCCCAAAATTGGACAGTTTCTTTCAGACATGCCACATTTCTCCCAAATATATCACATCTCCTTCAAGAAATACCAGCTTTCCCCCTTCAAATAGGACCTTTTCTCCCACAAATACCTGTTTTATCCCCAAAACAGGACAGTTTCATCCAGAAATGCCACATTTCTCCCAAATATATCACATCTTCTCCAAGAAATACCACGTTTCCCCCTTCAAATAGGACCTTTTCACCCACAAATACCTCTTTTATCCCCAAAATGGGACAGTTTCTTCCAGACATGCCACATTTCTCCCAAATATATCACATCTTCTCCAAGAAATACCACGTTTCCCCCTTCAAATAGGACCTTTTCACCCACAAATACCTCTTTTATCCCCAAAAGAGGACGGTTTCTTCCAGAAATGCCATATTTCTCCCAAACATATCACATCTTCTCCAAGAAATACCACGTTTCCCCCTTCAAATAGGACCTTCTCACCCACAAATACCTGTTTTATCCCCAAAATAGGACAGTTTTTTCCAGACATGCCACATTTCTCCCAAATATATCACATCTTCTCCAAGAAATACCTGGGTTCCCCCTTCAAATACGACCTTTTCACCCACAAATACCACACTTCTCCCCCCAAATAGGACATTTTCTTCCAGACATGCCACATTTCTCCCAAATATATCACATCTTCTCCAAGAAATACCAGATTTTCCCCTGGAAATAGGACCTTTTCACCCACAAATACCTGTTCTATCCCCATAAGAGGACAGTTTCTGCCTGAAATGCCAGATTTCTCGCAAAGATATCACATCTTCTCCAAGAAATACCACGTTTCCCCCTTCAAATAGGACCTTCTCACCCACAAATACCTCTTTTATCCCCAAAAGAGGACAGTTTGTTCCAGACATGCCACATTTCTCCCAAACATATCACATCTTCTCCAAGAAATACCACGTTTCCCCCTTCAAATAGGAACTTCTCACCCACAAATACCTCTTTTATCCCCAAAATACGACAGTTTTTTCCAGACTTGCCATATTTCTCCCAAATATATCACATCTTCTCCAAGAAATACCAGGGTTCCCCCTTCAAATAGGACCTTTTCTCCCACAAATACCTCTTTTATCCCCAAAAGAGGACAGTTTCTTCCAGAAATGCCACATTTCTCCCAAATATATCACAACTCCTCCAAGAAATACCAGGTTTCCCCCTTGAATTAGGACCTTTTCTCCATGAAATACCTCTTTTATCCCCAAAAGTGGACAGTTTCTTCCAGAAAGGCCACATTTCTCCCAAATATATATCATCTTCTCCAAGAAATACCACGTTTCCCCCTTCAAATAGGACCTTCTCACCCACAAGTACCTGTTTTATCCCCAAAAGAGGACAGTTTCTTCCAGAAATGCCACATTTCTCCCAAATATATCACATCTTCTCCAAGAAATACCAGCTTTCCCCCTTCAAATAGGACCTTATCACCCACAAATACCTCTTTTATCCCCAAAATAGGACAGTTTCTTCCAGAAATGCCACATTTCTCCCAAATATATCACATCTTCTCCAAGAAATGCCACGTTTCCCCCTTCAAATAGGACCTTTACACCCACAAATACCAGTTTTATCCCCAAAAGAGGACAGTTTCATCCTGACATGCCACATTTCTCCCAAATATATCACATCTTCTTATAGAATTGCGAGCTTTCCCCCTTCAAATAGGACCTTTTCACCCACAAATACCTGTTTTATCCCCAAGAGGACAGTTTCTCCCAGAAATGCCACATTTCTCCCAAACATATCACATCTTCTCATAGATTTACCAGATTTCCCCTTCAAATAGGACCTTTTCACCCACAAAAAATTCTTTTATCCCCAAAATAGGACAGTTTCTTCCAGAAATGCCACATTTCTCCCAAACATATCATATCTTTTTCTAGAAATACCAGGTTTCCCCCTTCAAATAGGACCTTTTCACCCACAAATACCTCTTTTATCCCCAAAATAGAACAGTTTCTTCCAGACATGCCACATTTCTCCCAAATGTATCACATCTTCTCCAAGAAATACCAGGATTCCTCCTGAAAGGGGAACTTATCTCCCTCAAATACCAGCCTTCTCCCCCCAAATAGGACAGTTTCTTCAAGAAATGCCACATTTCTCCCAAATATATCACATCTTCTCCAATACCAGGTTTCCCCCTTCAAATAGGACCTTATCACCCACAAATACCACTTTTATCCCCAAAATAGGACAGTTTCTGCCAGTAAGGCCACATTTCTACCAAACATATCACATCTTCTCCAAGAAATACCAGGTTTCCCCCTTCAAATAGGACCTTTTCACTCACAAAAAATTATTTTATCCCCAAAATAGGACAGTTTCTTCCAGCCATGCCACATTTCTCCCAAATATATCACATCTTCTCCAAGAAATACCAGCTTTCCCCCTTCAAATAGGACCTTTTCACCCACAAATACCTGTTTTGTCCCCAAAATAGGACAGTTTCTTCCAGACATGCCACATTTCTCCCAAATATATCACATCTTCTCCAAGAAATACCAGGGTTCCCCCTTCAAATAGGACCTTTTCACCCACAAGTACCTCTTTTATCCCCAAAAGAGGACAGTTTCTTCCGGAAAGGCCACATTTCTCCCAAATATATCACATCTTCTCCAAGAAATGCCAGGATTCCCCCTTCAAATAGGACCTTTTCACCCACAAATACCTCTTTTATCCCCAAAAGAGGACAGTTTCTTCCAGAAATGCCACATTTCTCCCAAATAGATCACATCTTCTCCATGAAATATCAGGTTTCCCACTTCAAATAGGACCTTTTCACCCACAAATACCTCTTTTATCCCCAAAAGAGGACAGTTTCTGCCAGACATGCCACATTTTCCCCAAATAGATCACATCTTCTCCAAGAAATACCAGGTTTCCCCCTTCAAATTGGACCTTATCACCCACAAATACCTCTTTTATCCCCAAAATAGGACAGTTTCTGCCAGAAAGGCCACATTTCTCCCAAATGTATCTGATCTTCTCCGAGAAATACCACGTTTCCCCCTTCAATTAGGACCTTTTCACCCACAAAAAATTCTTTTATCCCTAAAATAGGACAGTTTCTTCCAGAAATGCCACATTTCTCCCAAATAGATCACATCTTCTCCAAGAAATACCAGGTTTCCCCCTTCAAATAGGACCTTTTCACCCACAAATACCTCTTTTATCCCTCAAATAGGACAGTATCTTCCAGACATGCCACATTTCTCCCAAATATATCACATCTTCTCCAAGAAATACCTGCTTTCCCCCTTCAAATAGGACCATTTCTCCCACAAATACCAGCCTTCTCCCCCCAAATAGGACAGTTTATTCCAGGACTTCCACATTTCTCCAAACATATCACACCTTCTCCAAGAAATACCTGGTTTTCCCCTGTTAATAGGACCTTTTCACCCACAAATACCTGTTATATCCCCAAAATAGGTCATTTTCCTCCTGACATGCCACATTTCTCCCAAATAGATCACATATTCTCCAAGAAATACCAGCTTTCCCCCTTCAAATAGGAAATTTTCACCCACTAATAGCAGGCTTCTCCCCCAAATAGGACAGTTTCTTCCAGACATGCCACATTTCTCCCAAATATATCACATCTCCTTCAAGAAATACCAGCTTACCCCTTCAAATAGGACCTTTTCTCCCACAAATACCTGTTTTATCCCCAAAACAGGACACTTTCTTCCAGGAATTCCAGATTTCTCCAAAATATATCACATCTTCTCCAAGAAATACCAGCTTTCCCCCTTCAAATAGGACCTTTTCACCCACAAATACCTCTTTTATCCCTCAAATAGGACAGTTTCTTCCAGTCATGCCACATTTCTCCCAAATAGAACACATCTTCTCCAAGAAATACCAGGATTCCTCCTGAAAGAGGACCTTTTCTACCACAAATACCAGCCTTCTCCCCCCAAATACGACAGTTTCTTCCAGAAAGGCCACATTTCTCCCAAACATATCACATCTTCTCCAAGAAATACCAGCTTTCCCCCTTCAAATACGACCCTTTCACCCACAAATACCTCTTTTATCCCCAAAAGAGGACAGTTTCTTCCAGAAAGGCCACATTTCTCCCAAATATATCACATCTTCTCCAAGAAATACCACGTTTCCCCCTTAAAATAGGACCTTTTCAACCACAAATACCTGTTTAATCCCCAAAAGAGGACAGTTTCTTCCAGAAATGCCATATTTCTCCCAAACATATCACATCTTCTCCAAGAAATACCAGGTTTCCCCCTTCAAATAGGACCTTATCACCCACAAACACCTGTTTTATCCCCAAAATAGGACAGTTTCTTCCAGAAATGGCACATTTCTCCCAAACATATCACATCTTCTCCAAGAAATACCAGGTTTCCCCCTTCAAATAGGACCGTTTCACCCACAAATACCTGTTTTATCCCCAAAAGAGGACAGTTTCTTCCAAAAATGCCACATTTCTCCCAAATATATCACATCTTCTCCAAGAAATAACAGGTTTCCCCCTTCAAATCGGACCTTTTCACCCACAAATACCTCTTTTATCCCCAAAATGGGACAGTTTCTTCCAGACATGCCACATATCTCCCAAATAGATCACATCTTCTCCAAGAAATACCAGGTTTCCCCCTTCAAATAGGACCTTTTCACCCACAAATACCTGTTTTATCCCCAAAAGAGGACAGTTTCTTCCAGAAATGCCATATTTCTCCCAAACATATCACATCTTCTCCAAGAAATACCAGCTTTCCCCCTTCAAATAGGACCTTTTCACCCACAAATACCTGTTTTATCCCCAAAAGAGGACAGTTTCTTCCAGAAATGGCACATTTCTGCCAAACATATCACATCTCCTCCAAGAAATACCAGGATTCCTCCTGAAATAGGAACTTTTCTCCCACAAATACCATACTTCTCCCCCCAAATAGGACA
Organism: Lophura swinhoii; assembly: GCA_030408155.1. NCBI lineage: Eukaryota > Metazoa > Chordata > Aves > Galliformes > Phasianidae > Lophura > Lophura swinhoii. The sequence goes on from JASCYN010000149.1 coordinate 1,805,858, forward strand.
TTTTCTTCCAGACATGCCACATTTCTCCCAAATAGATCACATCTTCTCCAAGAAATACCGGGTTTCCCCCTTCAAATAGGACCTTTTCACCCACAAATACCTGTTCTAACCCCTTAAGAGGACAGTTTCTGCCAGAAATGCCAGATTTCTCCCAAATATATCACATCTTCTCCAAGAAATACCACGTTTCCCCCTTCAAATAGGACCTTTTCACCCACAAATACCTCTTTTATCCCCAAAAGAGGATAGTTTCTTCCAGACATGCCACATTTCTCCCAAATATATCACATCTTCTCCAAGAAATACCAGCTTTCCCCCTTCAAATAGGAACTTTTCACCCACTAATAGCAGGCTTCTCCCCCAAATAGGACAGTTTCTTCCAGACATGCCACATTTCTCCCAAATATATCACATCTCCTTCAAGAAATACCAGCTTTCCCCTTCAAATAGGACCTTTTCTCCCACAAATACCTGTTTTATCCCCAAAACAGGACACTTTCTTCCAGGAATTCCAGAGTTCTCCAAAATATATCACATCTTCTCCAAGAAATACCAGCTTTCCCCCTTCAAATAGGACCTTTTCACCCACAAATACCTCTTTTATCCCTCAAATAGGACAGTTTCTTCCAGTCATGCCACATTTCTCCCAAATAGAACACATCTTCTCCAAGAAATACCAGGATTCCTCCTGAAAGAGGACCTTTTCTACCACAAATACCAGCCTTCTCCCCCCAAATACGACAGTTTCTTCCAGAAATGCCACATTTCTCCCAAACATATCACATCTTTTCCAAGAAATACCAGGTTTCCCCCTTCAAATAGGACCTTTTCACCCACAAATACCTGTTTTATCCCCAAAAGAGGACAGTTTCTTCCAGAAATGGCACATTTCTCCCAAACATATCACATCTTCTCCAAGAAATACCAGCTTTCCCCCTTCAAATAGGACCTTTTCACCCACAAGTACCTATTTTATCCCCAAAAGAGGACAGTATCTTTCAAAAATGCCACATTTCTCCCAAATATATCACATCTTCTCCAAGAAATACCAGGTTTCCCCCTTCAAATCGGACCTTTTCACCCACAAATACCTGTTTTATCCCCAAAATGGGACAGTTTCTTCCAGACATGCCACATTTCTCCCAAATAGATCACATCTTCTCCAAGAAATACCAGGTTTCCCCCTTCAAATAGGACCTTTTCACCCACAAATACCTCTTTTATCCCCAAAAGAGGACAGTTTCTTCCAGAAATGCCATATTTCTCCCAAACATATCACATCTTCTCCAAGAAATACCACGTTTCCCCCTTCAAATAGGACCTTTTCACCCACAAATACCTGTTTTATCCCCAAAAGAGGACAGTTTCTTCCAGAAATGGCACATTTCTCCCTAACATATCACATCTCCTCCAAGAAATACCAGGATTCCTTCTGAAATAGGAACTTTTCTCCCACAAATACCACACTCCTCCCCCCAAATAGGACATTTTCTTCCAGACATGCCACATTTCACCCAAATAGATCACATCTTCTCCAAGAAATACCGGGTTTCCCCCTTCAAATAGGACCTTTTCACCCACAAATACCTGTTCTATCCCCATAAGAGGACAGTTTCTGCCAGAAATGCCAGATTTCTCCCAAATATATCACATCTTCTCCAAGAAATACCAGCTTTCCCCCTTCAAATAGGACCTTTTCACCCACAAATACCTCTTTTATCCCCCAAAAGAGGATAGTTTCTTCCAGACATGCCACATTTCTCCCAAATATATCACATCTTCTCCAAGAAATACCACGTTTCCCCCTTCAAATAGGACCTTCTCACCCACAAATACCTCTTTTATCCCCAAAATAGGACAGTTTTTTTCAGACATGCCACATTTCTCCCAAATAGATCACATCTTCTCCAAGAAATACCAGGGTTCCTCCTTCAAATAGGACCTTTTCTCCCACAAATACCTCTTATATCCCCAAAAGAGGACAGTTTCTTCCAGAAATGCCACATTTCTCCCAAATATATATCATCTTCTCCAAGAAATACCAGGTTTCCCCCTTCAAATAGGACCTTTTCAACCACTAATACCTCTTTTATCCCCAAAAGAGGACAGTTTCTTCCAGAAAGGCCACATTTCTCCCAAATATATCACATCTTCTCCAAGAAATACCAGGATTCCGCCTGAAATAGGACCTTCTCACCGAAAACTACCAGCCTACTCCCCCCAAATTGGACATTTTCTTCCAGAAAGGCCACATTTCTCCCAAATAGATCACATCTTCTCCAAGAAATACCAGCTTTCCCCCTTCAAATATGACCTTTTCTCCCACAAATACCTGTTTTATCCCCCAAATAGGACAGTTTCTTCCAGAAAGGCCACATTTCTCCCAAATATATCACCTCTTCTCCAAGAAATACCAGGTTTCCCCCTTCGAATAGGACCTTTTCACCCACAAATACCTCTTTTATCCCCAAAAGAGGACAGTTTCTTCCAGAAATGCCACATTTCTCCCAAATATACCACATCTTCTCCAAGAAATACCAGGTTTCCCCCTTCAAATAGGACCTTTTCACCCACAAATACCTCTTTTATCCCCAAAAGAGGACAGTTTCTTCCAGAAATGCCGCATTTCTCCCAAATATATCACATCTTCTCCAAGAAATACCAGCTTTCCCCCTTCAAATACGACCTTTTCAACCACAAATTCCTCTTTTATCCCTCAAATAGGACAGTTTCATCCAGACATGCCACATTTCTCCCAAATATATCACATCTTCTCCAAGAAATACCAGGATTCCTCCTGAAAGAGGACCTTTTCTCCCTCAAATACCAGCCTTCTCCCCCCAAATAGGACAGTTTCTTCCTGACATGCCACATTTCTCCCAAATATATCACATCTTCTCCAAGAAATACCAGGTTTCCCCCTTCAAATGGAACCTTATCACCCACAAATACCTCTTTTATCCCCAAAAGAGGAGAGTTTCTTCCAGAAATGCCACATTTCTCCAAAATATATCACATCTTCTCCAAGAAATACCAGCTTTCCCCCTTCAAATAGGATGTTTTCACCCACAAATACCTCTTTTATCCCCAAAATAGGACAGTTTCTTCCAGAAATGCCACATTTCTCCCAAATATATCACATCTTCTCCAAGAAATACCACGTTTCCCCCTTCAAATAGGACCTTTTCACCCACAAATACCTCTTTTATTCCCAAAATAGGACAGTTTTTTCCAGACATGCCACATTTCTCCCAAATATATCACATCTTCTCCAAGAAATACCTGGGTTCCCCCTTCAAATACGACCTTTTCACCCACAAATACCTCTTTTATCCCCAAAATAGGACAGTTTCTTCCAGACATGCCACATTTCTCCCAAATATACCACATCTTCTCCAAGAAATACCAGGTTTCCCCCTTCAAATAGGACCTTTTCACCCACAAATACCTCTTTTATCCCCAAAATAGGACAGTTTCTTCCAGAAATGCCACATTTCTCCCAAACAAATCACATCTCCTCCAAGAAATACCAGGGTTCCTCCTGAAATAGGAACTTTTCTCCCACAAATACCACACTTCTCCCCCCAAATAGGACATTTTCTTCCAGACATGCCACATTTCTCCCAAATATATCACATCTTCTCCAAGAAATACCACGTTTCCCCCTTCAAATAGGACCTTTTCCCCAAAAAAACCTCTTTTATCCCCAAAAGAGGACAGTTTCTTCCAGAAATGCCACATTTCTCCGAAATATATCACATCTTCTCCAAGAAATACCACGTTTCCCCCTTCAAATAGGACCTTCTCACCCACAAATACCTCTTTTATTCCCAAAATAGGACAGTTTTTTCCAGACATGCCACATTTCTCCCAAATATATCACATCTTCTCCAAGAAATACCTGGGTTCCCCCTTCAAATACGACCTTTTCACCCACAAATACCTCTTTTATCCCCAAAATAGGACAGTTTCTTCCAGACATGCCACATTTCTCCCAAATATACCACATCTTCTCCAAGAAATACCAGGTTTCCCCCTTCAAATAGGACCTTTTCACCCACAAAAACCTCTTTTATCCCCAAAAGAGGACAGTTTCTTCCAGACATGCCACATTTCTCCCAAATAGATCACATCTTCTCCAAGAAATACCAGGTTTCCCCCTTCAAATAGGACCTTTTCACCCACAAATACCTCTTTTATCCCCAAAATAGGACAGTTTCTTCCAGAAATGTCACATTTCTCCCAAACATATCACATCTCCTCCAAGAAATACCAGGATACCTCCTGAAATAGGACCTTTTCTCCCACAAATACCACCCTTCTCCCCCCAAATAGGACATTTTCTTCCAGACATGCCAAATTTCTCCCAAATATATCACATCTTCTCCAAGAAATACCAGGTTTCCCCGTTCAAATAGGACCTTTTCACCCACAAATACCTGTTCTATCCCCATAAGAGGACAGTTTCTTCCAGACATGCCACATTTCTCCCAAATATATCACATCTTCTCCAAGAAATGCCACGTTTCCCCCTTCAAATAGGACCTTTTCCCCAAAAAAACCTCTTTTATCCCCAAAAGAGGACAGTTTCTTCCAGACATGCCACATTTCTCCCAAATATATCACATCATCTCCAAGAAATACCAGGATTCCTCCTGAAATAGGACCTTCTCACCGAAAACTACCAGCCTTCTCCCCCCAAATTGGACATTTTCTTCCAGAAAGGCCACATTTCTCCCAAATAGATCACATCTTCTCCAAGAAATACCAGCTTTCCCCCTTCAAATAGGACCTTTTCTCCCACAAATACCTGTTTTATCCCCCAAATAGGACAGTTTCTTCCAGACATGCCACATTTCTCCCAAATATATCACCTCTTCTCCAAGAAATACCAGGTTTCCCCCTTCAAATAGGACCTTTTCACCCACAAATACCTCTTTTATCCCCAAAAGAGGACAGTTTCTTACAGAAATGCCACATTTCTTCCAAATATATCACAACTTCTCCAAGAAAGAACAGGTTTCCCCCTTCAAATAGGACCTTTTCACCCACAAATACCTCTTTTATCCCCAAAATACGACAGTTTGTTCCAGAAAGGCCACATTTCTCCCAAATACATCACATCTTCTCCAAGAAATACCAGGTTTCCCCCTTCAAATAGGACCTTTTCACCCACAAATACCTCTTTTATCCCCAAAAGAGGACTGCTTCTTCCAGACATGCCACATTTCTCCCAAATATATCACATCTTCTCCAAGAAATACCAGGTTTCCCCCTTCAAATAGGACCTTTTCACCCACAAACACCTGTTTTATCCCCAAAATAGGACAGTTTCTTCCAGACATGCCTGATTTCTCCCAAATACAGAACATCTTCTCCAAAACATACCACGTTTCCCCCTTCAAATAGGACCTTTTCACCCACAAATACCTCTTTTATCCACAAAATAGGACAGTTTCTTCCAGAAATGCCACATTTCTCCCAAATATATCACATCTTCTCCAAGAAATACCAGCTTTCCCCCTTCAAATAGGGCCTTTTCTCCCACAAATACCTCTTTTATCCCCAAAATAGGACAGTTTCTTCCAGAAATGCCACATTTCTCCCAAATATATCACATCTTCTCCAAGAAATACCAGGTTTCCCCCTTCAAATACGACCTTTTCACCCACAAATACCTCTTTTATCCCCAAAAGAGGACAGTTTCTCCCAGAAATGACATATTTTTCCCAAACTTATCACATCTTCTCATAGAATTACCAGCTTTCCCCCTTCAAAAAGGACCTTTTCACCCACAAATAATTCTTTTATCCCCAAAAGAGGACATTTTCTTCCAGACATGCCACATTTCTCCCAAATATATCACATCTTCTCCAAGAAATACCAGGGTTCCCCCTTCAAATAGGACCTTTTCACCCACAAATACCTCTTTTATCCCTCAAATAGGACATTTTCTTCCAGACATGCCACATTTCTCCCAAATAGATCACATCTTCTCCCACAAATACCAGGTTTCCCCCTTCAAATAGGACCTTTTCACCCACAAATACCTCTTTTATCCCCAAAAGAGGACAGTTTCTTCCAGAAATGGCACATTTCTCCCAAACATATCACATCTCCTCCAAGAAATTCCAGGATTCCTCCTGAAATAGGAACTTTTCTCCCACAAATACCACCCTTCTCCCCCCAAATAGGACATTTTCTTCCAGACATGCCACATTTCTCCCAAATATATCACATCTTCTCCAAGAAATACCAGGTTTCCCCCTTCAAATAGGACCATTTCTCCCACAAATACCTGTTTAATCCCCAAAATAGGACAGTTTCTTCCAGAAAGGCCACATTTCTCCCAAATATATCACATCTTCTCCAAGAAATACCAGGTTTTCCCCTGGAAATAGGACCTTTTCACCCACAAATACCTGTTCTATCCCCAAAAGAGGACAGTTTCTTCCAGAAATGCTACATTTCTCCCAAATATATCACATCTTCTCCAAGAAATACCACGTTTCCCACTTCAAATAGGACCTTTTCACCCACTAATACCTCTTTTATCCCCAAAATAGGACAGTTTCTTCCAGAAATGCCACATTTCTCCCAAATAGATCACATCTTCTCCAAGAAATACCGGGATTCCTCCTGAAATAGGACCTTCTCTCTCACAACTACAAGCCTTCTCCCCCCAAATTGGACATTTTCTTCCAGAAATGCCTCATTTCTCCCAAATATATCACATCTTCACCAAGAAATACCAGGTTTCCCCCTTCAAATATTACCTTTTCACCCACAAATACCTCCTTTATCCCCAAAATAGGACAGTTTCTTCCAGACATGCCACATTTCTCCCAAATATATCACATCTTCTCCAAGAAATACCAGCTTTCCCCCTTCAAATAGGACCTTTTCACCAAAAATACCTCTTTTATCCACAAAATAGGACAGTTTCTTCCAGACATGCCACATTTCTCCCAAATATATCACAACTCCTCCAAGAAATACCAGTGTTCCCCCTTGAATTAGGACCTTTTCTCCATGAAATACCTCTTTTATCCCCAAAAGAGGACAGTTCATTCCAGACATGCCACATTTCTCCCAAATATATCACATCATCTCCAAGAAATACCAGGTTTCCCCCTGGAAATAGGACCTTTTCAACCACTAATACCTCTTTTATCCCCAAAAGAGGACAGTTTCTTCCGGAAAGGCCACATTTCTCCCAAATATATCACATCTTCTCCAAGAAATGCCAGGATTCCTCCTGAAATAGGACCTTCTCACCCAAAGCTACCAGCCTTCTCCCCCCAAATTGGACATTTTCTTCCAGAAAGGCCACATTTCTCCCAAATATATCACATCTTCTCCAAGAAATACCAGGGTTCCTCCTGAAAGAGGACCTTCTCACCCAAAACTACCAGCCTTCTCCCCCCAAATTGGACATTTTCTTCCAGAAAGGCCACATTTCTCCCAAATATATCACATCTTCTCCAAGAAATACCAGGTTTCCCCCTTCAAATAGGACAATTTCTCCCACAAATACCTGTTTAATCCCCAAAATAGGACAGTTTCTTCCAGACATGCCACATTTCTCCCAAATATATCACATCTTCTCCAAGAAATATCAGGTTTCCCCCTTCAAATAGGACCTTTTCACCCACAAATACCTCTTTGATCCCCAAAAGAGGACAGTTTCTTCCAGACATGCCACATTTCTCCCAAATATATCACATCTTCTCCAAGAAATACCAGGTTTCCCCCTTCAAATAGGACCTTTTCACCCACAAATACCACTTTTATCCCCAAAAGAGGACAGTTTCTTCCAGAAATGCCACATTTCTCGCAAATATATCACATCTTCTCCAAGAAATACCAGGTTTCCCCCTTCAAATAGGACCTTTTCACCCACAAGTACCTTTTTTATCCCCAAAAGAGGACAGTTTCTTCCAGAAATGCCACATTTCTCCCAAATAGATCACATCTTCTCCAAGAAATACCACGTTTCCCCCTTCAAATAGGACCTTTTCTCCCACAAATACCTCTTTTATCCCCAAAATAGGACAGTTTCTTCCAGACATGCCTGATTTCTCCCAAATATACCACATCTTCTCCAAGAAATACCAGCTTTCCCCCTTCAAATAGGACCTTTTCACCCACTAATACCTCTTTTATCCCCAAAAGACGACAGTTTCTTCCAGAAATGCCACATTTCTCCCAAATAGATCACATCTTCTCCAAGAAATACCAGGTTTCCCCCTTCAAATAGGACCTTTTCACCCACAAATACCTCTTTTATCCCCAAAAGAGGACAGTTTCTCCCAGAAATGACACATTTTTCCCAAACATATCACATCTTCTCATAGAATTACCAGCTTTCCCCCTTCAAATAGGACCTTTTCACCCACAAAAAATTCGTTCATCCCCAAAATAGGACATTTTCTTCCAGATATGCCACATTTCTCCCAAATATATCACATCTTCTCCAAGAAATACCAGGTTTCCCCCTTCAAATACGACCTTTTTACCCACAAATACCTCTTTTATCCCTCAAATAGGACAGTTTCTTCCAGACATGCCACATTTCTCCCAAATAGATCACATCTTCTCCCACAAATACCAGGTTTCCCCCTTCAAATAGGACCTTTTCACCCACATATACCTCTTTTATCCCCAAAAGAGGACAGTTTCTTCCAGAAATGGCACATTTCTCCCAAACATATCACATCTCTTCCAAGAAATACCAGGATTCCTCCTGAAATAGGAACTTTTCTTCCACAAATACCACCCTTCTCCCCCCAAATAGGACATTTTCTTCCAGACATGCCACATTTCTCCCAAATATATCACATCTTCTCCAAGAAATACCAGGTTTTCCCCTGGAAATAGGACCTTTTCACCCACAAATACCTGTTATATCCCCAAAATAGGACAGTTTCTTCCAGAAATGCCACATTTCTCCCAAATACATCACATCTACTCCAAGAAATACCACGTTTCCCCCTTCAAATAGGACCTTTTCCCCAAAAAAATCTCTTTTATCCCCAAAAGAGGACAGTTTCTTCCAGGAATGCCAGATTTCTCCCAAATATATCACATCTTCTCCAAGACATACCAGCATTCCCCCTTCAAATAGGACCTTTTCACCCACAAATACCTCTTTTATCCCCAAAATAGGACAGTTTTTTCCAGTCATGCCACATTTCTCCCAAATATATCACAACTACTCCAAGAAATACCAGGTTTCCCCCATCAAATAGGACCTTTTCTCCCACAAATACCTCTTTATCCCCAAAATAGGACAGTTTCTACCAGAAATGCCACATTTCTCCCAAATATATCACAACTCCTCCAAGAAATACCAAGTTTCCCCCTTCAATTAGGAACTTTTCTCCATGAAATACCTCTTTTATCCCCATAGGAGGACATTTTCTTCCAGAAAGGCTACATTTCTCCCAAATAGATCACATCTTCTCCAAGAAATACCAGGTTTCCCCCTTCAAATAGGATCTTTTAAACCACTAATACCTCTTTTATCCCCAAAAGAGGACAGTTTCTTCCAGAAAGGCCACATTTCTCCCAAACATATCACATCTTCTCCAAGAAATACCAGGATTCCTCCTGAAAGAGGACCTTCTCACCCAAAACTACCAGCCTTCTCCCCCCAAATTGGACATTTTCTTCCAGAAAGGCCAGATTTCTCCCAAATGTATCACATCTTCTCCAAGAAATACCAGGATTCCTCCTGAAATAGGACCTTTTCACCCACAAATACCTCTTTTATCCCCAAAAGAGGACAGTTTCTTCCAGAAATGCCACATCTCTCCCAAATAGATCACATCTTCTCCAAGAAATACCAGCTTTCCCCCTTCAAATAAGAACTTTTCACCCACAAATACCTCTTTTATCCCCAAAAGAGGACATTTTCTTCCAGAAATGCCACATTTCTCCCAAATATATCACATCTTCTCCAAGAAATGCCAGGTTTCCCCCTTCAAATAGGACCTTTTCACCCACAAATACCTCTTTTATCCCCAAAAGAGGACAGTTTCTTCCAGAAATGCCACATTTCTCCCAAATATATCACATCTTCTCCAAGAAATACCAGCTTTCCCCCTTCAAATAGGACCTTATCACCCACAAATACCTGTTTTATCCCCAAAAGAGGACAGTTTCTTCCAGAAATGCCACATTTCTCCCAAATATATCACAACTCCTCCAAGAAATACCACGTTTCCCCCTTCAATTAGGACCTTTTCTCCATGAAATACCTCTTTTATCCCCATAGGAGGACATTTTCTTCCAGAAATGCCACATTTCTCCCAAATAGATCACATCTTCTCCAAGAAATACCAGGATACCCGCTTCAAATAGGAACTTTTCACCCACAAATACCTGTTTTATCCAAAAATACGACAGTTTCTTCCAGAAATGCCACATTTCTCCCAAATAGATCACATCTTCTCCAAGAAATGCCAGGTTTCCTCCTGAAAGAGGACCTTCTCACCCAAAACTACCAGCCTTCTCCCCCCAAATTGGACATTTTCTTCCCGAAATGCCACATTTCTCCCAAATAGATCACATCTTCTCCAAGAAATACCAGGATTCCTACTGAAATAGGACCTTCTCACCCACAACTACCAGCCTTCTCCCCCCAAATTGGACATTTTCTTCCAGAAAGGCCACATTTCTCCCAAAGATATCACATCTTCTCCATGAAATACCTGCTTTCTCCCTTCAGATAGGACCTTTTCTCCCACAAATACCTGTTTTATCCCCCAAATAGGACAGTTTCTGCCAGACATGCCACATTTCTCCCAAATATATCACCTCTTCTCCAAGAAATACCAGCTTTCCCCCTTCAAATAGGACCTTTTCACCCACAAATACCTCTTTTATCCCCAAAAGAGGACAGTTTCTTCCAGAAATGCCACATTTCTCCCAAATATATCACATCTTCTCCAAGAAATACCAGCTTTCCCCCTTCAAATAAGAACTTTTCACCCACAAATACCTCTTTTATCCCCAAAAGAGGACAGTTTCTTCCAGACATGCCACATTTCTCCCAAATAGATCACCTCTTCTCCAAGAAATACCAGGGTTCCCCCTTCAAATAGGACCTTTTCTCCCACAAATACCTCTTTTATCCCCAAAAGAGGACAGTTTCTTCCAGAAATGCCACATTTCTCCCAAATATATCACATCTTCTCCAAGAAATACCGGGATTCCTCCTGAAATAGGACCTTCTCTCTCACAACTACAAGCCTTCTCCCCCAAATTGGACATTTTCTTCCAGAAATGCCACATTTCTCCCAAATATATCACATCTTCTCCAAGAAATACCAGCTTTCCCCCTTCAAATAGGACCTTTTCTCCCACAAATACCTCTTTTATCCCCAAAATAGGACAGTTTCTTCCAGACATGCCACATTTCTCCCAAATATATCACATCTTCTCCAAGAAATACCAGCTTTCCCCCTTCAAATAGGACCTTTTCACCCACAAATACCTCTTTTATCCACAAAATAGGACAGTTTCTTCCAGACATGCCACATTTCTCCCAAATATATCACATCTTCTCCAAGAAATACCAGGTTTCCCCCTTGAATTAGGACCTTTTCTCCATGAAATACCTCTTTTATCCCCAAAAGAGGACAGTTCATTCCAGACATGCCACATTTCTCCCAAATACATCACATCTTCTCCAAGAAATACCAGGTTTCCCCCTGGAAATAGGACCTTTTCAACCACTAATACCTCTTTTATCCCCAAAAGAGGACAGTTTCTTCCGGAAAGGCCACATTTCTCCCAAATATATCACATCTTCTCCAAGAAATGCCAGGATTCCTCCTGAAATAGGACCTTCTCACCCAAAGCTACCAGCCTTCTCCCCCCAAATTGGACATTTTCTTCCAGAAAGGCCACATTTCTCCCAAATATATCACATCTTCTCCAAGAAATACCAGGGTTCCTCCTGAAAGAGGACCTTCTCACCCAAAACTACCAGCCTTCTCCCCCCAAATTGGACATTTTCTTCCAGAAAGGCCACATTTCTCCCAAATATATCACATCTTCTCCAAGAAATACCAGCTTTCCCCCTTCAAATAGGACCATTTCTCCCACAAATACCTGTTTAATCCCCAAAATAGGACAGTTTCTTCCAGACATGCCACATTTCTCCCAAATATATCACATCTTCTCCAAGAAATATCAGGTTTCCCCCTTCAAATAGGACCTTTTCACCCACAAATACCTCTTTGATCCCCAAAAGAGGACAGTTTCTTCCAGACATGCCACATTTCTCCCAAATATATCACATCTTCTCCAAGAAATACCTGGGTTCCCCCTTCAAATAGGACCTTATCACCCACAAATACCACTATTATCCCCAAAATAGGACAGTTTCTTCCAGAAAGGCCACATTTCTCCCAAATAGATCACATCTTCTCCAAGAAATACCACGTTTCCCCCTTCAAATAGGACCTTTTCACCCACAAATACCTCTTTTATCCCCAAAAGAGGACAGTTTCTTCCAGAAATGCCACATTTCTCCCAAATATATCACATCTTCTCCAAGAAATACCTGCTTTCCCCCTTCAAATAGGACCTTTTCTCCCACAAATACCTCTTTTATCCCCAAAATAGGACAGTTTCTTCCAGACATGCCTGATTTCTCCCAAATATACCACATCTTCTCCAAGAAATACCAGCTTTCCCCCTTCAAATAGGACCTTTTCACCCACAAATACCTCTTTTATCCACAAAATAGGACAGTTTCTTCCAGACATGCCACATTTCTCCCAAATATATCACATCTTCTCCAAGAAATACCAGCTTTCCCCCTTCAAATAGGGCCTTTTCACCCTCAAATACCTCTTTTATCCCCAAAATAGGACAGTTTCTGCCAGAAATGCCACATTTCTCCCAAATAGATCACATCTTCTCCAAGAAATACCAGGTTTCCCCCTTCAAATAGGACCTTTTCACCCACAAATACCTCTTTTATCCCAAAAAGAGGACAGTTTCTCCCAGAAATGACACATTTTTCCCAAACATATCACATCTTCTCATAGAATTACCAGCTTTCCCCATTCAAAAGGACCTTTTCACCCACAAAAAATTCGTTCATCCCCAAAATAGGACATTTTCTTCCAGATATGCCACATTTCTCCCAAATATATCACATCTTCTCCAAGAAATACCAGGTTTCCCCCTTCAAATACGACCTTTTTACCCACAAATACCTCTTTTATCCCTCAAATAGGACAGTTTCTTCCAGACATGCCACATTTCTCCCAAATAGATAACATCTTCTCCCACAAATACCAGGTTTCCCCCCCAAAATAGGACATTTTCTTCCAGATATGCCACATTTCTCCCAAATATATCACATCTTCTCCAAGAAATACCAGGGTTCCCCCTTCAAATAGGACCTTTTCACCCACAAATACCTCTTTTATCCCTCAAATAGGACATTTTCTTCCAGACATGCCACATTTCTCCCAAATAGATCACATCTTCTCCCACAAATACCAGGTTTCCCCCTTCAAATAGGACCTTTTCACCCACAAATACCTCTTTTATCCCCAAAAGAGGACAGTTTCTTCCAGAAATGGCACATTTCTCCCAAACATATCACATCTCCTCCAAGAAATTCCAGGATTCCTCCTGAAATAGGAACTTTTCTCCCACAAATACCACCCTTCTCCCCCCAAATAGGACATTTTCTTCCAGACATGCCACATTTCTCCCAAATATATCACATCTTCTCCAAGAAATACCAGGTTTCCCCCTTCAAATAGGACCATTTCTCCCACAAATACCTGTTTAATCCCCAAAATAGGACAGTTTCTTCCAGAAAGGCCACATTTCTCCCAAATATATCACATCTTCTCCAAGAAATACCAGGTTTTCCCCTGGAAATAGGACCTTTTCACCCACAAATACCTGTTCTATCCCCAAAAGAGGACAGTTTCTTCCAGAAATGCTACATTTCTCCCAAATATATCACATCTTCTCCAAGAAATACCACGTTTCCCACTTCAAATAGGACCTTTTCACCCACTAATACCTCTTTTATCCCCAAAATAGGACAGTTTCTTCCAGAAATGCCACATTTCTCCCAAATAGATCACATCTTCTCCAAGAAATACCGGGATTCCTCCTGAAATAGGACCTTCTCTCTCACAACTACAAGCCTTCTCCCCCCAAATTGGACATTTTCTTCCAGAAATGCCTCATTTCTCCCAAATATATCACATCTTCACCAAGAAATACCAGGTTTCCCCCTTCAAATATTACCTTTTCACCCACAAATACCTCCTTTATCCCCAAAATAGGACAGTTTCTTCCAGACATGCCACATTTCTCCCAAATATATCACATCTTCTCCAAGAAATACCAGCTTTCCCCCTTCAAATAGGACCTTTTCACCAAAAATACCTCTTTTATCCACAAAATAGGACAGTTTCTTCCAGACATGCCACATTTCTCCCAAATATATCACAACTCCTCCAAGAAATACCAGTGTTCCCCCTTGAATTAGGACCTTTTCTCCATGAAATACCTCTTTTATCCCCAAAAGAGGACAGTTCATTCCAGACATGCCACATTTCTCCCAAATATATCACATCATCTCCAAGAAATACCAGGTTTCCCCCTGGAAATAGGACCTTTTCAACCACTAATACCTCTTTTATCCCCAAAAGAGGACAGTTTCTTCCGGAAAGGCCACATTTCTCCCAAATATATCACATCTTCTCCAAGAAATGCCAGGATTCCTCCTGAAATAGGACCTTCTCACCCAAAGCTACCAGCCTTCTCCCCCCAAATTGGACATTTTCTTCCAGAAAGGCCACATTTCTCCCAAATATATCACATCTTCTCCAAGAAATACCAGGGTTCCTCCTGAAAGAGGACCTTCTCACCCAAAACTACCAGCCTTCTCCCCCCAAATTGGACATTTTCTTCCAGAAAGGCCACATTTCTCCCAAATATATCACATCTTCTCCAAGAAATACCAGGTTTCCCCCTTCAAATAGGACAATTTCTCCCACAAATACCTGTTTAATCCCCAAAATAGGACAGTTTCTTCCAGACATGCCACATTTCTCCCAAATATATCACATCTTCTCCAAGAAATATCAGGTTTCCCCCTTCAAATAGGACCTTTTCACCCACAAATACCTCTTTGATCCCCAAAAGAGGACAGTTTCTTCCAGACATGCCACATTTCTCCCAAATATATCACATCTTCTCCAAGAAATACCAGGTTTCCCCCTTCAAATAGGACCTTTTCACCCACAAATACCACTTTTATCCCCAAAAGAGGACAGTTTCTTCCAGAAATGCCACATTTCTCGCAAATATATCACATCTTCTCCAAGAAATACCAGGTTTCCCTTCAAATAGGACCTTTTCACCCACAAGTACCTTTTTTATCCCCAAAAGAGGACAGTTTCTTCCAGAAATGCCACATTTCTCCCAAATAGATCACATCTTCTCCAAGAAATACCACGTTTCCCCCTTCAAATAGGACCTTTTCTCCCACAAATACCTCTTTTATCCCCAAAATAGGACAGTTTCTTCCAGACATGCCTGATTTCTCCCAAATATACCACATCTTCTCCAAGAAATACCAGCTTTCCCCCTTCAAATAGGACCTTTTCACCCACTAATACCTCTTTTATCCCCAAAAGACGACAGTTTCTTCCAGAAATGCCACATTTCTCCCAAATAGATCACATCTTCTCCAAGAAATACCAGGTTTCCCCCTTCAAATAGGACCTTTTCACCCACAAATACCTCTTTTATCCCCAAAAGAGGACAGTTTCTCCCAGAAATGACACATTTTTCCCAAACATATCACATCTTCTCATAGAATTACCAGCTTTCCCCCTTCAAATAGGACCTTTTCACCCACAAAAAATTCGTTCATCCCCAAAATAGGACATTTTCTTCCAGATATGCCACATTTCTCCCAAATATATCACATCTTCTCCAAGAAATACCAGGTTTCCCCCTTCAAATACGACCTTTTTACCCACAAATACCTCTTTTATCCCTCAAATAGGACAGTTTCTTCCAGACATGCCACATTTCTCCCAAATAGATCACATCTTCTCCCACAAATACCAGGTTTCCCCCTTCAAATAGGACCTTTTCACCCACATATACCTCTTTTATCCCCAAAAGAGGACAGTTTCTTCCAGAAATGGCACATTTCTCCCAAACATATCACATCTCTTCCAAGAAATACCAGGATTCCTCCTGAAATAGGAACTTTTCTTCCACAAATACCACCCTTCTCCCCCCAAATAGGACATTTTCTTCCAGACATGCCACATTTCTCCCAAATATATCACATCTTCTCCAAGAAATACCAGGTTTTCCCCTGGAAATAGGACCTTTTCACCCACAAATACCTGTTATATCCCCAAAATAGGACAGTTTCTTCCAGAAATGCCACATTTCTCCCAAATACATCACATCTACTCCAAGAAATACCACGTTTCCCCCTTCAAATAGGACCTTTTCCCCAAAAAAATCTCTTTTATCCCCAAAAGAGGACAGTTTCTTCCAGGAATGCCAGATTTCTCCCAAATATATCACATCTTCTCCAAGACATACCAGCATTCCCCCTTCAAATAGGACCTTTTCACCCACAAATACCTCTTTTATCCCCAAAATAGGACAGTTTTTTCCAGTCATGCCACATTTCTCCCAAATATATCACAACTACTCCAAGAAATACCAGGTTTCCCCCATCAAATAGGACCTTTTCTCCCACAAATACCTCTTTATCCCCAAAATAGGACAGTTTCTACCAGAAATGCCACATTTCTCCCAAATATATCACAACTCCTCCAAGAAATACCAAGTTTCCCCCTTCAATTAGGAACTTTTCTCCATGAAATACCTCTTTTATCCCCATAGGAGGACATTTTCTTCCAGAAAGGCTACATTTCTCCCAAATAGATCACATCTTCTCCAAGAAATACCAGGTTTCCCCCTTCAAATAGGATCTTTTAAACCACTAATACCTCTTTTATCCCCAAAAGAGGACAGTTTCTTCCAGAAAGGCCACATTTCTCCCAAACATATCACATCTTCTCCAAGAAATACCAGGATTCCTCCTGAAAGAGGACCTTCTCACCCAAAACTACCAGCCTTCTCCCCCCAAATTGGACATTTTCTTCCAGAAAGGCCAGATTTCTCCCAAATGTATCACATCTTCTCCAAGAAATACCAGGATTCCTCCTGAAATAGGACCTTTTCACCCACAAATACCTCTTTTATCCCCAAAAGAGGACAGTTTCTTCCAGAAATGCCACATCTCTCCCAAATAGATCACATCTTCTCCAAGAAATACCAGCTTTCCCCCTTCAAATAAGAACTTTTCACCCACAAATACCTCTTTTATCCCCAAAAGAGGACATTTTCTTCCAGAAATGCCACATTTCTCCCAAATATATCACATCTTCTCCAAGAAATGCCAGGTTTCCCCCTTCAAATAGGACCTTTTCACCCACAAATACCTCTTTTATCCCCAAAAGAGGACAGTTTCTTCCAGAAATGCCACATTTCTCCCAAATATATCACATCTTCTCCAAGAAATACCAGCTTTCCCCCTTCAAATAGGACCTTATCACCCACAAATACCTGTTTTATCCCCAAAAGAGGACAGTTTCTTCCAGAAATGCCACATTTCTCCCAAATATATCACAACTCCTCCAAGAAATACCACGTTTCCCCCTTCAATTAGGACCTTTTCTCCATGAAATACCTCTTTTATCCCCATAGGAGGACATTTTCTTCCAGAAATGCCACATTTCTCCCAAATAGATCACATCTTCTCCAAGAAATACCAGGATACCCGCTTCAAATAGGAACTTTTCACCCACAAATACCTGTTTTATCCAAAAATACGACAGTTTCTTCCAGAAATGCCACATTTCTCCCAAATAGATCACATCTTCTCCAAGAAATGCCAGGTTTCCTCCTGAAAGAGGACCTTCTCACCCAAAACTACCAGCCTTCTCCCCCCAAATTGGACATTTTCTTCCCGAAATGCCACATTTCTCCCAAATAGATCACATCTTCTCCAAGAAATACCAGGATTCCTACTGAAATAGGACCTTCTCACCCACAACTACCAGCCTTCTCCCCCCAAATTGGACATTTTCTTCCAGAAAGGCCACATTTCTCCCAAAGATATCACATCTTCTCCATGAAATACCTGCTTTCTCCCTTCAGATAGGACCTTTTCTCCCACAAATACCTGTTTTATCCCCCAAATAGGACAGTTTCTGCCAGACATGCCACATTTCTCCCAAATATATCACCTCTTCTCCAAGAAATACCAGCTTTCCCCCTTCAAATAGGACCTTTTCACCCACAAATACCTCTTTTATCCCCAAAAGAGGACAGTTTCTTCCAGAAATGCCACATTTCTCCCAAATATATCACATCTTCTCCAAGAAATACCAGCTTTCCCCCTTCAAATAAGAACTTTTCACCCACAA
This sequence comes from Lophura swinhoii, assembly GCA_030408155.1. NCBI lineage: Eukaryota > Metazoa > Chordata > Aves > Galliformes > Phasianidae > Lophura > Lophura swinhoii. Next base: position 1,824,373 of record JASCYN010000149.1, read on the forward strand.
ATACCTCTTTTATCCCCAAAAGAGGACAGTTTCTTCCAGACATGCCACATTTCTCCCAAATAGATCACCTCTTCTCCAAGAAATACCAGGGTTCCCCCTTCAAATAGGACCTTTTCTCCCACAAATACCTCTTTTATCCCCAAAAGAGGACAGTTTCTTCCAGAAATGCCACATTTCTCCCAAATATATCACATCTTCTCCAAGAAATACCGGGATTCCTCCTGAAATAGGACCTTCTCTCTCACAACTACAAGCCTTCTCCCCCCAAATTGGACATTTTCTTCCAGAAATGCCACATTTCTCCCAAATATATCACATCTTCTCCAAGAAATACCAGCTTTCCCCCTTCAAATAGGACCTTTTCTCCCACAAATACCTCTTTTATCCCCAAAATAGGACAGTTTCTTCCAGACATGCCACATTTCTCCCAAATATATCACATCTTCTCCAAGAAATACCAGCTTTCCCCCTTCAAATAGGACCTTTTCACCCACAAATACCTCTTTTATCCACAAAATAGGACAGTTTCTTCCAGACATGCCACATTTCTCCCAAATATATCACATCTTCTCCAAGAAATACCAGGTTTCCCCCTTGAATTAGGACCTTTTCTCCATGAAATACCTCTTTTATCCCCAAAAGAGGACAGTTCATTCCAGACATGCCACATTTCTCCCAAATACATCACATCTTCTCCAAGAAATACCAGGTTTCCCCCTGGAAATAGGACCTTTTCAACCACTAATACCTCTTTTATCCCCAAAAGAGGACAGTTTCTTCCGGAAAGGCCACATTTCTCCCAAATATATCACATCTTCTCCAAGAAATGCCAGGATTCCTCCTGAAATAGGACCTTCTCACCCAAAGCTACCAGCCTTCTCCCCCCAAATTGGACATTTTCTTCCAGAAAGGCCACATTTCTCCCAAATATATCACATCTTCTCCAAGAAATACCAGGGTTCCTCCTGAAAGAGGACCTTCTCACCCAAAACTACCAGCCTTCTCCCCCCAAATTGGACATTTTCTTCCAGAAAGGCCACATTTCTCCCAAATATATCACATCTTCTCCAAGAAATACCAGCTTTCCCCCTTCAAATAGGACCATTTCTCCCACAAATACCTGTTTAATCCCCAAAATAGGACAGTTTCTTCCAGACATGCCACATTTCTCCCAAATATATCACATCTTCTCCAAGAAATATCAGGTTTCCCCCTTCAAATAGGACCTTTTCACCCACAAATACCTCTTTGATCCCCAAAAGAGGACAGTTTCTTCCAGACATGCCACATTTCTCCCAAATATATCACATCTTCTCCAAGAAATACCTGGGTTCCCCCTTCAAATAGGACCTTATCACCCACAAATACCACTATTATCCCCAAAATAGGACAGTTTCTTCCAGAAAGGCCACATTTCTCCCAAATAGATCACATCTTCTCCAAGAAATACCACGTTTCCCCCTTCAAATAGGACCTTTTCACCCACAAATACCTCTTTTATCCCCAAAAGAGGACAGTTTCTTCCAGAAATGCCACATTTCTCCCAAATATATCACATCTTCTCCAAGAAATACCTGCTTTCCCCCTTCAAATAGGACCTTTTCTCCCACAAATACCTCTTTTATCCCCAAAATAGGACAGTTTCTTCCAGACATGCCTGATTTCTCCCAAATATACCACATCTTCTCCAAGAAATACCAGCTTTCCCCCTTCAAATAGGACCTTTTCACCCACAAATACCTCTTTTATCCACAAAATAGGACAGTTTCTTCCAGACATGCCACATTTCTCCCAAATATATCACATCTTCTCCAAGAAATACCAGCTTTCCCCCTTCAAATAGGGCCTTTTCACCCTCAAATACCTCTTTTATCCCCAAAATAGGACAGTTTCTGCCAGAAATGCCACATTTCTCCCAAATAGATCACATCTTCTCCAAGAAATACCAGGTTTCCCCCTTCAAATAGGACCTTTTCACCCACAAATACCTCTTTTATCCCAAAAAGAGGACAGTTTCTCCCAGAAATGACACATTTTTCCCAAACATATCACATCTTCTCATAGAATTACCAGCTTTCCCCATTCAAAAGGACCTTTTCACCCACAAAAAATTCGTTCATCCCCAAAATAGGACATTTTCTTCCAGATATGCCACATTTCTCCCAAATATATCACATCTTCTCCAAGAAATACCAGGTTTCCCCCTTCAAATACGACCTTTTTACCCACAAATACCTCTTTTATCCCTCAAATAGGACAGTTTCTTCCAGACATGCCACATTTCTCCCAAATAGATAACATCTTCTCCCACAAATACCAGGTTTCCCCCCCAAAATAGGACATTTTCTTCCAGATATGCCACATTTCTCCCAAATATATCACATCTTCTCCAAGAAATACCAGGTTTCCCCCTTCAAATACGACCTTTTTACCCACAAATACCTCTTTTATCCCTCAAATAGGACAGTTTCTTCCAGACATGCCACATTTCTCCCAAATAGATAACATCTTCTCCCACAAATACCAGGTTTCCCCCTTCAAATAGGACCTTTTCACCCACAAATACCTCTTTTATCCCCAAAAGAGGACAGTTTCTTCCAGAAATGGCACATTTCTCCCAAACATATCACATCTCTTCCAAGAAATACCAGGATTCCTCCTGAAATAGGAACTTTTCTCCCACAAATACCACCCTTCTCCCCCCAAATAGGACATTTTCTTCCAGACATGCCACATTTCTCCCAAAGATATCACATCTTCTCCAAGAAATACCAGGTTTTCCCCTGGAAATAGGACCTTTTCACCCACAAATACCTGTTCTATCCCCAAAAGAGGACAGTTTCTTCCAGACATGCCACATTTCTCCCAAATACATCACATCTTCTCCAAGAAATACCAGGTTTCCCCCTGGAAATAGGACCTTTTCAACCACTAATACCTCTTTTATCCCCAAAAGAGGACAGTTTCTACCGGAAATTCCACATTTCTCCCAAATATATCACATCTTCTCCAAGAAATGCCAGGATTCCTCCTGAAATAGGACCTTCTCACCCAAAGCTACCAGCCTTCTTCCCCCAAATTGGACATTTTCTTCCAGAAAGGCCACATTTCTCCCAAATATATCACATCTTCTCCAAGAAATACCAGGGTTCCTCCTGAAAGAGGACCTTCTCACCCAAAACTACCAGCCTTCTCCCCCCAAATTGGACATTTTCTTCCAGAAAGGCCACATTTCTCCCAAATATATCACATCTTCTCCAAGAAATATCAGCTTTCCCCCTTCAAATAGGACCATTTCTCCCACAAATACCTGTTTAATCCCCAAAATAGGACAGTTTCTTCCAGACATGCCACATTTCTCCCAAATATATCACATCTTCTCCAAGAAATATCAGGTTTCCCCCTTCAAATAGGACCTTTTCACCCACAAATACCTCTTTTATCCCCAAAAGAGGACAGTTTCTTCCAGACATGCCACATTTCTCCCAAATATATCACATCTTCTCCAAGAAATACCAGCTTTCCCCCTTCAAATAGGACCTTATCACCCACAAATACCACTTTTATCCCCAAAAGAGGACAGTTTCTTCCAGAAAGGCCACATTTCTCCCAAATATATCACATCTTCTCCAAGAAATACCAGGTTTCCCCCTTCAAATAGGACCTTTTCACCCACAAATACCTCTTTTATCCCCAAAAGAGGACAGTTTCTTCCAGAAATGCCACATTTCTCCCAAATATATCACATCTTCTCCAAGAAATACCTGCTTTCCCCCTTCAAATAGGACCTTTTCTCCCACAAATACCTCTTTTATCCCCAAAATAGGACAGTTTTTTCCAGACATGCCTGATTTCTCCCAAATATACCACATCTTCTCCAAGAAATACCAGCTTTCCCCCTTCAAATAGGACCTTTTCACCCACAAATACCTCTTTTATCCACAAAATAGGACAGTTTCTTCCAGAAATGCCACATTTCTCCCAAATATATCACATCTTCTCCAAGAAATACCAGCTTTCCCCCTTCAAATAGGGCCTTTTCACCCACAAATACCTCTTTTATCCCCAAAAGACGACAGTTTCTTCCAGAAATGCCACATTTCTCCCAAATAGATCACATCTTCTCCAAGAAATACCAGGTTTCCCCCTTCAAATACGACCTTTTCACCCACAAATACCTCTTTTATCCCCAAAAGAGGACTGTTTCTCCCAGAAATGACACATTTTTCCCAAACATATCACATCTTCTCATAGAATTACCAGCTTTCCCCCTTCAAATATGACCTTTTCACCCACAAAAAATTCGTTCATCCCCAAAATAGGACATTTTCTTCCAGATATGCCACATTTCTCCCAAATATATCACATCTTCTCCAAGAAATACCAGGTTTCCCCCTTCAAATACGACCTTTTTACCCACAAATACCTCTTTTATCCCTCAAATGGGACAGTTTCTTCCAGACATGCCACATTTCTCCCAAATAGATCACATCTTCTCCCACAAATACCAGGTTTCCCCCTTCAAATAGGACCTTTTCACCCACAAATACCTCTTTTATCCCCAAAAGAGGACAGTTTCTTCCAGAAATGGCACATTTCTCCCAAACATATCACATCTCTTCCAAGAAATACCAGGATTCCTCCTGAAATAGGAACTTTTCTCCCACAAATACCACCCTTCTCCCCGCAAATAGGACATTTTCTTCCAGACATGCCACATTTCTCCCAAATATATCACATCTTCTCCAAGAAATACCAGGTTTTCCCCTGGAAATAGGACCTTTTCACCCACAAATACCTGTTCTATCCCCAAAAGAGGACAGTTTCTTCCAGAAATGCCACATTTCTCCCAAATACATCACATCTTCTCCAAGAAATACCACGTTTCCCCCTTCAAATAGGACCTTTTCCCCAAAAAAACCTCTTTTATCCCCAAAAGAGGACAGTTTCTTCCAGGAATGCCAGATTTCTCCCAAATATATCACATCCTCTCCAAGACATACCAGCTTTCCCCCTTCAAATAGGACCTTTTCACCCACAAATACCTCTTTTATCCCCAAAATAGGACAGTTTTTTCCAGTCATGCCACATTTCTCCCAAATATATCACAACTACTCCAAGAAATACCAGGTTTCCCCCATCAAATAGGACCTTTTCTCCCACAAACACCTCTTTATCCCCAAAATAGGACAGTTTCTTCCAGAAATGCCACATTTCTCCCAAATATATCACAACTCCTCCAAGAAATACCAAGTTTCCCCCTTCAATTAGGAACTTTTCTCCATGAAATACCTCTTTTATCCCCATAGGAGGACATTTTCTTCCAGAAAGGCTACATTTCTCCCAAATAGATCACATCTTCTCCAAGAAATACCAGGTTTCCCCCTTCAAATAGGACCTTTTAAACCACTAATACCTGTTTTATCCCCAAAAGAGGACAGTTTCTTCCAGAAAGGCCACATTTCTCCCAAACATATCACATCTTCTCCAAGAAATACCAGGATTCCTCCTGAAAGAGGACCTTCTCACCCAAAACTACCAGCCTTCTCCCCCCAAATTGGACATTTTCTTCCAGAAAGGCCAGATTTCTCCCAAATGTATCACATCTTCTCCAAGAAATACCAGGATTCCTCCTGAAAGAGGACCTTTTCACCCACAAATACCTCTTTTATCCCCAAAAGAGGACAGTTTCTTCCAGACATGCCACATTTCTCCCAAATATATCACATCTTCTCCAAGAAATACCTGGGTTCCCCCTTCAAATAGGACCTTATCACCCACAAATACCACTATTATCCCCAAAATAGGACAGTTTCTTCCAGAAAGGCCACATTTCTCCCAAATATATCACATCTTCTCCAAGAAATACCACGTTTCCCCCTTCAAATAGGACCTTTTCACCCACAAATACCTCTTTTATCCCCAAAAGAGGACAGTTTCTTCCAGAAATGCCACATTTCTCCCAAATATATCACATCTTCTCCAAGAAATACCTGCTTTCCCCCTTCAAATAGGACCTTTTCTCCCACAAATACCTCTTTTATCCCCAAAATAGGACAGTTTCTTCCAGACATGCCTGATTTCTCCCAAATATACCACATCTTCTCCAAGAAATACCAGCTTTCCCCCTTCAAATAGGACCTTTTCACCCACAAATACCACTTTTATCCCCAAAATAGGACAGTTTCTTCCAGAAATGCCAGATTTCTCCCAAATATATCACATCTTCTCCAAGAAATACCAGCTTTCCCCCTTCAAATAGGGCCTTTTCACCCTCAAATACCTCTTTTATCCCCAAAATAGGACAGTTTCTGCCAGAAATGCCACATTTCTCCCAAATAGATCACATCTTCTCCAAGAAATATCAGGTTTCCCCCTTCAAATAGGACCTTTTCACCCACAAATACCTCTTTTATCCCCAAAAGAGGACAGTTTCTTCCAGACATGCCACATTTCTCCCAAATATATCACATCTTCTCCAAGAAATACCAGGTTTCCCCCTTCAAATAGGACCTTTTCACCCACAAATACCTCTTTGATCCCCAAAAGAGGACAGTTTCTTCCAGACATGCCACATTTCTCCCAAATATATCACATCTTCTCCAAGAAATACCTGGGTTCCCCCTTCAAATAGGACCTTATCACCCACAAATACCACTATTATCCCCAAAATAGGACAGTTTCTTCCAGAAAGGCCACATTTCTCCCAAATAGATCACATCTTCTCCAAGAAATACCACGTTTCCCCCTTCAAATAGGACCTTTTCACCCACAAATACCTCTTTTATCCCCAAAAGAGGACAGTTTCTTCCAGAAATGCCACATTTCTCCCAAATATATCACATCTTCTCCAAGAAATACCTGCTTTCCCCCTTCAAATAGGACCTTTTCTCCCACAAATACCTCTTTTATCCCCAAAATAGGACAGTTTCTTCCAGACATGCCTGATTTCTCCCAAATATACCACATCTTCTCCAAGAAATACCAGCTTTCCCCCTTCAAATAGGACCTTTTCACCCACAAATACCTCTTTTATCCACAAAATAGGACAGTTTCTTCCAGAAATGCCAGATTTCTCCCAAATATATCACATCTTCTCCAAGAAATACCAGCTTTCCCCCTTCAAATAGGGCCTTTTCACCCTCAAATACCTCTTTTATCCCCAAAATAGGACAGTTTCTGCCAGAAATGCCACATTTCTCCCAAATAGATCACATCTTCTCCAAGAAATACCAGGTTTCCCCCTTCAAATAGGACCTTTTCACCCACAAATACCTCTTTTATCCCAAAAAGAGGACAGTTTCTCCCAGAAATGACACATTTTTCCCAAACATATCACATCTTCTCATAGAATTACCAGCTTTCCCCATTCAAAAGGACCTTTTCACCCACAAAAAATTCGTTCATCCCCAAAATAGGACATTTTCTTCCAGATATGCCACATTTCTCCCAAATATATCACATCTTCTCCAAGAAATACCAGGTTTCCCCCTTCAAATACGACCTTTTAAACCACTAATACCTGTTTTATCCCCAAAAGAGGACAGTTTCTTCCAGAAAGGCCACATTTCTCCCAAACATATCACATCTTCTCCAAGAAATACCAGGATTCCTCCTGAAAGAGGACCTTCTCACCCAAAACTACCAGCCTTCTCCCCCCAAATTGGACATTTTCTTCCAGAAAGGCCAGATTTCTCCCAAATAGATCACATCTTCTCCAAGAAATACCAGGATTCCTCCTGAAAGAGGACCTTTTCACCCACAAATACCTCTTTTATCCCCAAAAGAGGACAGTTTCTTAAAGTAATGCCACATCTCTCCCAAATATATCACATCTTCTCCAAGAAATACAAGCTTTCCCCCTTCAAATAAGAACTTTTCACCCACAAATACCTGTTTGATCCCCAAAAGAGGACATTTTCTTCCAGAAATGCCACATTTCTCCCAAATATATCACATCTTCTCCAAGAAATGCCAGGTTTCCCCCTTCAAATAGGACCTTTTCACCCACAAATACCTCTTTTATCCCCAAAAGAGGACAGTTTCTTCCAGAAATGCCACATTTCTCCCAAATATATCACATCTTCTCCAAGAAATACCAGCTTTCCCCCTTCAAATAGGACCTTTTCTCCCAAAAATACCTGTTTTATCCCCAAAATAGGACAGTTTCTTCCAGACATGCCACATTTCTCCCAAATATATCACATCTTCTCCAAGAAATACCAGCTTTCCCCCTTCAAATAGGACTTTTCACCCACACATACCTCTTTTATCCCCAAAAGAGTACAATTTCTTCCAGAAATGCCACATTTCTCCCAAATAGATCACATCTTCTCCAAGAAATACCAGCTTTCCCCCTTCAAATAGGACCTTTTCACACACAAATACCTCTTTTATCCCCAAAATAGGACAGTTTCTTCCAGAAATGAAACATTTCTCCCAAATATATCACATCTTCTCCAAGAAATACCAGGATTCCTCCTGAAATAGGACCTTCTCTCCCAAAACTACAAGCCTTCTCCCCCCAAATTGGACATTTTCTTCCAGAAATGCCACATTTCTCCCAAATATATCACATCTTCTCCAAGAAATACCAGCTTTCCCCCTTCAAATAGGACCTTTTCACCCACAAATACCTCTTTTATCCCCAAAAGAGGACAGTTTCTTCCAGAAATGCCACATTTCTCCCAAATATATCACATCTTCTCCAAGAAATACCAGGATTCCTCCTGAAATAGGACCTTCTCTCCCACAACTACAAGCCTTCTCCCCCCAAATTGGACATTTTCTTCCAGAAATGCCAGATTTCTCTCAAATATATCACATCTTCTCCAAGAAATACCAGGTTTCCCCCTTCAAATAGGACCTTTTCACCCACAAATACCTCTTTTATCCCCAAAAGAGGACAGTTTCTTAAAGAAATGCCACATTTCTCCCAAATATAGCACATCTTCTCCAAGAAATACCAGGTTTCCCCCTTCAAATAGGACCTTGTCACCCACAAATACCTCTTTTATCCCCAAAAGAGGACAGTTTCTTCCAGAAATGCCACATTTCTCCCAAATATATCACATCTTCTCCAAGAAATACCAGCTTTCCCCCTTCAAATAGGACCTTTTCCCCAAAAAAACCTCTTTTATCCCCATAATAGGACAGTTTCTTCCAGAAAGGCTACATTTCTCCCAAATAGATCACATCTTCTCCAAGAAATACCAGGTTTCCCCCTTCAAATAGGACCTTTTCACCCACAAATACCTCTTTTATCCACAAAATAGGACAGTTTCTTCCAGAAATGCCACATTTCTCCCAAATATATCACATCTTCTCCAAGAAATACCAGGTTTCCCCCTTCAAATAGGACCTTTTCACCCACAAATACCTCTTTTATCCCCAAAAGAGGACAGTTTCTTCCAGACATGCCACATTTCTCCCAAATATATCACATCTTCTCCAAGAAATGACAGGTTTCCCCCTTCAAAAGGACCTTTTCACCCACAAATACATGTTTTGTCCCCAAAAGAGGACAGTTTCTTCCAGACATGCCCCATTTCTCCCAAATATATCACATCTTCTCCAAGAAATACCAGGTTTCCCTCTTCAAATAGGACCTTTTCACCCACAAATACCTCTTTTATCCCCAAAATAGGACAGTTTCTTCCAGAAATGCCACATTTCTCCCAAATATATCACATCTTCTCCAAGAAATACCAGGTTTCCTCCTGAAATAGGACCTTGTCACCCACAGATTCCTGTTTTATCCCTTTGTTCCGAGCGACTTTTCGTTTTGGAGTGTTTATCCGATGCTACACTTCAGCATTCTGTGACGAATAAAATAGAAGAGAAAAGCCCCACTAATAAGGCAGCTAGAAGGTCCAGTAGCCACACATATTGTGCTTTCAGGGAGGACGTTCCAGAAATTCGAGAGTTGTGCCTTCTTTCCTGCGGAGAAAAAACCCCCTGTTTTCAGGCAATGCAGGACGCTGAATTCGCATCTTCTCGGCATAGGAATACCGCTCCTTCGCTCTCGTGGCTCGAAAGCGGCACTCGCTCTGAACCGCTCCGGAGAGTCTGCAGTTGCTGTCCGGTCCATCGCGGTTCTGCCCGAGTGCCGCTTGCAGCCTTCAGCAGCGCTCTCGTTTCTCTCGGATGCCGGGAAAGAGCGACTTCAGCCGGATGCTTTGCTCCGACGAGTGAGCGGCTTCTTCTAAGCACATCGCAATGGAGCGCTTCTGACTTCTCCTTCTGTCCATGCAGAATGCACTACGCTTCTCTCTCATTCTTATCCCTTTGTTCCGAGCGACATTTCGTTTTGGAGTGTTTATCCGATGCTACACTTCAGCATTCTGTGACGAATTGAGTAGAAGTGGAAACCACACTAATAAGGCAGCTAGAAGTTCGAGGAGCGACACACGTTGTGCTTTCGGGGAGGACGTTCCAGAAAGTCGAGAGTTGTGGCTTCTTTCCTGCGGAGAAAAAAGCCCCTGTTTTCAGGCAATGCAGTAGGCTGAATTCGCATCTTCTCGGCATAGGAATACCGCTCCTTCGCTCTCGTGGCTCGAAAGCGGCACTCGCTCTGAACCGCTCCGGAGAGTCTGCAGTTGCTGTCCGGTCCATCGCGGTTCTGCCCGAGTGCCGCTTGCAGCCTTCAGCAGCGCTCTCGTTTCTCTCGGATGCCGGGAAAGAGCGACTTCAGCCGGATGCTTTTCTCCGACGAGTGAGCGGCTTCTTCTGCGCACATCGCAATGGAGAGCTTCTGACTTCTACATGTGTCCATGCAGAATGCACTACGCTTCTCTCTCATTCTTATCCCTTCCTTCCGAGCGACATTTCGTTTTGGAGTGTTTATCCGATGCTACACTTCAGCATTCTGTGACGAATAGAGTAGAAGAGAAAAGCCCCACTAATAAGGCAGCTAGAAGTTCGAGGAGCAACGCACGTAGTGCTTTCAGGGAGGACTTTCCAGAAAGTCGAGAGTTGTGGCTTCTTTCCTGCGGAGAAAAAAGCCCCTGTTTTCAGGCAATGCAGGACGCTGAATTCGCTCGTTCTCGGCATAGGAATGCCGCTCCTCCTCTCTCGTGGCTCGAAAGCGGCATTTGCGCTGAACCACACCGGACAGTCTGCAGTTGCAGACTACTGAATAGCCTGAAAACAGGGGGTTTTTTCTCCGCAGAAAACAAGCCACAACTCTCGACTTTCTGGAACGTCCTCCCTGAAAGCACTACGTGTGTCGCTCCTCGAACTTCTAGCTGCCTTATTAGTGTGGTTTCCACTTCTACTCTATTCGTCACAGAATGCTGAAGTGTAGCATCGGATAAACACTCCAAAACGAAATGTCGCTCGGAACAAAGGGATAAGAATGAGAGAGAAGCGTAGTGCATTCTGCATGGACAGAAGGAGAAGTCAGAAGCGCTCCATTGCGATGTGCGCAGAAGAAGCCGCTCACTCGTCGGAGCAAAGCATCCGGCTGAAGTCGCTCTTTCCCGGCATCCGAGAGAAACGAGAGCGCTGCTGAAGGCTGCAAGCGGCACTCGGGCAGAACCGCGATGGACCGGACAGCAACTGCAGACTCTCCGGAGCGGTTCAGAGCGAGTGCCGCTTTCGAGCCACGAGAGCGAAGGAGCGGTATTCCTATGCCGAGAAGATGCGAATTCAGCGTCCTGCATTGCCTGAAAACAGGGGGTTTTTTCTCCGCAGGAAAGAAGGCACAACTCTCGAATTTCTGGAACGTCCTCCCTGAAAGCACAATATGTGTGGCTACTGGACCTTCTAGCTGCCTTATTAGTGGGGCTTTTCTCTTCTATTTTATTCGTCACAGAATGCTGAAGTGTAGCATCGGATAAACACTCCAAAACGAAAAGTCGCTCGGAACAAAGGGATAAAACAGGAATCTGTGGGTGACAAGGTCCTATTTCAGGAGGAAACCTGGTATTTCTTGGAGAAGATGTGATATATTTGGGAGAAATGTGGCATTTCTGGAAGAAACTGTCCTATTTTGGGGATAAAAGAGGTATTTGTGGGTGAAAAGGTCCTATTTGAAGGGGGAAACCTGGTATTTCTTGGAGAAGATGATATATATTTGGGAGAAATGTGGCATTTCTGGAAGAAACTGTCGTATTTTGGGGATCAAAGAGGTATTTGCGGGTGAAAAGGTCCTATTTGAAGGGGGAAACGTGGTATTTCTTGGAGAAGATGTGATATATTTGGGAGAAATGAGGCATTTCTGGAAGAAACGGTCGTATTTTGGGGATAAAAGAGGTATTTGTGGGTGAAAAGGTCCTATTTGTAGGGGGAAACCTGGTATTTCTTGGAGAAGATGTGATCTATTTGGGAGAAATGTGGCCTTTCTGGAAGAAACTGTCCTATTTTGGGGATACAAGAGGTATTTGTGGGTGAAATGGTCCTATTTGAAGGGGGAAAGCTGGTATTTCTTGGAGAAGATGTGATATGTTTGGGAGAAATGTGGCATTTCTGGAAGAAACTGTTCTATTTTGGGGATAAAAGAGGTATTCGTGGGTGAAAAGGTCCTATTTGAAGGGGAAAAGCTGGTATTTCTTGGAGAAGATGTGATATATTTGGGTGATATGAGGCATGTCTGGAAGAAAATGTCCTATTTGGGGGGAGAAGGCTGGTATTTGTGGGAGAAAAGGTCCTATTTCAGGAGGAATCCTGGTATTTCTTGTAGGAGATGTGATCTATTTGGGTGAAATCTGGCATTTCTGGAAGAAACTGTCCTATTTTGGGGATAAAAGAGGTATTTGTGGGTGAAAAGGTGCTATTTGAAGGGGGAAACCTGGTATTTCTTGGAGAAGATGTGATCTATTTGGGAGAAATCTGGCATTTCTGGAAGAATATGTCCAATTTGAGGGATAAAACAGGTATTTGTGGTTGAAAAGGTCCTATTTGAAGGGGGAAACCTGGTATTTCTTGGAGAAGATGTGATATATTTGGGAGAAATGTGGCATGTCTGGAAGAAACTGTCCTATTTTGGGGATAAAACAGGTATTTGTGGGTGAAAAGGTCCTATTTGAAGGGGGAAAGCTGGTATTTCTTGGAGAAGATGTGATATATTTTGGAGAAATCTGGCATTTCTGGAAGAAACTGTCCTCTTTTGGGGATAAAAGAGGTATTTGTGGGTGAAAAGGTCCTATTTGAAGGGGGAAACGTGGTATTTCTTGGAGAAGATGTGATCTATTTGGGAGAAATGTGGCATTTCTGGAAGAAACTGTCCTCTTTTGGGGATAAAAGAGGTATTTGTGGGTGAAAAGGTCCTATTTGAAGGGGGAAAGCTGGTATTTCTTGGAGAAGATGTGATATATTTGGGAGAGATGTGGCATTTCTGGAAGAAACTGTCCTCTTTTGGGGATAAAAGAGGTATTTGTGGGTGAAAAGGTCCTATTTGAAGGGGGAAACCTGGTATTTCTTGGAGAAGATGTGATATATTTGGGAGAAATGTGGCATTTCTGGAAGAAGCTGTCGTATTTTGGGGATAAAAGAGGTATTTGTGGGTGAAAAGATCCTATTTGAAGGGGGAAACCTGGTATTTCTTGGAGAAGATGTGATCTATTTGGGAGAAATGTGGCATTTCTGGAAGAAACTGTCCTCTTTTGGGGATAAAAGAGATATTTGTGGCAGAAAAGGTCCTATTTGAAGGGGGAAACCTGGTATTTCTTGGAGAAGATGTGATCTATTTGGGAGAAATGTGGCCTTTCTGGAAGAAAATGTCCAATTTGGGGGGAGAATGCTGGTAGTTTTCGGTGAGAAGGTCCTATTTCAGGAGGAATCCTGGTATTTTTTGGAGAAGATGTGATATATTTGGGAGAAATGTGGCATTTCTGGAAGAAACTGTCCTCTTTTGGGGATAAAAGAGGCATTTGTGGGTGAAAAGGTCCTATTTGAAGGGGGAAACCTGGTATTTCTTGGAGAAGATGTGATATATTTGGGAGAAATGTGGCATGTCTGGCAGAAACTGTCCTCTTTTGGGGATAAAAGAGGTATTTGTTGGTGAAAAGGTCCTATTTGTAGGGCGAAAGCTGTTATTTCTTGGAGAAGATGTGATATATTTGGGAGAAATGTGGCATTTCTGGAAGAAACTGTCCTCTTTTGTGGATGAAAGAGGTATTTGTGGGTGAAAAGGTCCTATTTGAAGGGGGAAAGCTGGTATTTCTTGGAGAAGATGTGATGTATTTGGGAGAAATGTGGCATTTCTGGAAGAAAATGTCCTCTTTTGGGGATAAAAGAGGTATTTGTGGGTGATAAGGTCCTATTTGAAGGGGGAAAGCTGGTATTTCTTGGAGAAGATGAGATATATTTGGGAGAAATCTGGCATTTCTGGAAGAAACAGTCCTATTTGGGGGGAGAAGGCTGGTATTTGTGGGAGATAATATCCTCTTTCTGCAGGAATCCTGGTATTTCTTGGAGAAGATGTGATCTATTTGGGAGAAATGTGGCATGTCTGGAAGAAACTGTCCTCTTTTGGGGATAAAAGAGGTATTTGTGGGTGAAAAGGTCCTATTTGAAGGGGGAAAGCTGGTATTTCTTGGAGAAGATGTGATCTATTTGGGAGAAATGTGGCATGTCTGGAAGAAAATGTCCTGTTTTGGGGATAAAAGAGGTATTTGTGGGTGAAAAGGTCCTATTTGAAGGGGGAACCGTGGTATTTCTTGGAGGAGATGTGATATAATTGGGAGAAATGTGGCATGTCTGGAAGAAACTGTCGTCTTTTGGGGATAAAACAGGTACTTGTGGGTGAAAAGGTCCTATTTGAAGGGGGTATCCTGGTATTTCTTGGAGAAGAAGTGATATGTTTGGGTGAAATGTGGCATTTCTGGAAGAAACTGTTCTATTTTGGGGATAAAAGAGGTATTTGTGGGTGATAAGGTCCTATTTGAAGGGGGAAAGCTGGTATTTCTTGGAGAAGATGTGATATATTTGGGTGATATGTGGCATGTCTGGAAGAAAATGTCCTATTTGGGGGCAGAAGGCTGGTATTTGTGGGTTATAAGGTCCTATTTCATGAGGAATCCTGGTATATCTTGGAGAAGATGTGATCTATTTGGGAGAAATCTGGCATTTCTGGCAGAAACTGTCCTCTTTTGGGGATAAAAGAGTTATTTGTGGGTGAAAAGGTCCTATTTGAATGGGGAACCCTGGTATTTCTTGGAGAAGATGTGATATATTTGGGAGAAATGTGGCATTTCTGGAAGAAACTGTCCTATTTTGGGGATCAAAGAGGTATTAGTGGTTGAAAAGGTCCTATTTGAAGGGGGAAACCTGGTATTTCTTGGAGGAGATGTGATATGTTTGGGAGAAATGTGGCCTTTCTGGAAGAAACTGTCCTCTTTTGGGGATAAAAGAGGTATTTGTGGGAGAAAAGTTCCTATTTGAAGGGGGAAACGTGGTATTTCTTGGAGAAGATGTGATATATTTGGGAGAAATGTGGCATTTCTGGAAGAAACTGTCCTCTTTTGGGGATAAAACAGGTATTTGTGGGTGATAAGGTCCTATTTGAAGGGGAAACCTGGTATTTCTTGGAGAAGATGTGATATATTTGGGAGAAATGTGGCATTTCTGGAAGAAACTGTCCTCTTTTGGGGATAAAAGAGGTATTTGTGGGTGATAAGGTCCTATTTGAAGGGGGAACCCTGGTATTTCTTGGAGAAGATGTGATATATTTGGGAGAAATGTGGCATTTCTGGAAGAAGCTGTCCTCTTTTGGGGATAAAAGAGGTATTTGTGGGTGAAAAGGTCCTATTTGAAGGGGGAAACCTGGTATTTCTTGGAGAAGATGTGATATGTTTGGGAGAAATGTGGCATTTCTGGAAGAAACTGTCCTCTTTTGGGGATAAAAGAGGTATTTGTGGGAGAAAAGGTCCTATTTGAAGGGGGAAAGCTGATATTTCTTGGAGAAGATGTGATCTATTTGGGAGAAATGTGGCATTTCTGGAAGAAAATGTCCAATTTGGGGGGAGAAGGCTGGTAGTTTTGGGTGAGAAGGTCCTCTTTCAGGAGGAATCCTGGCATTTCTTGGAGAAGATGTGATCTATTTGGGAGAAATGTGGCCTTTCTTGAAGAAACTGTCCTGTTTTGGGGATAAAAGAGGTATTTGTGGGTGAAAAGGTCCTATTTGAAGGGGGAAACCTGGTATTTCTTGGAGAAGATGTGATATATTTGGGAGAAATGAGGCATTTCTGGAAGAAACTGTCCTATTTGTGGGGAGAAGCCTGGTATTAGTGGGTGAGAAGGCCCTATTTCAGGAGGAATCCTGGTATTTCTGGAAGAAGATGTGATATTTTTGGTAGAAATGTGTCCTTTCTGGAAGAAACTGTCCTATTTTGGGGATACAAGAGGTATTTGTGGGTGAAAAGCTCCTATTTGAAGGGGGAAAGCTGGTATTTCTTGGAGAAGATGTGATCTATTTGGGAGAAATGTGGCATTTCTGGAAGAAACTGTCCTCTTTTGGGGATAAAAGAGGTATTTGTGGGTGAAAAGGTCGTATTTGAAGGGGGAAACCTGGTATTTCTTGGAGAAGATGTGATATATTTGGGAGAAATGTGGCATTTCTGGAAGAAACTGTCGTATTTTGGGCATAAAACAGGTATTTGTGGTTGAAAAGGTCCTATTTGAAGGGGGAAACCTGGTATTTCTTGGAGAAGATGTGATCTATTTGGGAGAAATGAGGCATTTCTGGAAGAATATGTCCTATTTGGGGGGAGAAGCCTGGTATTAGTGGGTGAGAAGGCCCTATTTCAGGAGGAATCCTGGTATTTCTGGAAGAAGATGTGATATATTTGGGAGAAATGTGGCATTTCTGGAAGAAACTGTCCTATTTTGGGGATAAAAGAGGTATTTGTGGGTGAAAAGGTCCTATTTGAAGGGGGAAACGTGGTATTTCTTGGAGAAGATGTGATATATTTGTGAGAAAACTGGCATTTCTGGAAGAATATGTCCAATTTGGGGGATAAAACAGGTATTTGTGGTTGAAAAGGTCCTATTTGAAGGGGGAAACCTGGTATTTCTTGGAGAAGATGTGATATATTTGGAGAAATGTGGCATGTCTGGAAGAAACTGTCCTCTTTTGGGGATAAAAGAGGTATTTGTGGGTGAAAAGGTCCTATTTGAAGGGGGAAAGCTGGTATTTCTTGGAGAAGATGTGATATATTTGGGAGAAATGTGGCATTTCTGGAAGAAACTGTCCTCTTTTGGGGATAAAAGAGGTATTTGTGGGTGAAAAGGTCCTATTTGAAGGGGGAAAGCTGGTATTTCTTGGAGAAGATGTGATATGTTTGGGAGAAATGTGGCATGTCTGCAAGAAGCTGTCCTATTTTGGGGATAAAACAGGTATTTGTGGGTGAAAAGGTCCTATTTGAAGGGGGAAATGTGGTATTTCTTGGAGAAGATGTGATCTATTTGGGAGAAATGTGGCATTTCTGGAAGAAACTGTCCTCTTTTGGGGATAAAACAGGTATTTGTGGGAGAAAAGGTCCTATTTGAAGGGGGAAAGCTGGTATTTCTTGGAGAAGATGTGATCTATTTGGGAGAAATGTGGCATGTCTGGAAGAAAATGTCCAATTTGGCTGGAGAAGGCTGGTAGTTCTCGGTGAGAAGGTCCTATTTCTGGAGTAATCCTGGTATTTCTTGGAGAAGATGTGATATATTTGGGAGAAATGTGGCATTTCTGGAAGAAAATGTCCAATTTGGGGGGAGAAGGCTGGTAGTTTTGGGTGAGAAGGTCCTATTTCAGGAGGAATCCTGGCATTTCTTGGAGAAGATGTGGTCTATTTGTGAGAAATGTGGCCTTTCCGGAAGAAACTGTCCTCTTTTGGGGATAAAAGAGGTATTAGTGGGTGAGAAGGCCCTATTTCAGGAGGAATCCTGCTATTTCTGGAAGAAGATGTGATATATTTGGGAGAAATGTGGCATTTCTGGAAGAAACTGTCCTATTTTGGGGATAAAAGAGGTATTTCATGGAGAAAAGGTCCTATTTGAAGGTGGAAAGCTGGTATTTCTTGGAGAAGATGTGATATATTTGGGAGAAATGTGGCATTTCTGGAAGAAACTGTCCTCTTTTGGGGATAAAACAGGTACTTGTGGGTGAAAAGGTCCTATTTGAAGGGGGAAACCTGGTATTTCTTGGAGAAGATGTGGTATATTTGGGAGAAATGTGGCATTTCTGGAAGAAACTGTCCTCTTTTGGGGATAAAAGAGGTATTTGTGGGTGAAAAGGTCCTATTTGAAGGGGGAAATCTGGTATTTCTTGGAGAAGATGTGATATAATTGGGAGAAATGTGGCATTTCTGGAAGAAAATGTCCAATTTGTGGGGAGAAGGCTGGTAGTTGTGGGTGAGAAGGTCCTATTTGAAGGGGGAAACCTGGTATTTCTTGGAGAAGATGTGATCTATTTGGGAGAAATGTGGCATTTCTGGAAGAAACTGTCCTATTTTGGGGATAAAAGAGGTATTTGTGGGTGAAAAGGTCCTATTTGAAGGGGGAAAGCTGGTATTTCTTGGAGAAGATGTGATATATTTGGGAGAAATGTGGCATGTCTGGAAGAAACTGTCCTCTTTTGGGGATAAAAGAGGTATTTGTGGGTGAAAAGGTCCTATTTGAAGGGGGAACCCTGGTATTTCTTGGAGAAGATGTGATCTATTTGGGAGAAATGTGGCATTTCTGGAAGAAACTGTCCTCTTTTGGGGATAAAAGAGGTATTTGTGGGTGAAAAGGTCCTATTTCCAGGGGGAAACCCGGTATTTCTTGGAGAAGATGTGATGTATTTGGGAGAAATGAGGCATTTCTGGAAGAAAATGCCTAATTTGTGGGGCGAAGGCTGGTAGTTGTGGGTTGGAAGGTCCTATTTCAGGAGGAATCCTGGTATTTCTTGGAGAAGATGTGATATATTTGGGAGAAATGTGGCATTTCTGGAAGAAACTGTCCTATTTTGGGGATAAAAGAGGTATTAGTGGTTGAAAAGGTCCTATTTGAAGGGGGAAACCTGGTATTTCTTGGAGAAGATGTGATATATTTGGGAGAAATGTGGCATTTCTGGAAGAAACTGTCCTCTTTTGGGGATAAAAGAGGTATTTGTGGGTGAAAAGGTCCTATTTGAAGGGGGAACACTGGTATTTCTTGGAGAAGATGTGATATATTTGGGAGAAATGTGGCATGTCTGGTAGAAACTGTCCTACTTGGGGGGAGAAGCCTGTTATTAGTGGGTGAGAAGGTCCTATTTCAGGAGGAATCCTGGTATTTCTTGGAGAAGATGTGATATATTTGGGAGAAATGTGGCATGTCAGGAAGAAACTGTCCTCTTTTGGGGATAAAAGAGGTATTTGTGGGTGAAAAGGTCCTATTTGAAGGGGGAATCCTGGTATTTCTTGGAGAAGATGTGATCTATTTGGGAGAAATGAGGCATTTCTGGAAGAAACTGTCCTATTTGGGGGGAGAAGCCTGGTATTAGTGGGTGAGAAGGCCCTATTTCAGGAGGAATCCTGGTATTTCTGGAAGAAGATGTGATATATTTGGGAGAAATGTGGCATTTCTGGAAGAAACTGTCCTATTTTGGGGATAAAAGAGGTATTAGTGGTTGAAAAGGTCCTATTTGAAGGGGGAAACCTGGTATTTCTTGGAGAAGATGTGATATGTTTGGGAGAAATGTGGCATTTCTGGAAGAATATGTCCAATTTGAGGGATAAAACAGGTATTTGTGGTTGAAAAGGTCCTATTTCCGGGGGGAAACCTGGTATTTCTTGGAGAAGATGTGATATATTTGGAGAAATGTGGCATGTCTGGAAAAAACTGTCCTATTTTGGGGATAAAAGAGGTATTTGTGGGTGAAAAGGTCCTATTTGAAGGGGGAAACCTGGTATTTCTTGGAGAAGATGTGATATATTTGGGAGAAATGTGGCATTTCTGGAAGAAACTGTCCTATTTTGGGGATAAAAGAGGTATTTGTGGGTGAAAAGGTCCTATTTGAAGGGGGAAAGCTGGTATTTCTTGGAGAAGATGTGATATGTTTGGGAGAAATGTGGCATGTCTGCAAGAAGCTGTCCTATTTTGGGGATAAAAGAGGTATTTGTGGGTGAAAAGGTCCTATTTGAAGGGGGAAATGTGGTATTTCTTGGAGAAGATGTGATCTATTTGGGAGAAATGTGGCATTTCTGGAAGAAACTGTCCTATTTGGGGGATAAAACAGGTATTTGTGGGAGAAAAGGTCCTATTTGAAGGGGGAAAGCTGGTATTTCTTTGAGAAGATGTGATCTATTTGGGAGAAATGTGGCATGTCTGGAAGAAAATGTCCAATTTGGCTGGAGAAGGCTGGTAGTTCTCGGTGAGAAGGTCCTATTTCTGGAGTAATCCTGGTATTTCTTGGAGAAGATGTGAAATATTTGGGAGAAATGTGGCATTTCTGGAAGAAAATGTCCAATTTGGGGGGAGAAGGCTGGTAGTTTTGGGTGAGAAGGTCCTATTTCAGGAGGAATCCTGGCATTTCTTGGAGAAGATGTGGTATATTTGGGAGAAATGTGGCATGTCTGGAAGAAACTGTCCTATTTTGGGGATAAAAGAGGTATTAGTGGTTGAAAAGGTCCTATTTGAAGGGGGAAACCTGGTATTTCTTGGAGAAGATGTGATATATTTGGGAGAAATGTGGCCTTTCTGGAAGAAACTGTCCTCTTTTGGGGATAAAAGAGGTATTTGTGGGTGAAAAGGTCCTATTTGAAGGGGGAACACTGGTATTTCTTGGAGAAGATGTGATATATTTGGGAGAAATGAGGCATGTCTGGTAGAAACTGTCCTACTTGGGGGGAGAAGCCTGTTATTAGTGGGTGAGAAGGTCCTATTTCAGGAGGAATCCTGGTATTTCTTGGAGAAGATGTGATATGTTTGGGAGAAATGTGGCATTTCTGGAAGAAACTGTCCTCTTTTGGGGATAAAAGAGGTATTTGTGGGTGAAAAGGTCCTATTTGAAGGGGAAATCCTGGTATTTCTTGGAGAAGATGTGATCTATTTGGGAGAAATGAGGCATTTCTGGAAGAAACTGTCCTATTTGGGGGGAGAAGCCTGGTATTAGTGGGTGAGAAGGCCCTATTTCAGGAGGAATCCTGGTATTTCTGGAAGAAGATGTGATATATTTGGGAGAAATGTGGCATTTCTGGAAGAAACTGTCCTCTTTTGGGGATAAAACAGGTATTTGTGGGTGAAAAGGTCCTATTTGAAGGGGGAAACCTGGTATTTCTTGGAGAAGATGTGATATATTTGTGAGAAAACTGGCATTTCTGGAAGAATATGTCCAATTTGAGGGATAAAACAGGTATTTGTGGTTGAAAAGTTCCTATTTCCGGGGGGAAACCTGGTATTTCTTGGAGAAGATGTGATATATTTGGAGAAATGTGGCATGTCTGGAAGAAACTGTCCTATTTTGGGGATAAAAGAGGTATTTGTGGGTGAAAAGGTCCTATTTGAAGGGGGAAAGCTGGTATTTCTTGGAGAAGATGTGATATATTTGGGAGAAATGTGGCATTTCTGGAAGAAACTGTCCTCTTTTGGGGATAAAAGAGGTAGTTGTGGGTGAGAAGTTCCTATTTGAAGGGGGAAACCTGGTATTTCTTGGAGAAGATGTGATCTATTTGGGAGAAATGTGGCATTTCTGGAAGAAACTGTCCTCTTTTGGGGATAAAAGAGGTATTTGTGGGTGAAAAGGTCCTATTTGAAGGGGGAAAGCTGTTATTTCTTGGAGAAGATGTGATCTATTTGGGAGAAATGTGGCATTTCTGGAAGAAACTGTCCTATTTTGGGGATAAAAGAGGTATTTGTGGGTGAAAAGGTCCTATTTGAAGGGGGAAAGCTGTTATTTCTTGGAGAAGATGTGATCTATTAGGGATAAATGTGGCATTTCTGGAAGAAACTGTCCTCTTTTGGGGATAAAAGAGGTATTTGTGGGTGAAAAGGTCCTATTTGAAGGGGGAACCCTGGTATTTCTTGGAGAAGATGTGATGTATTTGGGAGAAATGAGGCATTTCTGGAAGAAAATGTCTAATTTGTGGGGAGAAGGCTGGTAGTTGTGGGTTGGAAGGTCCTATTTCAGGAGGAATCCTGGTATTTCTTGGAGAAGATGTGATATATTTGGGAGAAATGTGGCATTTCTGGAAGAAACTGTCCTATTTTGGGGATAAAAGAGGTATTAGTGGTTGAAAAGGTCCTATTTGAAGGGGGAAACCTGGTATTTCTTGGAGAAGATGTGATATATTTGGGAGAAATGTGGCCTTTCTGGAAGAAACTGTCCTCTTTTGGGGATAAAAGAGGTATTTGTGGGTGAAAAGGTCCTATTTGAAGGGGGAACACTGGTATTTCTTGGAGAAGATGTGATATATTTGGGAGAAATGAGGCATGTCTGGTAGAAACTGTTCTACTTGGGGGGAGAAGCCTGTTATTAGTGGGTGAGAAAGTCCTATTTCAGGAGGAATCCTGGTATGTCTTGGAGAAGATGTGATATATTTGGGAGAAATGTGGCATTTCTGGAAGAAACTGTCCTATTTTGGGGATAAAAGAGGTATTTGTGGGTGAAAAGGTCCTATTTGAAGGGGGAATCCTGGTATTTCTTGGAGAAGATGTGATCTATTTTGGAGAAATGAGGCATTTCTGGAAGAAACTGTCCTCTTTTGGGGATAAAAGAGTTATTTGTGGGTGAAAAGATCCTATTTGAAGGGGGAAACCTGGTATTTCTTGGAGAAGATGTGATATATTTGGGAGAAATGTGGCATTTCTGGAAGAAACTGTCCTCTTTTGGGGATAAAACAGGTATTTGTGGGTGAACATTTCCTATTTGAAGGGGGAAACCTGGTATTTCTTGGAGAAGATATGATATATTTGGGAGAAATGTGGCATTTCTGGAAGAAACTGTCCTATTTTGGGGATAAAAGAGGTATTTGTGGGTGAAAAGGTCCTATTTGAAGGGGGAACCCTGGTATTTCTTGGAGAGGATGTGATCTATTTGGGAGAAATGTGGCATTTCTGGAAGAAACTGTCCTCTTTTGGGGATAAAAGAGGTATTTGTGGGTGAAAAGGTCCTATTTGAAGGGGGAAACGTGGTATTTCTTGGAGAAGATGTGATCTATTTGGGAGAAATGTGGCATTTCTGGAAGAAACTGACCTATTTTGGGGATAAAAGAGGTATTTGTGGGTGAAAAGTTCCTATTTGAAGGGGGAAAGCTGGTATTTCTTGGAGAAGATGTGATATATTTGGGAGAAATGTGGCATTTCTGGAAGAAACTGTCCTCTTTTGGGGATAAAAGATGTATTTGTGGGTGAAAAGGTCCTATTTGAAGGGGGAAACCTGGTATTTCTTGGAGAAGATGTGATATGTTTGGTAGAAATGTGGCCTTTCTGGAAGAAACTGTCCTCTTTTGGGGATATAACAGGTATTTGTGGTTGAAAAGGTCCTATTTGAAGGGGGAAACCTGGTATTTCTTGGAGAAGATGTGATATATTTGGGAGAAATATGGCATTTCTGGAAGAAACTGTCCTATTTTGGGGATAAAAGAGGTATTTGTGGGTGAGAAGGTCCTATTTGAAGGGGGAACCCTGGTATTTCTTGGAGAAGATGTGATATATTTGGGAGAAATGTGGCATTTCTGGAAGAAACTGTCCTCTTTTGGGGATAAAAGTGGTATTTGTGGGTGATAAGGTCCTATTTGAAGGGGGAAACCTGGTATTTCTTGGAGAAGATGTGATATGTTTGGGAGAAATGTGGCATGTCTGGAAGAAAATGTCCTCTTTTGGGGATAAAACAGGTATTTGTGGGAGAAAAGTTCCTATTTGAAGGGGGAAACGTGGTATTTCTTGGAGAAGATGTGATATATTTGGGAGAAATGTGGCATTTCTGGAATAAACTGTCCTCTTTTGGGGATAAAACAGGTATTTGTTGTTGAAAAGTTCCTATTTGAAGGGGGAACCCTGGTATTTCTTGGAGAAGATGTGATATATTTGGGAGAAATGTGGCATGTCAGGAAGAAACTGTCCTATTTTGGGGATAAAAGTGGTATTTGTGGGTGAAAAGGTCCTATTTCCAGGGGCAAACCTGGTATTTCTTGGAGAAGATGTGATCTATTTGGGAGAAATGAGGCATTTCTGGAAGAAAATGTCTAATTTGTGGGGAGATGGCTGGTAGTTGTGGGTGAGAAGGTCCTATTTCAGGAGGAATCCTGGTATTTCTTGGAGAAGATGTGATATATTTGGGAGAAATGTGGCCTTTCTGGAAGAAACTGTCCTCTTTTGGGGATAAAAGAGGTATTTGTGGGTGAAAAGGTCCTATTTGAAGGGGGAAACCTGGTATTTCTTGGAGAAGATGTGATATATTTGGGAGAAATGTGGCATTTCTGGAAGAAACTGTCCTCTTTTGGGGATAAAAGAGGTATTTGTGGGTGAAAAGGTCCTATTTGAAGGGGGAACCCTGGTATTTCTTGGAGAAGATGTGATCTATTTGGGAGAAATGTGGCATGTCTGGAAGAAACTGTCCTCTTTTGGGGATAAAAGAGGTATTTGTGGGTGAAAAGGTCCTATTTCCAGGGGAAAACCTGGTATTTCTTGGAGAAGATGTGATATATTTGGTAGAAATGTGGCATGTCTGGAAGAAAATGTCCTATTTGGGGGGAGAAGGCTGGTATTTGTGGGAGAAAAGGTCCTCTTTCAGGAGGAATTCTGGTATTTCTTGGAGGAGATGTGATATGTTTGGGAGAAATGTGGCCTTTCTGGAAGAAACTGTCCTATTTTGTGGATAAAAGAGGTATTTGTGGGTGAAAAGGTCCTATTTGAAGGGGGAAAGCTGGTATTTCTTGGAGAAGATGTGATGTATTTGGGAGAAATGTGGCATGTCTGGAAGAAACTGTCCTATTTTGGGGATAAAACAGGTATTTGTGGGAGAAAAGGTCCTATTTGAAGGGGGAATCGTGGTATTTCTTGGAGAAGATGTGATCTATTTGGGAGAAATGTGGCATTTCTGGAAGAAACTGTCCTCTTTTGGGGATAAAAGTGGTATTTGTGGGTGAAAAGGTCGTATTTGAAGGGGGAAACCTGGTATTTCTTGGAGAAGATGTGATATATTTGGGAGAAATGTGGCATGTCAGGAAGAAACTGTCCTCTTTTGGGGATAAAAGAGGTATCTGTGGGTGAAAAGTTCCTATTTGAAGGGGGAAAGCTGGTATTTCTTGGAGAAGATGTGATCTATTTGGGAGAAATGTGGCATTTCTGGAAGAAACTGTCCTCTTTTGGGGATAAAACAGGTATTTGTGGGTGAAAACGTCCTATTTGAAGGGGGAAACCTGGTATTTCTTGGAGAAGATGTGATATATTTGGGAGAAATGTGGCATTTCTGGAAGAAACTGTCCTCTTTTGGGGATAAAAGAGGTATTTGTGGGTGAAAAGGTCCTATTTGAAGGGGGAACCCTGTTATTTCTTGGAGAAGATGTGATATATTTGGGAGAAATGTGGCATTTCTGGAAGAAAATGTCCAATTTGTGGGGAGAAGGCTGGTAGTTTTCGGTGAGATGGTCCTATTTCAGGAGGAATCCTGGTATTTCTTGGAGAAGATGTGATATATTTGGGAGAAATGTGGCATGTCTGGAAGAAAATGTCCAATTTGGGGGGAGAAGGCTGGTAGTTTTGGGTGAGAAGGTCCTCTTTCTGGAGGAATCCTGGCATTTCTTGGAGAAGATGTGTTCTATTTGGGAGAAATGTGGCATTTCTGGAAGAAACTGTCCTATTTTGGGGATAAAAGAGGTAATAGTGGTTGAAAAGGTCCTATTTGAAGGGGGAAACTTGGTATTTCTTGGAGAAGATGTGATATATTTTGGAGAAATGTGGCATTTCTGGAAGAAAATGTCCTCTTTTGGGGATAAAACAGGTATTTCATGGAGAAAAGGTCCTAATTGAAGGGGAAACATGGTATTTATTGGAGGAGTTGTGATATATTTGGGAGAAATGTGGCATTTCTGGAAGAAACAGTCCTCTTTTGGGGATAAAAGAGGTATTTGTGGGAGAAAAGTTCCTATTTAAGGAGGAATCCTGGTATTTCTTGGAGAAGATGTGATCTATTTGGGAGAAATGTGGCATGTCTGGAAGAAACTGTCCTCTTTTGGGGATAAAAGAGGTATTTGTCGGTGAAAAGGTCCTATTTGAAGGGGGAAAGTTGGTATTTCTTGGAGAAGATGTGATATATTTGGGAGAAATCTGGCATTCCTGGAAGAAACTGTCCACTTTTGGGGATAAAAGAGGTTTTTTTGGGGAAAAGGTCCGATTTAAAGGGGGAAGCGTGGTATTTCTTGGAGAAGATGTGATATATTTGGGAGAAATGTGGCATTTCTGGAAGAAACTGTCCTCTTATGGGGATAGAACAGGTATTTGTGGGTGAAAAGGTCCTACTTCCAGGGGAAAACCTGGTATTTCTTGGAGAAGATGTGATATATTTGGGAGAAATGTGGCATGTCTGGAAGAAAATGTCCTATTTGGGTGGAGAAGGGTTGTATTTGTGGGAGAAAAGTTCCTATTTCAGAAGGAATCCTGGTATTTCTTGGAGGAGATGTGATATGTTTGGGAGAAATGTGCCATTTCTGGAAGAAACTGTACTCTTTTGGGGATAAAAGAGGTATTTCATGGAGAAAAGGTCCTATTTGAATGGGGAAAGCTGGTATTTCTTGGAGAAGATGTGATATATTTGGGAGAAATGTGGCATGTCTGGAAGAAAATGTCCTATTTTGGGTATAAAACAGGTATTTGTGGGAGAAAAGGTCCTATTTGAAGGGGAAAACCTGGTATTTCTTGGAGAAGATGTGATCTATTTGGGAGAAATGTGGCATGTCTGGAAGAAACTGTCCTCTTTTGGGGATAAAACAGGTATTTGTGGGTGAAAATGTCCTATTTGAAGGGGGAAAGCTGGTATTTCTTGGAAAAGATGTGATCTATTTGGGAGAAATGTGGCATGTCTGGAAGAAAGTGTCCTGTTTTGGGGATAAAACAGGTATTTGTAGGAGAAAAGGTCCTATTTGAAGGGGGAAAGCTGGTATTTCTTGAAGGAGATGTGATATATTTGGGAGAAATGTGGCATGTCAGGAAGAAACTGTCGTTTTTTGGGGATAAAAGAGGTATTTGTGGGTGAAAAGGTCCTATTTGAAGGGGGAAACCTGGTATTTCTTGGAGAAGATGTGATATATTTGGGAGAAATATGGCATTTCTGGAAGAAACTGTCCTATTTGGGGGGAGAAGCCTGCTATTAGTGGGTGAAAATGTCCTATTTGAAGGGGGAAAGCTGGTATTTCTTGGAGAAGATGTGATATATTTGGGAGAAATGTGGCATTTCTGGAAGAAACTGTCCTCTTTTGGGGATAAAAGAGGTATTTGTGGGTGAAAAGTTCCTATTTGAAGGGGGAAACCTGGTATTTCTTGGAGAAGATGTGATATGTTTGGGAGAAATGTGGCATTTCTGGAAGAAACTGTCCTATTTTGGGGATAAAAGAGGTATTTGTGGGTGAAAAGGTCCTATTTGAAGGGGGAAAGCTGGTATTTCTTGGAGAAGATGTGATATATTTGGGAGATATGTGGCCTTTCTGGAAGAAACTGTCCTCTTTTGGGGATAAAAGAGGTATTTGTGGGTGAAAAGGTCCTATTTGAAGGGGGAAAGCTGGTATTTCTTGGAGAAGATGTGATATATTTGGGAGAAATCAGGCATTTCTGGAAGAAACTGTCCTATTTTGGGGATAAAAGAATTTATTGTGGGAGAAAAGGTCCTATTTGAAGGGGGAAACGTGGCATTTCTTGGAGAAGATGTGATATATTTGGGAGAAATGTGGCATTTCTGCAAGAAACTGTCCTCTTTTGGGGATAAAAGAGGTATTTGTGGGTGAAAAGGTCCTATTTGAAGGGGGAAACGTGGTATTTCTTGGAGAAGATGTGTTATATTTGGGAGAAATGTGGAATATCGGAAGAAAATGTCCTCTTTTGGGGATAAAAGAGGTATTTGTGGGTGAAAAGTTCCTATTTGAAGGGGGAAAGCTGGTATTTCTTGGAGAAGATGTGATATATTTGGGAGAAATGTGGCATTTCTGGAAGAAACTGTCCTCTTTTGGGGATAAAAGAGGTATTTGTGGGTGAAAAGGTCCTATTTGAAGGGGGAACCCTGGTATTTCTTGGAGAAGATGTGATCTATTTGGGAGAAATGTGGCCTTTCTGGAAGAAAATGTCCAATTTGTGGGTAGAAGGCTGGTAGTTTTCGGTGAGATGGTCCTATTTCAGGAGGTATCCTGGTATTTCTTGGAGAAGATGTGATATATTTGAGAGAAATGTGGCATTTCTGGAAGATAATGTCCAATTTGGGGGGAGAAGGCTGGTAGTTTTCGGTGAGAAGGTCCTCTTTCAGGAGGAATCCTGGCATTTCTTGGAGAAGATGTGATATATTTGGGAGAAATGTGGCATTTCTGGAAGAAACTGTCCTATTTGGGGGGAGAAGCCTGCTATTAGTGGGTGAAAATGTCCTATTTGAAGGGGGAAAGCTGGTATTTCTTGGAGAAGTTGTGATATATTTTGGAGAAATGTGGCATTTCTGGAAGAAACTGTCCTCTTTTGGGGATAAAAGAGGTATTTGTGGGTGAAAAGTTCCTATTTGAAGGGGGAAACCTGGTATTTCTTGGAGAAGATGTGATATGTTTGGGAGAAATGTGGCATTTCTGGAAGAAACTGTCCTATTTGGGGGGAGAAGGCTGGTATTTGTGGGAGAAAAGGTCCTCTTTCAGGAGGTATCCTGGTATTTCTTGGAGAAGATGTGATCTATTTGGGAGAAATGTGGCCTTTCTGGAAGAAACTGTCCTATTTTGGGGATACAACAGGTATTTGTGGGTGAAAAGGTCCTATTTGAAGGGGGAAACCTGGTATTTCTTGGAGAAGATGTGATATATTTGGGAGAAATCAGGCATTTCTGGAAGAAACTGTCCTATTTTGGGGATAAAAGAATATTTTGTGGGAGAAAAGGTCCTATTTGAAGGGGGAAAGCTGGTATTTCTTGGAGAAGATGTGATCTATTTGGGAGAAATGTGGCATTTCTGCAAGAAACTGTCCTCTTTTGGGGATAAAAGAGGTATTTGTGTGTGAAAAGGTCCTATTTGAAGGGGGAAACGTGGTATTTCTTGGAGAAGATGTGTTATATTTGGGAGAAATGTGGAATATCGGAAGAAAATGTCCTCTTTTGGGGATAAAAGAGGTATTTGTGGGTGAAAAGGTCCTATTTCAAGGGGGAAAGCTGGTATTTCTTGGAGAAGATGTGATCTATTTGGGAGAAATGTGGCATTTCTGGAAGAAACTGTCCTCTTTTGGGGATAAAAGAGGTATTTGTGGGTGATAAGGTCCTATTTGAAGGGGGAACCCTGGTATTTCTTGGAGAAGATGTGATCTATTTGGGAGAAATGTGGCATTTCTGGAAAAACTGTCCTCTTTTGGGGATACAAGAGGTATTTGTGAGTGAAAAGGTCCTATTTGAAGGGGGAAAGCTGGTATTTCTTGGAGAAGATGTGATCTATTTGGGAGAAATGTGGCATGTCTGGAAGAAAACTTTCCTATTTTGGGGATAAAACAGGTATTTGTGGGAGAAAAGGTCCTATTTGAAGGGGGAAACGTGGTATTTCTTGGAGAAGATGTGATCTATTTGGGAGAAATGTGGCCTTTCTTGAAGAAACTGTCCTCTTTTGGGGATAAAAGAGGTTTTTTTGGGGAAAAGGTCCTATTTGAAGGGGGAAACGTGGTATCTCTTGGAGAAGATGTGATCTATTTGGGAGAAATGTGGCCTTTCTTGAAGAAACTGTCCTATTTTGGGGATAAAAGAGGTATTTGTGGGTGAAATGGTCCTATTTCCAGGGGGAAACCTGGTATTTCTTGGAGAAGATGTGATCTATTTGGGAGAAATGTGGCATTTCTGGAAGAAACTGTCCTCTTTTGGGGAGAAGCCTGCTATTATTGGGTGAAAAGGTCCTATTTGAAGGGGGAAACCTGGTATTTCTTGGAGAAGATGTGATCTATTTGGGAGAAATGTGGCATTTCTGGAAGAAAATGAACTATTTGGGGGGAGAAGGCTGGTACTTGTGGGAGAAAAGGTCCTATTTCAGGAGGAATCCTGGTATTTCTTGGAGCAGGTGTGATATATTTGGGAGAAATGTGCCATTTCTGGAAGAAACTGTCCTATTTTGGGGATCAAACAGGTATTTGTGGGTAAAAAGGTCCTACTTGTAGGGGGAAAGGTGGTATTTCTTGGAGAAGATGTGATATATTTTGGAGAAATATGGCATTTCTGGATGAAACTGTCCTATTTGGGGAAAAAAGAGGTATTTGTGGGTGAAAAGGTCCTATTTGAAGGGGGAAACCTGGTATTTCTTGGAGAAGATGTGATATATTTGGGAGAAATGTGGCATTTCTGGAAGAAACTGTCCTCTTTTGGGGATAAAAGAGGTATTTGTGGGAGAAAAGGTTCTATTTTAAGGGGGAACCCTGGTATTTCTTGGAGAAGAGGTGATATATTTGGGAGAAATGTGGCATGTCTGAAAAAAACTGTCCTATTTTGAGGATAAAAGAGGTATTTGTGGGTGAAAAGGTCCTATTTGAAGGGGGAAAGCTGGTACTTCTTGGAGAAGATGTGATATATTTGGGAGAAATCTGGCATTCCTGGAATTCCCCTTCAAATAGGACCTTTTCAACCGCTAATACCTCTTTTATCCCCAAAAGAGGACAGTTTCTTCTAGAAAGGCCACATTTCTCCCAAATATATCACATCTTCTCCAAGAAATGCCAGGATTCCTCCTAAAAGAGGACCTTCTCACCCAAAACTACCGGCCTTCTCCCCCCAAATTGGACATTTTCTTCCAGAAATGCCACATTTCTCCCAAATATATCACCTCTTCTCCAAGAAATACCAGGATTCCTCCTGAAATAGGACCTTCTCACCGAAAACTACCAGCCTTCTCGCCCCAAATTGGACAATTTCTTCCAGAAATGCCACATTTCTCCCAAATAGATCACATCTTCTCCAAGAAATACCAGGTTTCCCCCTTCAAATAGGTCCTTTTCTCCCACAAATACCTCTTTGATCCCCAAAAGTGAACAGTTTCTTCCAGAAATGCCACATTTCTCCCAAATAGATCACATCTTCTCCAAGAAATACCAGCTTTCCCCCTTCAAATAGGACCTTTTCTCCCACAAATAACTCTTTGATCCCCAAAATACGACAGTTTCTTCCAGAAATGCCACATTTCTCCCAAATATATCACATCTTCTCCAAGAAATACCAGGTTTCCCCCTTCAAATAGGACCTTTTCACCCACAAATACCTGTTTTATCCCCAAAAGACGACAGTTTCTTCCAGAAATGCCACATTTCTCCCAAATATATCACATCTTCTCCAAGAAATACCAGGGTTCCCCCTTCAAATAGGACCTTTTCACCCACAAATACCTCTTTTATCCCCAAAATAGGACAGTTTCCTCCAGAAATGCCACATTTCTCCCAAATATATCACATCTTCTCCAAGAAATAACAGCTTTCCCCCTTCAAATAGGACCTTTTCAACCACAAATACCTGTTTTATCCCCAAAAGAGGACAGTTTCTTCCAGAAATGCCACATTTCTCCCAAATATATCACATCTTCTCCAAGAAATACCAGCTTTCCCCCTTCAAATAGGACCTTTTCTCCCACAAATACCTGTTTTATCCCCAAAAGAGGACAGTTTCTTCCAGAAATGCCACATTTCTCCCAAATATATCACATCTTCTCCAAGAAATGCCACGTTTCCCCCTTCAAATAGGACCTTTTCACCCACAAATACCTCTTTTATCCCCAAAAGAGGACATTTTCTTCCGATATTCCACATTTCTCCCAAATATAACACATCTTCTCCAAGAAATACCAGGTTTCCCCCTTCAAATAGGACCTTATCACCCACAAATACCTCTTTGATCCCCAAAAGAGGACAGTTTCTTCCAGAAATGCCACATTTCTCCCAAACATATCACATCTTCTCCAAGAAATACCTGCTTTCCCCCTTCAAATAGGACCTTTTCACCCACAAATACCTCTTTTATCCCCAGAAGAGGACAGTTTTTTCCAGACATGCCACATTTCTCCCAAATATATCACATCTTCTCCAAGAAATACCAGGATTCCTCCTGAAATAGGACCTTCTCACCCACAAATACCAGGCTTCTCCCCCCAAATACGACGGTTTCTTCCAGAAATGCCAGATTTCTCCCAAATATATCACGTCTTCTCCAAGAAATACCAGCTTTCCCCCTTCAAATAGGAACTTTTCACCCACAAATACCTCTTTTATCCCCAAAAGAGGACAGTTTCTTCCTGACATGCCACATTTCTCCCAAATAGATCACATCTTCTCCAAGAAATACCAGGTTTCCCCCTTCAAATAGGACCTTTTCAACCACAAATACCTGTTTTATGCCCAAAATACGACAGTTTCTTCCAGAAATGCCTCATTTCTCCCAAATATATCACATCTTCTACAAGAAATACCAGGTTTCCCCCTTGAATTAGGACCCTTTCTCCATGAAATACCTATTTTATCCCCAAAAGAGGACATTTTCTTTCAGAAATGCCACATTTCTCCCAAATATATCACATCTTCTCCAAGAAATACCAGGTTTCCCCTGGAAATAGGACCTTTTCAACCACTAATACCTCTTTTACCCCCAAAAGAGGACAGTTTCTTCAGGAAAGGCCACATTTCTCCCAAATATATCACATCTTCTCCAGGAAATGCCAGGATTCCTCCTGAAAGAGGACCTTCTCACCCAAAACTACCAGCCCTCTCCCCCCAAATTGGACATTTTCTTTCAGAAATGCCACATTTCTCCCAAAAATATCACATCTTCTCCAAGAAACACCAGGATTCCTCCTGAAATAGGACCTTCTCACCGAAAACTACCAGCCTTCTCCCCCCAAATTGGAAATTTTCTTCCAGAAATGCCACATTTCTCCCAAATAGATCACATCTTCTCCAAGAAATACCAGGATACCCCCTTCAAATAGGACCTTTTCTCCCACAAATACCTGTTTTATCCCCCAAATAGGACAGTTTCTTCCAGAAATGCCACATTTCTCCCAAATAGATCACATCTTCTCCAAGAAATACCACGTTTCCCCCTTCAAATAGGACCTTTTCACCCGCAAATACCTGTTTTATCCCCAAAAGAGGACAGCTTCTTCCAGACATGCCACATTTCTCCCAAATATATCACATCTTCTCCAAGAAATACCAGGGTTCCCCCTTCAAATAGGACCTTATCACCCACAAATACCTCTTTTATCCCAAAAGAGGACAGTTTCTTCCTGAAATGCCACATTTCTCCCAGATAGATCACATCTTCTCCAAGAAATACCAGCTTTCCCCCTTCAAATAGGACCTTTTCACCCACAAATACCTGTTTATCCCCAAAATAGGACAGTTTCTGCCAGAAATGCCAGATTTCTCCCAAATATATCACATCTTCTCCCAGAAATACCAGGTTTCCCCCTTCAAAAACTACGCTTTCACCCACAAATACCTGTTTTATCCCCAAAAGAGAACAGTTTCTTCCAGAAATGCCACATTTCTCCCAAGTATACCACATCTTCTCCAAGAAATACCAGGTTTCCCCCTTCAAATAGGACCTTTTCACCCACAAATACCTCTTTTATAACCAAAATAGGACAGTTTCTTCCACAAATGCCACATTTCTCCCAAATACATCACATCTCCTCCAAGAAATACCAGGTTTCCCCCTTCACATAGGACCTTTTCAACCACAAATACCTGTTTTATCCCTCAAATTGGACATATTCCTCCAGAAATGCCAGATTTCTCCCAAATATATCACATCTCCTCCAAGAAATACCACGTTTCCCCGTTCAAATAGGACATTTTCACCCACAAATACCTCTTTTATCCCCAAAACAGGACAGCTTCTTCCAGACATGCCACATTTCTCACAAATATATCACATCTTCTCCAAGAAATACCTGGGTTCCCCCATCATATAGGAAATTTTCACCCACAAATACCTCTTTTATCCCCCAAAAGAGGACGGTTTCTTCCAGAAATGCCACATTTCTCCCAAACATATCACATCTCCTCCAAGAAATACCAGGATTCCTCCTGAAATAGGAACTTTTCTCCCACAAGTACCAGCCTTCTCCCCCCAAATAGGACATTTTCTTCCAGACATGCCACATTTCTCCCAAATATATCACATCTTCTCCTAGAAATACCAGCTTTCCCCCTTCAAATAGGACCTTTTCACCCACAAAATACCTGTTTTATCCCCAAAAGAGGACAGTTTCTTCCAGACATGCCACATTTCTCCCAAATATATCACATCTTCTCCAAGAAATACCAGGGTTCCCCCTTCTAATAGGACCTTTTCTACCAAATAACACTTTTATCCCCAAAAGAGGAGAGTTTCTTCCAGAAATGCCACATTTCTCCCAAACATATCACGTCTTCTCCAAGAAATACCAGCTTTCCCCCTTCAAATAGGAACTTTTCACCCACAAATACCTCTTTTATCCCCCAAAGAGGACAGTTTTTCCAGAAATGCCACATTTCTCCCAAATAGATCACATCTTCTCCAAGAAATACCAGCTTTCCCCCTTCAAATAGGACCTTTTCACCCACTAATACCTCTTTTATCCCCAAAAGAGGACAGTTTCTTCCAGAAATGCCTCATTTCTCCCAAATATATCACATCTTCTACAAGAAATACCAGGTTTCCCCCTTCAAATAGGACCTTTTCAACCACTAATACCTCTTTTACCCCCAAAAGAGGACAGTTTCTTCCGGAAAGGCCACATTTCTCCCAAATATATCACATCTTCTCCAGGAAATGCCAGGATTCCTCCTGAAATAGGACCTTCTCACCCAAAACTACCAGCCTTCTCCCCCCAAATTGGACATTTTCTTCCAGAAATGCCACATTTCTCCCAAATATATCACATCTTCTCCAAGAAATACCAGGATTCCTCCTGAAATAGGACCTTCTCACCGAAAACTACCAGCCTTCTCCCCCCAAAATGGACATTTTCTTCCAGAAATGCCACATTTCTCCCAAATAGATCACATCTTCTCCAAGAAATACCAGGATACCCCCTTCAAATAGGACCTTTTCTCCCACAAATACCTCTTTTATCCCCAAAATAGGACAGTTTCTTCCAGAAATGCCACATTTCTCCCAAATAGATCACATCTTCTCCAAGAAATACCAGGTTTCCCCCTTCAAATAGAACCTTTTCACCCACAAATACCTGTTTTATCCCCAAAATAGGACGGCTTCTTCCAGACATGCCACATTTCTCCCAAATATATCACATCTTCTCCAAGAAATACCAGGGTTCCCCCTTCAAATAGTACCTTTTCACCCACAAATACCTCTTTTATCCCCAAAAGAGGACAGTTTCTTTCAGAAATGCCACATTTCTCACAAATAGATCACATCTTCTCCAAGAAATACCAGCTTTCCCCCTTCAAATAGGACCTTTTCAACCACAAATACCTCTTTTATCCCCAAAAGAGGACAGTTTCTTCCAGAAATGCCACATTTCTCCCAAATATATCACATCTTCTCCAAGAAATACCAGGTTTCCCCCTGGAAATAGGACCTTTTCACCCACAAATACCTCTTTTATCCCCAAAAGAGGACAGTTTCTTCCAGAAATGCCACATTTCTCCCAAATATACCACATCTTCTCCAAGAAATACCAGGTTTCCCCCTGCAAATAGGACCTTTTCTCCCACAAATACCTCTTTTATCCCCAAAATAGGACAGTTTCTTCCAGACATGCCACATTTCTCCCAAATATATCACATCTTCTGGATGAAATACCACGTTTCCCCCTTCAAATAGGACCTTTTCAACCACAAATACCTGTTTTATCCCCAAAATAGGACAGTTTCTTCCAGAAATGCCACATTTCTCCCAAATATATCATATCTTCTCCAAGAAATACCAGGTTTCCCCCTTCAAATAGGAAATTTTCACCCACAAATACCTGTTTAATCCCCAAAACAGGACATTTTCTTCCAGAAAGGCCACATTTCTCCCAAATAGATCACATCTTCTCCAAGAAATACCAGGTTTCCCCCTTCAAATAGGACCTTTTCACCCACAAATAACTCTTTTATCCCCAAAACAGGACAGTTTCTTCCAGACATGCCAGTTTTATCCCAAATATATCACATCTTCTCCAAGAAATACCAGCTTTCCCCCTTCAAATAGGACCTTTTCTACCACAAATACCACTTTTATCCCCAAAAGAGGACATTTTCTTCCCGAAATGCCACATTTCTCCTAAATAGATCACATCTTCTCCAAGAAATACCAGCTTTCCCCCTTCAAATAGGACCTTTTCACCTACAAATACCTTTTTTATCCCAAAATAGAACAGTTTCTTCCAGAAATGCCACATTTCAGCCAAACATATCACATCTTCTCCAAGAAATACCAGGTTTCCCCCTTCAAATAGGACCTTTTCTCCCACAAATAC
Organism: Lophura swinhoii; assembly: GCA_030408155.1. Classification (NCBI taxonomy): domain Eukaryota; kingdom Metazoa; phylum Chordata; class Aves; order Galliformes; family Phasianidae; genus Lophura; species Lophura swinhoii. The sequence goes on from JASCYN010000149.1 coordinate 1,860,924, forward strand.
CTCTTTTATCCCCAAAACAGGACAGTTTCTTCCAGACATGCCACATTTCTCCCAAATAGATCACATCTTCTCCAAGAAATACCAGCTTTCCCCTTCAAATAGGACCTTATCACCCACAAATACCTCTTTTATCCCCAAAATAGAACAGTTACGTCCAGAAATGCCACATTTCTCCCAAACATATCACACCTTCTCCAAGAAATACCAGGTTTCCTCCTTGAAATAGGACTTTTTCACCCACAAATACCTCTTTTATCCCCAAAAGAGGACAGTTTCTTCCAGAAAGGCCACATTTCTCCCAAATATATCACATCTTCTCCAAGAAATACCAGGTTTCCCCCTTCAAATAGGACCTTTTCACCCACAAATACCTCTTTTATCCCCAAAATAGGACAGTTTCTTCCAGACATGCCACATTTCTCCCAAATATATCACATCTTCTCCAAGAAATACCACGTTTCCCCCTTCAAATAGGACCTTTTCACCCACAAATTCCTGTTTTATCCCCAAAACAGGACAGTTTCTTCCAGAAATGCCACATTTCTCCCAAATATATCACATCTTCTCCAAGAAATACCAGGTTTCCCCCTTCAAATAGGACCTTTTCAACCACAAATACCTGTTTTATGCCCAAAATACGACAGTTTCTTCCAGAAATGCCACATTTCTCCCAAATATATCACATCTTCTCCAAGAAATACCAGGTTTCCCCCTGGAAATAGGACCTTTTCACCCACAAATACCTCTTTTATCCCCAAAAGAGGACAGTTTCTTCCAGAAATGCCACATTTCTCCCAAATATATCACATCTTCTCCAAGAAATACCAGGTTTCCCCCTTCAAATAGGACCTTTTCACCCACAAATACCTGTTTTATCCCCAAAATAGGACAGTTTCTTCCAGACATGCCACATTTCTCCCAAATATATCACATCTTCTCCAAGAAATACCAGGTTTCCCCCTTCAAATAGGAACTTTTCAACCACAAATACCTGTTTTATCCCTCAAATTTGACATATTCATCCAGAAATGCCAGATTTCTCCCAAATATATCACATCTTCTCCAAGAAATACCAGCTTTCCCCTTCAAATAGGACCTTTTCACCCACAAATACCTCTTTTATCCCCTAAATTGGACAGTTTCTTCCAGAAATGCCACATTTCTCCCAAATATATCACATCTTCTCCAAGAAATACCAGCTTTCCCCCTTCAAATAGGAACTTTTCTCCCACAAATACCTGTTTTATCCCCAAAAGAGGACAGTTTCTGCCAGAGATGCCAGATTTCAAGCCAAATAGATCACATCTCCTCCAAGAAATACCAGGATTCCTCCTGAAATAGGACATTTTCTCTCACAAATACCAGCCTTCTCCCCCCAAATAGGTCATTTTCTTCCAGACATGCCACATTTCTCCCAAATAGATCACATCTTCTCCAAGAAATACCAGCTTTCCCCCTTCAAATAGGACCTTTTCACCTACAAATACCTTCTTTATCCCCAAAATAGAACAGTTTCTTCCAGAAATGCCACATTTCACCCAAACATATCACATCTTCTCCAAGAAATACCAGGATACCCCCGTCAAATAGGACCTTTTCACCCACAAGTACCTGTTTTATCCCCAAAAGAGGACAGTTTCTTCCAGACATGCCACATTTCTCCCAAATAGATCACATCTTCTCCAAGAAATACCAGCTTTCCCCCTTCAAATAGGACCTTTTCTCCCACAAATACCTGTTTTATCCCCAAAACAGGACATTTTCTTCCAGAAATGCCACATTTCTCCCAAATAGATCACATCTTCTCCAAGAAATACCACGTTTCCCCCTTCAAATAGGACCTTTTCACCCACAAATACCTGTTTTATCCCCAAAATAGGACAGTTTCTCCCAGAAATGCCACATTTCTCACAAATAGATCTCATCTTCTCCAAGAAATACCACGTTTCCCCCTTCAAATAGGACCTTTTCACCCACAAATACCTCTTTTATCCCCAAAATAGGACAGTTTCTTCCAGAAATGCCACATTTCTCCCAAATATATCACATCTTCTCCAAGAAATACCAGCTTTCCCCCTTCAAATAGGAACTTTTCACCCACAAATACCTCTTTTATCCCCAAAAGAGGACAGTTTCTTCCAGAAATGCCACATTTCTCACAAATATATCACATCTTCTCCAAGAAATACCACGTTTCCCCCTTCAAATAGGACCTTTTCACCCACAAATACCTATTTTATCCCCAAAAGAGGACAGTTTCTTCCAGACATGCCACATTTCTCCGAAATATATCACATCTTCTCCAAGAAATACCAGGTTTCCCCCTTCAAATAGGACCTTTTCACCCACAAATTCCTGTTTTATCCCCAAAATAGGACAGTTTCTTCCAGACATGACAAATTTCTCCCAAATATATCACATCTTCTCCAAGAAATACCAGGTTTCCCCCTTCAAATAGGAACTTTTCAACCACAAATACCTGTTTTATCCCTCAAATTCGACATATTCTTCCTGACATGCCAAATTTCTCCCAAATATATCACATCTTCTCCAAGAAATACCACGTTTCCCCCTTCAAATACGACCTTATCACCCACAAATACCTGTTTTATCCCCAAAATAGGACTGTTTCTTCCAGAAATGCCACATTTCTCCCAAATATATCATATCTTCTCCAAGAAATACCAGGTTTCCCCCTTCAAATAGGAAATTTTCACCCACAAATTCCTGTTTTGTCCCCAAAATAGGACAGTTTCTTCCAGAAATGCCACATTTCTACCCAAATAGATCACATCTCCTCCAAGAAATACCAGGATTCCTCCTGAAATAGGACCTTTTCTCCCACAAATACCAGCCTTCTCCACCCAAATAGGACATTTTCTTCCAGACTTGCCACATATCACACAAATATATCACATCTTCTCCAAGAAAAACCAGCTTTCCCCCTTCAAATAGGACCGTTTCACCTACAAATACCAGTTTTATCCCCAAAATAGAACAGTTTCTTCCAGAAATGCCTCATTTCACCCAAACATATCACATCTTCTCCAAGAAATACCAGGATACCCCCTTCAAATAGGACCTTTTCACCCACAAGTACCTGTTCTATCCCCAAAACAGGACAGTTTCTTCCAGACATGACAAATTTCTCCCAAATATATCACATCTTCTCCAAGAAATTCCAGGTTTCCCCCTTCAAATAGGAACTTTTCAACCACAAATACCTCTTTTATCCCTCAAATTCGACATATTCTTCCTGACATGCCAAATTTCTCCCAAATATATCACATCTTCTCCAAGAAATACCACGTTTCCCCCTTCAAATACGACCTTATCACCCACAAATACCTGTTTTATCCCCAAAATAGGACAGTTTCTTCCAGAAATGCCACATTTCTCCCAAATATATCACATCTTCTCCAAGAAATACCAGGTTTCCCCCTTCAAATAGGAAATATTCACCCACAAATTCCTGTTTTATCCCCAAAATAGGACAGTTTCTTAAAGAAATGCCACATTTCTCCCAAATAGATCACATCTCCTCCAAGAAATACCGGGATTCCTCCTGAAATAGGACCTTTTCTCCCACAAATATCAGCCTTCTCCCCCCAAATAGGACATTTTCTTCCAGACTTGCCACATATCACCCAAATATATCACATCTTCTCCAAGAAAAACCAGCTTTCCCCCTTCAAATAGGACCTTTTCACCCACAAATACCTCTTTTATCCCCAAAAGAGGACAGTTTCTTCCAGAAATGCCTCATTTCACCCAAACATATCACATCTTCTCCAAGAAATACCAGGATACGCCCTTCAAATAGGAACTTTTCACCCACAAGTACCTGTTCTATCCCCAAAAGAGGACAGTTTCTTCCAGACATGCCACATTTCTCCCAAATAGATCACATCTCCTCCAAGAAATACCAGCTTTCCCCCTTCAAATAGGACCTTTTCTCCCACAAATAATTCTTTTATCCCCAAAACAGGACATTTTCTTCCAGACATGCCACATTTCTCCCAAATAGATCACATCTTCTCCAAGAAATACCACGTTACCCCCTTCAAATAGGAGCTTTTCACCCACAAATACCTCTTTTATCCCCCAAAGAGGACAGTTTTTCCAGAAATGCCACATTTCTCCCAAATATATCACATCTTCTCCTAGAAATACCAGGATTCCTCCTGAAATAGGACCTTTTCACCCACAAATATCTCTTTTATCCCTCAAATAGGACAGTTTCTTCCAGAAATGCCGCATTTCTCCCAAATAGATCACATCTTCTCCAAGAAATACCAGGATTCCTCCTGAAATAGGACCTTTTCTCCCGCAAATACCAGCCTTCTCCCCCCAAATAGGACAGTTTCTTCCAGAAATGCCACATTTCTCCCAAATAGATCACATCTTCTCCAAGAAATACCAGGTTTCCCCCTTCAAATAGGACCTTTTCACCCACAAATACCTCTTTTATCCCCAAAAGAGGACAGTTTCTTCCAGAAAGGCCACATTTCTCCCAAATAGATCACATCTTCTCCAAGAAATACCACGTTTCCCCCTTCAAATAGGACCTTTTCACCCACAAATACCTCTTTTATCCCCAAAAGAGGACAGTTTCTTCCAGAAATGCCACATTTCTCCCAAATAGATCACATCTTCTCCAAGAAATACCACGTTTCCCCCTTCAAATAGGACCTTTTCACCCACAAATACCTCTTTTATCCCCGAAATAGGACAGTTTCTTCAAGAAATGCCAGATTTCTCCCAAATAGATCACATCTTCTCCAAGAAATACCAGCTTTCCCCCTTCAAATACAACGTTTTCACCCACAAGTACCTCTTTTATCCCCAAAAGAGGACAGTTTCTTCCAGACATGCCACATTTCTCCCAAATATATCACCTCTTCTCCAAGAAATACCAGGTTTCCCCCTTGAAATAGCACCTTTTCACCCACAAATACCTCTTTTATCCCCAAAAGAGGACAGTTTCTTCCAGACATGCCACATTTCTCCCAAATATATCACATCTTCTCCAAGAAATACCAGCTTTCCCCCTTCAAATAGGAAGTTTTCGCCTACAAATACCTCTTTTATCCCCAAAAGAGGACAGTTTCTTCCAGAAATGCCACATTTCTCCCAAATAGACCACATCTTCTCCAAGAAATAGCAGGTTTCCCCCTTCAAATAGGAGCTTTTCACCCACAAATTCCTGTTTTATCCCCAAAATAGGACAGTTTCTTCCAGACATGACAAATTTCTCCCAAATATATCACATCTTCTCCAAGAAATACCAGGTTTCCCCCTTCAAATAGGAACTTTTCAACCACAAATACCTGTTTTATCCCTCAAATTCGACATATTCTTCCAGACATGCCACATTTCTCCCAAATATATCACATCTTCTCCAAGAAATACCAGGTTTCCCCCTTCAAATACGACCTTATCACCCACAAATACCTGTTTTATCCCCAAAATAGGACAGTTTCTTCCAGAAATGCCACATTTCTCCCAAATATATCATATCTTCTCCAAGAAATACCAGGTTTCCCCCTTCAAATAGGAAATTTTCACCCACAAAATCCTGTTCTATCCCCATAATAGGACAGTTTCTGCCAGAAATGACAGATTTCTACCCAAATATATCACATCTCCTCCAAGAAATACCAGGATTCCTCCTGAAATAGGACCTTTTCTCCCACAAATACCAGCCTTCTCCACCCAAATAGGACATTTTCTTCCAGACTTGCCACATATCACACAAATATATCACATCTTCTCCAAGAAAAACCAGCTTTCCCCCTTCAAATAGGACCTTTTCACCTACAAATACCTGTTTTATCCCCAAAAGAGTACAGTTTCTTCCAGACATGCCACATTTCTCCCAAATAGATCACATCTCCTCCAAGAAATACCAGCTTTCCCCCTTCAAATAGGACCTTTTCTCCCACAAATACCTGTTTTATCCCCAAAACAGGACATTTTCTTCCAGACATGCCACATTTCTCCCAAATATATCACATCTTCTCCAAGAAATACCACGTTACCCCCCTTCAAATAGGACCTTTTCACCCACAAATACCTCTTTTATCCCCAAAATAGGACAGTTTCTTCCAGACATGCCACATTTCTCCCAAATAGATCACATCTTCTCCAAGAAATACCAGCTTTCCCCCTTCTAATAGGACCTTATCACCCACAAATACCTCTTTTATCCCCAAAAGAGGACAGTTCCTTCCAGAAATGCCACATTTCTCCCAAATATATCACATCTTCTCCAAGAAATACCAGGATTCCTCCTGAAATAGGACTTTTTCTCCCACAAATACCAGCCTTCTCCCCCCAAATAGGACAGTTTCTTCCAGAAATGCCACATTTCTCCCAAATATATCACATCTTCTCCAAGAAATACCACATTTCCCCCTTCAAATAGGACCTTTTCACCCACAAATACCTCTTTTATCCCCATAAGAGGACAGTTTCTTCCAGAAATGCCACATTTCTCCCAAATATACCACATCTTCTCCAAGAAATACCAGGTTTCCCCCTTCAAATAGGACCTTTTCACCCACAAATACCTCTTTTATCCCCAAAAGAGGACAGTTTCTTCCAGACATGCCACATTTCTCCCAAATATATCACCTCTTCTCCAAGAAATACCAGGGTTTACCCCCTGTTTTCAGGCTATTCAGTTGTCTGCAACTGCAGACTGTCTGGTGTGGTTCAGCGCAAATGCCGCTTTCGAGCCACGAGAGAGGAGGAGCGGCATTCCTATGCCGAGAACGAGCGAATTCAGCGTTCTGCATTGCCTGAAAACAGGGGCTTTTTTCTCCGCAGGAAAGAAGCCACAACTCTCGACTTTCTGGAAAGTCCTCCCTGAAAGCACTACGTGCGTTGCTCCTCGAACTTCTAGCTGCCTTATTAGTGGGGCTTTTCTCTTCTACTCTATTCGTCACAGAATGCTGAAGTGTAGCATCGGATAAACACTCCAAAACGAAATGTCACTCGGAAGAAAGGGGTAAGAATGAGAGAGAAGCGTAGTGCATTCTGCATGGACACATGGAGAAGTCAGAAGCTCTCCATTGCGATGTGCGCAGAAGAAGCCGCTCACTCGTCGGAGCAAAGCATCCGGCTGAAGTCGCTCTTTCCCGGCATCCGAGAGAAACGAGAGCGCTGCTGAAGGCTGCAAGCGGCACTCGGGCAGAACCGCGATGGACCGGACAGCAACTGCAGACTCTCCGGAGCGGTTCAGAGCGAGTGCCGCTTTCGAGCCACGAGAGCGAAGGAGCGGTATTCCTATGCCGAGAAGATGCGAATTCAGCCTACTGCATTGCCTGAAAACAGGGGTTTTTTTCTCCGCAGGAAAGAAGCCACAACTCTCGACTTTCTGGAACGTCCTCCCCGAAAGCACAACGTGTGTCGCTCCTCGAACTTCTAGCTGCCTTATTAGTGTGGTTTCCACTTCTACTCTATTCGTCACAGAATGCTGAAGTGTAGCATCGGATAAACACTCCAAAACGAAATGTCGCTCGGAAGAAAGGGATAAGAATGAGAGAGAAGCGTAGTGCATTCTGCATGGACAGAAGGAGAAGTCAGAAGCGCTCCATTGCGATGTGCTTAGAAGAAGCCGCTCACTCGTCGGAGCAAAGCATCCGGCTGAAGTCGCTCTTTCCCGGCATCCGAGAGAAACGAGAGCGCTGCTGAAGGCTGCAAGCGGCACTCGGGCAGAACCGCGATGGACCGGACAGCAACTGCAGACTCTCCGGAGCGGTTCAGCGCGAGTGCCGCTTTCGAGCCACGAGAGCGAAGGAGCGGTATTGAAATGCCGAGAAGGTGCGAATTCAGCGTCCTGCATTGCCTGAAAACAGGGGTTTTTTTCTCCGCAGGAAAGAAGCCACAACTCTCGACTTTCTGGAACGTCCTCCCTGAAAGCACAATATGCGTGGCTACTGGACCTTCTAGCTGCCTTATTAGTGGGGCTTTTTTCCTCTATTTTATTCGTCACAGAATTCTGAAGTGTAGCATCGGATAAACACTCCAAAACGAAAAGTCGCTCGGAACAAAGGGATAAAAAAGGAATCTGCGGGTGACAAGGTCCTATTTCAGGAGGAAACCTGGTATTTCTTGGAGATGTGATATATTTGGGAGAAATGTGGCATTTCTGGAAGAAACTGTACTCTTTTGGGGATAAAAGAGGTATTTGTGGGTGAAGAGGTCCTATTTGAAGGGGGAAACCTGGTATTTCTTGGAGAAGATGTGATATATTTGGGAGAAATGTGGCATGTCTGGAAGAAACTGTCCTCTTTTGGGGACAAAACATGTATTTGTGGGTGAAAAGGTCCTATTTGAAGGGGGAAACCTGGTATTTCTTGGAGAAGATGTGATATATTTGGGAGAAATGTGGCATGTCTGGAAGAAACTGTCCTATTTTGGGGATACAAGAGGTATTTGTGGGAGAAAAGGTCCTATTTGAAGGGGGAAAGCTGGTATTTCTTGGAGAAGATGTGATATATTTGGGAGAAATGTGGCATTTCTGGAAGAAACTGTCCTCTTTTGGGGATAAAAGAGGTATTTGTGGGTGAAAAGGTCCTATTTGAAGGGGGAAACGTGGTATTTCATGGAGAAGATGTGATCTATTTGGGAGAAATGTGGCATTCCTGGAAAAAACTGTCCTCTTTTGGGGATAAAAGAGGTATTTGTGGGTGAAAAGGTCCTATTTGAAGGGGGAAAGCTGGTATTTCTTGGAGAAGATGTGATCTATTTGGGAGAAATGTGGCATTTGTGGAAGAAACTGTCCTATTTTGGGGATAAAAGAGGTATTTGTGGGAGAAAAGGTCCTATTTGAAGGGGGAAACCTGGTATTTCTTGGAGAAGATGTGGTATATTTGGGAGAAATGTGGCATGTCTGGAAGAAACTGTCCTATTTTGGGGATACAAGAGGTATTTGTGGGTGAAAAGGTCCTATTTGAAGGAGGAAACCTGGTATTTCTTGGAGAAGATGTGATATGTTTGGGAGAAATGTGGCATTTCTGGACGTAACTGTTCTATTTTGGGGATAAAAGAGGTATTTGTGGGTGATAAGGTCCTATTTGAAGGGGGAAACCTGGTATTTCTTGTAGAAGATGTGATATATTTGGGAGAAATCTGGCATTTCTGGAACAAACTGTCCTATTTGGGGGGAGAAAAGAGGTATTTGTGGGAGAAAAGGTCCTATTTCAGGAGGAATCCTGGTATTTCTTGGAGAAGATGTGATCTATTTGGGAGAAATGTGGCATTTCTGGAAGAAACTGTCCTATTTTGGGGATAAAAGTGGTATTTGTGGGTGAAAAGGTCCTATTTCCAAGGGGAAACCTGGTATTTCTTGGAGAAGATGTGATATATTTGGGAGAAATGTGGCATGTCTGGAAGAAACTGTCCTCTTTTGGGGGGAAAAGGCTGGTATTTGTGGGAGAAAAGGTCCTATTTGAAGGGAGAAATCCTGGTATTTCTTGGAGGAGATGGGATATGTTTGGGAGAAATGTGGCATTTCTGGAAGAAACTGTCCTCTTTTGGGGATAAAAGAGGTATTTGTGGGTGAAAAGGTCCTATTTGAAGGGGGTATCCTGGTATTTCTTGGAGAAGATGTGATCTATTTGGGAGAAATGTGGCATGTCTGGAAGAAACTGTCCTCTTTTGGGGATAAAAGAGGTATTTGTGGGTGAAAAGGTCCTATTTGAAGTGGGAAACCTGGTATTTCTTGGAGAAGATGTGATCTATTTGGGAGAAATGTGGCATTTCTGGAAGAAACTGTCCTCTTTTGGGGATAAAAGAGGTATCTGTGAGTGAAAAGGTCCTATTTGAAGGGGGAAACCTGGTATTTCTTGGAGAAGATGTGATATGTTTGGGAGAAATGTGACATTTCTGGACGTATCTGTTCTATTTTGGGGATAAAAGAGGTATTTGTGGGTGAAAAGGTCCTATTTGAAGGGGGAAAGCTGGTATTTCTTGGAGAAGATGTGATCTATTTGGGAGAAATGTGGCATTTCTGGAAGAAACTGTCCTCTTTTGGGGATAAAAGAGGTATTTGTAGGTGAAAAGGTCCTATTTGAAGGGGTAAAGCTGGTATTTCTTGGAGAAGATGTGATATATTTGGGAGAAATGTGGCATGTCAGGAAGAAACTGTCCTCTTTTGGGGATAAAAGAGGTATTTGTGGGTGAGAAGGTCCTATTTGAAGGGGGAAACGTGGTATTTCTTGGAGAAGATGTGATCTATTTGGGAGAAATGTGGCATTTCTGGAAGAAACTGTCCTCTTTTGGGGATAAAAGAGGTATTTGTGGGTGAAAAGGTCCTATTTGAAGGGGGAAAGCTGGTATTTCTTGGAGAAGATGTGATATATTTGGGAGAAATGTGGCATGTCTGGAAGAAACTGTCCTCTTTTGGGGATAAAAGAGGTATTTGTGGGTGAAAAGGTCCTATTTGAAGGGGGAAACCTGGTATTTCTTGGAGAAGATGTGGTATATTTGGGAGAAATGTGGCATTTCTTGAAGAAACTGTCCTCTTTTGGGGATCAAAGAGGTATTTGTGGGTGAAAAGGTCCTATTTGAAGGGGGAAACCTGGTATTTCTTGGAGAAGATGTGATCTATTTGGGAGAAATGTGGCATTTCTGGAAGAAACTGTCGTATTTTGGGGATCAAAGAGGTATTTGTGGGTGAAAAGGTCCTATTTGAAGGGGGAAACCTGGTATTTCTTGGAGAAGATGTGGTATATTTGGGAGAAATGTGGCATGTCTGGAAGAAACTGTCCTCTTTTGGGGATACAAGAGGTATTTGTGAGTGAAAAGGTCCTATTTGAAGGGGGAAACCTGGTATTTCTTGGAGAAGATGTGATATGTTTGGGAGAAATGTGGCATTTCTGGACGTAACTGTTCTATTTTGGGGATAAAAGAGGTATTTGTGGGTGAAAAGGTCCTATTTGAAGGGGGAATGCTGGTATTTCTTAGAGAAGATGTGATATATTTGGGAGAAATGTGGCCTTTCTGGAAGAAACTGTCCTCTTTTGGGGATAAAACAGGTATTTGTGGGTGAAAAGGTCCTATTTGAAGGGGGAACCCTGGTATTTCTTGGAGAAGATGTGATCTATTTGGGAGAAATGTGGCATTTCTGGAAGAAACTGTCCTCTTTTGGGGATAAAAGAGGTATTTGTGGGTGAAAAGGTCCTATTTGAAGGGGGAAAGCTGGTATTTCTTGGAGAAGATGTGATATATTTGGGAGAGATGTGGCATTTCTGGAAGAAAATGTCCTCTTTTGGGGATAAAAGAGGTATTTGTGGGTGAAAAGGTCCTATTTGAAGGGGGAAACCTGGTATTTCTTGGAGAAGAGGTGATATATTTGGGAGAAATGTGGCATGTCTGGAAGAAACTGTCCTCTTTTGGGGATAAAACAGGTATTTGTGGGTGAAAAGGTCCTATTTGAAGGGGGAAACGTGCTATTTCTTGGAGAAGATGTGGTCTATTTGTGAGAAATGTGGCATTTCTGGAAGAAACTGTCCTCTTTTGGGGGGTAAAAGAGGTCTTTGTAGGCGAAAACGTCCTATTTGAAGGGGGAAAGCTGGTATTTCTTGGAGAAGATGTGATGTATTTGGGAGAAATGTGGCATGTCTGGAAGAAACTGTCCTATTTTGGGGATACAAGAGGTATTTGTGGGTGAAAAGGTCCTATTTGAAGGAGGAAACCTGGTATTTCTTGGAGAAGATGTGATATGTTTGGAGAAATATGGCATTTCTGGACGTAACTGTACTATTTTGGGGATAAAAGAGGTATTTGTGGGTGATAAGGTCCTATTTGAAGGGGGAAAGCTGGTATTTCTTGGAGAAGATGTGATCTATTTGGGAGAAATGTGGCATTTCTGGAAGAAACTGTCCTATTTTGGGGATAAAAGAGGTATTTGTAGGTGAAAAGGTCCTATTTGAAGGGGTAAAGCTGGTATTCCTTGGAGAAGATGTGGTATATTTGGGAGAAATGTGGCCTTTCTGGAAGAAACTGTCCTCTTTTGGGGATAAAAGAGGTATTTGTGGGTGAAAAGGTCCTATTTGAAGGGGGAAACCAGGTATTTCTTGGAGAAGATCTGATATATTTGGGAGAAATGTGGCATGTCTGGAAGAAAATGTCCTCTTTTGGGGATCAAAGAGGTATTTGTGGGTGAAAAGGTCCTATTTGAAGGGGGAAACCTGGTATTTCTTGGAGAAGATGTGATCTATTTGGGAGAAATGTGGCATTTCTGGGAGAAACTGTCATCTTTTCGGGATAAAAGAGGTATTTGTGGGTGAAAAGGTCCTATTTGAAGGGGGAAACGTGGTATTTCTTGGAGAAGATGTGATCTATTTGGGAGAAATGTGGCATGTCTGGAAGAAACTGTCCTCTTTTGGGGATAAAAGAGGTATTTGTGGGTGAAAAGGTCCTATTTGAAGGGGGAAACCTGGTATTTCTTGGAGAAGATGTGATCTATTTGGGAGAAATGTGGCATTTCTGGAAGAAACTGTCCTATTTTGGGGATCAAAGAGATATTTGTGGGAGAAAAGGTCCTATTTGAAGGGGGAAACCTGGTATTTCTTGGAGAAGATGTGGTATATTTGGGAGAAATGTGGCATGTCTGGAAGAAACTGTCCTCTTTTGGGGATACAAGAGGTATTTGTGAGTGAAAAGGTCCTATTTGAAGGCGGAAACCTGGTATTTCTTGGAGAAGATGTGATCTATTTGGGAGAAATGTGGCATTTCTGGACGTAACTGTTCTATTTTGGGGATAAAAGAGGAATTTGTGGGTGAAAAGGTCCTATTTGAAGGGGGAAAGCTGGTATTTCTTAGAGAAGATGTGATATATTTGGGAGAAATGTGGCCTTTCTGGAAGAAACTGTCCTCTTTTGGGGATAAAAGAGGTATTTGTGGGTGAAAAGGTCCTATTTGAAGGGGGAAGGCTGGTATTTCTTGGAGAAGATGTGATCTATTTGGGAGAAATGTGGCCTTTCTGGAAGAAACTGTCCTCTTTTGGGGATAAAAGAGGTATTTGTGGGTGAAAAGGTCCTATATGAAGGGGGAAAGCTGGTATTTCTTGGAGAAGATGTGATATATTTGGGAGAAATGTGGCATTTCTGGAAGAAAATGTCCTCTTTTGGGGATAAAAGAGGTATTTGTGGGTGAAAAGGTCCTATTTGAAGGGGGAAACCTGGTATTTCTTGGAGAAGATGTGATCTATTTGGGAGAAATGTGGCATTTCTGGAAGAAACTGTCCTCTTTTGGGGATAAAAGAGGTATTTGTAGGCGAAAACGTCCTATTTGAAGGGGGAAAGCTGGTATTTCTTGGAGAAGATATGGTATATTTGGGAGAAATGTGGCATGTCTGGAAGAAACTGTCCTCTTTTGGGGATACAAGAGGTATTTGTGGGTGAAAAGGTCCTATTTGAAGGAGGAAACCTGGTATTTCTTGGAGAAGATGTGATATGTTTGGGAGAAATATGGCATTTCTGGACGTAACTGTACTATTTTGGGGATAAAAGAGGTATTTGTGGGTGATAAGGTCCTATTTGAAGGGGGAAACCTGGTATTTCTTGGAGAAGATGTGATCTATTTGGGAGAAATGTGGCATTTCTGGAAGAAACTGTCCTCTTTTGGGGATAAAACAGGTATTTGTGGGAGAAAAGGTCCTATTTCAGGAGGAATCCTGGTATTTCTTAGAGGAGATGTGATCTATTTGGGGGAAATGTGGCATTTCTGGAAGATACTGTCCTCTTTTGGGGATAAAAGTGGTATTTGTGGGTGAAAAGGTCCTATTTCAGGAGGAATCCTGGTATTTCTTGGAGAAGATGTGATATATTTGGGAGAAATGTGGCATTTCTGGAAGAAACTGTCCTCTTTTGGGGATAAAAGAGGTATTTGTGGGTGAAAAGGTCCTATTTGAAGGGGGAAACGTGGTATTTCTTGGAGAAGATGTGATCTATTTGGGAGAAATGTGGCATTTCTGGAAGAAACTGTCCTATTTTGGGGATAAAACAGGTATTTGTGGGAGAAAAGGTCCTATTTGAAGGGGGAAAGCTGGTATTTCTTGGAGAAGATGTGATCTATTTGGGAGAAATGTGGCATTTCTGGAAGAAACTGTCCTCTTATAGGGGGAAAAGGCTGTTATTTGTGGGAGAAAAGGTCCTCTTTCAGTAGAAATCCTGGTATTTCTTGGAGGGGATGGGATATGTTTGGGAGAAATGTGGCATGTCTGGAAGAAACTGTCCTATTTTGGGGATAAAAGAGGTATTTGTGGGTGAAAAGGTTCTATTTGAAGGGGGAAACCTGGTATTTCTTGGCGAAGATGTGATATATTTGGGAGAAATGTGGCCTTTCTGGAAGAAACTGTCCTCTTTTGGGGATAAAAGAGGTATTTGTGGGTGAGAAGGTCCTATTTGAAGGGGGAAACGTGGTATTTCTTGGAGAAGATGTGATATATTTGGGTGAAATGTGGCATTTCTGGAAGAAACTGTCCTATTTTGGGGATAAAAGAGGTATTTGTGGGTGAAAAGGTCCTATTTGAAGGGGGAAACCTGGTATTTCTTGGAGAAGATGTGATCTATTTGGGAGAAATGTGGCATTTCTGGAAGAAACTGTCATCTTTTGGGGATAAAAGAGGTATTTGTGGGTGAAAAGGTCCTATTTGAAGGGGGAAAGCTGGTATTTCTTGGAGAAGATGTGATCTATTTGGGAGAAATGTGGCATTTCTGGAAGAAACTGTCCTCTTTTGGGGATAAAAGAGGTATTTGTGGGTTGAAAAGGTCCTATTTGAAGGGGGAAACCTGCTATTTCTTGGAGAAGATGTGATATATTTGGGAGAAATGTGGCATTTCTGGAAGAAACTGTCCTCTTTTGGGGATAAAAGAGGTATTTGTGGGTGAAAAGGTCCTATTTGAAGGGGGAAAGCTGGTATTTCTTGGAGAAGATGTGATCTATTTGGGAGAAATGTGGCATTTCTGGAAGAAACTGTCGTATTTTGGGGATCAAAGAGGTATTTGTGGGTGAAAAGATCCTATTTGAAGGGGGAAAGCTGGTATTTCTTGGAGAAGATGTGGTATATTTGGGTGAAATGTGGCATGTCTGGAAGAAACTGTCCTATTTTGGGGATACAAGAGGTATTTGTGAGTGAAAGTTCCTATTTGAAGGGGGAAACCTGGTATTTCTTGGAGAAGATGTGATATGTTTGGGAGAAATGTGGCATTTCTGGACGTAACTGTTCTATTTTGGGGATAAAAGAGTTATTTGTGAGTGATAAGGTCCTATTTGAAGGGGGAAAGCTGGTATTTCTTGGAGAAGATGTGATATGTTTGGGAGAAATGTGGCATTTCTGGAAGAAACTGTCCTATTTGGGGGGAGAAGGCTGGTATTTGTGTTAGAAAAGGTCCTCTTTCAGGAGGAATCCTGGTATTTCTTGGAGAAGATGTGATCTATTTGGGAGAAATGTGGCATTTCTGGCAGAAACTGTCCTATTTTGGGGATAAAAGAGGTATTTGTGGGTGAAAAGGTCCTATTTGAAGGGGGAAACCTGGTATTTTTTGGAGAAGATGTGATCTATTTGGGAGAAATGTGGCATTTCTGGAAGAAAATGTCCAATTTGGGGGGAGAAGGCTGGTATTTGTGGGAGAAAAGGTCCTATTTCAGGAGGAATCCTGGTATTTCTTAGAGGAGATGTGATCTATTTGGGGGAAATGTGGCATTTCTGGAAGAAACTGTCCTCTTTTGGGGATAAAAGTGGTATTTGTGGGTGAAAAGGTCCTATTTCAGGAGGAATCCTGGTATTTCTTGGAGAAGATGTGATATATTTGGGAGAAATCTGGCATTTCTGGAAGAAACTGTCCTCTTTTGGGGATAAAAGAGGTATTTGTGGGTGAAAAGGTCCTATTTGAAGGGGGAAACGTGGTATTTCTTGGAGAAGATGTGATCTATTTGGGAGAAATGTGGCATTTCTGGAAGAAACTGTCCTCTTTTAGGGGGAAAAGGCTGTTATTTGTGGGAGAAAAGGTCCTCTATCAGTAGAAATCCTGGTATTTCCTGGAGGAGATGGGATATGTTTGGGAGAAATGTGGCATGTCTGGAAGAAACTGTCCTATTTGGGGATAAAAGAGGTATTTGTGGGTGAAAAGGTCCTATTGGAAGGGGGAAACCTGGTATTTCTTGGAGAAGATGTGATATGTTTGGGAGAAATATGGCATTTCTGGAAGAAACTGTCCTCTTTTGGGGATAAAAGAGGTATTTGTAGGTGAAAAGGTTCTATTTGAAGGGGGAAACCTGGTATTTCTTGGAGAAGATGTGATCTATTTGGGAGAAATGTGGCATTTCTGGAAGAAACTGTCCTCTTTTGGGGATAAAAGAGGTATTTGTGGGTGAAAAGGTCCTATTTGAAGGGGGAAACGTGGTATTTCTTGGAGAAGATGTGATATATTTGGGAGAAATGTGGCATTTCTGGAAGAAACTGTCCTATTTTGGGGATAAAAGAGGTATTTGTGGGTGAAAAGGTCCTATTTGAAGGGGGAAACCTGGTATTTCTTGGAGAAGATGTGATCTATTTGGGAGAAATGTGGCATTTCTGGAAGAAACTGTCCTCTTTTGGGGATAAAAGAGGTATTTGTGGGTGAAAAGGTCCTATTTGAAGGGGGAAACCTGGTATTTCTTGGAGAAGATGTGATCTATTTGGGAGAAATGTGGCATTTCTGGAAGAAACTGTCCTCTTTTGGGGATAAAAGAGGTATTTGTGGGTTGAAAAGGTCCTATTTGAAGGGGGAAACGTGGTATTTCTTGGAGATGATGTGATATATTTGGGAGAAATGTGGCATTTCTGGAAGAAACTGTCCTCTTTTGTGGATAAAAGAGGTATTTGTGGGTGAAAAGGTCCTATTTGAAGGGGGAAAGCTGGTATTTCTTGGAGAAGATGTGATCTATTTGGGAGAAATGTGGCATTTCTGGAAGAAACTGTCGTATTTTGGGGATCAAAGAGGTATTTGTGGGTGAAAAGTTCCTATTTGAAGGGGGAACCCTGGTATTTCTTGGAGAAGATGTGGTATATTTGGGAGAAATGTGGCATGTCTGGAAGAAACTGTCCTATTTTGGGGATACAAGAGGTATTTGTGAGTGAAAAGGTCCTATTTGAAGGGGGAAACCTGGTATTTCTTGGAGAAGATGTGATATGTTTGGGAGAAATGTGGCATTTCTGGTCGTAACTGTTCTATTTTGGGGATAAAAGAGTTATTTGTGTGTGATAAGGTCCTATTTGAAGGGGGAAAGCTGGTATTTCTTGGAGAAGATGTGATATGTTTGGGAGAAATGTGGCATTTCTGGAAGAAACTGTCCTATTTGGGGGGAGAAGGCTGGTATTTGTGGTAGAAAAGGTCCTCTTTCAGGAGGAATCCTGGTATTTCTTGGAGAAGATGTGATCTATTTGGGAGAAATGTGGCATTTCTGGCAGAAACTGTCCTATTTTGGGGATAAAAGAGGTATTTGTGGGTGAAAAGGTCGTATTTGAAGGGGGAAACTTGGTATTTCTTGGAGAAGATGTGATGTATTTGGGGGAAATGTGGCATTTCTGGAAGAAACTGTCCTATTTGGGGGGAGAAGGCTGGTATTAGTGGGTGAAAAGGTCCTATTTGAAGTGGGAAACCTGGTATTTCTTGGAGAAGATGTGATCTATTTGGGAGAAATGTGGCATTTCTGGAAGAAACTGTCCTCTTTTGGGGATAAAAGAGGTATTTGTGGGTGAAAAGGTCCTATTTGAAGGGGGAAACCTGGTATTTCTTGGAGAAGATGTGATATATTTGGGAGAAATCTGGCATTTCTGGAAGAATATGTCCAATTTGAGGGATCAAACAGGTATTTGTGGTTGAAAAGGTCCTATTGGAAGGTGGAAACCTGGTATTTCTTGGAGAAGATGTGATATATTTGGGAGAAATGTGGCATGTCTGGAAGAAACTGTCCTATTTTGGGGATAAAAGAGGTATTTGTGGGTGAAAAGGTGCTATTTCAAGGGGGAAACCTGGTATTTCTTGGAGAAGAGGTGATATATTTGGGAGAAATGTGGCATGTCTGGAAGAAACTGTCCTCTTTTGGGGATAAAAGAGGTACTTGTGGGTGAAAACGTTGTATTTGAAGGGGGAAACCTGTTATTTCTTGGAGAAGATGTGATCTATTTGGGAGAAATCTGGCATTTCTGGACGTAACTGTCCTATTTCGGGGATAAAAGAGGTATTTGTGGGTGAAAAGGTCCTATTTGAAGGGGGAAACCTGGTATTTCTTGGAGAAGATGTGATCTATTTGGGAGAAATGTGGCATTTCTGGAAGAAACTGTCCTCTTTTGGGGATAAAACAGGTATTTGTGGGTGAAAAGGTCCTATTTGAAGGGGGAAAGCTGGTATTTCTTGGAGAAGATGTGATATGTTTGGGAGAAATGTGCCATTTCTGGAAGAAAATGTCCAATTTGGGGGGAGAAGGCAGGTAGATTTGGGTGAGAAGGTCCTATTTCAGCAGGAATCCTGGCATTTCTTGGAGAAGATGTGATATATTTGGGAGAAATGTGGCCTTTCCGGAAGAAACTGTCCTCTTTTGGGGATAAAAGAGGTATTAGTGGTTGAAAAGTTCCTATTTGAAGGGGGATACCAGTTAATTCTTGGAGAAGATGTGATATATTTGGGTGAAATGTGGCATTTCTGGAAGAAAATGTCCTATTTTGGGGATAAAAGAGGTATTTCATGGAGAAAAGGTCCTATTTGAAGGGGGAAACGTTGTATTTCTTGGAGAAGATGTGATATATTTGGGAGAAATGTGGCATTTCTGGAAGAAGCTGTCCTCTTTTGGGGATAAAAGAGGGATGTGTGGGTGAAAAGGTCCTATTTGAAGGGGGAAACCTGGTATTTCTTGGAGAAGATGTGATCTATTTGGGAGAAATTTGGCATTTCTGGAAGAAACTGTCCTCTTTTGGGGATAAAACAGGTATTTGTGGGAGAAAAGGTCCTATTTGAAGGGGTAAAGCTGGTATTTCTTGGAGAAGATGTGATCTATTTGGGAGAAATGTGGCATGTCTGGAAGAAGCTGTCCAATTTGGGGGGAGAAGGCTGGTAGCTTTCGGTGAGAAGGCCCGATTTGAAGGGGGAAACCTGGTATTTCTTGGAGAAGATGTGATATATTTGGGAGAAATGTGCCATTTCTGGAAGAAACTGTCCTCTTTTGGGGATAAAAGAATTTTTTGTGGGTGAAAAGGTCCTATTTGAAGGGGGAAAGCTGGTATTTCTTGGAGAAGATGTGATCTATTTGGGAGAAATGTGGCATTTCAGGAAGAAACTGTCCTGTTTCGGGGGAGAAGGCTGGTACTTGTGGGATAAAAGGTCCTATTTCAGGCGGAATCCTGGTATTTCTTGGAGGAGATGTGATATGTTTGGGAGAAATGTGCCATTTCTGGAAGAAACTGTCCGCTTTTGGGGATAAAAGAGGTATTTGTGGGTAAAAAGGTCCTATTTGAAGTGGGAAAGGTGGTATTTCTTGGAGAAGATGTGATATGTTTGGGAGAAATATGGCATTTCTGGAAGAAACTGTCCTCTTTTGGGGATAAAAGAGGTATTTGTGGGTGAAAAGGTCCTATTTGAAGGGGGAAACCTGGTATTTCTTGGAGAAGATGTGATATATTTGGGAGAAATGTGGCATTTCTGGAAGAAACTGTCCTCTTTTGGGGATAAAACAGGTATTTGTGGGAGAAAAGGTCCTATTGGAAGGTGGAAACGTGGTATTTCTTGGAGAAGATGTGATCTATTTGGGAGAAATGTGGCATGTCAGGAAGAAACTGTCCTCTTTTGGGGATAAAAGAGGTATTTGTGGGTGAAAAGGTCCTATTTGAAGGGGGAAAGCTGGTATTTCTTGGAGAAGATGTGATATATTTGGGAGAAATGTGGCCTTTCTGGAAGAAACTGTCCTCTTTTGGGGATAAAAGAGGTATTTGTGGGTGAAAAGGTCCTATTTGTAGGGGGAAAGCTGGTATTTCTTGGAGAAGATGTGATATATTTGGGAGAAATGTGGCATTTCTGGAAGAAACTGTCCTCTTTTGGGGATAAAAGAGGTATTTGTGGGTGAAAAGGTCCTATTTGAAGGGGGAAAGCTGGTATTTCTTGGAGAAGAGGTGATATATTTGGGAGAAATGTGGCATGTCTGGCAGAAACTGTCCTATTTTGGGGATAAAACAGGTATTTGTGGGAGAAAAGGTCCTATTTGAAGGGGTAAGCTGGTATTTCTTGGAGAAGATGTGATCTATTTGGGAGAAATGTGGCATTTCTGGAAGAAACTGTCCTATTTTGGGGATAAAAGAGGTATTTGTGGGTGAAAAGGTCCTATTTGAAGGGGGAAACATGGTATTTCTTGGAGAAGATGTGATCTATTTGGGAGAAATGTGGCATTTCTTGAAGAAACTGTCCTATTTTGGGGATAAAAGAGGTATTTGTGGGTGAAAAGGTCCTATTTGAAGGGGGAAACCTGGTAATTCTTGGAGAAGATGTGATCTATTTGGGAGAAATGTGGCATTTCTGGAAGAAACTGTCGTATTTTGGGGATCAAAGAGGTATTTGTGGGAGAAAAGGTCCTATTTGAAGGGGGAAAGCTGGTATTTCTTGGAGAAGATGTGGTATATTTGGGAGAAATGTGGCATGTCTGGAAGAAACTGTCCTCCTTTGGGGATACAAGAGGTATTTGTGAGTGAAAAGGTCCTATTTGAAGGGGGAAACCTGGTATTTCTTGGAGAAGATGTGATATATTTGGGAGAAATGTGGCATTTCTGGACGTAACTGTTCTATTTTGGGGATAAAAGAGGTATTTGTGGGTGAAAAGGTCCTATTTGAAGGGGGAAAGCTGGTATTTCTTGGAGAAGATGTGATATATTTGGGAGAAATGTGGCCTTTCTGGAAGAAACTGTCCTCTTTTGGGGATAAAAGAGGTATTTGTGGGTGAAAAGGTCCTATTTGAAGGGGGAAAGCTGGTATTTCTTGGAGAAGATGTGATATATTTTGGAGAAATGTGGCATTTCTGGAAGAAACTGTCCTCTTTTGGGGATAAAAGAGGTATTTGTTGTTGAAAAGGTCCTATTTGAAGGGGGAAAGCTGGTATTTCTTGGAGAAGATGTGATATATTTGGGAGAAATGTGGCATGTCAGGAAGAAACTGTCCTCTTTTGGGGATAAAAGAGGTATTTGTGGGTGAAAAGGTCCTATTTGAAGGGGGAAACC
Organism: Lophura swinhoii; assembly: GCA_030408155.1. NCBI lineage: Eukaryota > Metazoa > Chordata > Aves > Galliformes > Phasianidae > Lophura > Lophura swinhoii. The sequence goes on from JASCYN010000149.1 coordinate 1,882,177, forward strand.
TGCTATTTCTTGGAGAAGATGAGGTCTATTTGGGAGAAATGTGGCATTTCTGGAAGAAACTGTCCTCTTTTGGGGATAAAAGAGGTATTTGTAGGCGAAAACTTCCTATTTGAAGGGGGAAAGCTGGTATTTCTTGGAGAAGATGTGATATATTTGGGAGAAATGTGGCATGTCTGGAAGAAACTGTCCTCTTTTGGGGATAAAAGAGGTACTTGTGGGTGAAAACGTTGTATTTGAAGGGGGAAACCTGTTATTTCTTGGAGAAGATGTGATCTATTTGGGAGAAATCTGGCATGTCTGGAAGAAACTGTCCTCTTTTGGGGATAAAAGAGGTATTTGTGGGTGAAAAGGTCCTATTTGAAGGGGGAAAGCTGGTATTTCTTGGAGAAGATGTGATATATTTGGGAGAAATGAGGCATTTCTGGAAGAAACTGTCCTCTTTTGGGGATAAAACAGGTATTTGTGAGTGAAAAGGTCCTATTTGAAGGGGGAAAGCTGGTATTTCTTGGAGAAGATGTGATATGTTTGGGAGAAATGTGCCATTTCTGGAAGAAAATGTCCAATTTGGGGGGAGAAGGCAGGTAGATTTGGGTGAGAAGGTCCTATTTCAGCAGGAATCCTGGCATTTCTTGGAGAAGATGTGATATATTTGGGAGAAATGTGGCCTTTCCGGAAGAAACTGTCCTCTTTTGGGGATAAAAGAGGTATTAGTGGTTGAAAAGTTCCTATTTGAAGGGGGATACCAGTTAATTCTTGGAGAAGATGTGATATATTTGGGAGAAATGTGGCATTTCTGGAAGAAAATGTCCTATTTTGGGGATAAAAGAGGTATTTCATGGAGAAAAGGTCCTATTTGAAGGGGGAAACGTTGTATTTCTTGGAGAAGATGTGATATATTTGGGAGAAATGTGGCATTTCTGGAAGAAGCTGTCCTCTTTTGGGGATAAAAGAGGGATGTGTGGGTGAAAAGGTCCTATTTGAAGGGGGAAACCTGGTATTTCTTGGAGAAGATGTGATCTATTTGGGAGAAATGTGGCATTTCTGGAAGAAACTGTCCTCTTTTGGGGATAAAACAGGTATTTGTGGGAGAAAAGGTCCTATTTGAAGGGGTAAAGCTGGTAGTTCTTGGAGAAGATGTGATCTATTTGGGAGAAATGTGGCATGTCTGGAAGAAGCTGTCCAATTTGGGGGGAGAAGGCTGGTAGCTTTCGGTGAGAAGGTCCGATTTGAAGGGGGAAAGCTGGTATTTCTTGGAGAAGATGTGATATATTTGGGAGAAATGTGCCATTTCTGGAAGAAACTGTCCTCTTTTGGGGATAAAAGAATTTTTTGTGGGTGAAAAGGTCCTATTTGAAGGGGGAAAGCTGGTATTTCTTGGAGAAGATGTGATCTATTTGGGAGAAATGTGGCATTTCTGGAAGAAACTGTCCTATTTCGGGGGAGAAGGCTGGTACTTGTGGGATAAAAGGTCCTATTTCAGGCGGAATCCTGGTATTTCTTGGAGGAGATGTGATATGTTTGGGAGAAATGTGGCATTTCTGGAAGAAACTGTCCTCTTTTGGGGATAAAAGAGGTATTTGTGGGTAAAAAGGTCCTATTTGAAGTGGGAATGGTGGTATTTCTTGGAGAAGATGTGATATGTTTGGGAGAAATATGGCATTTCTGGAAGAAACTGTCCTCTTTTGGGGATAAAAGAGGTATTTGTGGGTGAAAAGGTCCTATTTGAAGGGGGAAACCTGGTATTTCTTGGAGAAGATGTGATATATTTGGGAGAAATGTGGCATGTCTGGAAGAAACTGTCCTATTTTGGGGATAAAACAGGTATTTGTGGGAAAAAAGGTCCTATTGGAAGGTGGAAACCTGGTATTTCTTGCAGGAGATGTGATCTATTTGGGAGAAATGTGGCATGTCAGGAAGAAACTGTCCTCTTTTGGGGATAAAAGAGGTATTTGTGGGTGAAAAGGTCCTATTTGAAGGGGGAAAGCTGGTATTTCTTGGAGAAGATGTGGTATATTTGGGAGAAATTTGGCCTTTCTGGAAGAAACTGTCCTCTTTTGGGGATAAAAGAGGTATTTGTGGGTGAAAAGGTCCTATTTGAAGGGGGAAAGCTGGTATTTCTTGGAGAAGATGTGATATATTTGGGAGAAATGTGGCATTTCTGGAAGAAACTGTCCTCTTTTGGGGTTAAAAGAGGTATTTGTGGGTGAAAAGATCCTATTTGAAGGGGGAAACCTGGTATTTCTTGGAGAAGAGGTGATATATTTGGGAGAAATGTGGCATGTCTGGCAGAAACTGTCCTCTTTTGGGGATAAAAGAGGTATTTGTGGGTGAAAAGGTCCTATTTGAAGGGGGAAAGCTGGTATTTCTTGGAGAAGATGTGATCTATTTGGGAGAAATGTGGCATTTCTGGAAGAAACTGTCCTATTTTGGGGATAAAAGAGGTATTTGTGGGTGAAAAGTTCCTATTTGAAGGGGGAAACATGGTATTTCTTGGAGAAGATGTGATCTATTTGGGAGAAATGTGGCATTTCTGGAAGAAACTGTCCTATTTTGGGGATAAAAGAGGTATTTGTGGGTGAAAAGGTCCTATTTGAAGGGGGAAAGCTGGTATTTCTTGGAGAAGATGTGATCTATTTGGGAGAAATGTGGCATTTCTGGAAGAAACTGTCGTATTTTGGGGATCAAAGAGGTATTTGTGGGAGAAAAGTTCCTATTTGAAGGGGGAAACCTGGTATTTCTTGGAGAAGATGTGGTATATTTGGGAGAAATGTGGCATGTCTGGAAGAAACTGTCCTCCTTTGGGGATACAAGAGGTATTTGTGAGTGAAAAGGTCCTATTTGAAGGGGGAAACCTGGTATTTCTTGGAGAAGATGTGATATATTTGGGAGAAATGTGGCATTTCTGGAAGAAACTGTCCTCTTTTGGGGATAAAAGAGGTACTTGTGGGTGAAAACGTTGTATTTGAAGGGGGAAACCTGTTATTTCTTGGAGAAGATGTGATCTATTTGGGAGAAATCTGGCATGTCTGGATGAAACTGTCCTATTTCGGGGATAAAAGAGGTATTTGTGGGTGAAAAGGTCCTATTTGAAGGGGGAAACCTGGTATTTCTTGGAGAAGATGTGATATATTTGGGAGAAATGTGGCATTTCTGGAAGAAACTGTCCTCTTTTGGGGATAAAACAGGTATTTGTGGGTGAAAAGGTCCTATTTGAAGGGGGAAAGCTGGTATTTCTTGGAGAAGATGTGATATGTTTGGGAGAAATGTGCCATTTCTGGAAGAAAATGTCCAATTTGGGGGGAGAAGGCAGGTAGATTTGGGTGAGAAGGTCCTATTTCAGCAGGAATCCTGGCATTTCTTGGAGAAGATGTGATATATTTGGGAGAAATGTGGCCTTTCCGGAAGAAACTGTCCTCTTTTGGGGATAAAAGAGGTATTAGTGGTTGAAAAGTTCCTATTTGAAGGGGGATACCAGTTAATTCTTGGAGAAGATGTGATATATTTGGGTGAAATGTGGCATTTCTGGAAGAAAATGTCCTATTTTGGGGATAAAAGAGGTATTTCATGGAGAAAAGGTCCTATTTGAAGGGGGAAACGTTGTATTTCTTGGAGAAGATGTGATATATTTGGGAGAAATGTGGCATTTCTGGAAGAAGCTGTCCTCTTTTGGGGATAAAAGAGGGATGTGTGGGTGAAAAGGTCCTATTTGAAGGGGGAAACCTGGTATTTCTTGGAGAAGATGTGATCTATTTGGGAGAAATGTGGCATTTCTGGAAGAAACTGTCCTATTTTGGGGATAAAACAGGTATTTGTGGGAGAAAAGGTCCTATTTGAAGGGGTAAAGCTGGTATTTCTTGGAGAAGATGTGATCTATTTGGGAGAAATGTGGCATGTCTGGAAGAAGCTGTCCAATTTGGGGGGAGAAGGCTGGTAGCTTTTGGTGAGAAGGCCCGATTTGAAGGGGGAAACCTGGTATTTCTTGGAGAAGATGTGATATATTTGGGAGAAATGTGCCATTTCTGGAAGAAACTGTCCTCTTTTGGGGATAAAAGAATTTTTTGTGGGTGAAAAGGTCCTATTTGAAGGGGGAAAGCTGGTATTTCTTGGAGAAGATGTGATCTATTTGGGAGAAATGTGGCATTTCAGGAAGAAACTGTCCTGTTTCGGGGGAGAAGGCTGGTACTTGTGGGATAAAAGGTCCTATTTCAGGCGGAATCCTGGTATTTCTTGGAGGAGATGTGATATGTTTGGGAGAAATGTGCCATTTCTGGAAGAAACTGTCCGCTTTTGGGGATAAAAGAGGTATTTGTGGGTAAAAAGGTCCTATTTGAAGTGGGAAAGGTGGTATTTCTTGGAGAAGATGTGATATGTTTGGGAGAAATATGGCATTTCTGGAAGAAACTGTCCTCTTTTGGGGATAAAAGAGGTATTTGTGGGTGAAAAGGTCCTATTTGAAGGGGGAAACCTGGTATTTCTTGGAGAAGATGTGATATATTTGGGAGAAATGTGGCATGTCTGGAAGAAACTGTCCTATTTTGGGGATAAAACAGGTATTTGTGGGAGAAAAGGTCCTATTGGAAGGTGGAAACGTGGTATTTCTTGGAGAAGATGTGATCTATTTGGGAGAAATGTGGCATGTCAGGAAGAAACTGTCCTCTTTTGGGGATAAAAGAGGTATTTGTGGGTGAAAAGGTCCTATTTGAAGGGGGAAAGCTGGTATTTCTTGGAGAAGATGTGATATATTTGGGAGAAATGTGGCCTTTCTGGAAGAAACTGTCCTCTTTTGGGGATAAAAGAGGTATTTGTGGGTGAAAAGGTCCTATTTGTAGGGGGAAAGCTGGTATTTCTTGGAGAAGATGTGATATATTTGGGAGAAATGTGGCATTTCTGGAAGAAACTGTCCTCTTTTGGGGATAAAAGAGGTATTTGTGGGTGAAAAGGTCCTATTTGAAGGGGGAAAGCTGGTATTTCTTGGAGAAGAGGTGATATATTTGGGAGAAATGTGGCATGTCTGGCTGAAACTGTCCTATTTTGGGGATAAAACATGTATTTGTGGGAGAAAAGGTCCTATTTGAAGGGGGAAAGCTGGTATTTCTTGGAGAAGATGTGATCTATTTGGGAGAAATGTGGCATTTCTGGAAGAAACTGTCCTATTTTGGGGATAAAAGAGGTATTTGTGGGTGAAAAGGTCCTATTTGAAGGGGGAAACATGGTATTTCTTGGAGAAGATGTGATCTATTTGGGAGAAATGTGGCATTTCTTGAAGAAACTGTCCTATTTTGGGGATAAAAGAGGTATTTGTGGGTGAAAAGGTCCTATTTGAAGGGGGAAACCTGGTAATTCTTGGAGAAGATGTGATCTATTTGGGAGAAATGTGGCATTTCTGGAAGAAACTGTCGTATTTTGGGGATCAAAGAGGTATTTGTGGGAGAAAAGGTCCTATTTGAAGGGGGAAAGCTGGTATTTCTTGGAGAAGATGTGGTATATTTGGGAGAAATGTGGCATGTCTGGAAGAAACTGTCCTCCTTTGGGGATACAAGAGGTATTTGTGAGTGAAAAGGTCCTATTTGAAGGGGGAAACCTGGTATTTCTTGGAGAAGATGTGATATATTTGGGAGAAATGTGGCATTTCTGGACGTAACTGTTCTATTTTGGGGATAAAAGAGGTATTTGTGGGTGAAAAGGTCCTATTTGAAGGGGGAAAGCTGGTATTTCTTGGAGAAGATGTGATATATTTGGGAGAAATGTGGCATGTCTGGAAGAAAATGTCCTCTTTTGGGGATAAAAGAGGTATTTGTGGGTGAAAAGGTCCTATTTGAAGGGGGAAAGCTGGTATTTCTTGGAGAAGATGTGATATATTTTGGAGAAATGTGGCATTTCTGGAAGAAACTGTCCTCTTTTGGGGATAAAAGAGGTATTTGTGGGTGAAAAGGTCCTAATTCAAGGGGGAAAGCTGGTATTTCTTGGAGAAGATGTGATATATTTGGGAGAAATGTGGCATGTCAGGAAGAAACTGTCCTCTTTTGGGGATAAAAGAGGTATTTGTGGGTGAAAAGGTCCTATTTGAAGGGGGAAACCTGCTATTTCTTGGAGAAGATGTGGTCTATTTGGGAGAAATGTGGCATTTCTGGAAGAAACTGTCCTCTTTTGGGGATAAAAGAGGTATTTGTAGGCGAAAACTTCCTATTTGAAGGGGGAAAGCTGGTATTTCTTGGAGAAGATGTGATATATTTGGGAGAAATGTGGCATGTCTGGAAGAAACTGTCCTCTTTTGGGGATAAAAGAGGTATTTGTGGGTGAAAAGGTGCTATTTCAAGGGGGAAACCTGGTATTTCTTGGAGAAGAGGTGATATATTTGGGAGAAATGTGGCATGTCTGGAAGAAACTGTCCTCTTTTGGGGATAAAAGAGGTACTTGTGGGTGAAAACGTTGTATTTGAAGGGGGAAACCTGTTATTTCTTGGAGAAGATGTGATATATTTGGGAGAAATCTGGCATGTCTGGAAGAAACTGTCCTCTTTTGGGGATAAAAGAGGTATTTGTGGGTGAAAAGGTCCTATTTGAAGGGGGAAAGCTGGTATTTCTTGGAGAAGATGTGATATATTTGGGAGAAATGAGGCATTTCTGGAAGAAACTGTCCTCTTTTGGGGATAAAACAGGTATTTGTGAGTGAAAAGGTCCTATTTGAAGGGGGAAAGCTGGTATTTCTTGGAGAAGATGTGATATGTTTGGGAGAAATGTGCCATTTCTGGAAGAAAATGTCCAATTTGGGGGGAGAAGGCAGGTAGATTTGGGTGAGAAGGTCCTATTTCAGCAGGAATCCTGGCATTTCTTGGAGAAGATGTGATATATTTGGGAGAAATGTGGCCTTTCCGGAAGAAACTGTCCTCTTTTGGGGATAAAAGAGGTATTAGTGGTTGAAAAGTTCCTATTTGAAGGGGGATACCAGTTAATTCTTGGAGAAGATGTGATATATTTGGGAGAAATGTGGCATTTCTGGAAGAAAATGTCCTATTTTGGGGATAAAAGAGGTATTTCATGGAGAAAAGGTCCTATTTGAAGGGGGAAACGTTGTATTTCTTGGAGAAGATGTGATATATTTGGGAGAAATGTGGCATTTCTGGAAGAAGCTGTCCTCTTTTGGGGATAAAAGAGGGATGTGTGGGTGAAAAGGTCCTATTTGAAGGGGGAAACCTGGTATTTCTTGGAGAAGATGTGATCTATTTGGGAGAAATGTGGCATTTCTGGAAGAAACTGTCCTCTTTTGGGGATAAAACAGGTATTTGTGGGAGAAAAGGTCCTATTTGAAGGGGTAAAGCTGGTAGTTCTTGGAGAAGATGTGATCTATTTGGGAGAAATGTGGCATGTCTGGAAGAAGCTGTCCAATTTGGGGGGAGAAGGCTGGTAGCTTTCGGTGAGAAGGTCCGATTTGAAGGGGGAAAGCTGGTATTTCTTGGAGAAGATGTGATATATTTGGGAGAAATGTGCCATTTCTGGAAGAAACTGTCCTCTTTTGGGGATAAAAGAATTTTTTGTGGGTGAAAAGGTCCTATTTGAAGGGGGAAAGCTGGTATTTCTTGGAGAAGATGTGATCTATTTGGGAGAAATGTGGCATTTCTGGAAGAAACTGTCCTATTTCGGGGGAGAAGGCTGGTACTTGTGGGATAAAAGGTCCTATTTCAGGCGGAATCCTGGTATTTCTTGGAGGAGATGTGATATGTTTGGGAGAAATGTGCCATTTCTGGAAGAAACTGTCCTCTTTTGGGGATAAAAGAGGTATTTGTGGGTAAAAAGGTCCTATTTGAAGTGGGAATGGTGGTATTTCTTGGAGAAGATGTGATATGTTTGGGAGAAATATGGCATTTCTGGAAGAAACTGTCCTCTTTTGGGGATAAAAGAGGTATTTGTGGGTGAAAAGGTCCTATTTGAAGGGGGAAACCTGGTATTTCTTGGAGAAGATGTGATATATTTGGGAGAAATGTGGCATGTCTGGAAGAAACTGTCCTATTTTGGGGATAAAACAGGTATTTGTGGGAGAAAAGGTCCTATTGGAAGGTGGAAACCTGGTATTTCTTGGAGAAGATGTGATCTATTTGGGAGAAATGTGGCATGTCAGGAAGAAACTGTCCTCTTTTGGGGATAAAAGAGGTATTTGTGGGTGAAAAGGTCCTATTTGAAGGGGGAAAGCTGGTATTTCTTGGAGAAGATGTGGTATATTTGGGAGAAATTTGGCCTTTCTGGAAGAAACTGTCCTCTTTTGGGGATAAAAGAGGTATTTGTGGGTGAAAAGGTCCTATTTGAAGGGGGAAAGCTGGTATTTCTTGGAGAAGATGTGATATATTTGGGAGAAATGTGGCATTTCTGGAAGAAACTGTCCTCTTTTGGGGTTAAAAGAGGTATTTGTGGGTGAAAAGATCCTATTTGAAGGGGGAAACCTGGTATTTCTTGGAGAAGAGGTGATATATTTGGGAGAAATGTGGCATGTCTGGCAGAAACTGTCCTCTTTTGGGGATAAAAGAGGTATTTGTGGGTGAAAAGGTCCTATTTGAAGGGGGAAAGCTGGTATTTCTTGGAGAAGATGTGATCTATTTGGGAGAAATGTGGCATTTCTGGAAGAAACTGTCCTATTTTGGGGATAAAAGAGGTATTTGTGGGAGAAAAGGTCCTATTTGAAGGGGGAAACATGGTATTTCTTGGAGAAGATGTGATCTATTTGGGAGAAATGTGGCATTTCTGGAAGAAACTGTCCTATTTTGGGGATAAAAGAGGTATTTGTGGGTGAAAAGGTCCTATTTGAAGGGGGAAAGCTGGTATTTCTTGGAGAAGATGTGATCTATTTGGGAGAAATGTGGCATTTCTGGAAGAAACTGTCGTATTTTGGGGATCAAAGAGGTATTTGTGGGAGAAAAGTTCCTATTTGAAGGGGGAAACCTGGTATTTCTTGGAGAAGATGTGGTATATTTGGGAGAAATGTGGCATGTCTGGAAGAAACTGTCCTCCTTTGGGGATACAAGAGGTATTTGTGAGTGAAAAGGTCCTATTTGAAGGGGGAAACCTGGTATTTCTTGGAGAAGATGTGATATATTTGGGAGAAATGTGGCATTTCTGGACGTAACTGTTCTATTTTGGGGATAAAAGAGGTATTTGTGGGTGAAAAGGTCCTATTTGAAGTGGGAAACCTGGTATTTCTTGGAGAAGATGTGATCTATTTGGGAGAAATGTGGCCTTTCTGGAAGAAACTGTCCTCTTTTGGGGATAAAAGAGGTATTTGTGGGTGAAAAGTTCCTATTTGAAGGGGGAAAGCTGGTATTTCTTGGAGGAGATGTGATATATTTTGGAGAAATGTGGCATTTCTGGAAGAAACTGTCCTCTTTTGGGGATAAAAGAGGTATTTGTGGGTGAAAAGGTCCTATTTGAAGGGGGAAACCTGGTATATCTTGGAGAAGATGTGATCTATTTGGGAGAAATGTGGCCTTTCTGGCAGAAACTGTCCTCTTTTGGGGATAAAAGAGGTATTTGTGGGTGAAAAGGTCCTATTTGAAGGGGGAAACCTGCTATTTCTTGGAGAAGATGTGGTCTATTTGGGAGAAATGTGGCATTTCTGGAAGAAACTGTCCTCTTTTGGGGATAAAAGAGGTATTTGTAGGCGAAAACTTCCTATTTGAAGGGGGAAAGCTGGTATTTCTTGGAGAAGATGTGATATATTTGGGAGAAATGTGGCATGTCTGGAAGAAACTGTCCTATTTTGGGGATTCAAGAGGTATTTGTGGGTGAAAAGGTCCAATTTGAAGGAGGAAACCTGGTATTTCTTGGAGAAGATGTGATATGTTTGGGAGAAATGTGGCATTTCTGGACGTAACTGTTCTATTTTGGGGATAAAAGAGGTATTTGTGGGTGAAAAGGTCCTATTTGAAGGGGGAAACGTGGTATTTCTTGGAGAAGATGTGATCTATTTGGGAGAAATGTGGCATTTCTGGAAGAAACTGTCCTATTTTGGGGATAAAAGAGGTATTAGTGGTTGAAAAGTTCCTATTTGAAGGGGGAAACCTGGTATTTCTTGGAGGAGATGTGATATGTTTGGGAGAAATGTGCCATTTCTGGAAGAAACTGTCCTCTTTTGGGGATAAAAGAGGTATTTGTGGGTGAAAAGGTCCTATTTGAAGGGGGAAACCTGGTATTTCTTGGAGAAGATGTGATATATTTGGGAGAAATGTGGCATTTCTGGAAGAAACTGTCCTCTTTTAGGGGGAAAAGGCTGGTATTTGTGGGAGAAAAGGTCCTCTTTCAGGAGAAATCCTGGTATTTCTTGGAGGAGATGTGATATGTTTGGGAGAAATGTGGCATGTCAGGAAGAAACTGTCCTCTTTTGGGGATAAAAGAGGTATTTGTGGGTGAAAAGGTCCTATTTGAAGGGGGTATCCTGGTATTTCTTGGAGAAGATGTGATATGTTTGGGAGAAATATGGCATTTCTGGAAGAAACTGTCCTCTTTTGGGGATAAAAGAGGTATTTGCAGGTGAAAGGGTTCTATTTCAAGGGGGAAACCTGGTATTTCTTGGCGAAGATGTGATATATTTGGGAGAAATGTGGCCTTTCTGGTAGAAACTGTCCTCTTTTGGGGATAAAAGAGGTATTTGTGGGTGAAAAGGTCCTATTTGAAGGGGGAAACCTGGTATTTCTTGGAGAAGATGTGATATATTTGGGTGAAATGTGGCATTTCTGGAAGAAACTGTCCTATTTTGGGGATAAAAGAGGTATTTGTGGGTGAAAAGGTCCTATTTGAAGGGGGAAAGCTGGTATGTCTTGGAGAAGATGTGATCTATTTGGGAGAAATGCGGCATTTCTGGAAGAATATGTCCAATTTGAGGGATAAAACAGGTATTTGTGGGTGAAAAGGTCCTATTTGAAGGGGGAAAGCTGGTATTTCTTGGAGAAGATGTGATATATTTGGGAGAAATGTGGCATTTCTGGAAGAAACTGTCCTCTTTTGGGGATATAAGAGGTATTTGTGGGTTGAAAAGGTCCTATTTGAAGGGGGAAACGTGGTATTTCTTGGAGAAGATGTGATCTATTTGGGAGAAATGTGGCATGTCATGAAGAAACTGTCCTCTTTTGGGGATAAAAGAGGTATTTGTGGGTGAAAAGGTCCTATTTGAAGGGGGAAACGTGGTATTTCTTGGAGAAGATGTGTTATATTTGGGAGAAATGTGGAATATCGGAAGAAAATGTCCTCATTTAAGGATAAAAGAGGTATTTGTGGGTGAAAAGTTCCTATTTGAAGGGGGAACCCTGGTATTTCTTGGAGAAGATGTGGTATATTTGGGAGAAATGTGGCATGTCTGGAAGAAACTGTCCTATTTTGGGGATACAGGAGGTATTTGTGAGTGAAAAGGTCCTATTTGAAGGGGGAAACCTGGTATTTCTTGGAGAAAATGTGATATATTTGGGAGAAATGTGGCATTTCTGGAAGAAACTGTTCTATTTTGGGGATAAAAGAGGTATTTGTGGGTGATAAGGTCCTATTTGAAAGGGGAAAGCTGGTAATTCATGGAGAAGATGTGATATATTTGGGAGAAATCTGGCATTTCTGGAAGAAACTGTCCTATTTGGGGGGAGAATGCTGGTATTTGTGGTAGAAAAGGTCCTCTTTCAGGAGGAATCCTGGTATTTCTTGGAGAAGATGTGATCTATTTAGGAGAAATGTGGCATTTCTGGAAGAAACTGTCCTCTTTTGGGGATAAAAGAGGTATTTGTGGGTGTAAAGGTTGTATTTGAAGGGGGAAACTTGGTATTTCTTGGAGAAGATGTGATATATTTGGGAGAAATGTGGCATGTCTGGAAGAAACTGTCCTCTTTTGGGGATCAAACAGGAATTTGTGGGTGAAAATTTCCTATTTGAAGGGGGAAACCTGGTATTTCTTGGAGAAGATGTGATCTATTTGGGGGAAATGTGGCATTTCTGGAAGAAACTGTCCTATTTGGGGGGAGAAGGCTGGTATTAGTGGGTGAAAAGGTCCTATTTGAAGGGGGAAAGCTGGTATTTCTTGGAGAAGATGTGATATATTTTGGAGAAATGTGGCATTTCTGGAAGAAACTGTCCTCTTTTGGGGATAAAAGAGGTATTTGTGGGTGAAAAGGTCCTATTTGAAGGGGGAAAGCTGGTATTTCTTGGAGAAGATGTGATATATTTGGGAGAAATGTGGCCTTTCTTGAAGAAACTGTCCTCTTTTGGGGATAAAAGAGGTATTTGTGGGTGAAAAGGTCCTATTTGAAGGGGGAAACCTGCTATTTCTTGGAGAAGATGTGGTCTATTTGGGAGAAATGTGGCATTTCTGGAAGAAACTGTCCTCTTTTGGGGATAAAAGAGGTATTTGTAGGCGAAAACTTCCTATTTGAAGGGGGAAAGCTGGTATTTCTTGGAGAAGAAGTGGTATATTTGGGAGAAATGTGGCATGTCTGGAAGAAACTGTCCTATTTTGGGGATACAAGAGGTATTTGTGGGTGAAAAGGTCCAATTTGAAGGAGGAATCCTGGTATTTCTTGGAGAAGATGTGATATGTTTGGGAGAAATGTGGCATTTCTGGACGTAACTGTTCTATTTTGGGGATAAAAGAGGTATTTGTGGGTGATAAGGTCCTATTTGAAGGGGGAAACGTGGTATTTCTTGGAGAAGATGTGATCTATTTGGGAGAAATGTGGCATTTCTGGAAGAAACTGTCGTATTTTGGGGATCAAAGAGGTATTAGTGGTTGAAAAGTTCCTATTTGAAGGGGGAAACCTGGTATTTCTTGGAGGAGATGTGATATGTTTGGGAGAAATGTGCCATTTCTGGAAGAAACTGTCCTCTTTTGGGGATCAAAGAGGTATTTGTGGGTGAAAAGGTCCTATTTGAAGGGGGAAACCTGGTATTTCTTGGAGAAGCTGTGATATATTTGGGAGAAATGTGGCATTTCTGGAAGAATCTGTCCTCTTTTAGGGGGAAAAGGCTGGTATTTTTGGGAGAAAAGGTCCTCTTTCAGGAGAAATCCTGGTATTTCTTGGAGGAGATGTGATATGTTTGGGAGAAATGTGGCATGTCAGGAAGAAACTGTCCTCTTTTGGGGATAAAAGAGGTATTTGTGGGTGAAAAGGTCCTATTTGAAGGGGGTATCCTGGTATTTCTTGGAGAAGATGTGATATGTTTGGGAGAAATATGGCATTTCTGGAAGAAACTGTCCTCTTTTGGGGATAAAAGAGGTATTTGCAGGTGAAAAGGTTCTATTTCAAGGGGGAAACCTGGTATTTCTTGGCGAAGATGTGATATATTTGGGAGAAATGTGGCCTTTCTGGAAGAAACTGTCCTCTTTTGGGGATAAAAGAGGTATTTGTGGGTGAAAAGGTCCTATTTGAAGGGGGAAACCTGGTATTTCTTGGAGAAGATGTGATATATTTGGGTGAAATGTGGCATTTCTGGAAGAAACTGTCCTATTTTGGGGATAAAAGAGGTATTTGTGGGTGAAAAGGTCCTATTTGAAGGGGGAAAGCTGGTATTTCTTGGAGAAGATGTGATCTATTTGGGAGAAATGCGGCATTTCTGGAAGAATATGTCCAATTTGAGGGATAAAAGAGGTATTTGTGGGTGAAAAGGTCCTATTTGAAGGGGGAAAGCTGGTATTTCTTGGAGAAGATGTGATATATTTGGGAGAAATGGGGCATTTCTGGAAGAAACTGTCCTCTTTTGGGGATAAAAGAGGTATTTGTGGGTTGAAAAGGTCCTATTTGAAGGGGGAAACGTGGTATTTCTTGGAGAAGATGTGATCTATTTGGGAGAAATGTGGCATGTCTGGAAGAAACTGTCCTCTTTTGGGGATAAAAGAGGTATTTGTGGGTGAAAAGGTCCTATTTGAAGGGGGAAACGTGGTATTTCTTGGAGAAGATGTGTTATATTTGGGAGAAATGTGGAATATCGGAAGAAAATGTCCTCATTTAAGGATAAAAGAGGTATTTGTGGGTGAAAAGTTCCTATTTGAAGGGGGAACCCTGGTATTTCTTGGAGAAGATGTGGTATATTTGGGAGAAATGTGGCATGTCTGGAAGAAACTGCCCTGTTTTGGGGATACAAGAGGTATTTGTGAGTGAAAAGGTCCTATTTGAAGGGGGAAACCTGGTATTTCTTGGAGAAAATGTGATATATTTGGGAGAAATGTGGCATTTCTGGACGTAACTGTTCTATTTTGGGGATAAAAGAGGTATTTGTGGGTGATAAGGTCCTATTTGAAAGGGGAAAGCTGGTAATTCTTGGAGAAGATGTGATATATTTGGGAGAAATCTGGCATTTCTGGAAGAAACTGTCCTATTTGGGGGGAGAAGGCTGGTATTTGTGGTAGAAAAGGTCCTCTTTCAGGAGGAATCCTGGTATTTCTTGGAGAAGATGTGATCTATTTAGGAGAAATGTGGCATTTCTGGAAGAAAATGTCCTATTTTGGGGATAAAAGAGGTATTTGTGGGTGTAAAGGTCGTATTTGAAGGGGGAAACTTGGTATTTCTTGGAGAAGATGTGATATATTTGGGAGAAATGTGGCCTTTCTGGAAGAAACTGTCCTCTTTTGGGGATCAAACAGGAATTTGTGGGTGAAAATTTCCTATTTGAAGGGGGAAACCTGGTATTTCTTGGAGAAGATGTGATCTATTTGGGGGAAATGTGGCATTTCTGGAAGAAACTGTCCTATTTGGGGGGAGAAGTCTGGTATTAGTGGGTGAAAAGGTCCTATTTGAAGGGGGAAACGTGGTATTTCTTGGAGAAGATGTGATATATTTGGGAGAAATGTGGAATATCGGAAGAAAATGTCCTCATTTAAGGATAAAAGAGGTATTTGTGGGTGAAAAGTTCCTATTTGAAGGGGGAACCCTGGTATTTCTTGGAGAAGATGTGGTATATTTGGGAGAAATGTGGCATGTCTGGAAGAAACTGTCCTATTTTGGGGATACAGGAGGTATTTGTGAGTGAAAAGGTCCTATTTGAAGGGGGAAACCTGGTATTTCTTGGAGAAAATGTGATATATTTGGGAGAAATGTGGCATTTCTGGAAGAAACTGTTCTATTTTGGGGATAAAAGAGGTATTTGTGGGTGATAAGGTCCTATTTGAAAGGGGAAAGCTGGTAATTCTTGGAGAAGATGTGATATATTTGGGAGAAATCTGGCATTTCTGGAAGAAACTGTCCTATTTGGGGGAGAATGCTGGTATTTGTGGTAGAAAAGGTCCTCTTTCAGGAGGAATCCTGGTATTTCTTGGAGAAGATGTGATCTATTTAGGAGAAATGTGGCATTTCTGGAAGAAAATGTCCTATTTTGGGGATAAAAGAGGTATTTGTGGGTGTAAAGGTTGTATTTGAAGGGGGAAACTTGGTATTTCTTGGAGAAGATGTGATATATTTGGGAGAAATGTGGCATGTCTGGAAGAAACTGTCCTCTTTTGGGGATCAAACAGGAATTTGTGGGTGAAAATTTCCTATTTGAAGGGGGAAACCTGGTATTTCTTGGAGAAGATGTGATCTATTTGGGGGAAATGTGGCATTTCTGGAAGAAACTGTCCTATTTGGGGGGAGAAGGCTGGTATTAGTGGGTGAAAAGGTCCTATTTGAAGGGGGAAAGCTGGTATTTCTTGGAGAAGATGTGATATATTTTGGAGAAATGTGGCATTTCTGGAAGAAACTGTCCTCTTTTGGGGATAAAAGAGGTATTTGTGGGTGAAAAGGTCCTATTTGAAGGGGGAAAGCTGGTATTTCTTGGAGAAGATGTGATATATTTGGGAGAAATGTGGCCTTTCTTGAAGAAACTGTCCTCTTTTGGGGATAAAAGAGGTATTTGTGGGTGAAAAGGTCCTATTTGAAGGGGGAAACCTGCTATTTCTTGGAGAAGATGTGGTCTATTTGGGAGAAATGTGGCATTTCTGGAAGAAACTGTCCTATTTTGGGGATAAAAGAGGTATTTGTAGGCGAAAACTTCCTATTTGAAGGGGGAAAGCTGGTATTTCTTGGAGAAGAAGTGGTATATTTGGGAGAAATGTGGCATGTCTGGAAGAAACTGTCCTATTTTGGGGATACAAGAGGTATTTGTGGTAGAAAAGGTCCTCTTTCAGGAGGAATCCTGGTATTTCTTGGAGAAGATGTGATATGTTTGGGAGAAATGTGGCATTTCTGGACGTAACTGTTCTATTTTGGGGATAAAAGAGGTATTTGTGGGTGATAAGGTCCTATTTGAAGGGGGAAACGTGGT
The DNA here is from genome assembly GCA_030408155.1 of Lophura swinhoii. NCBI lineage: Eukaryota > Metazoa > Chordata > Aves > Galliformes > Phasianidae > Lophura > Lophura swinhoii. The sequence continues at coordinate 1,898,430 of JASCYN010000149.1, forward strand.
ATTTCTTGGAGAAGATGTGATCTATTTGGGAGAAATGTGGCATTTCTGGAAGAAACTGTCGTATTTTGGGGATCAAAGAGGTATTAGTGGTTGAAAAGTTCCTATTTGAAGGGGGAAACCTGGTATTTCTTGGAGGAGATGTGATATGTTTGGGAGAAATGTGCCATTTCTGGAAGAAACTGTCCTCTTTTGGGGATAAAAGAGGTATTTGTGGGTGAAAAGGTCCTATTTGAAGGGGGAAACCTGGTATTTCTTGGAGAAGATGTGATATATTTGGGAGAAATGTGGCATTTCTGGAAGAAACTGTCCTCTTTTAGGGGGAAAAGGCTGGTATTTTTGGGAGAAAAGGTCCTCTTTCAGGAGAAATCCTGGTATTTCTTGGAGGAGATGTGATATGTTTGGGAGAAATGTGGCATGTCAGGAAGAAACTGTCCTCTTTTGGGGATAAAAGAGGTATTTGTGGGTGAAAAGGTCCTATTTGAAGGGGGTATCCTGGTATTTCTTGGAGAAGATGTGATATGTTTGGGAGAAATATGGCATTTCTGGAAGAAACTGTCCTCTTTTGGGGATAAAAGAGGTATTTGCAGGTGAAAAGGTTCTATTTCAAGGGGGAAACCTGGTATTTCTTGGCGAAGATGTGATATATTTGGGAGAAATGTGGCCTTTCTGGAAGAAAATGTCCTCTTTTGGGGATAAAAGAGGTATTTGTGGGTGAAAAGGTCCTATTTGAAGGGGGAAACCTGGTATTTCTTGGAGAAGATGTGATATATTTGGGTGAAATGTGGCATTTCTGGAAGAAACTGTCCTATTTTGGGGATAAAAGAGGTATTTGTGGGTGAAAAGGTCCTATTTGAAGGGGGAAAGCTGGTATTTCTTGGAGAAGATGTGATCTATTTGGGAGAAATGCGGCATTTCTGGAAGAATATGTCCAATTTGAGGGATAAAAGAGGTATTTGTGGGTGAAAAGGTCCTATTTGAAGGGGGAAAGCTGGTATTTCTTGGAGAAGATGTGATATATTTGGGAGAAATGTGGCATTTCTGGAAGAAACTGTCCTCTTTTGGGGATAAAAGAGGTATTTGTGGGTTGAAAAGGTCCTATTTGAAGGGGGAAACATGGTATTTCTTGGAGAAGATGTGATCTATTTGGGAGAAATGTGGCATGTCTGGAAGAAACTGTCCTCTTTTGGGGATAAAAGAGGTATTTGTGGGTGAAAAGGTCCTATTTGAAGGGGGAAACGTGGTATTTCTTGGAGAAGATGTGTTATATTTGGGAGAAATGTGGAATATCGGAAGAAAATGTCCTCATTTAAGGATAAAAGAGGTATTTGTGGGTGAAAAGTTCCTATTTGAAGGGGGAACCCTGGTATTTCTTGGAGAAGATGTGGTATATTTGGGAGAAATGTGGCATGTCTGGAAGAAACTGCCCTGTTTTGGGGATACAAGAGGTATTTGTGAGTGAAAAGGTCCTATTTGAAGGGGGAAACCTGGTATTTCTTGGAGAAAATGTGATATATTTGGGAGAAATGTGGCATTTCTGGACGTAACTGTTCTATTTTGGGGATAAAAGAGGTATTTGTGGGTGATAAGGTCCTATTTGAAAGGGGAAAGCTGGTAATTCTTGGAGAAGATGTGATATATTTGGGAGAAATCTGGCATTTCTGGAAGAAACTGTCCTATTTGGGGGGAGAAGGCTGGTATTTGTGGTAGAAAAGGTCCTCTTTCAGGAGGAATCCTGGTATTTCTTGGAGAAGATGTGATCTATTTAGGAGAAATGTGGCATTTCTGGAAGAAAATGTCCTATTTTGGGGATAAAAGAGGTATTTGTGGGTGTAAAGGTCGTATTTGAAGGGGGAAACTTGGTATTTCTTGGAGAAGATGTGATATATTTGGGAGAAATGTGGCCTTTCTGGAAGAAAGTGTCCTCTTTTGGGGATCAAACAGGAATTTGTGGGTGAAAATTTCCTATTTGAAGGGGGAAACCTGGTATTTCTTGGAGAAGATGTGATCTATTTGCGGGAAATGTGGCATTTCTGGAAGAAACTGTCCTATTTGGGGGGAGAAGGCTGGTATTAGTGGGTGAAAAGGTCCTATTTGAAGTGGGAAACCTGGTATTTCTTGGAGAAGATGTGATATATTTGGGAGAAATGCGGCCTTTCTGGAAGAAAGTGTCCTATTTTGGGGATAAAAGAGGTATTTGTGGGTGAAAAGGTCCTATTTGAAGGGGGAAAGCTGGTATTTCTTGGAGAAGATGTGATCTATTTGGGAGAAATGTGGCATGTCTGGAAGAAACTGTCCTCTTTTGGGGATAAAAGAGGTATTTGTGGGTGAAAAGGTCCTATTTGAAGGGGGAAACCTGGTATTTCTTGGAGAAGAGGTGATATATTTGGGAGAAATGTGGCATGTCTGGAAGAAACTGTCCTCTTTTGGGGATAAAACCGGTACTTGTGGGTGAAAACGTTGCATTTGAAGGGGGAAACCTGTTATTTCTTGGAGAAGATGTGATCTATTTGGGAGAAATCTGGCATGTCTGGAAGAAACTGTCCTATTTTGGGGATAAAAGAGGTATTTGTGGGTGAAAAGGTCCTATTTGAAGGGGGAAAGCTGGTATTTCTTGGAGAAGATGTGATATATTTTGGAGAAATGTGGCATTTCTGGAAGAAACTGTCCTCTTTTGGGGATAAAAGAGGTATTTGTGAGTGAAAAGGTCCTATTTGAAGGGGGAAACCTGGTATTTCTTGGAGAAGATGTGATATGTTTGGGAGAAATGTGGCATTTCTGGACGTAACTGTTCTATTTTGGGGATAAAAGAGGTATTTGTGGGTGATAAGGTCCTATTTGAAGGGGGAAAGCTGGTAATTCTTGGAGAAGATGTGATATATTTGGGAGAAATCTGGCATTTCTGGAAGAAACTGTCCTATTTGGGGGATAAAACAGGTATATGTGGGAGAAAAGGTCCTATTTGAAGGGGGAAAGCTGGTATTTCTTGGAGAAGATGTGATATGTTTGGGAGAAATGTGCCATTTCTGGAAGAAAATGTCCAATTTGGGGGGAGAAGACAGGTAGTTTTGGGTGAGAAGGTCCTATTTCAGCAGGAATCCTGGCATTTCTTGGAGAAGATGTGATATATTTGGGAGAAATGTGGCCTTTCCGGAAGAAACTGTCCTCTTTTGGGGATAAAAGAGGTATTAGTGGTTGAAAAGGTCCTATTTGAAGGGGGATACCAGTTAATTCTTGGAGAAGATGTGATATATTTGGGAGAGATGTGGCATTTCTGGAAGAAAATGTCCTATTTTGGGGATAAAAGAGGTATTTCATGGAGAAAAGGTCCTAATTCAAGGGGGAAAGCTGGTATTTCTCGGAGAAGATTTGATATATTTGGGAGAAATGTGGCATTTCTGGAAGAAGCTGTCCTCTTTTGGGGATAAAAGAGGGATGTGTGGGTGAAAAGGTCCTATTTGAAGGGGGAAACCTGGTATTTCTTGGAGAAGATGTGATCTATTTGGGAGAAATGTGGCATTTCTGGAAGAAACTGTTCTATTTTGGGGATAAAACAGGTATTTGTGGGAGAAAAGGTCCTATTTGAAGGGGTAAAGCTGGTAGTTCTTGGAGAAGATGTGATTTATTTGGGAGAAATGTGGCATGTCTGGAAGAAGCTGTCCAATTTGGGGGGAGAAGGCTGGTAGTTTTCGGTGAGAAGGTCCGATTTGAAGGGGGAAACCTGGTATTTCTTGGAGAAGATGTGATATATTTGGGAGAAATGTGCCATTTCTGGAAGAAACTGTCCTATTTTGGGGATAAAAGAATTTTTTGTGGGTGAAAAGGTCCTATTTGAAGGGGGAAAGCTGGTATTTCTTGGAGAAGATGTGATCTATTTGGGAGAAATGCGGCATTTCTGGAAGAATATGTCCAATTTGAGGGATAAAAGAGGTATTTGTGGGTGAAAAGGTCCTATTTGAAGGGGGAAAGCTGGTATTTCTTGGAGAAGATGTGATCTATTTGGGAGAAATGTGGCCTTTCTGGAAGAAAATGTCCTCTTTTGGGGATAAAAGAGGTATTTGTGGGTTGAAAAGGTCCTATTTGAAGGGGGAAACGTGGTATTTCTTGGAGAAGATGTGATCTATTTGGGAGAAATGTGGCATGTCATGAAGAAACTGTCCTCTTTTGGGGATAAAAGAGGTATTTGTGGGTGAAAAGGTCCTATTTGAAGGGGGAAACGTGGTATTTCTTGGAGAAGATGTGTTATATTTGGGAGAAATGTGGAATATCGGAAGAAAATGTCCTCATTTAAGGATAAAAGAGGTATTTGTGGGTGAAAAGTTCCTATTTGAAGGGGGAACCCTGGTATTTCTTGGAGAAGATGTGGTATATTTGGGAGAAATGTGGCATGTCTGGAAGAAACTGTCCTATTTTGGGGATAAAAGAGGTATTTGTGAGTGAAAAGGTCCTATTTGAAGGGGGAAACCTGGTATTTCTTGGAGAAAATGTGATATATTTGGGAGAAATGTTGCATTTCTGGACGTAACTGTTCTATTTTGGGGATAAAAGAGGTATTTGTGGGTGATAAGGTCCTATTTGAAAGGGGAAAGCTGGTAATTCTTGGAGAAGATGTGATATATTTGGGAGAAATCTGGCATTTCTGGAAGAAACTGTCCTATTTGGGGGGAGAAGGCTGGTATTTGTGGTAGAAAAGGTCCTCTTTCAGGAGGAATCCTGGTATTTCTTGGAGAAGATGTGATATGTTTGGGAGAAATGTGGCATTTCTGGAAGAAAATGTCCTATTTTGGGGATAAAAGAGGTATTTGTGGGTGTAAAGGTCGTATTTGAAGGGGGAAACTTGGTATTTCTTGGAGAAGATGTGATATATTTGGGAGAAATGTGGCATGTCTGGAAGAAACTGTCCTCTTTTGGGGATCAAACAGGAATTTGTGGGTGAAAATTTCCTATTTGAAGGGGGAAACCTGGTATTTCTTGGAGAAGATGTGATCTATTTGGGGGAAATGTGGCATTTCTGGAAGAAACTGTCCTCTTTTGGGGATAAAAGAGGTATTTGTGGGTGAAAAGGTCCTATTTGAAGTGGGAAACCTGGTATTTCTTGGAGAAGATGTGATATATTTGGGAGAAATGTGGCCTTTCTGGAAGAAAGTGTCCTATTTTGGGGATAAAAGAGGTATTTGTGGGTGAAAAGGTCCTATTTGAAGGGGGAAAGCTGGTATTTCTTGGAGAAGATGTGATATATTTGGGAGAAATCTGGCATTTCTGGAAGAATATGTCCAATTTGAGGGATCAAACAGGTATTTGTGGTTGAAAAGGTCCTATTTGAAGGGGGAAAGCTGGTATTTCTTGGAGAAGATGTGATCTATTTGGGAGAAATGTGGCATGTCTGGAAGAAACTGTCCTCTTTTGGGGATA